>JAGKPW010002160.1:0-600000 GCA_019926035.1 Melaleuca alternifolia
GAGGAGTCGAACTCCCTTAGATTGGACAAAGAGGAGTCAAACTCCCTTATATTGGACAAAAAGGAGACGAACTCACTTAGATTGGACAAAGAGGAGACGAACTCCTTAGATTGGAGTAAGAGGAGGTGAACTCTCTTAGTTTGGACAATGAGGAGACGAACTCCATAGATTGGACCAAGAGGAGTCGAACTCCCTTAGATTGGACAAAGAGGAGGCCCACTCCTTAGATTGGAGTAAGAAGAGGCGAACTCCCTTAGTTTGAGAAAAGAGGAGACGAACTCCATTGATTGGACCAAGAGGAGCCGAACTCTATTAGATTGGACAAAGAGGAGACGAACTCCTTAGATTGGAGTAAGAGGTGGCGAAGTCTCTTACTTTGGACAAAGAGGAGACGAACTCCATAGATTGGACGAAGAGGAGTCGAACTCCCTTAGATTGGACAAAGAGGAGACGAACTCCTTAGAATGGAGTAAGAGGAGGCGAACTCCCTTAGTTTGAGAAAAGAGGAGACGAACTCCATTGATTGGACCAAGAGGAGCCGAACTCCCTTAGATTGGACAAACAGGAGACGAACTCCTTAGATTGGAGTAAGAGGAGGCGAACTCCCTTAGTTTGGACAAAGAGGAGACGAACGCCATAGATTTGACCAAGAGGAGCCGAACTCCCTTAGATTGGACCAACAGAACCCGAACTCCTTTAGATTGGAGTAAAAGGAGACGAACTCCTTAGATTGGAGTAAGAGGAGACGAACTCCCTGAGTTTGGACAAAGAGGAGGCGAACTCCATAGATTGGACAAAGAGGAGACAAACACCTTAGATTGGAGTAAGAGGTGGCGAACTCCCTTAGTTTGGACAAAGAGGAGGCGAACTCCATAGATTGGACAAAGAGGAGACGAAGTCCTTAGATTGGAGTAAGAGGAGGCGAACTCCCTTACATTGGACAAAGAGGACTGTGCCGACTCTTAGATTCACTGAGTAAGAGAGGCGAACTCCCTACGGGGGGGTTGGACAAAGAGGAGAACGAACTCCGAGATTGGACAGAAAGAAGAACAAAGCCATAGATTGTAACCAGAGGAGCCGAACGCCCTTAGATTGACAAAGAGGAGACCAAACTCCTTAATTGAGTAAAAGGTGCGAACTCCTGCTTTGGCCATGAGGATCCAACACATAGATTGGACAAAGAGGGGACGAACTCCATAGATTGGACCAAGAGGACCCGAACTCCCTCAGAATGGAGTAAAAGGAGACGAACTCCTTAGATTGGAGTATGAGGAGACGAACTCCCTTAGTTTGGACAATGAGGAGACGAACTCCATAGATTGGACCAAGAGGAGTCGAACACCCTTATATTGGACAAAGACGACGCCAACTCCTTAGATTGAAGTAAGAAGAGGCGAACTCCCTTAGTTTGAGAAAAGACGAGACGAACTCCATTGATTGGACCAAGAGGCTCCGAACTCCCTTAGAATGGACAAAGAGGAGATGAACTCCTCTAATTGGAGGGACTATGGTTGCGAACTCCCTTACTTTTTGGATAAAGTGGGAGACGACACCATAGTTGACAAAGAGGAGACGAACTCCATAGATTGGACCAAGAGGACCCGAACTCCTTTAGATTGGAGTAAAAGGAGACGAACTCCTTAGATTGGAGTAAGAGGAGATGAACTCCCTTAGTTTGGACAATAAGGAGATGAACTCCATAGATTGGACCAAGAGGGGTCGAACTCCCTTAGATTGGACAAAGAGGAGACAAACTCCTTAGATTGGAGTAAGAGGTGGCGAACTCCCTTACTTTGGACAATGAGGAGACGAACACCATAGATTGGACACTGAGGAGACGAACTCCATAGATTGGACCAAGAGGAGTCGAACTCCCTTAGATTGGACAAAGAGGAGGACAACTCCTTAGATTGGAGTAAGAAGAGGCGAACTCCCTTAGTTTGAGAAAAGAGGAGACGAACTCCATTGATGGGACCAAGAGGAGCCGAACTCCCTTAGATTGGACAAAAGGGAGATCAACTCCTTAGATTGGAGTAAGAGGTGGCGAACTCCCTTACTTTGGACAAAAGAGGAGCACGAACTCCTTGATTGAGTAAGATGTGGCGAACGTCCCCTACTTTGACAATGTCTGGGAGACAACACAGTGAGGTTGTTACCAGAGGATCGAACCCCCTTAGATAGGACAAAGATGAGACGAACTCCTTAGATTGGACTAAGAGGAGGCGAACTCCCTTACTTTGGACAATGAGGAGACGAACTCCATATACTGGGCAAAGAGGAGACGAACTCCATAGATTGGACCAAGAGGAGCCGAACTCCCTTAGATTGGAGAAAGAGGAGACGAACTCCTTAGATTGGAGTAAGAGGAGGCGAACTCCCTTATTTTGGACAAAGAGGAGACGAACTCCATAGAGTGGACCAAGAGGAGTCGAACTCCCTTAGATTGGACAAAGAGGAGACGAACTCCTTAGATTAGAGTAAGAGAAGACGAACTCCCGTAGTTTGGACAAAGAGGAGACGAACTCCTTAGATTGGAGTAAGAGGAGGCGAACTCTCTTCCTTTGGACAATGAGGAGACGAACTCCATAGATTGGACTTAGAGGAGCCGAACTCCTTTAGATTGGACAACGAGGAGACTAACTCCTTAGTTTGGAGGAAGAGGAGGTGAACTCCCTTACTTTGGCCATTGAGGAGACAAACTCCATAGATTTGGACCAAGAGGAGTCGAACTCCCTTAGATTGGACAAAGTGGAGACGAACTCCTTAGCATGGAGTAAGAGGAGGCGAACTCCCTTAGTTTGGACAAAGAGGAGATGAACTCCATAGATTGGACCAAGAGGAGCCCAACTCCCTTAGATTGGACAAAGAGGAGACGAACTCCTTAGATTGGACGAAAAGGAGGCGAACTCCCTTACTTTGGACAATGAGGAGACGAACCTCATAGATTGGACAAAGAGGAGACGAACTCCATAGATTGAACCAAGAGCAGCCCAACTCCCTTAGATTGGACAAAGAGGGGACGAACTCCTTAGATTGGAGTAAGAGGAGGCGAACTCCCATAGATTGGACAAAGAGGAGACGAACTCCATAGATTTGACCAAGAGGAGGCGAACTCCTTTAGATTGGACAAAGAGGAGGCGAACTCCTTAGATTGGACGAAGAGGAGGTGAACTCCCTTACTTTGGACAATCAAGAGACGAACTCCATAGATTGGACCAAGAGGAGCCGAACTCCCTTAGATTGGACAAAGAAGAGACGAACTCCCGAGATTGGACCAAGAGGAGCCCAACTTCCTTAGATTGGACAAAGAGGAGACGAACTCTTTAGATTGGAGTAAGATAAGGCGAACTCCCTTACAATGGACAAAGAGGAGACGAACACCTTAGATTGGAGTAAGAGGTGGCGAACTCCCTTACTTTGGACAAAGAGGAGGCGAACTCCATAGATTAGACAAAGAGGAGACGAAGTCCTTAGATTGGAGTTACGAGATGCGAACTCCGCTTACATTGACAAAGAGGAGACGAACTCCTTAGATTGGAGTAGATGAGGCGAACTCCCTTACTTTATACAAAGAGAGACAAACTCCAGAGATTACAAAGTCAAGAGACAGAACTCCCTAGATTGGACCAAGAGGACCGAACTCCCTTCGATTGGACCAAAGAGGAACAACTCCTTAGATTGGATAAGGGTGGCGAACTCCCTTACTTTGACAATGGGAGCACGAACACCATAGCAGTGGACAAAGAGGGTAGAACTCCATAATTGGACCAAGAGACCCGAACTCCCTTAGATTGGAGTCAAAGGAGGCCGAACTCCTTAGATTGGAGTAAGCGGAGGCGAACTCCCTTACCTTGACAAAGATGAGACGAAACCCAGAGATTGACAAAGACAGAGACGAACCCATAGATTGGACCAAGAGGAGCCCAACTCCCTTAGATTGGACAAAGAGGAGACAAACTCCTTAGATTGGAGTAAGAGGTGGCGAAATCCCTTACTTTGGACAATGAGCAGACGAACACCATAGATTGGACAAAGAGGGGACGAACTCCATAGATTGGACCAAGAGGACCCGAACTCCTTTAGATTGGAGTAAAAGGAGACGAACTCCTTAGATTGGAGTAAGAGGAGGCAAACTTCCTTAGTTTGGACAATGAGGAGTCGAACTCCATAGATTGGACCAAGAGGAGTTGAACACCCTTATATTGGACAAAGTGGAGGCCAACTCCATAGATTGGAGTAAGAAGATGCGAACTCCCTTAGTTTGAGAAAAGTCGAGACGAACTCCATTGATTGGACCAAGAGGAGCCGAACTGCCTTAGAATGGACAAAAAGGAGATGAACTCCTTATATTGGAGTAAGAGGTGGTGAACTCCCTTACTTTGGACAATAAGGAGACGAACACCATAGATTGGACAAACAGGGGACGAACTCCATAGATTGGACCAAGAGTACCCAAACTCCCTTAGAATGGAGTAAAAGGAGACGAACTCCTTAGATTGGAGTAAGAGGAGACGAACTCCCTTAGTTTGGACAATGAGGAGACGAACTCCATAGATTGGACCAAGAGGAGTCGAACACCCTTATATTGGACAAAGACGACGCCAACTCCTTAGATTGAAGTAAGAAGAGGCGAACTCCCTTAGTTTGAGAAAAGACGAGACGAACTCCATTGATTGGACCAAGAGGCTCCGAACTCCCTTAGAATGGACAAAGAGGAGATGAACTCCTTAGATTGGAGTAAGAGGTGGCGAACTCCCATACTTTGGACAATGTGGAGACGAACACCATAGTTGGACAAAGAGGAGACGATGTCCATAGATTGGACCAAGAGGACCCGAACTCCTTTAGATTGGAGTAAAAGGAGACGAACTCCTTAGATTGGACTAAGAGGAGACGAACTCCCTTAGTTTGGACAATGAGGAGACGAACTCCATAGATTGGACCAAGAGGAGTCGACCTCCCTTAGATCGGACAAAGAGGAGACAAACTCCTTAGATTGGAGTAAGAGGTGGCGAACTCCCTTACTTTGGACAATGAGGAGACGAACACCATCGATTGGACAATGAGGAGACGAACTCCATAGATTTGACCAAGAGGAGTCGAACTCCCTTATATTGGACAAAGAGGTGGCCCACTCCTTGGATTGGAGTAAGAAGAGGCGAAATCCCTTAGTTTGAGAAAAGAGGAGAAGAACTCCATTGATTGAACCAAGAGGAGCCGAACTCCCTTAGATTGGACAAAAAGGAGATGAACTCCTTAGATTGGAGTAAGAGGTGGCGAACTCCCTTACTTTGGACAAAGAGGAGACGCACTCCTTACATTGGAGTAAGAGGTGGCGAACTCCCCTACTTTTAACAAAGAGGAGACGACCACCATAGATTGGACCAAGAGGAGTCGAACTCCCTTAGATTGGACAAAGAGGAGACGAACTCCTTAGAATGGAGTAAGAGGAGGCGAACTCCCTTACTTTGGACAATGTGGAGACGAACACCATAGATTGGACAAAGAGGAGACGAACTCCATAGATTGGACCAAGAGGACCCGAACTCCTTTAGATTGGAGTAAAAGGAGACGAACTCCTTAGATTGGAGTAAGAGGAGGCGAACTCCCTTAATTTTGACAATGAGGAGACGAACTCCATAGATTGGACCAAGAGGAGTCGAACTACCTTAGATTGGACAAAGAGGAGGCCTACTCCTTAGATTGGAGTAAGAAGAAGCGAACTCCCTTAGTTTGAGAAAAGAGGAGACGAACTCCATAGATTGGACCAAGAGGACCCGAATTCCCTTAGATTGGATTAAAACGAGACGAACTCCTTAGATTGGACAAAGAGGAACCGAACTCCTTAGATTGGAGCTAGAGGAGCCCAACTCCCTTAGATTGGACAAAGAGGAGGCAAACTCCCTTAGTTTGGACAAAGAGGAGGCGAACTCCGTTAGTTTGGAAAAAGAGGAGACGAACTCCATAGATTGGACAAAGAGGAGACGAACTCCATAGATTGGACCAAGAGGAGCCGAACTCCCTTAGATTGGACGAAGAGGAGACGAAGTCCTTAGATGGAGTAAGAGGAGGCGAACTCCCTTACTTTGGACAAAGAGGAGACGAACTCCATAGATTGGACCAAAGGAGCCGAACTCCCTTAATTGGCAAAGAGGAGACAACTCCTTAGATTGACAAAGAGGAGGCGAACCACCTCCCTTACTTTGAACACCACAAAAACAACGAATCCAGACGAACTCATAGATTGGACCCAAAGGGAGAACGACGTCCTTAGATTGGACCAAGAGGAGCCCAACTCCCTTAGATTGACAAAGAGGGGCGAACCCTTAGATTGAGCTAAAGAGGAGCGAACTCCCTTACTTGGAAAATGAGGAACTAACACCATAGATTGGACAAAGCGGAGATTGAACTCCATCGATTGGACCAAGAGGGACCCGAACCCCTTAGATTGGAGTAAAAGGAGACGAACTCCTTAGATAGGACAAAGAGGAACCGAACTCCTTAGATAGGAGCTAGAGGAGCCCAACTCCCTTAGATTGGATAAAGAGCAGACGAACTCCTTAGATTGTAGAAAAAGGAGGCGAAATGCCTTAGTTTGGAAAAACAGGAGACGAACACCATAGATTGGACCAAGAGGAGTCGAACTCCATAGATTGGACAAAGAGGAGACGAACTCCATAGATTGGACCAAGAGGAGCCGAACTCCCTTAGATTGGACCAAGAGGGGACGAACTCCTTAGATTGGAGTAAGAGGAGACGAACTCCCTAGATTGGACCAAGAGGAGCCTAACTCCCATAGATTGGACAAGAGGAGACGAACTCCTTAGATTGGAGTAAGAGGAGGCGAACTCCCATAGTAGAGGAGGCGAACTCCCATAGTTTGGACAAAGAGGAGACAAACTCCATAGATTTGACCGAGAGGAGCCCAACACCCTTAGATTAGACAAAGTGGAGACGAACTCCTAAGATTCGAGAAAGAGGAGGCGAACTCCCTTAGTTTCGTCAAAGAGGAGACGAACTCCATAGATTGGACCAAGAGGAGCCGAACTCCCTTAGATTGGAGTAAAAGGAGACGAACTTCACAGATTGGACAAAGAGGAGACGAACACCATAGATTGGACCTAGAGGAGCCCAACTCCCTTAGATTGGACAAAGAGGAGACGGACTCCTTAGATTCAAGAAAGATGAGGCGAACTCCCTTAGTTTGGACAAAGAGGCGACGAACTCCATAGATTGGACCAAGAGGAGCCGAACACCCTTAGATTGGACAAAGAGGAGACGAACTCCTTAGATTGGAGTAAGAGGAGGCGAACTCTCTTACTTTGGACAATGAGGAGACGAACACCAATGATTGGACAAAGAGGCGACGAACTCCACAGATTGGACCAAGAGGACCCGAACTCCCTTAGATTGGAGTAAAAGGAGACGAACTCCTTAGATTGGACAAAGAGGAACCGAACTCCTTAGATTGGAGCTAGAGGAGCCGAACTCCCTTAGATTGGACAAAGAGGAGACGAACTCCTTAGATTGGAGGAAGAGGAGGCGAACTCCCTTAGTTTGGAAAAAGAGGACACGAACACCATAGATTGGACCAAGAGAAGACGAACTCCATAGATTGCATAAAGAGGAGACGAACTCCTTAGATTGGAGTAAGAGGTGGCGAACTGCCTTACTTTTGACAAAGGGGAGGCGAACTCCTTAGATTGGAGTAAGAGGTGGCGAAGTCTCTTACTTTGGACAAAGAGGAGACGAACTCCATAGATTGGACGAAGAGGAGTCGAACTCCCTTAGATTGGACAAAGAGGAGACGAACTCCTTAGAATGGAGTAAGAGGAGGCGAACTCCCTTACTTTGGACAATGTGGAGACGAACACCATAGATTGGACAAAGAGGAGACGAACTCCATAGATTGGACCAACAGAACACGAACTCCTTTAGATTGGAGTAAAAGGAGACGAACTCCTTAGATTGGAGTAAGAGGAGACGAACTCCCTTAGTTTGGACAATGAGGAGACGAACTCCATAGATTGGACAAAGAGGAGACGAACTCCATAGATTGGACTAAGAGGAGGCGAACTCCCTTACTTTGGACAATGAGGAGACGAACTCCATAGATTGGACAAAGAGGAGAGGAACTCCATAGAATGGAACAAGAGGAGCCGAACTCCCTAGATTGGACAAAGAGGAGACCAACTCCTTAGATTGGAGTAAGAGGAGCGAACTCCCTTAGTTTGGACAAAGAGGAGACTGAGTCCATAGATTGGACCAAGAGGAGCCGAACTCACTTAGATTGGACAAAGAGGAGACGAACTCCTTAGATTGGAGTAAGACGGGCAAACTCCCTTACTTTGGACAATGAGTTAACGAACTCCATAGATTGGACAAAGAGGAGACGAACTCCATAGATTGGACCAAGAAAAGCCGAACTCCCTTAGATTGGACAAAGAGGAGACGAACTCCTTCGATTGAAGTAAGAGGAGGCGAACTACCTTAGTTTGGACAAAGAGGAGACGAACTCCATAGATTGGACTAAGAGGAGTCGAACTTCCTTAAATTGGACAAAGAAGAGACGAACTCCTTAGAATGGAGTAAGAGGAGGCGAACTCCCTTACTTTGGACAATGTGGAGACGAACACCATAGATTGGACAAAGAGGAGACGAACTCCATAGATTGGACCAACAGAACCGAACTCCTTAGATTGGAGTAAAAGGAGACGAACTCCTTAGATTGGAGTAAGAGGAGGCGAACTCCCTTAGTTTGGACAATGAGGAGACGAACTCCATAGATTGGACCAAGAGGAGTCGAACTCCCTTAGATTGGACAAAGAGGAGGCCCACTCCTTAGATTGGAGTAAGAAGAGGCGAACTCCCTTAGTTTGAGAAAAGAGGAGACGAATTCCATTGATTGGACCAAGAGGAGCCGAACTCTATTAGATTGGACAAAGAGGAGACGAACTCCTTAGATTGGAGTAAGAGGAGGCGAAATCCCTTACAATGGACAAAGAGGAGACGAACACCTTAGATTGGAGTAAGAGGTGGCAAACTCCCTTACTTTGGACAAAGAGGAGGCGAACTCCATAGATTGGACAAAGAGGAGACGAAGTCCTTAGATTGGAGTAAGAGGAGGCGAACTCCCTTACATTGGACAAAGAGGAGACGAACTCTTTAGATTGGAGTAAGAGGAGGCGAACTCCCTTACTTTGGACAAAGAGGAGACGAACTCCAGAGATTGATCGGGTTACCCAATATGCTGTTTAGTAACCGACAAATTTATCTGTCGGGTTACCCAAGAGATGCCTCACTTGCTGAATTACTAGATAACCGGGCTCCTAATTCGAATCTTATGGAGACATTGATCGATTGGGGGGCTGACCTCCCTACACCTACTGCTCATCATGATCGGCTTTTGTGGAAAGGTTCAAATTCTGGAAAATTTTTGTCTTTTTCAGCATGGGAAGCTAGAAGACCGAAGAAACCTCGGGTTCATTGGTTCGAATTTATTTGGGATTCATCTATCGCCCTTACACACCAATTCCTCCTATAGTTGATGACAAAAAGAAGACTCCCTACCCAGGTTTTTCTTCTAACTTATGGTAGAATCACTAATGCTATGTGTGCAATTTGCCATCTAAGGCCGGACTCGATTGACCATCTTTTCTTTGGATGTCCTATAACTAAACACTTAGCCCTTTTTTGGTCGTGGAATTGTCTTCTTGATTGGCAAGAGGGTGGCTGGAATACCACCCTTAATTGGGCTATTACTCATATATCCGACAATCAATTTTCCCAAAAGATTGCGAGGTTCGCTCTTGGAGCGGTGTGCCACATCATTTGGAAGTCTAGGAACAACATCTTATTCAGGAACTGCTACAGTTTCCTCCCGGTAATGAAGATGTGACTTTTGAAACATGTCAAGGACTTCGCTAGAACTCAGAAGAATGTCATTGACACCACTAGGAATAGAAGAATTCAGCATAATTGGGGCTTGGATGACTCCATTTTTTCTAATTGACTTGTTTTTTTTGCCCTTTTTGTTGGTACCTTCTAGTTTTTGAGATTCATGGTACTCCTCCACTTGGCTCATTTAGAAAGTAAGTGTAGGTCTGTAGTACCGGTCTCTCCCTTTCTTCTTATCTCCTCCTTATGTACATCTTCTAGTTTCTGAGACTCACGATACTCCTTCACTTAGCTCACATGAGTGTAACTGTAGGTTTGTAGTATCGGTTTCTCCATCCCATGTACTTTTGGCACTAAAGATCAATACACTCTTACCCAACCAAAAAAAAACTACTTAGATTGGAGTAAGAGGAGGCGAACTCCCTTAGTTTGGAAAAAGAGGAGGCGAACTCCATAGATTGGACCAAGAGGAGCCAAACTCCCTTAGATTGGACAAAGAGGAGACGAACTCCTTAGATTGGAGTAAGAGGAGGTGAACTCCCTTAGTTTCGACAAAGAGGAGACGAACTCCATAGATTGGACCAAGAGGAGCCGAAATCCCTTAGATTGGACAAAGAGGAGACGAACTCCTAAGATTGGACTGAGAGGAGGCGAACTCCCTTACTTTGGACAATGAGGAGACGAACTCCATAGATTGGACAAAGAGGAGACGAACTGCATAGATTGGACCAAGAAGAGCCGAACTCCCTTAGATTGGACAAAGAAGGAGACGAACTCCTTAATTGGAGTAAGAGGAGGCGAAAACTCCCTTAGTTTCGACAAAGCGTGGAGACGAACTCCATAGAGTTGGACAAGAGGAGCCGAAGCTCCTGAGAATGGGACTCAGAGGCAGGCGAAATCCTTACTTTGGACAATGAAAGAGACGAATTCTATCGATAGACAAGAGCGAATGAAACCCAAGATGGACCAGAGTGAGTCGAACACCATTAGGGGACAAAGAGGAGACGAATACCTTAGCTTGAGTAAGAGAAGGGAACTCCCTTACTTGGGACAAAGAGGAGAACAAACTTCAGAGATTGGATCAAAGAAGAGACGAACTCCATAGATTGGACCAAGAGGGGACGAACTCCATAGATTGGACCAAGGAGAGCCGAACTCCCTTAGATTGGACAAAGAGGAGACGAACTCCTTAGATTGAAGTAAGAGGAGGCGAACTACCTTAGTTTGGAGAAAGAGGAGACAAACTCCATAGATTGGACCAAGAGGAGACGAACTCCCTTAGATTGGACAAAGAGGAGACGAACTCCTTAGATTAGAGTAAGAGAAGACGAACTCCCGTAGTTTGGACAAAGAGGAGACGAACTCCATAGGTTGGACCAAGAGGAGCCGAACTCTCTTAGATTGGACAAAGAGGAGACGAACTCCTTAGATTGGAGTAAGAGGAGGCGAACTCCTTAGATTGGAGTAAGAGGAGGCGAACTCCCTTACTTTGGACAAAGAGGAGACGAACTCCTTTACTGTGGACAATGAGGAGACGAACTCCATAGATTGGACAAAGAGGAGATGAACTCCATAGATTGGACCTAGAGGAGCCAAACTCCCTTAGATTGGACAAAGAGGAGTTGAACTCCTTAGATTGAAGTAAGAGGAGGCGAACTCCCTTAGTTTGGACAAAGAGGAGACGAACTCCATAGATTGGACAAAGAGGAGACGAACTCCTTAGATTGGAGTAAGAGGAGGCGAACTCCCTTAGTTTAGACAAAGAGGAGACGAACTCCATAGATTGGACCAAGAGGAGTCGAACTCCCTTAGATTGGACAAAGAGGAGACGAACTCCTTAGATTAGAGTAAGAGGAGGCGAACTCCCATACTTTGGACAATGAGGAGACGAACTCCATAGATTGGACTAAGAGGAGCCGAACACCCTTAGATTGGACAAAGAGGAGACTAACCCCTTAGATTGGAGTAAGAGGTGGCGAACTCCCTTACTTGGGACAATGAGGAGACGAACTCCATAGATTGGACAAAGAGGAGAAGAACTCCATAGATTGGACCTAGAGGAGCCGAACTCCCTTAGATTGGACAAAGAGGAGACGAACTCCTTAGATTGGAATAAGAGGAGGTGAACTCCCTTAGTTTGGACAAAGAGGAGACGAACTCCATAGATTGGACCAAGAGGAGCCGAACTCTCTTAGATAGGACAATGAGGAGACGAACTCCTTAGATTGGACTAAGAGGAGGCGAACTCCCTTACTTTGGACAATAAGGAGACGAACTCCATAGATTGGACAAAGAGGAGATGAACTCCATAGATTGGAACAAGAGGAGCCGAACTCCCTTAGATTGGAAAAAGAGGAGACGAACTCCTTAGATTGCCAACAGAGGAGACAACTCGTTAGATTGGACTACGAGGAGGCGAACTACCTTACTTTGGACAATGAGGAGACGAACTCCACAGATGGACAAAAGAGAGACTGACCTCCTGAGATTGGACTAAGAGGAGGCGAACTCCCGGACTTCGGGACAATGAGGAGGACGTAATTACTCCATGATGGACAAAGAGGAGAAGAACTCCTTAGATTGGACTAAGAGGAGGCGAACTCCCTTACTTTGGACTATGAGGAGACGAACTCCATATATTGGACAAAGAGGAGACGACATCTTTAGTTTGGATTAAGAGGAGGTGAACTCCCTTACTTTGGACAATGAGGAGACGAACTCCATAGATTGGACAAATTACCAAAAAAAAAAAAAAAAAAAACTCCATATATTGGACTAAGTGGTGGCGAACTCCCTTAGTTGGGACAAAGAGGGGACGAACTCCTTAGATTGGATTAAGAGGTGGCAAATTGCCATACTATGGACAAAGAGGAGATAAACTCCTTAGATTGGACAAAGAGGAGACGAACTTCTTAGATTGGAGTAAGAGGAGGCGAACTCCCTTACATTGGACAAAGACGAGAAGAACTCCTTAGATTGGAGTAAGAGGAGGCGAACTACCTTAGTTTGGACAAAGAGGAGATGAACTCCATAGATTGGACCAAGAGGAGCCGAATTCCCTTAGATTAGACAAAGAGGAGACGAACTCCTTAGATTGGAGTAAGAGGACGCCAACTCCCTTACTTTGGACAATGAGGAGACGAACACCATAGATTGGACAAAGAGGAGTAGAACTCCATAGATTAGACCAAGAGGACCCGAACTCCCTTAGATTAGAGTAAAAGGAGACGAACTTCATAGATTGGACAAAGAGGAGACAAACTCCATAGATTGGACAAAGAGGAGACAAACTTCTTAGATTGGAGTAAGAGGAGGCGAACTCCCTTACATTGGATAAAGAGGAGAAGAACTCCTTAGACTGGAGTAAGAGGTGGCGAACTACCTTACTTTGGACAAAGAGGAGACGAACTCCTTAGATTGGAATAAGCGGAGACGAACTCCACAGATTGGACAAAGAAGAGACGAACTCTATAGAATGGACCAAGAGGAGCCAAAATCCCTTAGATCGGACAAAGAAGAGACGAACTCCTTAGATTGGAGTAAGAGGTGGCGAACTCCCTTAATTAGGACAATGAGGAGACGAACTCCATAGATTGGACAAAGAGGAGACGAACTCCATAGATTGGACCAAAAGGAGCCGAACTCCCTTACTTTGGACAATGAGGAGACGAACTCCTTAGATTGAAGTAAGAGGAGCCTAACTCCCTTAGATTGGACAAAGAGGAGACGAACTCCTTACATTGGAGTAAGAGGAGGTAAACTCCCTTAGTTTGGACAAAAGAAGCCGAACTCCATAGATTGGACTAAGAGGAGCCGAACTCCCTTAGATAGGACAAAGAGGAGACGAACTCCTTAGAGACAAAGGGGAGACGAACTCCTTAGATTGGAGTAAGAGGAGGCGAACTCCCTTACTTTGGACAACGAGGAGACGAACTCCATAGATTGGACAAAGAGGAGACAAACTCCTTAGATTGGACTAAGAGGAGGCGAACTCACTTACTTTGGACAATGAGGAGACGAACTCCATAGATTGGATAAAAGAGGAGACGACCTCCTTAGATTGGACTAAGAGGAGGCGAACTCCCTTACTTTGGACAATGAGGAGACGAACTCCATAGATTGGACAAAGAGGAGACGAACTCCTTAGATTGGACTAAGAGGAGGCGAACTCCCTTACTTTGGACAATGAGGAGACGAACTCCATATATTGGACAAAGAGGAGATGACATCCTTAGTTTGGATTAAGAGGAGGTGAACTCCCTTACTTTGGACAATGAGGAGACGAACTCCATAGATTGGACAAATTACCAAAAAAAAAAAACTCCATATATTGGACTAAGTGGTGGCGAACTCCCTTAGTTGGGACAAAGAGGGGACGAACTCCTTAGATTGGATTAAGAGGTGGCAAACTCCCATAATATAGACAAAGAGGAGACAAACTCCATAGATTGGACAAAGAGGAGACGAACTTCTTAGATTCGAGTAAGAGGAGGCGAACTCCCTTACATTGGACAAAGAGGAGAAGAACTCCTTAGATTGGAGTAAGAGGTGGCGAACTACCTTACTTTGGACAAAGAGGAGACGAACTCCTTAGATTGGAATAAGGGGAGACGAACTCCAGAGATTGGACAAAGAAGAGACGAACTCTATAGAATGGACCAAGAGGAGCCAAAATCCCTTAGATCGGACAAAGAAGAGACGAACTCCTTAGATTGGAGTAAGAGGAGGCGACCTCCCTTAATTAGGACAATGAGGAGACGAACTAAATAGATTGGACAAAGAGGAGACGAACTCCATAGATTGGACCAACAGGAGCCGAACTCCCATAGATTGGACAAAGAGGAGACGAACTCCTTAGATTGAAGTAAGAGGAGCCGAACTCCCTTAGATTGGACAAAGAGGAGACGAACTCCTCACATTGGAGTAAGAGGAGGTAAACTCCCTTAGTTTGGACAAAGAGAAGCCGAACTCCATAGATTGGACTAAGAGGAGCCGAACTCCCTTAGATAGGACAAAGAGGAGACGAACTCCTTAGATTGGACAATGAGGAGACGAACTCCATAGATTGGACAAATTACCAAAAAAAGAAAAAACTCCATATATTGGACAAAGAGTAGACGAACTCCTTAGATTGGACTAAGAGGTGGCGAACTCCCTTAGTTTGGACAAAGAGGACACGAACTCCTAAGATTGGACAAAGAGGAGACAAACTTCTTATATTGGAGTAAGAGGAGGCGAACTCCATAGATTGGACAATGAGGAGACGAACTCCTTAGATTGCAGTAAGAGGTGGCGAACTCCTTACTTTGGACAAAGAGGAGACGAACTGCTTAGATTCGAATAAGAGGAGGCGAACTCCCTTACCTTGGACAAAAAGGAGACGAACTCTAGAGATTCGACAAAGAAGAGACGAACTCTATAGATTGGACCAAGAGGAGCCGAACTCCCTTAGATTGGAGTAAGAGGAGGCGAACTCCATAGATTGGACAATGAGGAGACGAACTCCTTAGATTGCAGTAAGAGGTGGCGAACTCCTTACTTTGGACAAAGAGGAGACGAACTCCTTAGATTGGAATAAGAGGAGGCGAACTCCCCTACTTTTGACAAAGAGGAGACGAACTCGAGAGATTGGACAAAGAAGAGACGAACTCCATAGATTGGATCAAGAGGAGCCGAACTCCCTTAGATAGGACAAAGAGGAGACGAACTCCTTAGATTGGACAATGAGGAGACGAACTCCATAGATTGGACCCAAGGACCGAACGCCCTCATATTGTGACAAAAGGAGACGAACTCCTAGTTGAAGAAAGAGCCGAACTAGGTCCTTAGATTGGGGACAAGAGGAGACGAACTCCTTCATTGGTTAAGAGAGGTTAACTCCCTTAGTTTGACAAAAGAGTAACGAACTCTAAGATTGGACAAGAGGAGCTACTCCCTTAATAGACAAAGAGAGATGACTCCTTAGGATTGGACTAAGAGGAGGCGAACTCCTTTACTTTGGACAAGAGGAGACAACTCCAGAGCTGACAGAAAGACGAACTCTATAGAAAAAATTGGACCAAGAGGAGCCGAACTCCTTAGATAGGCACAAAGAAGAGACTACTCCTTAGGATTGGAGTAATAGTAGGCGAACTCCATAGATTGGACAAAGAGGAGACGAACTCCATAGATTGGACCGAGAGGAGTCGAACTCCCTTAGATTGGACAAAGAGGAGACGAACTCCTTAGATTGGACTGAGAGGAGGCGAACTCCCTTGCTTTGAACAATGAGGAGACAAACTCCATAGATTGGACAAAGAGGAGCCGAATCCCTTAGATTGGACAAAGAGGAGACTAACCCCTTAGATTGGAGTAAGAGCAGGCGAACTCCCTTAGTTTGGACAAAGAGGAGACGAACACCATAGATTGGACGAAGAGGAGCCGAAATCCCTTAGATTGGACAAAGAGGAGACGAACTCCTTAGATTGGACTGAGAGTAGGCGAACTCCCTTACTTTGGACAATGAGGAGACGAACTCCATAGATTGGACCAAGAGGAGCCGAACTCCCTTAGATTGGACAAAGAGGAGTCGAACTCCTTAGAATGGAGTAAGAGGAGGCGAACTCCCTTACTTTGGACAACGAGGAGACAAACTCCATAGATTGGACAAAGAGGAGACAAACTCCATAGATTGGACAAAGAGGAGGCGAACTCCCTTACTTTGGACAATGAGGAGACGAATTCCAGAGTTTGGACAGGGGAGAAAAAAAAACGAGGAAACGACCTCCTTAGATTGTACTAAGAGGCGGCAACTCCCTTACTTTGGACAACTGAGGAACGAACTCCATAATTGGACAAAGGAGACGACCTCCTTAGATTGGACTAAGAGGAGGCGAACTCCCTTACTTTGGACAATGAGGAGACGAACTCCATATATTGGACAAAGAGGAGACGACATCCTTAGTTTGGACTAAGAGGAGGTGAACTCCCTTACTTTGGACAATGAGGAGACGAACTCCATAGATTGGACAAATTACCAAAAAAAAAAAACTCCATATATTGGACTAAGTGGTGGCGAACTCCCTTAGTTGGGACAAAGAGGGGATGAACTCCTTAGATTGGATTAAGAGGTGGCAAACTCCCATACTATGGACAAAGAGGAGACAAACTCCATAGATTAGACAGAGAGGAGACGAACTTCTTAGATTGGAGTAAGAGGAGGCGAACTCCCTTACATTGGACAAAGAGGAGAAGAACTCCTTAGATTGGAGTAAGAGGTGGCGAACTACCGTACTTTGGACAAAAAGGAGACGAACTCCTTAGATTGGAATAAGCGGAGACGAACTCCAGAGATTGGACAAAGAAGAGACGAACTCTATAGATTGGACCAAGAGGAACCAAAATCCCTTAGATCGGACAAAGAAGAGACGAACTACTTAGATTGGAGTAAGAGGAGGCAAACTCCCTTAATTAGGACAATGAGGAGACGAACTCCATAGATTGGACAAATAGGAGACGAACTCCATAGATTGGACCAACAGGAGCCGAACTCCTTTAGATTGGACAAAGAGGAGACGAACTCCTTAGATTTAAGTAAGAGGAGCCGAACTCCCTTAGATTGGACAAAGAGGAGACGAACTCCTTACATTGGAGTAGGAGGAGGTAAACTCCCTTAGTTTGGACAAAGAGAAGCCGAACTCCATAGATTGGACTAAGAGGAGCCGAACTCCCTTAGATAGGACAAAGAGGAGACGAACTCCTTAGATTGGACAATGAGGAGACGAACTCCATAGATTGGACAAATTACCAAAAAAACAAAAAACTCCATATATTGGACAAAGAGTAGACGAACTCCTTAGATTGGACTAAGAGGTGGCGAACTCCCTTAGTTTGGACAAAGAGGAGACGAACTCCTAAGATTGGACAAAGAGGAGACAAACTTCTTATATTGGAGTAAGAGGAGGCGAACTCCATAGATTGGACAATGAGGAGACGAACTCCTTAGATTGGAGTAAGAGGTGGCGAACTCCTTACTTTGGACAAAGAGGAGACGAACTGCTTAGATTCGAATAAGAGGAGGCGAACTCCCTTACCTTGGACAATAAGGAGACGAACTCTAGAGATTCGACAAAGAAGAGACGAACTCTATAGATTGGACCAAGAGGAGCCGAACTCCCTTAGATTGGAGTAAGAGGAGGCGACTCCTTTAGTTTGGACAAAGAGGAGACGAACTCCATAGATTGGACCAAGAGGAGCCGAACTCCTTATATTGGCAAAGAGGAGACGACTCCTTCGATTGGGCCTGAGGGAGGCAACTCCCTTACTTTGGACATGAGAGACCGAACTCCATAGATTGGACAAAGAGGAGCGAACTCCTTAGTTGGAAAGAAGACTAACCCCTTAGATTGGAGTAAGAGGAGGCTCACTCCCTTACTTTGGACAATTAGGAAGACGAACTCCCTTACTTTGGACAAAGAGGAGACGAATTCCAGAGATTGGACAAAGAAGAGACGAACTCCATAGATTGGACCAACAGGAGACGGACTCCTTAGATTGAAGTAAGAGGAGCCGAACTCCTTTAGATTGGACAAAGAGGAGACGAATTCCTTAGATTGGAGTAAGAGGAGGTGAACTCCCTTTAGTTTGGACAAAAGAGGAGACGAACTCCATATATTGGAACAAGAGGAGCTGAACTCCCTTAGATAGGACAAAAAAGAGACGAACTCCTTAGATTGGACTAAAAGGAGGCGAACTACTTTACTTTGGACAAGGAGGACACGAACTCCAGAGATTGGACAAAGAAGAGACGAACTCTATAGATTGAACCAAGAGGACCCGAACTCCCTTAGATAGGACAAAGAAGAGACGAATTCCATAGATTGGAGTAAGACGAGGCGAACTCCCTTAGTTTGGACATAGAGGAGACGAAATGCATAGATTGGACCAAGAGGAGCCGAACTCCCTTAGAATGGACAAAGAGGAGACGAACTCCTTAGATCGGACTGAGAGGTGGCGAACTCCCATACTTTGAACAATGAGGAGACGAACTCCATAGATTGGACAAAGAGGAGCCGAACTCCCTTAGATTGGACAAAGAGGAGACTAACCCCTTAGATTGGAGTAAGAGGAGGCGAACTCCCTTACTTTGGAGAATGAGGAGACGAACTCCATATATTGGGCAAAGAGGAGACGAACTCCATAGATTGGACCAAGAGGAGCCGAACTCCCTTAGATTGGACAAAGACGAGACGAACTCCTTAGATTGAAGTAAGAGGAGCCGAACTCCCTTATATTGGACAAAGAGGAGACGAACTCCTTACAATGGAGGAAGAGGAGGTGAACTCCCTTAGTTTGGACAAAGAGGAGACGAACTCCAATATTGGACAAAGAGAAGACGAACTCCATAGATTGGACCAAGAGGAGCCGAACTCCCTTAGATTAGACAAACAGGAGACGAACTCCTTAGATTGGAGTAAGAGGAGGCGAAATCCCTTAGTTTGGACAATGAGGAGAAGAACTCCATAGATTAGACCAAGGGGAGCCGAACTCCCTTAGATTGGAGTAAGAGGAGGCGAACTCCGTAGATTGGATCAACAGCGAGGCCGCACTTCACTTAGATAGGACAAGAGGAGAGAACTCCTTAGATTGGAACAATGAGGGAGACGAAAACCATAGATTGGAAAATTACCAAAAAAAACAAAAAACTCCATTTATTGGACAAAGAGGAGGACGAAACTGCTTAGTGTGGAATAGGATTGGCGAAACTCCCTTTAGTTTGGACAAAGAGGATTACCGACTCCTTAGATGGAGTAAGGGTGGCGAACCTCCCTTACTTTGGACAAAGAGGAGACGAACTCCATAGATTGGACAAGAGGAGACAAACTTCTTAGATTGGAGTAAGAGGAAGCGAACTCCATAGATTGGACAAAGAGGAGACGAACTCCTTAGAATGGAGTAAGAGGTGGCGAACTCCTTACTTTGGACAAAGAGGAGAGGAACTCCTTAGATTGGAATAAGAGGAGGCGAACTCCCTTACTTTGGACAAAGAGGAGACGAACTCCATATATTGAACAAAGAGGACACAAACTTCTTAGATTGGACAAAGAGGAGACGAACTCCTTAGATTGCAGTAAGAGGAGGTGAACTCCCTTAGTTTGGACAAAAGAGGAGACGAACTCCATAGATTGGACCAAGAGGAGCTGAACTCCCTTAGATAGGACTAAGAGGAGACGAACTCCTTAGATTGGACGAAGAGGAGACGAACTCGAGAGATTGGACAAAGAAGAGACGAACTCCATAGATTGGATCAAGAGGAGCCGAACTACCTTAGATAGGACAAAGAGGAGACGAACTCCTTAGATTGGACAATGAGGAGACGAACTCCATAGATTGGACAAATTACCAAAAAAACAATAAACTCCATAGATTGGACAAAGAGGAGACGAACTCCTTAGATTGGACTAAGAGGTGGCGAACTCCCTTTGTTTGGACAAAGCGGAGATGAACTCCTTAGATTGGAGTAAGAGGTGGCGAACTCCCTTACTTTGGACAAAGAGGAGACGAACTCCATATATTGAACAAAGAGGACACAAACTTCTTAGATTGGACAAAGAGGAGACGAACTCCTTAGATTGCAGACTTTACCAAAAAAAAAAAAAAAAAAAAAACTCCTTAGATTGCAGTAAGAGGAGGTGAACTCCCTTAGTTTGGACAAAAGAGGAGACGAACTCCATAGATTGGACCAAGAGGAGCTGAACTCCCTTAGATAGGACTAAGAGGAGACGACCTCCTTAGATTGGACTAAGAGGAGGCGAACTCCTTTACTTTGGACAAGGAGGAGACGAACTCCAGAGATTGGACAAAGAAGAGACGAACTCTATAGATAGGACCAAGAGGACCCGAACACCCTTAGATAGGACAAAGAAGAGACGAATTCCATAGATTGGAGTAAAAGGAGGCGAACTCCCTTAGTTTGGACATAGAGGAGACGAAATGCATAGATTGGACCAAGAGGAGCCGAACTACCTTAGAATGGACAAAGAGGAGACGAACTCCTAAGATCGGGAAGGAGAGGGGCGAACTCCCTTACTTTGGAAAACAATGAAGGAGACGAACTCCTAGATTGGACAAAGAGGCCCGAACTCTTAGATTGGACAAAGAGGAGACTAAACACTAGATTGGAGTAAGAGGAGGCGAACTCCCTTAATTTGACAATGAGGAGACGAACCTCCATCTATTGGACAAAGAGGAGACGAATTCTATAGGATGGACAAGAGGAGTCGAACTCCCTTAGACGTGGACAGAGACGAGACGAAACTCCTTAGATTGAAGTAATAGGGAGCCGAACTCCCTTAGATTGGGGACAAAGAGAGCCAACTCCTTACAATGGAACAAAAAAGAGAGGTGGAAACTCCCTTAGATTGGACAAAGAGGAGACGAACTCCTTAGATTGAAGTAAGAGGAGCCGAACTCCTTTAGATTGGACAAAGACGAGACGAACTCCTTAGATAGAAGTAAGAGGAGCCGAACTCCCTTAGATTGGACAAAGAGGAGACGAACTCCTTACAATGGAGTAAGAGGAGGTGAACTTCCCTTAGTTTGGACAAAGAGGAGACGAACTCCATAGATTGGATCAAGAGGAGCCGAACTCCCTTAGATAGGACAAAGAGGAGACGAACTCCTTAGATTGGACAATGAGGAGGCGAACTCCATAGATTGGACAAATTACCAAAAAAACAAAAAACTCCATAGATTGGACAAAACGGAGACGAACTCCTTAGATTGGATTAAGAGGTGGCGAACTCCCTTAGATTGGACAAAGAGGAGACTAACCCCTTAGATTGGAGTAAGAGGAGGCGAACTCCCTTACTTTGGACAATGAGGAGACGAACTCCATAGATTGGATCAAGAGGAGCGGAACTCCCTTAGATAGGACAAAGAGGAGACGAACTCCTTAGATTGGACAATGAGGAGACGAACTACATAGATTGGACAAATTAGAAAAAAAATAAAAAACTCCATAGATTGGACAAAGAGCAGACGAACTCCTTAGATTGGACAATGAGGAGACGAACTCCATAGATTGGACAAATTACCAAAAAAACAAAAAACTCCATATATTGGACAAAGAGGAGACGAACTGCTTAGATTGGACTAAGAGGTGGCGAACTCCCTTAGTTTGGACAAAGTGGAGACGAACTCCTTAGATTGGAGTAAGAGGTGGCGAACTCCCTTACTTTGGAAAAAGAGGAGACGAACTCCATAGATTGGACAAGAGGAGACAAACTTCTTAGATTGGAGTAAGAGGAAGCGAACTCCATAGATTCGACAAAAAGGAGACGAACTCCTTAGATTGGAGTAAGAGGTGGCGAACTCCTTACTTTGGACAAAGAGGAGACGAACTCCTTAGATTGGAATAAGAGGAGGCGAACTCCCCTACTTTTGACAAAGAGGAGACGAACTCGAGAGATTGGACAAAGAAGAGACGAACTCCATAGATTGGATCAAGAGGAGCCGAACTCCCTTAGATAGGACAAAGAGGAGACGAGCTCCTTAGATTGGACAATGAGGAGACGAACTCCATAGATTGGACAATACCAAAAAAAACAAACAAACTCCCTTGATGGAACAAAACGGGACGAACTCTTAGAGTGGATATTAAGAGGTGGGAACTCTCATTAGATTGGACCGAGCGGAGCCTAACCCTTAGCATTGGGGACAGAGGAGGCGAACTCCCTACTTGGACAAAGAGGAGACGAACTCCATAGATTGGATCAACAGGAGCCGAACTCCCTTAGATAGGACAAAGAGGAGACGAACTCCTTAGATTGGACAATGAGGAGACGAACTCCATAGATTGGACAAATTACCAAAAAAACAAAAAACTCCATAGATTGGACAAAAGAGCAGATGAACTCCTTAGATTGGACAATGAGGAGACGAACTCCATAGATTGGACTAAGACTAGCCGAACTCCCTTAGATTGGACAAAGAGGAGACGAACTCCTTAGATTGAAGTAAGAGGAGCCGAACTCCTTTAGATTGGACAAAGAGGAGACGAACTCCTTACCTGGAGTAAGAGGAGGCGAACTCCTTACTGTGGACAAGAAGGAGACGATCCCTAGATTGGACTAGACTAGCCGAACTCCTGATTGGGCAAAACGGGCGACTCTAGATTGGATCTACGACGTGGGCGAAATCCCTTAGATTGGACAAAGAGGCGGACGAACCCCTTCGATTGGAGTAAGACGGAAGGCGAACTCCCTACTTTGGACAAGAGGAGACGAAACTAATAGATTGGATCAAGAGGAGCCGAACTCCCTTAGATAGGACAAAGAGGAGACGAGCTCCTTAGATTGGACAATGAGGAGACGAACTCCATAGATTGGACAAATTACCAAAAAAACAAAAAATTCCATAGATTGGACAAAGAGGAGACGAACTCCTTAGATTGGACAATGAGGAGACGAACTCCATAGATTGGACTAAGACTAGCCGAACTCCCTTAGATTGGACAAAGAGGAGGCGAACTCCATAGATTGGACCAAGAGGTGGCGAACTCCCTTAGTTTGGACAAAGAGGATACGAACTCCTTAGATTGGAGTAAGAGATGGCGAAGTCCCTTACTTTGGACAAAGAGGAGTCGAATTCCATAGATTGGACAAAGAGGAGACAAACTTCTTAGATTGGAGCAAGAGGTGGCGAACTCCTTACTTTGGACAAAGAGGAGCACGAACTCCTTAGTTGGAAATAAGAGGAGGAGGCGAAAACTACATTACTTGGACAAGAGGGAGACGACTCGAGGATTGGACAAATAGGAGACGAACTCCTTAGATTGGAGTAAGAGGAGGCGAACTCCCTTAGTTTGGACAAAGATGAGACAAACTCCACAGATTGGACCAAGAGGAGACGAACTCCTTAGATTGGACTGAGAGGAGGCAAACTCCCTTACTTTGGACAATGAGGAGACGAACTCCTTAGATTGGAGTAAGAGATGGCGAAGTCCCTTACTTTGGACAAAGAGGAGTCGAATTCCATAGATTGGACAAAGAGGAGACAAACTTCTTAGATTGGAGCAAGAGGTGGCGAACTCCTTACTTTGGACAAAGAGGAGACGAACTCCTTAGATTGGAATAAGAGGAGGCGAACTCCCTTACTTTGGACAAAGAGGAGACGAACTCGAGAGATTGGACAAAGAAGAGACCAACTCCTTAGATTGGAGTAAGAGGAGGCGAACTCCCTTAGTTTGGACAAAGATGAGACAAACTCCACAGATTGGACCAAGAGGAGACGAACTCCTTAGATTGGGAGTAAAGGATTCGACCTCCCGTAGTTGGACTAGAGGAGCCGAAATGCATAATGGACCCGAGGAGCCGAACTCCCTTAGATTGGACAAAGAGAGACGAACTCCTTAGATTGGAGTAAGAGGAGGCGAACTCCCTTAGTTTGGACAAAGAGGAGACGAAGTCCATAGATTGGACCAAGAGGAGCCGAACTCACTTAGATTGGACAAAGAGGAGACGAACTCCTTAGATTGGAGTAAGAGGAGGCAAACTCCCTTACTTTGGACAATGAGGAGACGAACTCCATAGATTGGACAATGAGAAGACGAACTCCATATATTGGACCAAGAGGAGCCGAACTCCCTTAGTTTGGACAAAGAGGAGACGAACTCCGTAGATTGGACGAAAATGAGCCGAACTCCCTTAGATTGGACAAAGAGGAGACGAACTCCTTAGATTAGAGTAAGAGAAGACGAACTCCCGTAGTTTGGACAAAGAGGAGACGAACTCCATAGGTTGGCTCAATAGAGCAAATTCCCTTAGATTGGACAAAGAGGAGACGAACTCCTTCGATTGGACTAAGAGGTGGCGAACTCCCTTAGTTTGGACAAAGAGGATACGAACTCCTTAGATTGGAGTAAGAGGTGGCTAACTCCCTTACTTTGGACAAAGAGGAGACGAACTCCATAGATTGGACAAGAGGAGACAAACTTCGTAGATTGGAGTAAGAGGAAGCGAACTCCATAGATTGGACAAAGAGGAGACGAACTCCTTAAATTGGAGTAAGAGGTGGCGATCTCCTTACTTTGGACAAAGAGGAGACGTACTCCTTAGATTGGAATAAGAGGAGGCGAACTCCCTTACTTTGGACAAAGAGGAGGCGAACTCGAGAGATTGGACAAAGAAGAGACGAACTCCATAGATTGGACCAAGAGGAGCCGAACTCCCTTAGATTGGACAAAGAAGAGACGAACTAAGGGAGTTCACCTCCTCTTACTCCAATCTAAGGAGTTTTTTTTTTTTTTTACTGTACCAAAAAAAAACTCCTTAGATTGGAGTAAGAGGAGGTGAACTCCCTTAGTTTGGACAAAGAGGAGACGAACTACATAGATTGGACCAAGAGGAGCCGAACTCCCTTAGATTGGACAAAGAGGAGACGAACTCCTTAGATTGGACTGAGAGGAGGCAAACTCCCTTAATATGGACAATGAGGAGACGAATTCCAGAGATTGGACAAAGAAGAGACGAACTCCATAGATTGGACAAATAGGAGCCGAACTCCCTTAGATTGGACAAAGAGGAGACGAACTCCTTAGATTGAAGTAAGAGGAGCCGAACTCCCTTAGATTGGACAAAGAGGAGACGAACTCCTTAGATTGGAGTAAGAGGAGGTGAACTCCCTTAGTTTGGACAAAGATGAGACGAACTCCACAGATTGGACCAAGGGGAGCCGAACTCCCTTAGATAGGACAAAGAGGAGACGAACTCCTTAGATTGGACTAAGAGGAGGCGAACTCCCTTACTTTGGACAAAGAGGAGACAAACTCCAGAGATTGGACCAAGAGGAGTCGAACACCGTTAGATGGGACGAAGAGGAGACGAACTCCTTAGATTGAAGTAAGAGTAGGCGAACTCCCTTACATTGGACAAAGAGGAGACGAACTCCAGAGATTGGACAAAGAAGGGACGAACTCCATAGATTGGACCAAGAGGAGACGAACTCCATAGATTGAAGTAAGAGGAGGCGAACTCCTTAGTTTGGACAAAGAGGATACGAACTCGTTAGATTGGAGTAAGAGGTGGCTAACTCCCTTACTTTGGACAAAGAGGAGACGAACTCCATAGATTGGACAAGAGGAGACAAACTTCTTAGATTGGAGTAAGAGGAAGCGAACTCCATAGATTGGACAAAGAGGAGACGAACTCCTTAGATTGGAGTAAGAGGTGGCGAACTCCATACTTTGGACAAAGAGGAGACGAACTCCTTAGATTGGAATAAGAGGAGGCGAACTCCCTTACTTTGGACAAAGAGGAGACGAACTCGAGAGATTGGACAAAGAAGAGACCAACTCGATAGATTGGACCAAGAGGAGCCGAACTCCCTTAGATTGGACAAAGAAGAGACGAACTGAGGGAGTTCACCTCCTCTTACTCCAATCTAAGGAGTTTTTTTTTTTTTACTGTACCAAAAAAAAAACTCCTTAGATTGGAGTAAGAGGAGGTGAACTCCCTTAGTTTGGACAAAGAGGAGACGAACTCCATAGATTGGACCAAGAGGAGCCGAACTCCCTTAGATTGGACAAAGAAGAGACGAACTCCTTAGATTGGAGTAAGAGGAGGCGAACTCCCTTAGTTTCGATAAAGAGGAGACGAACTCCATAGATTGGACCAAGAGGAGCCGAACTCCCTTAGATTGGACAAAGAGGAGACGAACTCCTTAGATTGGACTGAGAGGAGGCCAACTCCCTTAGTTTGGACAAAGAGGAGACGAGCTCCATAGATTGGACCAAGAGGAGCCGAACTCCCTTAGATTGGACAAAGAGGAGACGAACTCGTTAGATTGGTTTAAGAGGAGGCGAACTCCCTTACTTTGGACAATGAGGAGACGAACTCCATAGATTGGACAAAGAGGAGACGAACTGCATAGATTGGGCAAAAGAGGAGGAATAAAAACCTTCGATTGGAGTAAGAGGAGGCGACCCCCTTAGATTTGGACAAAAGAGGAGACGAACTCGGAGATTGAAGGACAAGGAGGCGAACTCCCCTTCGTTGGACAAAAGAGGAGACGAACTCCCAGATCGGACCAAAAGGACCGAAATCCCTTAGATTGGACAAAGAGGAGACGAAACTCCCTTAGAATTGGGACGAAGAGGAAAGGCGAACTCCCTGCTTTGGACAATAGGAGACGAAAACTCCATATATTGGACAAAGAGGAGACGAACTCCATAGATTGGAGCAAAAGGAGTCGAACACGGTTAGATGGTACAAAGGGTAGACGAACTCCTTAGATTGAAGTAAGAGAAGGCGACCTCCCTTACTTTGGACAAAGAGGAGACGAACTCCAGAGATTGGACAAAGAAGAGACGAACTCCATAGATTGGACCAAGAGGAAACGAACTCCATAGATTCGACCAAGAGGGGCCGAACTCCCATAGATTGGACAAAGAGGAGACGAACTCCATAGATTGGATCAAGAGGAGCCGAACTCCCTTAGATTTGACAAAGAGGAGACGAACTCCTTTGATTGGAGTAACAGGAGGTGAACTCCCTTAGTTTGGACAAAGAGGAGACGAACTCCATAGATTGGACCAAGAGGAGCCGAACTCCCTTAGATAGGACAAAGAAGAGACGACCTCCTTACATTGGAATAAGAGGAGGCGAACTCCCTTACTTACGACAAAGAGGAGACGAACTCCAAAGATTGAACAAAGAAGAGACGAACTCCATAGATTGGACCAAGAGGAGCCGAACTCCCTTAGATTGGACAAAAAAGAGACGAACTCCTTAAATTGGAGTAAGAGGAGGCGAACTCCCTTAGTTTCGACAAAGAGGAGACAACTCCATAGATTGGACCAAGGGGAGTCGAACTCCCTTAGATTGGACAAAGAGGTGACGAACTCCTCAGATCGGAGTAAGAGAAGGCGAACTTCCTTAGTTTGGACAAAGAGGAAATGAACTCCATAGATTGGACCAGGATGAGACGAGCTCCATAGATTGGACCAAGAGGAGCCGAACTCCCTTAGATTGGACAAAGAGGAGAAAAACTCCTTAGATTGGTTTAAGAGGAGGCGAACTCCCTTACTTTGGACAATGAGGAGACGAACTCCATAGATTGTACAAAGAGGAGACGAACTTCCATAGATTGGGCAAAGAGGAGACTAACCCCTTAGATTGGAGTAAGAGGATGTGACCTCCCTTAGATTGGACAAAGAGGAGACGTACTCCTTAGATTGAAGTAAGAGGAGGCGAACTCCCTTAGTTTGGACAAAGAGGAGACGAACTCCATAGATCGGACCAAAAGGACCGAACTCCCTTAGATTGGACAAAGAGGAGACGAACTCCTTAGATTTGACGAAGAGGAGGCGAAGTCCCTTACATTGGACAATGAGGAGACGAACTCCATGGATTGGACCAAAAGGAGTCGAACACCGATAGATGGGACAAAGAGGAGAGGAACTCCTTAGATTGAAGTAAGAGAAGGCGACCTCCCTTACTTTGGACAAAGAGGAGACGAACTCCAGAGATTGGACAAAGAAGAGACGAACTCCATAGATTGGACCAAGAGGAAACGAACTCCATAGATTCGACCAAGAGGGGCCGAACTCCCATAGATTGGACAAAGAGGAGACGAACTCCATAGATTGGACCAAGAGGAGCCGAACTCCCTTAGATTTGACAAAGAGGAGACGAACTCCTTTGATTGGAGTAAGAGGAGGTGAACTCCCTTACTTTGGACAAAGAGGAGACGAACTCCATAGATTGGACCAAGAGGAGCCGAACTCCCTTAGATTGGACAAAGAGGAGACAAACTCCTTAGATTGGAGTAAGAGGTGGCGAAATCCCTTACTTTGGACAATGTGGAGACGAACACCATAGATTGGACAAAAGCATAGACGAACTCATCGATGTGGACAAAGAGGAGTGAACTCCATAGATTGGACCAATAGCAGCTGAACTCCCATAGATAGCACAAAGAGGAGACGAACTCCAGAGATTGGACAAAGAAGAGACGAACTCCTTAGATTGGACCAAGAGGATCCGAACTCCCTTAGAATGGACAAAGAGGAGACGAACTCCTTAGATCGGACTGAGAGGAGGCGAACTCCCTTACTTTGAACAATGAGGAGACGAACTCTATAGATTGGACCAAGAGGAGCCGAACTCCCTTAGATAGGACAAAGAAGAGACCAACTCCATAGATTGGAGTAAGAGGAGGCGAACTCCCTTAGTTTGGACAAAGAGGAGATGAACTCCATAGATTGGACCAGGAGGAGACGAGCTCCATAGATTGGACCAAGAGGAGCCGAACTCCCTTAGATTGGACAAAGAGGAGACGAACTCCTTAGATTGGTTTAAGAGGAGGCGAACTCCCTTACTTTGGACAATGAGGAGACGAACTCCATAGATTGTACAAAGAGGAGACGAACTCTACACATTGGACCAAGAGGACCCGAACTCCCATAGATTGGAATAAAAGGAGACGAACTCCTTAGATTGGACAAAGAGGAACCGAACTCCTTAGATTGGAGCTAGAGGAGCCCAACTCCCTTAGATTGGACAAAGAGGAGGCAAACTCCCTTAGTTTGGACAAAGAGGAGGCGAACTCCGTTAGTTTGGAAAAAGAGGAGACGAACTCCATAGATTGGACAAAGAGGAGACGAACTCCATAGATTGGACCAAGAGGAGCCGAACTCCCTTAGATAGGACAAAGAGGAGACGAACTCCTTACATTAGACTAAGAGGAGGCGAACTCCCTTACTTTGGACAAAGAGGAGACGAACTCCAGAGATTGGAGAAAGAAGAGACGAACTCCTTAAATTGGAGTAGGAGGAGGCAAACTCCCTTAGTTTCGACAAAGAGGAGACGAACTCCATAGATTGGACCAAGAGGAAGTCAAACTCCATTAGATTGGACAATGAGGTGACGAACTCCTCAGATTGGAGTAAGCGAAGGCGAACTCCCTTAGTTTGGACAAAGAGGAGACGATCTCCATAGATTGGACCAAGAAGAGCCGAACTCCCTTAGATTGGACAAAGAGGAGACGAACTTCTTAGATTGGTTCAAGAGGAGCCGAACTCCCTTAGATTGGACAACGAGGAGACGAACTCCTTAGATTGAAGGAAGAGGATGCGAACTCCCTTACTTTGGATAAATAGGAGATGAACTCCCTTACTTTGGATAAATAAGAGACGAACTCCATAGATTGGAACACGAGATGATGAACTCCCTTAGATTAGACAAAGAGGAGACGAACTCCTTAGATTCGAGTAAGTGGAGGCGATCTCCCTTAGTTTGGACAAAGTCGAGACGAACTCCATAGATTGGACCATGAGGATCGGAACTCCCTTAGATTGGACGAAGAGGAGACGAAGTCCTTAGATGGAGTAAGAGGAGGCGAACTCCCTTACTTTGGACAAAGAGGAGTCGACCTCCATAGATTGAAACACGAGGAGATGAACACCCTTAGATTGGAGTAAGAGGAGGCGAACTCCCTTACTTTGGACAAAGAGGAGACGAACTCCATAGATTGGACCACGATTAGATGAACTCCCATAGATTAGACAAAGAGGAGACGAACTCCTTAGATTGGACAAAGAGGAGGCGAACTCCCTTAGTTTGGACAAAGAGGAGACGTACTCCATAGATTGGACCAAAAGGACCCGAACTCCCTTAGATTGGACAAAGAGGAGACGAAGTCCTTAGATTGGAGTAAGAGGAGGCGAACTCCCTTATGTTGGACAAAGGGGAGACGAACTCCATAGATTGGACCACGAGGAGATGAACACCCTTAGATTGGAGTAAGAGCAGACGAATTCCATAGATTGGACCAAGAGGAGCCGAACTCCCTTAGATTGGACAACGAGGAGACGAACTCCTTAGATTGAAGTAAGAGGAGGCGAACTCCCTTACTTTGGATAAATAGGAGACGAACTCCCTTACTTTGGATAAATAGGAGACGAACTCCATAGATTGGACCACGAGATGATGAACTCCCTTAGATTAGACAAAGAGGAGACGAACTCCTTAGATTCAAGTAAGTGGAGGCGATCTCCCTTAGTTTGGACAAAGACGAGACGAACTCCATAGATTGGACCATGAGGAGCGGAACTCCCTTAGATTGGACGAAGAGGAAACGAAGTCCTTAGATGGAGTAAGAGGAGGCGAACTCCCTTACTTTGGACAAAGAGGAGTCGACCTCCATAGATTGAAACACGAGGAGATGAACACCCTTAGATTGGAGTAAGAGGAGGCGAACTCCCTTACTTTGGACAAAGAGGAGACGAACTCCATAGATTGGACCACGATTAGATGAACTCCCATAGATTAGACAAAGAGGAGACGAACTCCTTAGATTGGACAAAGAGGAGGCGAAATCCCTTAGTTTGGACAAAGAGGAGACGTACTCCATAGATTGGACCAAAACGACCCGAACTCCCTTAGATTGGACAAAGAGGATACGAAGTCCTTAGATTGGAGTAAGAGGAGGCGAACTCCCTTACGTTGGACAAAGTGGAGACGAACTCCATAGATTGGACCACGAGGAGATGAACACCCGTAGATTGGAGTAAGAGGAGACGAACTCCCTTAATTTGGACAAAGAGGAGCCGAACTCCCTTAGATTGGACAACGAGGAGACGAACTCCTTAGATTGAAGTAAGAGGAGGCGAACTCCCTCAGTTTGAACAAAGAAGACACGTACTCCATAGATTGGACCAAGAGGACCCAAACTCCCTTAGATTGGACAAAGAGGAGACGAAGTCCTTAGATTGGAGTAAGAGGAGGCGAACTCCCTTACTTTGGACAAAGAGGAGACGAACTCCTATAGATTGGACAAAGATGATACGAACTCTTGAGATTTGAGTAAGAGGAGGCGAACTCGCTTAGATTTGAGTAACAGGAGGTCAACTCCCTTCGTTTCGACAAAGAGGAGACGAACTCCATAGATTGGACCAAGAGGAGACAAACTCCTTAGATTGGAGTAAGAGGAAACGAACACCATAGATTGCCAAGAGGAGACGAAACTCCCTAGATTTGGACAAAAAGGAGGACGAAAACACTTAGAAGTGGAGTAAGTGAAGGGGAGAACTTCCCTTAGATTGGAACAAAGAGAGACGAACTTTTAGATTTGGTCTAAGAGGAGGCGAACTCCATAGATTGGACCACAGAGGAGCTGAAACACCCTTAGATGGAGTAAGAGGGGCGAACTCCTTAAACATTGTTCAAAGAGGAGGGCGAACTCCATAGATTGGACCACGAGATAATGAACGCCCGTAGATTAGACAAAGGAGGAGCCGACGAACTTCTTTATATGCGAGTAAGTGTAGGCGATCTCCCGTAGTGGGACAAAAGGAGGACGAAAAACTCCATAGACTGGACCCACATGAGGAGCGAACTCCCTTGGATTGGCGAAGAGGAGACGAAGTCCTTAGATTGGAGTAAGAGGAGGCGAACTCCCTTACGTTGGACAAAGAGTAGACAAACTCCATAGATTGGACCACGAGGAGATGAACACCCTTAGATTGGAGTAAGAGGAGGCGAACTCCCTTACTTTGGACAAAGAGGAGACGAACTCCATCGATTGGACCACGAGGAGATGAACACCCTTAGATTAGACAAAGAGAGACAGCGGACACTCATTAGATTGGACAAGAGGAGGCGTGACAATCCCTTAGTTTGGACAAAGAGGAGGACGTACTCCATAGATTGGACCAAAAGAACCCGAACTACCTTAGATGGACAAAGAGGAGACGAAAAAGTCCTTAGATTGGAGGTAGAGGAGGCGAACTCCCTTACGTGGGACAAAGAGGGAGGACGAGCTCCATAGATTGGACCAAGAAGAGCCGAACTCCCTTAGATTGGACAAAGAGGAGACGAACTTCTTAGATTGGTTCAAGAGGAGCCGAACTCCCTTAGATTGGACAACGAGGAGACGAACTCCTTAGATTGAAGTAAGAGGAGGCGAACTCCCTTACTTTGGATAAATAGGAGACGAACTCCCTTCCATAGATTGGACCAAAAGGACCCGAACTCCCTTAGATTGGACAAAGAGGAGACGAAGTCCTTAGATTGGAGTAAGAGGAGGCGAACTCCCTTACGTTGGACAAAGGGGAGACGAACTCCATAGATTGGACGACGAGGAGATGAACACCCTTAGATTGGAGTAAGAGCAGACGAATTCCATAGATTGGACCAAGAGGAGCCGAACTCCCTTAGATTGGACAACGAGGATACGAACTCCTTAGATTGAAGTAAGAGGAGGCGAACTCCCTTACTTTGGATAAATAGGAGACGAACTCCATAGATTGGAACACGAGATGATGAACTCCCTTAGATTAGACAAAGAGGAGACGAACTCCTTAGATTCGAGTAAGTGGAAGCGATCTCCCTTAGTTTGGACAAAGTCGAGACGAACTCCATAGATTGGACCATGAGGATCGGAACTCCCTTAGATTGGACGAAGAGGAGACGAAGTCCTTAGATGGAGTAAGAGGAGGCGAACTCCCTTACTTTGGACAAAGAGGAGACGAACTCCATAGATTGGACCACGAGGAGATGAACACCCTTAGATTGGAGTAAGAGGAGGCGAACTCCCTTACTTTGGACAAAGAGGAGACGAACTCCATAGATTGGACCACGATTAGATGAACTCCCATAGATTAGACAAAGAGGAGACGAACTCCTTAGATTGGACAAAGAGGAGGCGAACTCCCTTAGTTTGGACAAAGAGGAGACGTACTCCATAGATTGGACCAAAAGGACCCGAACTCCCTTAGATTGGACAAAGAGGAGACGAAGTCCTTAGATTGGAGTAAGAGGAGGCGAACTCCCTTACGTTGGACAAAGAGGAGACGAACTCCATAGATTGGACCACGAGGAGATGAACACCCGTAGATTGGAGTAAGAGGAGACGAACTCCCTTACTTTGGACAAAGAGGAGCCGAACTCCCTTAGATTGGACAACGAGGAGACGAACTCCTTAGATTGAAGTAAGAGGAGGCGAACTCCCTCAGTTTGAACAAAGAGGACACGTACTCCATAGATTGGACCAAGACGACCCGAACTCCCTTAGATTGGACAAAGAGGAGACGAAGTCCTTAGATTGGAGTAAGAGGAGGGGAACTTCCTTACGTTGGACAAAGAGGAGACGAACTCCATAGATTGGACCACGAGGAAATGAACACCCTTAGATTGGAGTAAGAGGACGCGAACTCCCTTACTTTGGACAAAGAGGAGACGAATTCTATAGATTGGACCACGATTAGATGAACTCCCTTAGATCAGACAAAGAAGAGTCGAACTCCTTAGATTGAAGTAAGAGGAGGCGAACACCCTCAGTTTGGACAAAAAGGAGACCAACTACCATAGATTGGACAAGGAGTTGACAACTCCATAGATTGGACCAAGAGGAGCCGAACTCCCTTAGATTGGACAAAGAGGAGACGAACTCCTTAGATTGGAGTAAGAGGGGGCGAACTCCCTTAGATTGGACAAAAAGGAGACGATCTCCTTAGATTGGACCTAGAGGAGGAGAACTCCCTTAGATTCGACAAAGAGGAGACGAACTCCTTAGATTAGACCAAGAGGGGGCGAACTCCCTTAGATTGGAGAAAGAGGAGACCATCTCCTTAGATTGGACCAAGAGGAGGCGAACTCCCTTTGATTGGACAAATAGGAGACGAACTCCTTAGATTGGAGTAAGAGGAGGCGAACTCCCTTACTTTGGATAAATAGGAGACGAACTCCATAGATTGGACCACGAGATGATGAACTCCCTTAGATTAGACAAAGAGGAGACGAACTCCTTAGATTCGAGTAAGTGGAGGCGATCTCCCTTAGTTTGGACAAGGACGAGACGAACTCCATAGATTGACCATGAGGAGCGGAACTCCCTTAGACTGGACGAAGAGGAGACGAAGTCCTTAGATGGAGTAAGAGGAGGCGAACTCCCTTACTTTGGACAAAGAGGAGACGAACTCCATAGATTGGACCACGACGAGATGAACACCCTTAGATAGGAGTAAGAGGAGGCGAACTCCCTGACTTTGGACCAAGAGGAGACGAACTCCATTGATTGGACCACGATTAGATGAACTCCCATAGCTTAGAGAAAGAGGAGACGAGCTCCTTAGATTGGACAAAGAGGAGACGAACTCCTTAGATTGAAGTAAGAGGAGGCGAACTCCCTCAGTTTGAACAAAGAGGACACGTACTCCATAGATTGGACCAAGAGGACCCGAACTCCCTTAGATTGGGCAAAGAGGAGACGAAGTCCTTAGATTGGAGTAAGAGGAGGAGAACTCCCTTACGTTGGACAAAGAGGAGACGAACTCCATAGATTGGACCACGAGGAGATGAACACCCTTAGATTGGAGTAAGAGGGGACGAACTCCATAGATTGGACCAAGAGGAGCCGAACTCCCTTAGATTGGACAAAGAGGAAACGAACTCCTTAGATTGAAGTAAGAGGAGGCGAACTACCTTAGTTTGGACAAAGAGGAGACGTCCACTCCATAGATTAGACCAAGAGGACCCGAACTCCCTTAGATTGGACAAAGAGGAGACGAAGTCCTTAGATTGGAGTAAGAGGAGTCGAACTCCCTTACCTTGGACAAAGAGGAGACGAACTCCATAGATTGGTCCACGAGGAGATGAACACCCTTAGATTGGAGTAAGAGGAGGCGAACTCCCTTAGATTGGAGTAAGAGGAGGCGAACTCCCTTACTTTGGACAAAGAGGAGACGAACTCCATAGATTGGGCCACGATTAGATGAACTCCCATAGATTAGACAAAGAGGACACGAACTCCTTAGATTGGAGTAAGAGGAGACGAACTCCCTTCGTTTGGACAAAGAGCAAGTGAACTCCATAGATTGGACCAAGAGGAGCCGAACTCCCTTAGATTGCACAAAGAGGACACGAAGTCCTTAGATTGGAGTAAGAGGAGGCGAACTCCATTACGTTGGACAAAGAGGAGACGAACTCCATAGATTGGACCACAAGGAGATAAACACCCTTAGATTGGAGTAAGAGGAGGCGAACTCCCTTACTTTGGACAAAGAGGAGACGAACTCTATAGATTGGACCACTATTAGATGAACTCCCTTAGATCAGACAAAGAGGAGTCGAACTCCTTAAATTGAAGTAAGAGGAGGCAAACTCCCTTAGTTTGGACAAAAAGGAGACGAACTACCATAGATTGGACAAGGAGTTGACAACTCCATAGATTGGACCAGGAGGAGCCGAACGCCGTTAGATTGGACAAAGAGGAGACGAACTCCTTAGATTGGAGTAAGAGGAAACGAACGCCATATATTGGACCAAGAGGAGCCGAACTCCCTTAGATTGGATAATTAGGAGACGAACTCCTTAGATTGGAGTAAGAAGAGATGAACTCCAAAGATTGGACCAAGAGGAGCCAAACTCCCTTAGATTGGACAAAGAGGAGACGAACTCCTTAGATTGGAGTAAGAGGTGGCCATTTCCCTTAGTTTGGACAAAGAGGAGACGAACGCCTATAGATTGGACAAAGATGATACGAACTCTTGATATTTGAGTAAGAGGAGGCGAACTCCCTAAGATTTGAGTAACAGGAGGTGAACTCCCTTAGTTTGGACAAAGAGGAGACGTACTCCATAGATTGGACCAAGAGGACCCGAACTCCCTTAGATTGGACAAAGAGGACACGAAGTCCTTAGATTGGAGTAAGAGGAGGCGAACTCCCTTACGTTGGACAAAGAGGAGACCAACTCCATAGATTGGACCACGAAGAGATGAACACCCTTAGATTGGAGTAAGAGGAGGCGAACTCCCTTACTTTGGACAAAGAGGAGACGAACTCCATAGATCGGGCCACGATTAGATGAACTCCCATAGATTAGACAAAGAGGAGACGAACTCCTTAGACTGGACTAAGAGGAGACGAACTCCCTTCGTTTGAACAAAGAGGAGGCGAACTCCATAGATTGGACCAAGAGGAGCCGAACTCCCTTAGATTGGACAAAGAGGACACGAAGTCCTTAGATTGGAGTAAGAGGAGGCGAACTCCATTGCGTTGGACAAAGAAGAGACGAACTCCATAGATTGGACCAAGAGGAGCCGAACTCCCTTAGATTGGACAAAGAGGACACGAAGTCCTTAGATTGGAGTAAGAGGAGGCGAACTCCATTGCGTTGGACAAAGAAGAGACGAACTCCATAGATTGGACCATGAGGAGATGAACACCCTTAGATTGGAGTAAGAGGAGGTGATCTCCCTTACTTTGGACAAAGAGGAGACGAAGTCCTTAGATTAGAACACAAGGAGATAAACACCCTTAGATGGGAGTAAGAGGAGGCGAACTCCCTTACTTTGGACAAAGAGGAGACGAATTCTATAGATTGGACCATGATTAGATGAACTCCCTTAGATCAAACAAAGAGGAGTCGAACTCCTTAGATTGAAGTAAGAGGAGGCGAACTCCCTTAGTTTGGACAAAAAGGAGACGAACTACCACAGATTGGACAAGGAGTTGACAACTCCATAGATTGGACCAAGAGGAGCCGAACTCCCTTAGATTGGACAAAGAGGAGACGAACTCCTTAGATTGGAGTAAGAAGGGGGCGAACTCCCTTAGATTGGAGAAAGAGGAGACCATCTCCTTAGATTGGATCAAGAGGAGGCGAACTCCCTTTGATTGGACAAAGAAGAGACGAACTCCTTAGATTGGAGTAAGAGGAGGCGAACTCCCTTACTTTGGATAAATAGGAGACGAACTCCATAGATTGGAACACGAGATGATGAACTCCCTTAGATTAGACAAAGAGGAGACGAACTCCTTAGATTCAAGTAAGTGGAGGCGATCTCCCTTAGTTTGGACAAAGACGAGACGAACTTCATAGATTGGACCATGAGGAGCCGAACTCCATTAGATTGGACGAAGAGGAGACGAAGTCCTTAGATGGAGTAAGAGGAGGCGAACTCCCTTACTTTGGACAAAGAGGAGACGAACTCCATAGATTCGACCACGTGGAGATGAACACCCTTAGATTGGAGTAAGAGGAGGCGAACTCCCTTACTTTGGACAAAGAGGAGACGAACTCCATTGATTGGACCACGATTAGATGAACTCCCATAGATTAGACAAAGAGGAGATGAACTCGTTAGATTAGACAAAGAGGAGACGAACTCCATAAATTCGACCACGGGGAGATGAACACCCTTAGATTGGAGTAAGAGGAGGCGAACTCCCTTACTTTGGACAAAGAGGAGACGAACTCCATTGATTGGACCACGATTAGATGAACTCCCATAGATTAGACAAAGAGGAGACGAACTCCTTAGATTGGACAAAGAGGAGACGAACTCCTTAAATTGAAGTAAGAGGAGGCGAACTCCCTTAGTTTGGACAAAGAGGAGACGTACTCCATAGATTGGACCAAGAGGACCCGAACTCCCTTAGATTGGACAAAGAGGACACGAAGTCCTTAGATTGGAGTAAGAGGAGGCGAACTCCCTTACGTTGGACAAAGAGGAGACGAACTCCATAGATTGGACCACGAGGAGATGAACACCTTAGATTGGAGTAAGAGGAGGCGAACTCCCTTACTTTGGACAAAGAGGAGACGAACTCCATCGATTGGACCACGAGGAGATGAACACCCTTAGATTGGAGTAAGAGGAGACGAACTCCATAGATTGGACCAAGAGGAGCCGAACTCCCTTAGATTGGACAATGAGGACACGAACTCCTTAGATTGAAGTAAGAGGAGGCGAACTCCCTTAGTTTGGACAAAGAGGAGACGTACTCCATAGATTGGACCAAGAGGACCCAAACTCCCTTAGATTGGACAAAGAGGAGACGAAGTCCTTAGATTGGAGTAAGAGGAGGCGAACTCCCTTACGTTGGACAAAGAGGAGACGAACTCCATAGATTGGACCACGAGGAGATGAACACCCTTAGATTGGAGTAAGAGGAGGCGAACTCCCTTACTTTGGACAAAGATGAGACGAACTCCATAGATTGGGCTACGATTAGATGAACTCCCATAGATTAGACAAAGAGGAGACGAACTCCTTAGATTGGAGTAAGAGGAGACGAACTCCTTAGATTCGAGTAAGTGGAGGCGATCTCCCTTAGTTTGGACAAAGACGAGACGAACTCCAAAGATTGGACTACGAGGAGCTGAACTCCCTTAGATTGGACGAAGAGGAGACGATCACCTTAGATTGGACCAAGAGGAGGCGAATTCCCTTAGATTGGACAAAGAGGAGACGAACTCCTTAGATTGGACCAAGAGGGGGCGAACTCCCGTAGATTTGACAAAGAGGAGACCATCTCCTTAGATTGGACCAAGAGGAGGCGAACTCCCTTTGATTGGACAAAGAGGAGACGAACTCCTTAGATTGGAGTAAGAGGAGGCAAACTCCCTTACTTTGGATAAATAGGAGACGAACTCCATAGATTGGACCACGAGATGATGAACTCCCTTAGATGAGACAAAGAGGAGACGAACTCCTTAGATTCGAGTAAGTGGAGGCGATCTCCCTTAGTTTGGACAAAGACGAGACGAACTCCAAAGATTGGACTATGAGGAGCCGAACTCCCTTAGATTGGACGAAGAGGAGACGAAGTCCTTAGATGGAGTAAGAGGAGGTTAACTCCCTTACTTTGGACAAAGAGGAGACGAACTCCATAGATTGGACCACGTGGAGAAGAACACCCTTAGATTGGAGTAAGAGGAGGCGAACTCCCTTAGTTTGGACAAAGACAAGATGAACTCCATAGATTGAACCAAGAGGAGCCGAACTCCCTTAGATTGGACAAAGAGGAGACGAAAGTCCTTAGATGGAGTAAGTGGAGGCAATCTCCCTTAGTTTGGACAAAGACGAGACGAACTCCATAGATTGGACCATGAGGAGCCGAACTCCTTAGATTGGACGAAGAGGAGACGAAGTCCTTAGATGGAGTAAGAGGAGGCGAACTCCCTTACTTTGGACAAAGAGGAGACGAACTCCACAGATTGGACCACGAGGAGACGAACTACCATAGATTGCACAAGGAGGTGACGAACTCATTAGATTTGAATATGAGGAGGCAAACTCCGTTAATTTGGACAAAGAGGAGACGAACTCCATAGATTGGACCAAGAGGAAGCGAACTCCCTTAGATTGGGCAAAGAGGAGACGAACTCCTTAGATTGGAGTAAGAGGAGGCGAACTCCTTTAGTTTAGACAAAGAGGAGACGAACTTTCATAGATTGGACAAGGACGGGACGAACACCTTAGATTTGAGTAAAAGGGGGCGAACTCCCTTAGATTGGACAAAAGAGGAGACGATCTCCTTAGATTGGACCAAGAGGAGGCGAATTCCCTTAGATTGGACAAAGAGGAGACGAACTCCTTAGATTGGACCAAGAGGGGGCGAACTCCCATAGATTTGACAAAGAGGAGACCATCTCCTTAGATTGGACCAAGAGGAGGCGAACTCCCTTTGATTGGACAAAGAGGAGACGAACTCCTTAGATTGGAGTAAGAGGAGGCGAACTCCCTTACTTTGGATAAATAGGAGACGAACTCCATAGATTGGACCACGAGATGATGAACTCCCTTAGATGAGACAAAGAGGAGACGAACTCCTTAGATTCAAGTAAGTGGAGGCGAACTCCCTTAGTTTGGACAAAGACGAGACGAACTCCATAGATTGGACCAAGAGGAGCCGAACTCCCTTAGATTGGACAAAGAGGAGAGGAAGTCCTTAGATGGAGTAAGTGGAGGCAAACTCCTTTAGTTTGGACAAAGACGAGACGAACTCCATAGATTGGACCAAGAGGAGCCGAACTCCCTTAGATTGGACGAAGAGGAGACGAAGTCCTTAGATGGTGTAAGAGGAGGCGAACTCCCTTACTTTGGACAAAGAGGAGACGAACTCCTTAGATTGGAGTAAGAGGAGGCGAACTCCCTTACTTTGGATAAATAGGAGACGAACTCCATAGATTGGACCACGAGATGATGAACTCCCTTAGATGAGACAAAGAGGAGACGAACTCCTTAGATTCAAGTAAGTGGAGGCGAACTCCCTTAGTTTGGACAAAGACGAGACGAACTCCATAGATTGGACCAAGAGGAGCCGAACTCCCTTAGATTGGACAAAGAGGAGAGGAAGTCCTTAGATGGAGTAAGTGGAGGCAAACTCCTTTAGTTTGGACAAAGACGAGACGAACTCCATAGATTGGACCAAGAGGAGCCGAACTCCCTTAGATTGGACGAAGAGGAGACGAAGTCCTTAGATGGTGTAAGAGGAGGCGAACTCCCTTACTTTGGACAAAGAGGAGACGAACTCCACAGATTGGACCACGAGGAGACGAACTACCATAAATTGCACAAGGAGGTGACGAACTCATTAGATTTGAATATGAGGAGGCAAACTCCGTTAATTTGGACAAAGAGGAGACGAACTCCATAGATTGGACCAAGAGGAAGCGAACTCCCTTAGATTGGGCAAAGAGGAGACGAAGTCCTTACATTGGAGTAAGAGGAGGCGAACTCCCTTACTTTGGACAAAGAAGAGACGAACTCCACAGATTGGACCACGAGGAGACGAACTGCCATAGATTGCACAAGGAGGTGACGAACTGCTTAGATTTGAATAAGAGGTGGCGAACTCCCTTAATTTGGACAAAGAGGAGACAAACTCCAAAGATTGGACCAAGAGGAGGCGAACTCCCTTACTTTGGTCCAAGAGGAGACGAACTCCATTGATTGGACCACGAGGAGATGAACTCCCTTAGATTGGACTTAGAGGAGGCGAACTCCCTTAGATTGGACAAAGAGGAGACGAACTCCAAAGATTGGACCACGTGGAGATGAACTCCCTTAGATTGGACAAACAGGAGACGAACTCCATAGATTGGACCACGAGGAGGCGAACTCCCTTACAATGGAGTAAGAGGAGGCGACCTCCCTTAGATTGGACAAAGGGTAGACGAACTCCTTAGATTGCAGTAAGACGTGGCGAACTCCCTTACTTTGTTCAAAGAGCAGGCGAACTCCATAGATTGGACCACGTGGAGATGAACTGCCTTAAATTGGACAAAGAGGAGACGAACTCCTTAGATTGAAGCAAGAGGAGGTGAACTCCCTTAGTTTGGACAAAGAGGAGACCAACTACCATAGATTGGACAAAGAGGTGACGAATTCCTTAGATTTGAGGAGAAGGAAGTGAACTACCATAGATTGGACAAAGAGGTGACGAACTCCTTAGATTTGAGGAGGAGGAGGTGAACTACCTTAGTTTGGACAAAGAGGAGACGAACTCCATAGATTGGACCAAGAGGAGCCGAACACCCTTAGATTAGACAAAGAGGAGGCGAAGTCCTTAGATTGGAGTAAGAGGAGGCGAACTCCCTCACTTTGGACAAGAGGGGACGAACTCCACAGATTGGACCACGAGGAGATGAACACCCTTAGATTGGACAAAGAGGAGACGAACTCCTTATATTTGAGTAAGAGGAGGCGAACTCCCTTAATTTGGACAAAGAGGAGACGAACTCCTATAGATTGGACAAAAAGGAGACAAACTATTGAGATTTGAGTAAGAGGAGGCGAACTCCCTTAGTTTTGACAGAGAGGAGACGAACTCCATAGATTGTACCAAGAGGAGCCGAACTCCCTTACTTTGGACAAAGAGGAGACGAACTCCATAGATTGGACCACGATTAGATGAACTCCCTTAGATTAGACAAAGAGGAGTCGAACTCCTTAGATTGGAGTAAGAGGAGGCAATTTCTCTTAGTTTGGACAAAGACGAGACAAACTCCTATAGATTGGACAAAGATGATACGAACTCCATAGATTGGACCAAGAGGAGCCGAACTCCCTTAGATTGGACAAAGAGGAGACGAACTCCTTAGATTGGAGTAAGAGGAGACGAACTCCGTAGATTGGACCAAGAGGAGCCGAACTCCCTTAGATTGGACAAAGAGGAGACGAACTCCTTAGATTGGAGTAAGAGGTGGCGAACTCCCTTAGTTTGGACAAAGAGGAGACCAACTCCTTAGATTGGAGAAAGAGGAGGCGAACTCCCTTAGTTTGCACAAAGACGAGACGACTTCCTTAGATTGGAGTAAGAGGAGGCGAACACGCTTACTTCATTCAAAGAGGAGGCGAACTCCATAGATTGGACTACGAGGAGATGAACTCCCTTAGATTAGACAAAGAGGAGATGAACTGCATAGATTGGAGTAAAAGGAGACGAACTTCCTTACTTTGTTCAAAGAGGAGGCGAACTCCATAGATTGGACCAGGAGGAGACGAACTACCATAGATTGGACAAGGAGGTGACGAACTCTTTAGATTTGAGTAAGAGGAGGCGAACTCCCTTAGTTTGGACAAAGAGGAGACGAACTCCATAGATAAGACCAAGAGGAGCCGAACTCCCTTACATTGGACAAAGAGGATACGAAGTCCTTAGATTTGAGTAAGAGGAGGCGAACTCCTTAGATTGGAGTAAGAGGAGGTGAACTCCCTTACTTTGGATAAATAGGAGACGAACTCCATAGATTGGACCACGAGGTGATGAACTCTCTTAGAATAGACAAAGAGGAGACGAACTCCTTAGATTCGAGTAAGAGGAGGCGAACTCCCTTAGTTTGGATAAAGAGGAGACGAACTCCATAGATTGGACCAAGAGGAGCCGAACTCCCTTAGATTGGACGAAGAGGAGACGATGTCCTTAGATGGACTAAGAGGCGGTGAACTCCCTTACTTTGGACAAAGACGAGACGAACTCCTTGGATTGGAGTAAGAGGAGGCGAACTCCCTTAGTTTGCACAAAGACGAGACGAACTCCACAGATTGGACCACGATGAGACGAACTCCCTTAGAGTGGACAAAGAGGAGACGAACTCCTTAGATTGGAGCAAGAGGAGGCAAACACCCTTACTTCGTTCAAAGAGGAGGCGAACTCCATAGATTGGACCACGAGGAAATGAACTCCCTTAGATTAGACAAAGAAGAGACGAACTCCTTAGATTGAAGTAAGAGGAGGCGAACTCCCTTAGTTTGGACAAAGAGGAGACCAACTATCATAGATTGGACCAAGAGGAGCCGAACTCCCTTAGATTGGACAAAGAGGAGACGAAGTCCTTAGATTGGAGTAAGAGGATATGAACTCCCTTAGATTGCACCAATAGGAGACGAACTCCTTAGATTAGACCAAGAGGAGACGAACTCGCAAGATTGGAGAAAAAGGAAACAAACTCCCATTATTGGACCAAGAGGAGAAGAACCCTCTTAGATTGAACGTAGAGGAGACGAACTCTTTAGATCTGATCAACATGAGACGAACTCCCTTTGTTTGGATAAAGAGGAGATGAACTCCATAGATTGGACCAAACCTTACCAAAAAAAAAAACTCCATAGATTGGACCAAGCGCTAACAAACTTCTTTAGATTGGACCAAGCGGTGATGAACTCCCTAGAAAGGACCAACATGAGACGAACTCCTTAGATTGGATCAAGAGGAGACGAACCCCCTTAGATTGGACCGAGAGGAGACGAACTCCATAGATTGGTCCATGAGGAGACTAACTCCCTTATATTGTACCAAGAGGTGACGAACTCCTTAGAATGGACCAACATGAGTCGAACGCCTTATATTGGACCAAGAGGAGATGAACTCCCTTAGATTGGACAAAGATGAGATGAAGTCGTTGGATTGGACGTAGAGGAGACGTATTCCCTTAGTTTGGACCTAGAGGGGAAGAACTCCTTAGATCGAATAAGAGGAGACGAAGTCCCATGATTGCACCAAGAGGAGACGAACTACCTTAGATTTGACCTAGAGAAGAAGAACTCCTTAGATCGAACAAGAGGAGACGAAGACCCATGATTGGACTAAGATGAGACGAACTGCCTTAGATTGAACTAAGAGGAGACGAACTCTATAGATCTGACCATGAGGAGACGAAAACACTTAGGTTGGACCAAGAAGGGACGAACTACATAGATTGGACCATGGGGAGACAAACTCCTTTATATTGCACCAAGAGGTGACGAACTCCTTAGAATGGACCAACATGAGACGAACTCCTTTAGAATAGAAAAAGAGGAGATGAACTCCCTTATATTGGACCAAGAGGATAAGAACTCCTTAGATCAAACAAGATGAGATGAAGTCCCTTCGATTGGACCAAGAGGAGACGAACTCCCTTAGATTGGACAAAGAGGAGACCAACTCGTTGGATTGGACCAATAGGAGACCTACTCCCTTAGATTGGAGGAAGTGGTAATGAACTCCCTTAGATTGGACCAAGAGGATATGAACTCCCTTAGATTGCACCAATAGGAGACGAACTCCTTAGATTAGACCCAGAGGAGACGAACTCGCAAGATTGGACAAAGAGGAAACAAACTCTCGTGATTGGATCAAGAGGAGACGAACCCCCTTAGATTGAACGTAGAGGAGATGAACTCTTTAGATCTGATCAACATGAGACGAACTCCCTTTGTTTGGATAAAGAGGAGACGAACTCCATAGAAATGACCAAGCGCTGACAAACTTCTTTAGATTGCACCAATAGGAGACGAACTCCTTAGATTAGACCCAGAGGAGACGAACTCGCAAGATTGGACAAAGAGGAAACAAACTCTCGTGATTGGATCAAGAGGAGACGAACCCCCTTAGATTGAACATAGAGGAGACGAACTCTTTAGATCTGACCAACATGAGACGAACTCCCTTTGTTTGTACAAAGAGGAGAGGAACTCCATAGATTGGAACAAGGGCTGACAAACTCCTTTAGATTGGACCAAGAGGTGAAGAACTCCCTGGAAAGGACCAACATGAGCCGAACTCCTTAGATTGGACCAAGAGGAGATGAACTCCTTAGATTAGACCAAGAGGAGAAGAACTCCTTAGATTGGACCGAGAGGAGACGAAGTCCCTTAGATTGGACTAAGAGGAGACAAGCTCCCAAGATTAGACAAAGTGGTGACAAACTCCTTAGATTGGACCTAGAGGAGACGAACTCCCTTAGATTGGACCAAGAGGAGACCTTGTCTCGTAGCTTGGACAAAGTGGTGACGAACTCCCTTACATTTGACCAAGACGAGACGAACTCCCAAGATTGGACAAAGAGGAGATGAACTCCCTTAGATTGAACGAAGAGGAGACGAACTCCCATAGTTTGGGAAAGAGGAGGCGAACTCCATAGATTGGACCAAGGGGAGACAAACTCCTTTAGATTAGACCAAGAAATGACTAACTCCTTAGCAAGGACCAACTTGAGACGAATTCCCTAGATTGGCCCAAGAGGAGACAAAGCCCCTGAGATTGGACATAGTGGAAAAGAACTCCTTAGATTGGACCAAGAGGTGACGAAGTCTCTTAGACTAGACCGAGAGAAAACGAACTCCTTAGATTGGACCTAGAGGAGACGAACTCCCTTAGATTAGACAAAGTGGTGACGAAGCCCTTAGATTGGACCAAGAGGAGACCTGGTCTCTTAGATTGGACGAAGTGGTGACAAGCTCCCTTACATTGGACCAAGGGGAGATGAGCACCCCTAGATTGTACCAAGAGGACAAAACTGCTTGGATTGGACCAACATGAGAGGAACTCCCAAGGTTGGACCAAGAGGAGACGAAGTGCCTTGATTAGACCAAGAGGAGACGAACTCCCTTAGATTGAACCAACATGAGACGACCTCTTTAGATCTGACCAAGAGGAGATGGACTCCCTTAGTTTGGAACTAGAGGAGAAGAACTCCTTAGATCGAACAAGAGGAGAGGAACTGCCTTAGATTGAACCAAGAGGAGACGAACTCCCTAATATTGAACCAAGAGGAGACGAACTCTATAGATCTTATCAAGAGGAGACGAAGTCCCTTCGGTTGGACCAAGAGGAGACGAACTCCTTAGATTGGACCTAGAGGAGACGACCTCCCTTGGATTGGACAAAGAGGAGACGAACTCCTCAGATTGGACCAAGAGGAGACGAACTCCATAGATTGGACCATGGGGAGACAAACTCCTTAATATTGCACCAAAAGGTGACGAACTCCTTAGAATGGACCAACATGAGGCGAACTCCTTAGATTGGACCAAGAGGAGAAGAACTCCCTTAGATTGGACCAAGAGGATAAGAACTCCTTAAATCGAACAAGAGAAGACGAAGTCCCTTACATTGGACCAAGAGGAGACGAACTCCCTTACATTTGACAAAAAGGAGATGAACTCGTTGGATTGGACCTAGAGGAGACGAACTCCCTTAGATTGGACAAAGAGGAGACCTAGTCTCTTAGATTAGACGAAGTGGTGACGAGCTCCTTTACATTGGACCAAGAGGAAACAAGCTCCCTTAGATTGTACCAAGAGGACAAATCTCCTTAGATTAGACCAAGAGGAGAGGAACACCCAAGGTTGGACCAAGAGGAGACGAAGTGCCTTGATTGGACCAAGAGGAGACGAACTCCCTTAGATTGAACCAACAGGAGACGAACTCTTTAGATCCGACCAAGAGGAGGCGAACTCCCTTAGTTTGGACCTAGAAGAGAAGAACTCCTTAGATCGAACAAGAGGAGACGAAGTCCCTTGATTGGACCAAGAGAAGACGAACTGCCTTAGATTGAACCAAGAGGAGACGAACTCTATAGATCTAACCAAGAGGAGACGAACTCCCTTAGATTGAACCAAGAGGAGACGAACTTTATAGATTTGACCAAGAGGAGACGACAACCCTTGGGTTGCACCAAGAGGAGACGACCTCCTTAGATTGGACCTAGAGGAGACGAACTCTCTTGGATTGGACAAAGAGGAGACGAACGCCTTAGGTTGGACCAAGAGGAGACGAACTCCATAGATTGGACCACGGGGAGACAATCTCCTTTATATTGCACCAAGAGGTGACGAACTTCTTAGAATGGACCAACATGAGACGAACTCCTTAGATTGAACCAACAGGAGATGAACTCCCTCAGATTGGACCAAGAGGATAAGAACTTCTTAGATCGAACAAAAGGACACGAAGTCCCTTAGATTGGACCAAGAGGAGACGAACTCCCTTAAATTGGACAAAGAGGAGACGAACTTGTTGGATTGGACCAATAGGAGACCTACTCCCTTAGATTGGAGGAAGTGGTGACAAACTCCCTTACATTGGATTACCTTACCAAAAAAAAAAAAAACTCTGTTACATTGGACAAAGAGGATAAAAACTCCTTAGATTGGACCAAGAGGAGACAAACTCTTTAGATTGGACCAAGAGGAGACGAACTCCCAAGATTGGACAAAGTGGAGACGAACTCCTTAGATTGGACCTCGTGGAGACGAACTATCTTAGAATGGACAAAGAGTAGACGAACTCAATAGGTTGGACCAATAGGAGACCTAGTGCCTTAGATTGGAGGAAGTGGTGACGAACTCCCTTCTATTGGATCAAAAAGAGATGAACTCTCTCATATTGCAACAATAGGAGACGAACTCTTTAGATTGGACCAAGAGGAGACGAATTCCCTAGATTGGACCAAGAGGAGACGAATTCCCTAGATTGGACCAAGAGGAGACGAACAGCCAAGATTGGACCTAGAGGAGGCGAACTTCCTTAGATTGGACAAAGAGGTGACGAACTTCTTAGATTGGACCAAGAGGAGACCTAGTCTCTTAGATTGGCTGAAGTGGTGACGTGCACCCTTACATTGGACTAAGAGGGGAGTAGCTCCCTTAGATTGTACTAGGAGGACAAAACTCCTTAGATTGGACCAAGAGGATAGGAACTCCCAAGGTTGGACCAAGAGCAGACGAAGTGCCTTGATTGGACCAATAGGAGACGAACTCCCATAAATTGAACCCAGAGGAGATGAACTCTTTAGATCTGACCAATAGGAGACGAACTCCCTGAGTTTGGGCCTAAAGGAGAAGAACTCCTCAGATCGAACATGAGGAGACAAAGTCCCTTAGATTGGACCAACAGGAGACGAACTCCTTAGATTGGACCTAGAGGAGACGAACTGCCTTAGTTTGGACAAAGAGGGGATGACCTCGTTAGACTGGACCAATAGGTTACCTAGTCCCTTACATTGGATGAAGTGGTGACGAACTCCCTTACATTGGACCAAGAGGTGACGAACTCCCTTAAATTGCACCAATATGAGACAAACTCCTTAGATTGGACCAAGAGGAGACCAACTCCCTAGATTGGACCAAGAGGAGATGAACTCCCAAGATTGGACAAAGAGGAGACGAACTCCCTTAGATTGAACCAAGAGGAGACGAACTCTTTAGATCTGACCAACAAGAGACGAACTCCCTTAGTTTGGACAAAGAGGAGACGAACTCCATATATCAGACCAACTCCCTTAGATTGTACCAAGAGGACAAAACTCCTTAGATTGGACCAAGAGGAGAGGAACACCCAAGGTTGGACCAAGAGGAGACGAAGTGCCTTGATTGGACCAAGAGGTGACGAACTCCCTTAGATTGAACCAACAGGAGATGAACTCTTTAGATCTGACCAAGAGGAGGTGAACTGTGAGGCGCCACCTTCCCCACCCAAGCACCGCAGCCTAAGACCATCCTTGGTCAGGCATTAGATGATTAGGTCCTTTATCTCCGCGATGCTTGAAGTTCTTTGGATTCTCCATTTAGAGCAAATGCTCTTGGTGGCCAATTCAATATTAATTTTCCAGGATCAACTCGTGATCGCTATCAAGTAAAATTAAGTACTCTACGATCACTATCTCCCCTAACCAACTCTAGCAGCGGAAATATATAAACGAGATGGAGAATACACAATCACACAAATATGAATTATGTAAACAAATCAGTCTAGTCCTAACAATGCTTGTCACATGTAAATATCAACATTCATATGCCATGAAACATTACCAAAGCACACAAATCAAGTGTTTCGATGCATATGCAATGCAAGTTCATGCATAATCTCCGAGCACGTAGCCAAGGCACCCATCCCTGTACACAAGAGTTCTCAACTCCTATTCAGTACACAGATCGTCGGTGCTATCACTTGATTCACGTGGGCCCCCGGATACCCTCGGTATCCAGGCATCTCCCCTCCAGAGGCTTCGCACCATCGGGAATATAGTAATCCGGCCATCTCCCCCCCCCCGCTACTAAACTCCAACTATACTCACAGATGCGGCAACCCGTCCTGGAAGCACTCCTAGCCTACCTTCCCCGCTACCGTGACCTTCCATTCATCCGAGGCATCCCCACTCCCTGGCGGTTACGCGCCCAAAGCGCGAATAATCTCCTCCCTCCAACACACGCATGCAATGCTCAATCAATATGCAGCAGCTCAAATATTTAGTATGCATGCTTAAACGTATTAGTGCTAAAGGAAGGACAACCAAGACTCAAAATGTACCACATTAATCTCCTAATGTGTGAGTATTACAGAAAAACCGGTATCGCACAATCGTTCATTTGATTCTCAAACCCAAATACGAAGTCCCTTAAAAATTCACAAACTCCTTTATAACTTAAATAAGACACAAATAAATATTTTTCATGAAGAACTTCATGTGAAAATCGTTGAGCAACAAAGCTTATAAAATCAATGAAGTTCAAAGAAAATCGGGTCCACTTTCCAGAATCAAAACACATGATAGGGCTAGCGAAATACAAAGTATTTCTCATCGGATTAAGCTGAAATTTTGATATGTTATAGCCCTAGACCCTACCTACAACTTACATGAAGATCACGAATTAAAAATCGCAAAGTAAAAAGCTCAAAACTAGCACATAATCCACAAAGGTCAGTGCAGTTTTCTGAAAAACGTAGATTCTGGAAGGTCCGAAGAATGAACGAACCAGGGGTCTATGAACTTCATAAAATTCCAAAATAAATATATGTTATAAATTATCAAGTTACGAACAACTTTCATGAAGACAAGATAATCCAATGCTTTCTCATTCGTTTCAGAAAAATTCAACCAGCCGAGTTGTTTTCAGACCAACCCAGCTCGAAATGGGTTTCCATCCTAGATATTCATCTATGGTCTCACTTCTTCTTACCAAGTAAGCACGAATTCAACCAGAAACACAGCTTAAACTAAGAATTCCACCGACTATAATCAACCTAAATTAAGGCATCACGGCGAATGCAATCCCAAAACTTGCCTTGCGCACGGATTCGGTCGACGAGAGCGCGAGCGATTTGGACTTCCCAGACTCTTGCAATTGAACTTCAGGAAGAAACAGAAATGGGGAAGAAGATGGGCGGTCTAACCTAAGAGAAATGGAAATGGTGGCTGTGCGTGGAAGATGGGGAAAATGAATGGGAAATCTCACTCTTATACCCTTCATCCCCTTGCATGCACTTAGCCACTTGTCCATTCTTCCTCCCAAGTGGCATGTAAGAAGGATGACACCTCTTCTTCATGCACTTAAACACTTGTCAATACAATTATATCACTTGTCTCTTCTTCCCATTCCAAATGGCGCCTAAAGAGATGAAGGAAAACTTACTCTTCAAGCTTGGTCGACCTTTCCTTCATTCTCCAATTCCAAGTCCCTTTTATAAAGCTTGTAATCCACATAAAGCTTATAATCATGTACTTAACTTTGGCAAGGTGGCCGATTAACCAAATTGATAATCGAATTTGGCCTTCAATAAATAGTAATTCTAAGTCATCATCATAATTCATTTCGAGAATAATTTCCTCAATCGAAACTTCTCCACGAATTTTCATTCCGTAATTTCCGTAATCTCAGACATGTCATCACTAAGTGTGATCTCATACCTAATAATAAGCAAATCTCCATTGGCACATGACTAAATTTCACGGTGTCCTTGTCGAAATTTCAGTCTACCACAATTCTCCCCTCCATCAAAGAATCTCGTCCCCGAAATTTAAATATCCTTAAGCTCTTTAAACAAATGAGGGTAAAGACGTCTCATTTCTTCTTCCGTTTCCCAAGTTGCCTCCTCAGTATTGTGATACTTCCACAATACTTTTACCAACGGAATAGTCTTATTTCTTATTACCTTCTCTCGACAGTCCAATATTTGAATTGGTTCCTCCACATATGATATTTTGTCATCCACATTCATTGTTTCATCCTTTAAAATGTGATTAGGGTGTGGATTGTACTTCCTTAACATTGAGACATGGAATACATCATGTACTTGGGATAATTTTGGAGGTAAAACGAGTCGGTACGCCACTTCTCCAACTCATTCCAAAATCTCAAATGGTCCTATATAGCGAGGGCTTAATTTTCCTCTCGATCCAAATCGAGTTATACTTTTCATAGGTGTCACTTTTAAAAATACATGTTCACCCTCTTTAAACTCTAGGGGTCTCCTTCGCTTATCTGCATAGCTTTTTTGTCGATCATGAGCTACCTTTAATCGATCTCTCACAACCTTAATCTTTTCCGTCGTGAGTTGAACTATTTCAGGCCCAGTTAGTTTCTTTTCTCCTACTTCATTCCAACAAATGGGAGTCCTACAGGGCCTTCCATATAATGCTTCATAGGGTGCCATCCCTATGCTTCGTTGGTAGCTATTATTATAAGCAAACTCTACTAGATGTAATTTCTCATCCCAATTTCCACCAAAATCTAGCACACATGCCCACAACATATCCCTAAGTACTTGAATAACTCTTTCGGTTTGTCCATCTGTTTGCGGGTGATATGATGTGCTATAGTATAATTTAGTACCCAAAGCTGCTTGCAACATTTTCCAAAAGTTGGATGTAAATCTAGGATCTCGATCCGAAGTAATTGTTATTAGGATACCATGTAACTTAACAATTTGTTTTAAATATAACTCGGCATACCTTTCTAGAGAGAAGTCTCATCTCACTACCAAAAAGTGAGCAGATTTAGTTAAACGATCCACAATTACCCAAATAGCATCATGTCCGCCAGATGTTCTAGGTAGTCCTTGTACGAAATCCATGGTCACATGATCCCATTTCCATTCTGGGATTTCTAGAGGTCTCAACAGTCCTGCTGGCTTTTGATGCTCGGCTTTTATTTGTTGACAAATGAGGCACCGTGCCACATACTGGGCAATGTCCTTCTTCATTTCATTCCACCAATACTGTCGTTGTAAGTCATGGTACATCTTTGTACTCCCTGGGTGACTACTATAATCACTATGATGTGCCCCTGCTAAGATTTCCTTTCTTAGCTGTTCATCATTAGGTACCCAAAGACGTCCTCGAAATCTAATGGTACTATCTTCTGCTTCGATTAACTCCTTATCATTACCTTTCTTAATTTTGTTACGAATCTTAGTGATCTCTGGGTCGAGTTGCTGCTTTACCTTAATTCTTGATACTATCTCCGATGCCATGTGGAGAGTAGATAGTATACTGACCATCTCATTAAGCATTTTCCATTTTATACTCTCAAGTTGGCCAATTCTACCATCGATTTCCGACTAAGAGCATATGCGACCTTATTTGCTTTCCCAGGATGGTATACAATTTCACAGTCAAAATCCTTCAAAAATTCCATCCATCTCCTTTGTCTCATATTCAATTCTTTTTGGGAAAACAAATACTTAAGACTCTTATGGTCAGTATAGATCTCAAATTTCTCTCCATACAAATAATGTCTCCAAAGTTTCAATACAAAAATCACAGCTGCTAACTCCAGATCGTGAGTTGGGTAATTTTATTCATATGGTTTAATTTCCTAGATGCATAAGCAATGACCCTTCCATGTTGCATTAATACTCCACCTAATCCTTTATGAGAGGCATCACTATATATTGTAAATCCTCCAGAACCATCAGGTAATGTTAACACAGGGGCAGTAGTCAATCTTTTCTTAAGTTCTTGAAAACTTTTCTCGCATTTCTCACTCCATTCAAACTTAACCCCTTTTCGTGTTAATTGAGTCAATGGTCCTACGATTCGTGAGAATCCTTCTACGAATCGTCGGTAGCATCCGGCAAGTCCTAAGAAACTTCGTATTTCTATTACAGTAGTAGGTCTCGACCATTTCACTACTGCTTCAATCTTGGTCGGATCTACCATTATACCATCTTTGGTTATTACATGACCTAAAAATACGACTCGGTCTAGCCAAAATTCACACTTACTGAATTTGGCATATAGCTTATGTTCTCTAAGGGTTTGAAGTACTATCCCTAGATGTTCTTCATGTTCCTTATGTCCTTTAGAATATAACAGGATATCATCAATAAAGACAATTACGAACTTATCCAAGTATGGTCTAAACACCCTATTCATTAAATCCATAAATGCTGCGGGTGCATTTGTTAATCCAAACGGCATTACAGTAAACTCATAGTGTCCATATCGTGTTCGGAATGCCGTCTTAGGAATGTCCTCTTTCCTAATCCTTAATTGATGGTATCCTGATCTCAAATCAATCTTAGAGAACTAGCTGCACCTTGCAGTTGGTCAATAAATCATCAATCCTTGGTAATGGGTATTTATTCTTAACCGTTACTTTATTCAATTGCCTATAATCTATACATAGTCGTAAGGATCAATCCTTCTTCCTTACAAACAAAACCGGCGCACCCCATGGTGACACACTAGGCCTTATGAATCCTTTGTCCAATAGGTCCTGTAATTGGACTTTTAGTTCTTTGAGATCATTTAAAGCCATTATGTACGGGGCTTTTGAAATTGGTTCAGTTCCTGGTAACAATTCAATCATGAATTCTATTTCTCAATTTGGGGTTAAGCCTGGCAATTCTTCCGGAAATATGTCCGAGAAATCTCGAACTACAGATATATTATTAAATTCCAACTTCTCCTTATTGTGATCCTCCATTGTCACTAGATATCCAAGACATCCTTTACTCAAAAGTTTATCCGCTTCCATTGCAGATATCATACTTATGGGAGGATTCATTATACTTCCATTATATTCACCACTAGTCTGATTAGATGAGTCAAACTGTAATATCTTATTATAGCAATCCACCCTATCTTTCTGCTTACTAAGCCAATCCATACCCAAAATGATATCAAAATCATACATCTCTAGTACAATTAAGGCCATTTCTTGTACTTGTCCATTGACTTCTAATCGACAATTCTTACAAACCAAAGTAGATAAGTGGGATTTCTTTAATGGTGTATTCACCAAAAGAGGGGTGTCCAACTTAACAGGTTTTAATGCGCATGATTTCACAAATCTCATAGATATAAAAGAGTGGGTAGCACCAGTATCAAATAATGTATGCGCTTTGTTTCCAAATATAAGAATCGTACTTGTGATAAGGTCTCCAGATGTTTTAGCTTCTTCACGCGTTAAAGCGTGTATTCATCCTTGTGCTGGAGGTCTTTGTGGATTCCCACCACTACTTGGTTTAGGTGCAACCACTTGTGGTGCTGTGGTTTGTGTCCCTCCTGTCCTTTGAGGACAATCTCGATAAAAATGTCCTTGTTGTCCACAGACAAAACATCTCTTAACTCCAAAAGTATTTGTTTCTATCCACTTTCGTTTTATTCCCTGATTGGTTTCCACTTTACTCTTCTTATTGGGGTACTTCTTCTTCTCAAACCGAATTGGTCTCTTATCCTGACAAAAATAGCTTCTGTTGGTAGAAACATTTCCTTTCCCAATTAATGGACTTTCCTTCTCTTCTCTCATCATTTCATGCTCTATCAATTGTGCCCGCTCATATAACTCATTATAATCCTTAATGTTTAAGGGCACCTATTGTCTACGAATGTCAGTTCGTAACCCTTCCAGAAATCTAGTCGCCTTATCCTCCCCATGCTCCACAAGTCTGGGGGCATATCTAGACAATTCAGAAAACTTAGCTTCATATTGATCCACAATCATATTACCTTGACGAAGCTCCAAAAATTCCATCACCTTTTTATTTCGAGCATAGTCTGAAAAATATTTGGCATAAAATGCCTTTAGGAACCGTTCCCAGGTAACCTCTACCTCAGGAGGAAACACAGTTCCTTTGGTGGCCTTCCACCAGTGCTCGGCGTTACCTTCGAATTGATACTCCGCAAGGGTGACCTTATCAGGATCATTACAGTTCAATTGGTGGAAAATCTTTTCCATCCCATTAATCCATTTCTCCGCCTCCTCTGGACCTCCCATTCCATTAAACTTAACAGGTCTCAACCTTATAAATTGCTCAGTAAGATTGTGTACCTGGCGATTATTTCCTTCCGGGGCAACTTGTCTTTGTGCTTGTTGTTCCATCACAATCCCTACCCGAGCCAGAGCTTCCAGAATTCCTTCAATACGAGGGTCAGCAGGAGGGGTAGTATGTGATGATCCTTCCCTTGGGGTATCATTTCCTGCACCAGTCCTAGCCCTTGGCATCTTTGCCCTTTGACTGCAAATAAATTCAATATGTGCAGTCAACTCTAAGGAATAGAAATATATTCCTAAAACATAGCAAAAAAGTCTTAGTTTCTCAATGATTGTGTTTCCCTAATTCTCCGTCTTTCTAATCCTATCGCTTTATTCTAACCTCATCAATCCATAACCTTATTTTCCTTATTACTCCTCAACCCGGGGAGCTCTGATACCACCAGCTGTGAGGCGCCACCTTCCCCACCCAAGCACCGCAGCCTAAGACCATCCTTGGTCAGGCATTAGATGATTAGGTCCTTTATCTCCGCGATGCTTGAAGTTCTTTGGATTCTCCATTTAGAGCAAATGCTCTTGGTGACCAATTCAATATTAATTTTCCAGGATCAACTCATGATCGCTATCAAGTAAAATTAAGTACTCTACGATCACTATCTCCCCAACCAACTCTAGCAGCGGAAATATATAAACGAGACGGAGAATACACAATCACACAAATATGAATTATGTAAACAAATCAGTCTAGTCCTAATAATGCTTGTCACATGCACAACTGGCAATGCTAGGACACCCACATGTAAATATCAACATTCATATGCCATGAAACACTACCAAAGCACACAAATCAAGTGTCTCGATGCATATGCAATGCAAGTTCATGCATAATCTCCGAGCACGTAGCCAAGACACCCATCCCTGTACACAAGAGTTCTCAACTCCTATTCAGTGCACAGATCGTCGGTGCTATCACTTGACTCACGTGGGCCCCCGGATACCCTCGGTACCAGGCATCTCCCCTCCGGAGGCTTCGCACCATCGGGAATATAGTAATCCGGCCATCCCCCCCTACTATCGGACTCCAACTATACTCACAGATGCGGTAACCCGTCCTGGAAGCATTCCCGGCCTACCTCCCCCGCTACCGTGACCTTCCATTCATCCGAGGAATCCCCACTCCCTGGGGGTTACGCGCCTAAAGCACGAATAATCTCCTCCCTCCAACACACGCATGCAATGCTCAATCAATATGCAGCAGCTCAAATATTTAGTATGCATGCTTAAATGTATTAGTGCTGAAGGAAGGACAACCAAGACTCAAAATGTACCACATTAATATCCTAATGTGTGGGTATTACAGAAAAACCGGTATCGCACAATCGTTCATTTGATTCTCAAACCCAAATACGAAGTCCCTTAAAAATTCACAAACTCCTTTATAACTTAAATAAGACAAAAATAAATATTTTTCATGAAGAACTTCATGTGAAAATCGTTGAGCAACAAAGCTTATAAAATCAATGAAGTTCAAAGAAAATCGGGTCCACTTTCCAGAATCAAAACACATGATAGGGCTAGCGAAGTACAAAGCCTTTCTCATCTGATTAAGCTGCAATTTTGATATGTTATATCCCTAGACCATACCAACAACTTCCATGAAGATCACGAATTCAAAATCGCAAAGTAAGAAGCTCAAAACTAGCACAGAATCCACAAAGGTCAGTGCAGTTTTCTGAAAAACGAAGATTCTGGAAGGTCCGAAGAATGAACGAACCAGGGGTCTATAAACTTCATAAAATTCCCAAATAAATATATGTTATAAATTATCAAGTTACGAACAACTTTCATGAAGACAAGATAATCCAATGCTTTCTCATTCGTTTCAGAAAAATTCAACCAGCCGAGTTGTTTTCAGACCAACCCAGCTCGAAATGGGTTTCCATCCTAGATATTCATCTATGGTCTCACTTCTTATTACCAAGTAAGCACGAATTCAACCAGAAACACAGCTTAAACTAAGCATTCCACCGACTATAATCAACCTAAATTAAGGCATCACGGCGAACGCAATCCCAAAACTTGCCTTGCACACGGATTCGGTCGACGAGAGCGCGAGCGATTTGGACTTCCCGGCTGTCGACTTTGCTTCGGCTGATTCCCTCTTGCAATTGAACTTCATGAAGAAACAGAAATGGGGAAGAAGATGGGCGGTCTAACCTAAGAGAAATGGAAATGGTGGCTGTGCGTGGAAGATGGGGAAAATGAATGGGAAATCTCACTCTTATACCCTTCATCCCCTTGCATGCACTTAGCCACTTGTCCATTCTTCCTCCCAAGTGGCATGTAAGAAGGATGACACCTCTTCTTCATGCACTTAAACACTTGTCAATACAGTTATATCACTTGTCTCTTCTTCCCATTCCAAATGGCGCCTAAAGAGATGAAGGAAAACTTACTCTTCAAGCTTGGTCGACCTTTCCTTCATTCTCCAATTCCACGTCCCTTTTATAAAGCTTGTAATCCACATAAAGCTTATAATCATGTACTTAACTTTGGCAAGGTGGTCGATTAACCAAATTGATAATCGAATTTGGCCTTCAATAAATAGTAATTCTAAGTCATCATCATAATTCATTTCAAGAACAATTTCCTCAATCGAAACTTCTCCACGAATTTTCATTCCGTAATTTCCGTAATCTCGGACATGTCATCACTAAGTGTGATGTCATATCTAATAATAAGCAAATCTCTATTGGCACATGACTAAATTTCACGGTGTCCTTGTCGAAATTTCAGTCTACCACACGAACTCCCGTAGTTTGGACCTAGAGGAGAAGAACTCCTTAGATCGAACAAGAGGAGACGAAGTCCCTTGATTGGACCAAGAGGAGACGAACTGCCTTAGATTGAACCAAGAGGAGACGAACTCTATAGATCTGACCAAGAGGAGACGAACTCCCTTAGATTGCACCAAGAGGAGACGAACTCTATAGATCTGACCAAGAGGAGACGAACTCCCTTAGTTTGGGCAAAGAAGAGACGAACACCATATATTGGACCAAGGGGAGACAAACTTCTTTAGATTGGACCAAGAGGAGACGAAGTCCCTTAGGTTGGACCAAGAGGAGATGAACTCCTTTAGATTGGACAAAGAGGAGACGAACTCCTTAGATTGGACCAAGAGGAGATGAACTCCATAGATTGGACCATGGGGAGACAAACTCCTTAGAATGGACCAACATGAGACGAACTCCTTAGATTGGACCTAGAGGAGATGAACTCCCTTAGATTGGACCAAGAGGATAAGAACTCCTTAGATCGAACAAGAGGAGACGAAGTCCCATAGATTGGACCAATATGAGACGAACTCCCTAGATTGCACAAAGAGGAGACGAACTCATTAGATTGGACCAATAGGAGACGTAGTCCTTTAGATTGGAGGAAGTGGTGACGGACTCCCTTACATTGGACCAAGAGGAGATGAACTCCCCTAGATTGCACCAATAGGATACAAACTCCTTACATTGGAGAAAGAGGTGACGAACTCCCTTGAAAGGACCAACATGAGATGAACCCCTTAAATAGGACCTAGAGGAGACAAACTCGTTAGATTGGACCAATAGGAGACCTAGTCCCTTAGATTGGATGAAGTGGTGACGAACTCCCTTACATTGGACAAAGAGAAGACGAACTCCCTTTGATTGTACCAATAGGATTGGATGAAGTGGTGACGAACTCCCTTACATTGGACAAAGAGAAGACGAACTCCCTTTGATTGTACCAATAGGAGACAAACTCCTTAGATTGGACCAAGAGGAGACGAACTCCCAAGATTGCACAAAGAGGAGACGAACTCCCTTGATTGGATCAAAAGGAGACGAACCCCCTTAGATTGAATGAAGCAGAGACAAACACTTTAGAACAGACCAACATGAGGCGAACTCCCTCTGTTTGGACAAAGAGGAGACGAACTCCTCAGATTGGACCAAGGGCAGACAAACTCCTTTAGATTGGACCAAAAGGTGACGAACTCCCTAGAAAGGACCAACATGAGACAAACTTCTTAAATTGGATGTAGAGGAGATGAACTCCCTTAGATTGGAACAAGAGGAGAAGAATTCTTTAGATTGGACCAAGAAGAGACAAAGTGCCTTAGATTGGAACAAGAGGAGATGAACTCCCCAGATTGGACCTAGAGGAGACGAACTCCCTTAGATTAGACAAAGAGGAGACGAACTTCTCAGATTGGACCAAGAGGAGACGAACTCCATCGAATGGACCATAGGGAGACAAACTCTTTTATATTGCACCAAGTGGTGACGAAGTCCTTCGAATGGACCAAAATGAGACGAACTCCTTAGATATGACCAAGAGGAAATGAACTCCCTTAGATTGGACCAAGAGGATAAGAACTCCTTAGATAGAACAAGAGGAGACGAAGTCCCTTAGATTGGACCAAGAGGAGATGAACTCCTTAGATTGGACCTAGAGGAGACGAAAACCTTAGATTGGTCAAAGAGGAGACGAACTCGTTGGATCGGACCAATAGGAGACCTAGTCCCTTAGATTGGAGGAAGTGGTTGGGAACTCCCTTACATTGGACCAAGAGGAGATGAACTGCCTTAGATTGCAGCAATAGGATACGAACTTCTTAGATTGGACCAAGAGGGGACCAACTCTCTAGATTAGACCAAGAGGAGACGAACTCCCAAGATTGGACAAAGAGGAGACGAACTCCCTTGATTGGACCAAGAGGAGACGAACTCCCTTAGATTGAACGAAGAGGAGACAAACTCTTTAGACCTGACCCTCATGAGACGAACTCCCTTCGCTTGGACAAAGAGGAGACGAACTCCATAGATTGGACCAAGGACTGACAAACTCTTTTAGATTGGACCAAGAGGTGACGAACTCCCTAGAAACAACTAACATGAGATGAACTCTTTAGATTGGACCAAGAGAAGACGAACTCCCTTAGATTGGGCCAAGAGGAGAAGATCTCCTTAGGTTGGACCAAGATAAGATGAACTTCCTTAGATTGCACCAATAGGAGACGAACTCCTTAGATTGGACCAAGAGGAGACCAACTCCCTAGATTGGACCAAGAGGAGACGACTTCCCAAGATTGGACAAAGTGGAGACGAACTCCCTTGCTTGGACCAAGAAGAGACGAACTCTCTTAGATTGAACGAAGAGGAGACGAACTCTTTAGATCTAACCAACATGAGACGAAATCCTTTTGGTTGGATAAAGAGGAGACGAACTCCATAGATTGGACCAAAGCCTGACAAAGTCCTTTAGATTGGAGCAAGAGGTGACGAACTCCCTAGAAAGGACCAACATGAGACGAACTCTTTAGAATAGACCAAGAGGAGACGAACTTCCTTAAATTGGGCCATGAGGAGAATTACTCCTTAGATTTGACCAAGAGGAGACGAAGTCCCCAAGATTGGACCTAGAGGAGAGAAACTCCTTTGGATTGGACAAAGTGGAGACGAACGACTTAGATTGGACCAAGAGGAGAGCTAGTCTCTTAGATTGGACGAAGTGATGACGAACTCCCTTACATTGGACCAAGAGGAGACGAACTACCATAGATTGCTCCAAGAGGGCAAAACTCCTTAGATCGGACCGAGAGGATAGGAACTCCCAAGATTGGACCAAGAGGATACGAACTCCCATGATTGGACCAAGAGGAGATGAACTCTCTTAGATTGAACCACGAGGAGACGAACTCATTAGATCTGACCAAGAGGAAACGAACTCCCTTAGTTTGGACAAAAAGGAGACGAACTCCATGGATTGGACCAAGGGGAGTCAAACTCCTTTATATTGCACAAAGAGGTGACAAACTCCTTTGAATGGACCAATGTGAGACAAACTCCTTAGATTGGACCAAGAGGAGATGAACTCCCTTAAATTGGACCAAGAGGAGAAGAACTCCTTGGATCAAACAAGTGGAGACGAAGTCACTTAGATTGGACCAAGAGGAGACGAAGTTCTTAGATTGGACCTTGAGGAGACGAAGTCCCTTAGATTAAACAAGGAGGAGACAAACACGTTAGATTGGACCAATAGAAGACCTAGTCCGTTAGATTAAACAAGGAGGAGACAAACATGTTAAATTGGACCAATAGAAGACCTAGTCCCTTAGATTGGATGAAGTGGTGACGAACTCCCTGGCATTGGACCAACAGGAGACGAACTCCCCTAGATTACACTAATAGGAGACGAACTTTTTAGATTGGACCTAGAGGAGACGAACACCTTAGATTGGACTAAGAGGAAACGAACTCGTTAGATTGGACCAATAGGAGACGTAGTCCCTTAGATTGGAGGAAGAGGAAACGAACTCGTTAGATTGGACCAATAGGAGACGTAGTCCCTTAGATTGGAGGAAGTGGTGACGAACTCCCTTACATTGGACCAAGAGGAGATGAACTTCCTTAGATTGCACCAATAGGATAGGAACACCTTAGATTGGACCAAGAGGAGACGAACTCCCACGATTGGACAAAGAGGAGACGAACTCCCACGATTGTTAGGAATTCTTGACGGTATCGAGCTGGAACAACCTGTTCTTCTTGAATACCCTGATTCAGCGCTAAAGAATTTCCTGCCACTACCATATAGTATTCATCTCTACTTGGAGATAAATAAAGCATCCGTACTTTTTTTATCTAAAAAATTGTTTTTTTTTACTAAAAATCCTTATGGCTTTTCGCAATGTAATGACTAAGAGGGCTACTGATGATAATGATCTACATAAAAGAGCTGCGTAGCTCAATATCATCATACTTACATGCATCATTAACCATTGGGATTGGAGAGCAGGTACTACTATTTCGGATTGATGCATTTCAGTTAAAAGACCTGAAGTAGAAAAGCCTTGGGTAAAAATAGTACTTGGCGCGGTTATTGCGCTTAAATAATTCTTATGCTTTTTAAAATACGGAACCATATGAATAATGGAGAAACTCCATGAAAGAAAAATTAATGATTCATATAAATCACTTAACGGGAAATGTCCCGAATAAATCCAACAAGTGACTAGTAATCCTATTATACAGAAAAAAGTAGCTATCATGCCTTTTTCTGACGAATCATATAGTCCTTCGCCCGATAAGCTTATCAAAAAAATTGTAATTACAATTGAAACGATCGAAAAGGATATATGAGTTCCCGTATAAATAGTCATTATCTGTTCTTCCACCGTGAGAGGGGTTAAAGAGGAAACGAACTCCCTTGATTGGACCTACAGGAGACGAACTCACTTAGATTGAACGAAGAGGAGACGAACTCTTTAGATCTGACCAACATGAGACGAACTCCCTTTGTTTGGACAAAGAGTAGACGAATTCCATAGATTGGACCAAGGGCAGACAAACTGCTTTACATTGGACCAAGAGGTGACAAACTCCTTAGAAAGGACCAATATGAGACGAACTCCTTAGATTGGACCAAGAGGAGATGAACACCATTAGATTGGACCAAGAGGAGACAAACTCCATTATATTGCACCTAGAGGTGACAAACTCCCTTAGATTGGACCAAAAGGAGCAGAATTCCTTAGATTGCATCAAGAGGAGACAAAGTCCCTTAGATTGGACCAAGAGTAGAGAACACCTTAGATTGGACCTAGAGGAGAGAACTCCATTAGATTGGACAAAGAGGACACAAACTCCATTAGATCAGACCAAGAGACGAACTCCCTTAGTTTGCACAAAGAGGAGACGAACTCCATAGATTGGACCAAGGGGAGACAAACTCCTTTATATTGCACCAAGACGTGACGAACTCCTTAGAATGGACGAACGTGAGACGAACTCCTTAGATTGGACCAAGAGGAGATGAACTCCCTTAGATTGGACCAAGAGGAGAGGAACTCCTTAGATCGAACAAGAGGAGCTGAAGTCCCTTAGATTGGATCAAGAGGAGACGAACTCCTTAGATTGGATCTAGAGGAGACGACGTCCCTTAGATTGGACAAAGAGGAGACAAACTCGTTAGATTGGACCAATAGGAGACTTGGTCCCTTAGATTGGAGGAAGTGGTGACGAACTCCCTTACATTGGCTAAAGAGGAGACGAACTTCCTTAGATTGCACCAATAGGAGACGAACTCCTTAGATTGGACCAAGATGAGACAAACTCCCTAGATTGGACCAAGAGGAGACGAACTCCCTTAGATTGAACGAAGAGGAGATGAACTCTTTAGATCTGACCAACATGAGACGAACTCCCTTTGTATGGACCAACAAGAGACGAACTCCATAGGTTGGACCAAGGGTTGACAAACTCCTTTAGATTGGACCAAGAAGTGACGAACTCCCTAGAAAGGACCAACATGAGACGAACTGCTTAGATTGGCCCAAGAGCAGAAGAACGCCTTTAGATTGGGCCATGAGGAGAAGAACCCCTTAGATTGGACCAAAAGGAGACGAAGTCCCCTAGATTGGACCATGAGGAGACGAACTACTTAGATTGGAATTAGAGGAGACGAATTCCGTTAGATTGGATAAAGAGGAGACGAACGACTTAGATTGGACCAAGAGGAGAGCTAGTCTCTTAGATTGGACGAAGTGGTGACGAACTCCCTTACATTGGACCAAGATGAGACGAACTACCATAGATTGCACCAAGAGGAAAAAACTCTTTAGATTGGACCAAGAGGAGACGAACTCCCTAGATTGGACCAAGAGGAGAAGAACTCCCTTGATTGGACCAAGGGGAGACGAACTTCCTTAGATTGAACCAAGAGGAGACGAACTCTTTAGATCTGACCAAGAGGAGACGAACTCCCTTAGTTTGGACAAAAAGGAGACGAACTCCATAGATTTGACCAAGGGGAGACAAACTCCTTTATGTTGCACACAGAGGTGACGAACTACTTAGAATGGACTAACATGAGTTGAACTCCTTAGATTGGACCAATAGGAGACGAACTCTTATAAATTGGACCAAGAGGAGACGAACTCCCTTAGATTGTACCAAGAGGAGACGACTCCTCATATTGGACGAAGAGGAGACCAACTCCCTTAGATTGGACCAAAAGGTGATGAAGTCATTAGATTGGACCTATAGGAGATGAAGATGAACTCCTTAGATTAGATCAAGAGGAGACCAACTCGCTTAGATTGGACCAAGTGGAGACAAACTCCCTTAGATTGGACCAATAGGAGACGAACTCCGTTAGATTGCACCAAGAGGAGACAACTCCTTAGATTGGAAGAATAGGACACCAACTCCCTTATATTGGACCAAGTGGTGAGGAACTACCTTAGATTGGACCAAAAGAGGCGAACATCGTAAGATTGGACCAAAAGGAGAAGAACTCATTAGATAGGACCCAGAGGAGACGAAGTCCCTTAGATTGGACCAAGTGGAGAGGAACTTATTAGATTGGACCAAGAGTAGATGAAGTCCTTTAGATTGGAGCAAATGGCAACGAAATCCCTTATATTGGACCAAGAATAGACGAACTCCCTTAAATTAGACCAAGAAGAGACGAACTGCCTTAGATTGGACCAAGAGGAAACGAACTCCCTTAGATTGCACCAATAGGAGATGGACTCCTTATATTGGACAAAGAGGTGACCAACACTCTTTGATTGCACAAAGAGGAGACGAACTCCTTAGATTGGACCAAGAGGAGACATACTCCCTTTGATTGGATCAAGAGGTGATGAACTCGCTAAGATTGCACCAATAGGAGACAAACTTCTTAGATTGGACTGATAGGAGACGAACTCCCTTAGATTGGACCAAGAGGAGATGAACTCCTTAGATTTGACCAAAAGAGGCGAACATGGTAAGATTGGACCAAGAGGAGAAGAACTCATTAGATTGGACCAAGAGGAGACGAAGTCCCTTAGATTGGACCAAGTGGAGAAGACCTTTTTAGAATGGACCAAGTGTAGACGAATCCTTTAGATAGGAGCAAGAGGTGACGAAATCCATATATTGGACCTAAAGGAGACGAACTCCCTTAGATTGGACAAAGAGGAGACGAACTCCTTAGATTGAACCAAGAGGAGACCAACTCCCTTAGATTGGACCAAGTGGTGAGGAACTACTTTAGATTGGACCAAGAGGAGATGAACTCCCTTATATTGCACCAAGAGGAGACGAACTCCTTAAATTGGACCAAGACGAGACGAACTCCTTTAGATTGGACCAAGAGGAGACGAACACCTTAGATTGGACCAAAAGAGGCGGACATGGTAAGATTGGACCAAGAGGAGAAGAACTCATTAGATTGGACCCAGAAAAGACGAAGTCCCTTAGATTGGACCAAGTGGAGGGGAACTTATTATATTGGACCAAGAGTAGACGAAGTCCTTTAGATTGGAGCAAGAGGTGACGAACTCCATATATTAGACCTAGAGGAGACGAACTCTCTTAGATTGGACCAAGAGGTGACGAAGTCCTTAGATTGGACCTAGAGGACACGAAGACAAACTCTTTAGATTGGACCAAGTGGAGACCAACTCTCTTAGATTGGACCAAGAGGAAACGAACTCCCTTAGATTGCACCAAAAGGAGACGACTCCTTACATTGGACGACGAGGAGACCAACACCCTTAGATTGGACCAAGTGGTGAGGAACTAGCGTAGATTGGACCAAGAGGAGACGAACTCCCTTAGATTGCACCAAGAGGAGACGAACTCCCATACATTGCACCAATAGAAGACGAAATTCTTAAATTGGACCAAGAGAAAGAGAACTTGGTAAGACTGGACCAAGAGGAGAAGAACTCATTAGATTGGACCAAGAGAAGACGAAGTCCCTTAGATTGGACCAAGAGGTGAAGAACTCCTTAGATTGGACCTAGAGCAGACAAACTACCTTAAAATGGACAAAGAAGAGATGAACTCCTTAGATTGGACCAAGAGGAGACAAACTCCCTTATATGGAGCCAAGTGGTGACGAAATCCCATCTATTGGACAAAGAAGAGACGAACTGTCTTAGATTAGACAAAGAGGAAACGAACTCCCTTAGATTGCACCAATAGGAGACGAACTCCTTAGATTGGACCAAGAGGAGACCAACTCTCTTAGATTGGACAAAGAAGTGACGAACTCTTTAGATTGGATCAAGAGGAGACGAACTCGCCAAGATTGCACCAATAGGAGACAAACTCCTTAGACTGGACCAATAGGAGACGAACTCCCTTAGATTAGACCAAGAGGAGACGAAATCCTTAGATTGGACCAAAAGAGGTGAACATGGTAAGATTGGACCAAGAAGAGAAGAACTCATTAGATTGCTCCAAGTGGAGAGGAACTTCTTAGATTGGACCAAGAGTAGACGAAGTCTTTTAGATTGGAGCAAGAGCTGACGAACTCCATATATTGGACCTAAACGAGATGGACTCCCCTAGATTGCACCAAGAGGAGACGAACTCCTTAAATTGGACCTATGAGACGAACTCCTTTAGATTGGACTAAGATGAGATGAACTCCCATAGATTGCACCAATAAGAGACAAAATCCTTTGATTGGGCCAAGAGGAGACCAACTCCCTTATATTGGACAAAGAGGAGACGAACTTGTTAGATTGGACCAAGAGAACGCGAACTTGGTATGACTGGACCAAGAGGAGAAAAACTAATTAGATTGGACCAAGAGGAGACGAAGTCCCTTAGACTGGACCAAGTGGTGACGAACTCCTTAGATTGGACCTAGAGCAGACAAACTACCTTAAAATGGACAAAGAAGAGATGAACTCCTTAGATTAGACGAAGAGGAGACCAAATCCCTTAAATTGAACCAAGTGGTGACGAAATTCCTTATATTGGACCAACAACAGACGAACTTCCTTAAATCGGACCAAGAAGAAACGAATGCCTTAGATTGGACCAAGAAGAACAGAACTCCCTTAAATTGCACCAATAGGAGATGAACTCCTTATATTGGACCAAGAGGATACCAACTCTCTTAGATTGGACAAAGAGGAGACAAACTCCTTAGATTGGACCAAGAGGAGACATACTCCCTTAGATTGGATCAAGAGGTGACGAACTCGCTAAGATTGCACCAATAGGAGGCAAACTCCTTAGACTGGACCAATAAGAGACGAACTCCCTTAAATTAGAACAAGAGGAGACAAACTTCTTAGATTGGACCAAAAGAGGCGAACATGGTAAGATTGGACCATGAGGAGAAGAACTCATTAGATTGGACCAAGAGGAGATGAAGTCCCTTAGATTGGACCAAGTGGAGAGGAAGTTATTAGATTGGACTAAGAGTAGACGAAGTCCTTTAGATTGGAGCAAGAGGTGACCAACTCCATATATTGGACCTAGAGGAGACTAACTCCCTTAGATTGGACAAAGAGGAGACGAACTCCTTAGATTGAACCAAGAGGAGACCAACTTCCTTAGATTGGACCAAGTGGTGAGGAACTACCTTAGATTGGACCAAGAGGAGACCAACTCCCTTAGATTGCACCAAGAGGAGACGAACTCCTTAAATTGGACCAAGACGAGGTGAACTCCTTTAGATTTGACCAAGAGGAGATGAACTTCCCTAGATGGGACCCAGAGGAGACAAACTTCGTTAGATTGCACCAAGAGCATACGACTCCTTAGATTGGACGAAGAGGAGACCAACTCCCCTAGATTGGACCAAGAGGTGACGAAGTCCTTAGACTGGACCTAAAGGAGACGAAGACGAACTCCTTAGATTTGACCTAGAGGAGAACAACTCACTTAGATTGGACCAAGTGGAGACCAACTCCCTTAAATTGGACCAAGAGGAGACGAACTCCTTAGATTTGACCTAGAGGAGAACAACTCACTTAGATTGGACCAAGTGGAGACCAACTCCCTTAAATTGGACCAAGAGGAGACGAACTCCCTCAGATTGCACCAAGAGGAGACGACCCCTTAGATTAGACGAAGAGTTGACCAACTCCCTTAGATTGGACCAAGTGGTGAGGAACTACCTTAGATTGGACCAAGAGGAGACAAATTCCCTTAGATTGCACCACGAGGAGACGAACTCCTTAAATTGGACCAAGACGAGATGAACTCCTTTAAATTAGACCAAGTGGAGACGAACTCCCATAGATTGCACCAATAGGAGACAAAATCCTTAGATTGGCCAAGAGGAGACCAACTCCCTTAGATTGGACAAAGACGAGACGAACTCGATAGATTGGACCAAGAGAAGGCGAACTTGGTAAGACTGGACCAAGAGGAGAAGAACTCATTAGATTTGACCAAGTAGAGATGAAGTCCCTTAGATTGGACCAAGAGGTGACGAAGAGCAGACAAACTACCTTAAATTGGACTAAGAAGAGATGAACTCCTTAGATTGGACCAGGAGGAGACCAACTCCCTTAGATTGAACAAGTGGTGACGAAATCCCTTATATTGGACCAAGAAGAGACAAACTCCCATAAATTGGACCGAGAAGAGACGAACTGCCTTAGATTGGACCAAGAGGAAACAAACTCCCTTAGATTGCACCAATAGGAGACGAACTCCTTAGATTGGACCAAGAGGTGACCAACTCTCTTAGATTGGACAAAGAGGAGACGAACTACTTAGATTGGACCAATAGGAGGCATACTCCCTTAGATTGGATCAAGAGGTCTCGAACTCGCTAAGATTGCACCAATAGGAGATAAACTTGTTAGATTGGACCAATAGGAGACAAACTCTCCTAGATAGGACCAATAGGAGACAAACTCTCTTAGATTGGACCAAGAGGAGACGAACTCCTTATATTGGACCAAAAGAGGCGAACATGGTAAGATTGGACCAAGAGGATAAGAACTCATTAAATTGGACCAAGAGTAGATGAAGTGCCTTAGATTAGACCAAGTGGAGAGGAACTTATTAGATTGCACAAAGAGTAGACGAAGCCCTTTAGATTGGAGCAAGAGGTGACGAACTCCATATATTGGACCTAGAGGAGACTAACTCACTTAGATTGGACAAAGAGGAGATGAACTCCTTACATTGAACCAAGATGAGGCCAACTCCCTTAGATTGGACCAAGCGGTGAGGAACTACCGTAGATTGGACAAAGACAAGACGAACTCCCTTAGATTGCACCAAGAGGAGACGAACTCCTTAAATTGAACCAATACGAGATGAACTCCATTAGATTGGACCAAGAGGAGACAAACTCCCTGAGATTAGACCATGAAGAGATGAACTCCTTTAGATTGCTCCAAGAGCAGACAACTCCTTAGATTGGACGAAAAGGAGACCAACTCCCCTAGATTGGACCAAGAGGTGACGAAGTCCTTAGATTGGACCTAGAGGAGACGAAAATGAACTCCTTAGATTGGACCAAGATTAGACCAACTCCCTTAGATTAGACCAAGTGGAGACGAACTCCCTTAGATTGGATCAAAAGGAGAGGAACTCCCTTAGATTGCACCAAGAGGAGACAACTTCTTGATTGGACGAAGAGGAGACCAACTCCTTTAGATTGGACCAAGTGGTGAGGAACAACCTTAGATTGGACCAAGAGGTGACAAATTCCCTTAAATTGCACCAAGAGGAGACGAACTCCTCAAATTGGACCAAGACGAGACGAACTCCTTTAGATTGGACCAAGAGGAGATGAACTCCCATAGATTGCACCAATAGGAGACGAAATCCTTAGATTGGACGAAGAGGAGACCAACTCCCTTAGATTGGACAAAGAGGAGACGAACTCCTTAGATTGGACCAAGAGGAGACATACTCCCTTAGATTGGATGAAGAGGTGACGACTCGCTAAGATTGCACTAATTGCAGACAAACTCTTTAAATTGGACCAATAGGAGACCAACTCCCTTAGATTAAACCAAGTGGTGACGAAATCCCCTATATTGGACCAAGAAGAGACGAACTCCCTTAGATTGCACCAAGAAGAGACGAACTCCCTTAGATTGGACCAACTGGAGAGGAACTCCCTTAGATTGGACCAAGTGGAGAGGAACTCCCTTAGATTGCACCAAGAGGAGACAACTTCTTGATTGGACGAAGAGGAGACCAACTCCCTTAGATTTAGATTGACCAAGTGGTGAGGAACAACCTTAGATTGGACCAAGAGGTGACAAATTCCCTTAAATTGCACCAAGAGGAGACGAACTCCTCAAATTGGACCAAGACGAGACGAACTCCTTTAGATTGGACCAAGAGGAGATGAACTCCCATAGATTGCACCAATAGGAGATGAAATCCTTAGATTGGACGAAGAGGAGACCAACTCCCTTAGATTGGACAAAGAGGACACGAACTCCTTAGATTGGACCAAGATGAGACATACTCCCTTAGATTGGATGAAGAGGTGACGAACTCGCTAAGATTGCACTAATTGCAGACAAACTCTTTAGATTGGACCAATAGGAGACCAACTCCCTTAGATTAAACCAAGTGGTGACGAAATCCCCTATATTGGACCAAGAAGAGATGAATTCCCTTAGATTGCACCAAGAATAGACGAACTGCCTTAGATTGGACCAAGAGGAAACGAACTCCCTTAGATTGCACCAATAGGAGACGAACTCCTTAGATTGGACCAAGAGGAGACCAACTCTCTTAGATTGGACAAAGAGGAGACCAACTCCTTAGATTGGACCAAGAGGAGACATACTCCCTTAGATTGGATCAAGAGGTGACGAATTCACTAAGATTGCACCAATAGGAGACAAACTCCTTAGAGTGGACCAAAAGAGGCGAACATGGTAAGATTGGACCAAGAGGAGACGAAGTCCCTTAGATTGGAACAAGAGGAGACGAACTTCTTAGATTGGACCAAGAGGAGACCAAATCCCTTCGATTAGACCAAGTGGTGAAGAACTCCCTTAGATTGGATCAAAAGGAGTCGAACTCCCTTAGATTGCGCCAAGATGAGACGAATTGCGTAGATTGGACCAAGAGGAGACGAAGTCCCTTAGATTCGACCAAGAGGAGACAAACAACTTTAGATTGGATATAGTGGAGACGAACTTCTTAGATTGGACCAAGAGGAGACCAACTCCGTTAGATTACAGCATGTAGTGAGGTACTCCCTTAGATTGGACCTAGAGGAGATGAACTCCTTTAGATTGGACAAAGACGAGACAAACTCCTTAGATTGGACCAAAAGGAGGCGAACTCCTTAAAAGGGACCAATAGGAGACGAAGTCCCTTAGATTGGACCGAGAAGTGACGAAGTCCTTAGATTGGACCTAGAGGAGACAAAGACGAACTCCTTATATTGGAGCAAGAGGAGACTGACTCCCTTAGATTGGACCAACTGGAGACGAACTCCCTTAGATTGGACCATGAGGAGACGAACTCCCTTAGATTACACCAAGAGGAGATGACTCCCTAGATTGGACGAAGAGGAGACCAACTCCCTTAGATTGGACCAAGAGGAGACCAACTCCTTAGATTGGACCAAAAGGAAACAAACTCCTTAGATTGGACCAAGAGGAGACGAACGCCCTTGGATTGGATCAAGAGGAGACTAACTTGTTTAGATTGCACCAAAAGGAGACAATCTCCTTAGATTGGACCAAGACGAGACCAAGTCCCTTAGATTGGACAAAGTGGTGATGAACTCCTTTTACATTGGACCAAGAGGAGATGAACTCCCACAGATTGCATCAATAAGAGATGAACTCCCTAGATTAGACCAGGAGGACACCAACTCCCGAGATTGGACCGTGAGAAGACGAACTCCCTTAGATTGGAAGACGAACTCTTTAGATTGGACATAGAGGAGGAGAACTTGGTTAGATTCGACGAAGAGGAGAGGAACTCCTTAGATTGGACCAAAAGGAGACGAACTCCCTAGATTGGACCAAGAGAGGACCAAGAGGAGACGAACTCCTTAGATTGGACCAAGGGGAGCCAAACTCCCTTAGATTGCATGAAAATGAGACGAACTCCCTTAGATTGCACAAAGAAGAGACGAACTCCCTTAAATTGCACCAAGAGGAGACGAACTGCTTAAATTGGATCAAGAGCAAACGAACTCCCTTAGATTGGACGAAGAGGAGACGAACTCCCGTAGATATCACCAATAGGAGGTGAACTCCTTAGATTGGACCAAGAGGAGACATACTCCCTTAGATTGGATGAAGAGGTGACGAACTCGCTAAGACTGCACTAATTGCAGACAAACTCTTTAGATTGGACCAATAGGAGACCAATTCCCTTAGATTAAACCAAGTGGTGACGATATCCCCTATATTGGACCAAGAAGACGAACTCCCTTAGATTGCACCAAGAAGAGAGGAACTCCCTTAGATTGGACCAACTGGAGATGAACTCCCTTAGATTGGACCAAGAGGAGAGGAACTCCCTTAGATTGCACCAAGAGGAGACAACTTCTTGATTGGACGAAGAGGAGACCAACTCCTTTAGATTGGACCAAGTGGTGAGGAACAACCTTAGATTGGACCAAGAGGTGACAAATTCCCTTAAATTGCACCAAGAGGAGACGAACTCCTCAAATTGGACCAAGACGAGACGAACTCCTTTAGATTGGACCAAGAGGAGATGAATTCCCATAGATTGCACCAATAGGAGACGAAATCCTTAGATTGGACGAAGAGGAGACTAACTTGTTTAGATTGCACCAAAAGGAGACAATCTCCTTAGACCAGGAGGACACCAACTCCCGAGATTGGACCATGAGAAGACGAACTCCCTTAGATTGGAAGACGAACTATTTAGATTGGACATAGAGGAGGAGAACTTGGTTAGATTCGACGAAGAGGAGAGGAACTCTTTAGATTGGACCAAAAGGAGACGAACTCCTAGATTGGACCAAGAGAGGACCAAGAGGAGACGAACTCCTTAGATTGGACCAAGGGGGGCCAAACTCCCTTAGATTGCATGAAAAGGAGACGAACTCTCTTAGATTGCACAAAGAAGAGACAAACTCCCTTAAATTGCACCAAGAGGAGACGAACTGCTTAAATTGGATCAAGAGCAAACGAACTCCCTTAGATTGGACGAAGAGGAGATGAACTCCCGTAGATATCACCAATAGGAGGCGAACTCCTTAGATTGAACCGAGAGGAGACCAACTCCCTTAGATTGGACACAAAGGACACGAACTCATTAGATTGGACCAAAAGAGGCAAACTTCGTAAGATTGGACCAAGAGGAAAAGAACTCATTAAATTGGACCAAGAGGAGATGGATTCCCGCAAATTGGACCAAGTGGAGAGGGACTTATTAGATTGGACCAAAAGTAGACGAAGTCCCTTTGATTGGAGCAAGAGGTAATGAAATCCATAGATCAGACCTAAAGGAGACGAACTCTCTTAGATTGGACAAAAAGGAGACGAACTCCTTAGATTGAACCATGAGGAGACCAACTCCCTTAGATTGGACCAAGTGCTGAGGAACTCCCTTAGATTGGAAAAAGAGGTGGCGAACTCCCTTAGATTGTACCAAGAGGATACGAACTCCTTATATTGGACAAAGAGAAGATGAACTCTTTTAGATTGGATCAAAAGGACACGAACTCCCTTAGATTGCACCAATAGGAGACGAACTCCTTAGATTGGACCAAGAGGAGACCAACCCCCTTAGATTGGACAAAGGGGAGACAAACTCGTTAGATTGGATCTAGAGGAGGAGAACTTGGTAAGATTGGACCAAGAGGAGAATAACTCATTAGATTGGACCAAGAGGAGACGAAGTCCCTTAGATTGGACCAAGAGGTGACGAACTCTCTTAGATTGGACCTAGAGTAGACGAACTCCCTTAAATTGGAGAAAGAGGAGATGAACTCCTTAGATTGGACCAAGAGGAGACCAACTCCCTTAGATTGAACCAAGTGGTAACGAAATCCTTTATATTGGACAAAGAAGAGACGAACTCCCTTAAATTGGACCAAGAAGAGACAAACTGCCTTAGATAGGACCAAAAGGAGACGAACTCCCTAAGATTGCACAAATAGGAGATGAACTCCCTTAGATTGGACCAATAGGAGACCAACTCCCTTAGATTGGACAAAGAAGAGATGAACTCCTTAGATTGGACCAAGAGGAGACAAACTCCCTTAGATTGGATCAAGAGAAGACGCGGTCGCTAAGATTGCTCCAATAGGAGACGAAATCCTTAGATTGGACCTAGCGGAGACGAACTCCCTTAGATTGGACAAAGAGGGGAAGAACTCCTTAGATTAGACCAAAAGGAGACGAACTACCTTAGATCGAACCAAGAGGAGATGAACACCCTTAGATTGCACCAAAAGGAGACGAACTGCTTTAGATTGGATCAAGAGGAGACGAACTCCCTTAGATTGGACCAAGAAGATACCAACTCCCTTAGATTACAGCATGTGGTGAGGTACTCCCTTCAATTGGACCTAGAGGAGATGAACTCCTTTAGATTGGACAAAGATGAGACGAACTCCTGAGGTTGGACTAGGAGGAGACGAAATCTTTAAAAGGGACCAATAGGAGACGAAGTCCCTTAGATTGGACCGAGAGGTGACGAAATCCTTAGATTGGACCTAGAGGAGACGAAGAAGAACTGCTTATATTGGTCCAAGAGGAGACTAACTCCCTTAGATTGGACCAACTGGAGACGAACTCCCTTAGATTGGACCATAAGGAGACGAACTCCCTTAGATTGAACCAAGAGGAGACGACTCCTTAGATTGGACGAAGAGGAGACTAGCTCCCTTAGATTGGACCAAGAGGAAACGAACTCCTTGGATTGGACCAAAAGGAGACGAACTCCTTAGATTGGACCAAGAGGAGACAAATGCCCTTGGATTGGATCAAGAGGGGACTAACTTGTTTAGATTGCACCAACAGGAGACGATCTCCTTAGATTGGACCAAGACAAGACCAAGTCCCTTAGATTGGACGAAGTGGTGACGAACTCCCTTACATTGGACCAAGAGGAGACGAACTCCCAAGATTGCATCAATAAGAGATGAACTCCCTAGATTGGACCAGGAGGAGACCAACTCTCGAGATTGGACCATGAGAAGTCGAACTCCCTTAGATTGGAAGTGGAACTCTTTAGATTGGACATAGAGGAGGCGAACTTGGTTAGATTCGACGAAGAGGAGAGGAAGTCCATAGATTGGACCAAGAGCAGACGAGCTCCTTAGATTAGACCAAAAGGAGGCGAACTCCTTAGATTGGACCAAGAGGAAAAGAAAGCCCTTGGAATGGATCAAAAGGACACTAACTTGCTTAGATTGCACCAACAGGAGACGATCTCTTTAGATTGGAACAAGACGAGACCAAGTCCCTTAGATTGCACGAAAAGGAGACGAACTCCCTTAGATTGCACAAAGAAGAGACGAACTCCCTTAAATTGCACCAAGAGGAGACGAACTGCTTAAATTGGATCAAGAACAGACGAACTCCCTTAGATTGGACGAAGAGGAGATGAACTCCCTTAGATATCACCAATAGGAGGAGAACTCCCTAGATTGGACTGAAAGGAGACCAATTCACTTAGATTGGACACAAAGGACACGAACTCGTTAGATTGGACCAAAAGAGGCAAACTTGGTAAGACTGGACCAAGAGGAGAAGAACTCATTAGATTGGACCAAGAAGAGACGGAGTCCCGTAAATTGGACCAATTGGAGAGGGACTTATTAGATTGGACCAAAAGTAGACGAAGTCTCTTTGATTGGAGCAAGAGGTAACGAACTCCATAGATTAGACCTAGAGGAGACGACTTCCCTTAGATTGGACAAACAGGAGACAAACTCTTCAGATTGAACCAAGAGGAGACCAACTCCCTTGGATTGGACCAAGTGGTGAAGAACTCCCTTAGATTGGACAAAGAGGTGACGAACTCCCTTAGATTGGACAAAAAAAAGATGAACTCCTTTAGATTGGATCAAGAGGAGATGAACTCCCTTAGATTGCACCAATAGGAGACGAGCTCCACAGATTGGACCAAGAGGCGACCAACCCCCTTAGATTGGACAAAGGGGAGATGAACTCGTTAGATTGGACCTAGAGGAGGCAAACTTGGTAAGATTGGACCGAAAGGAGAAGAACTCCTTACATTGGACCAAGAGGAGACGAAGTCCCTTAGATTGGACCAAGAGGTGACGAACTCTTTAGATTGGACCAAGAGGTGACGAACTCTTTAGTTGGACCTAGAGCAGACGAACTCCCTTAAATTGGAGAAAGAGGAGACGAACTTCTTAGATTGGACCAAGAGGAGACCAACTCCCTTAGATTGAATCAAGTGGTGAAGAACTCCCTTAGATTGGACAAAGAGGTGACGAACTCCCTTAAATTGCACCAAGAGGATACGAAGATGAACTCCTTTAGATTGGATCAAGAGGAGATGAACTCCCTTAGATTGCACCAATAGGAGACGAGCTCCATAGATTGGACCAAGAAGCCTTAGATTGGACAAAGGGGAGATGAACTCGTTAGATTGGACCTAGAGGAGGCAAACTTGGTAAGATTGGACCGAACGGAGAAGAACTCCTTAGATTGGACCAAGAGGTGACGAACTCCTTAGATTGGACCTAGAGCAGACGAACTTCCTTAAATTGGAGAAATAGGAGACGAACTTCTTAGATTGGACCAAGAGGAGACCAACTCCCTTAGATTGAATCAAGTGGTGACGAAATCCCTTATATTGGACCAAAAAGAGATGAACTCCCTTAAATTCGACCAAGAATAGACGAACTGCCTTAGATTGGACCAAAAGGAGACAAACTCCCTAAGATTGCACAAATAGGAGACGAACTACTTTAGATTGGACCAAGAGTAGACCAACTCCCTTAGATTGGACAAAGAAGAGACGAACTCCTTAGATTGGACCAAGAGGAGACAAACTCCCTTAGATTGGATCAAGAGGAGACGTCGCTAAGATTGCACCAATAGGAGATGAACTCCCTTAGATTGGACAAAGAGGAGAAGAACTCCTTAGATTGGACCAAAAGGAGATGAACTCCCTTAGATTGAACCAAGAGGAGACGAACACCCTTAGATTACACCAAGAGGAGACGAATTGCTTAGATTGGACCAAGAGGAGATGAACTGCTTAGATTGGACCAAGAGGAGATGAACTCCCTTAGATTGGACCAACAGGAGACGAACTCCTTAGTTGGGATCAAGGGGTGACGAACTCCTTAGATTGGACCAAGAGGAGACGAAGTCCCTTAGATTGGACCATGAGGTGACGAACTCCTTAGATTGGATATAGAGGAGAAGAACTCCCTTAAATTGGATAAAGAGGAGAGGAACTCCATAGATTGGACTAAGAGGAGACTAAATCCCTTACATTGCACCAAGTGGTGACGAAATCCCTTATATTGGACCAAGAACAGACGAAGTCCCTTAAATTGTACCAAGAAGAGACGAAATGCCTTAGATTGGAGCAAGAGGAGACGAACTCCCTTAGATTGCATTTACCAAAAAAAAACTCCCTTAGATTGCACCAACAGGGCATGTACTCCTTAGATTGGACCAAGAAGAGACGAAGTCCCTTAGATTGGACCAAGACGTGACGAACTCCTTAGATTGGACCTAGAGCAGACGAACTCCCTTAAATTGGGCAAAGAGGAGATGAACTCCTTAGATTGGGCAAAAGGAGACCAACTCCCTTAGATTCAAACCAAGTGGTCACGAAATACTTTATATGGGACCAAGAAGAGACGAACTCCCTTAGGTTGCACCTTACCAAAAAAAAAAAACTCCCTTAGGTTGCACCAATAGGAGACGAACTCCTTAGATTGGACACAGAGGAGACGAACTCCTTTGATTGGACCAAGAGGAGACGAACCCCCTTAGATTGAACGTAGAGGAGACGAACTCTTTAGATCTGACCAACATGAGATGAACTCCCTTTGTTTGGACAAAGAGGTGACGAAGTCGCCAAGATTGCACCAATAGGAGACAAACTCCTTAGATTAGACCAATAGGAGACGAACTCCCTTAGAGAGGACAAAGAGGTGAAAAAATCCTTAGATTGGACCAAGAGGAGAGGAACTCCCTTAGATTGAACCAAGAGGAGATGAACACCCTTTGAATGCATGAAGAGGAGGCGAATTGCTTAGATTGGACCAAGAGGAGACGAACTCCCTTAGATTTGACCAAGAAGAGACGAACTCCTTAGATTGGGCCAAGAGGTGACGAACTCCTTAGATTGGACCAAGAGTAGACGAACTCCTTAGATTGGACAAAGAGGAGACGAAGTCCGTTAGATTGAATCAAGAGGTGACGAACTCCTTCGATTGGACTTAGAGGAGACGAACTCCCTTAGATTGGACAAAGAGGAGAAGAACTCCTTAGATTAGACCAAGAGGAGACCAACTCCCTTAGATTGAACCAAGTGATGACGAAATCCATTATATTGGACCAAGAAGAGACAAACTCCCTTAAATTGGACCAAGAAGAGACGAACTGCCTTAGATTGGACCAAGAGGAGACGAACTCCCTTAAATTACACCAATAGGAGACGAACTCCTTAGATTGGACCAAGAGGAGATGAACTCCCTTAGATTACACCAATAGGAGACGAACTCCATAGATTGGACCAAGAGGAGACCAACTCTCTTAGATTGGACAAAGAGGAGACGAACTCCCTAGATTGGACCAAGAGGAGACCAACTCCCGAGATTGGACCATGAGAAGACGAACTCCCTTAGATTGGAAGACGAACTCTTTAGATTGGATATAGAGGAGGCGAACTTGGTTAGATTCGACGAAGAGGAGAGGAACTCCATAGGTTGGACCAAAAGAAGACTAACTCCCTAGATTGAACCATGAGGAGACAAACTCCTTAGATTGGACCAAGAGGAGACGAACTCCTTTAGATTGCACGAAAAGGAGACGAACTCCCTTAGATTGCACAAAAAAGAGACGAACTCCCTTAAATTGCACCAAGAGGAGACAAACTACTTAAATTGGATCAAGAGCAGACAAACTCCCTTAGATTGGATGAAGAGGAAATGAACTCCCTTAGATATCACCAATAGGAGGCGAACTCCTTAGATTGAACCGAGAGGAGAGGAGACCAACTCCCTTAGATTGGATCAAGAGGTGACGAACTCCTTAGATTGGACCTAGAGGAGACGAACTCCCTTAGATTGGACCAAGAGGAAACCAACTCCCTTAGATTAAACCAAGTAATGACGAAGTCCCTTATATTGGACCAAGAAGAGACAAACTCTCTTAAATTGGACCAAGAGGAGACGAACTGCCTCAGATTGGACCAAGAGGAGACGAACTCCCTTAGATCACACCAATAGGAGATGAACTTTTTTGTTAGATTGGACCAAGAGGAAACCAACTCCCTTAGATTGGACCAAGTGGTGAGGAACTCCCTTAGATAGGACAAAGAGGTGACGAACTCCCTTAGATTGCACCAAGAGGATACGAACTCCTTAGATTGGACGAAGACAAGACGAACTCCTTTAGGTTGGAGCAAAAGGAGACGAACTCCCTTAGATTGCACCAATAGGAGACGAACTCCTTAAATTGGACCAAGAGGAGACCAACCCCCTTAGATTGGACAAAGGGGAGACAAACTCGTTAGATTGGACCTAGAGTAGGCGAACTTGGTCAGATTGGACCAAGAGGAAAAGAACTCATTAGATTGGACCAAAAGGAGACGAAGTCCCTTAGATAGGACCAAGAGGTGACGAACTCCTTAGATTGGACCTAGAGCAGACGAACTCCCATAAATTGGAGAAAGAGGAGATGAACTCGTTAGATTGGACCAAGAGGAAACCAACTCCCTTAGATTTAACCAAGTGGTGACGAAATCCCTTATATTGGACCAAGAACAGACGAACTCCCTTAAATTGGACCAAGAAGAGATGACCTGCCTTGGATTGGACCAAAAGGAGACGAACTCCCTTAGATTGCACAAATAGGACACGAACTCCTTAGATTGGACCAAGAAGAGACCAACTCCCTTAGATGGGACAAATAGGACACAAACTCCTTAGATTGGACCAAGAGGAGAGAAACTCGCTTAGATTGGATCAAGAGGAGACGAAGTCGCTAAGATTGCAACAATAGGAGACAAATTCATTAGATTGGACCAATAAGAGATGAACTCCCTTAGATTGGACAAAGAGGAAAAGAACTCCTTAGATTGGACTCAGAGGAGATGAACTCCCTTAGATTGAAACAAGAGGAGACGAACACCCTTAGATTGCACCAAGATGAGACGACCTGCTTAGATTGGACCAAGAGGAGACGAACTCCCTTAGTTTGGACCAAGAGGAGACGAACTCCTTAGATTGTACCAAGAGGAGACGAAGTCCCTTAGATTGGACCAAGAGGTGACGTACTCCTTAGATTGGATCTAGAGGAGACGAACTCCCTTAGACTAAACCAAGAGGAGACGAACACTCTTAGATTGCACCAAGAGTAAACGAACTGCTTAGATTGGACCAAGAGGCCAAGAGAAGACGAACTCCCTAAAATGGACCAAGAGGAAACCAAATCCCTTAGATTGAACCAAGTGGTGACGAAATCCCTTATATTGGATGAAGAAGAGATGAACTCCCTTAAATTGTACCAAGAAGAGACGAACTGTCTTAGATTGGAGCAAGAGGAGATGAACTCCCTTAGATTGTCCCAATAGGGCATGAACCCCTTAGATTGGACCAAGAGGAGACGAAGCCCCTTAGGTTGGACCAAGACGTGACGAACTCCTTAGATTTGACCTAGAGCAGACGAACTCCCTTAAATTGGACAAAGAGGAGATGAACTCCTTAGATTGGGCAAGAGGAGACCAACTCCCTTAGATTGAACCAAGTGGTCACGAAATCCCTTATATTAGACCAAGAAAGATGAACTCTCTTAGATTGTACCAATAGGAGACGAACTCCTTAGATTCGACCAAGAGGAGTCCAACTCCCGTAGATTGGACAAAGAGAAGACGAACTCGCCCAGATTGCACCAGTAGGAGACAAACTCCTTAGATTGGACCAATAGGAGATGAACTCCCTTAGAGTGGACAAAGAGGTGAAGAAATCCTTAGATTGGACCAAGAGGAGACGAACTCCCTTAGATTGAACCAAGAGGAGACGAACACTCTTATGTTCCATGAAGAGGAGACGAACTGCTTAGATTGGACCAAGAGGAGACGAACTCCCTTAGATTTGACCAAGAGGAGACGAACTCCTTAGATTGGTTCAAGAGGTTACGAACTCCTCAGATTGGACCAAGAGGTTACGAACTCCTTAGATTGGACAAAGAGGAGACGAAGTCCCTTAGATTGGATAAAGAGGTTACGAACTCTTTAGATTGGACCTAGAGGAGACGAACTCCCTTAGATTGGACAAAGAGGAGCGGAACTCCTTAGATTGGACCAAGAAGAGACCAACTCCCTTAGATTGAACCAAGTGGTGACGAAATCTCTTATATTGGACAAAGAAGAAACGAACTCCCCTAAATTGGACCAAGAAGAGACGAACTGCCTTAAATTGGACCAAGAGGAGACAAACCCCCTTAGATTGCACCAATAGGAGACGAACTCCTTAGATTGGACCAAGAGGAGACCAACTCTCTTAGATTGGACAAAAAGGAGATGAACTCCCTTAGATTGCACCAATAGGAGACGAACTCCTTAGATTGGACCAAGAGGAGACCAACTCCCTTAGATTGGACAAAGAGGAGACGAACTCCTTAGATTGGACCAAGAGGACACCACCTCCCTTAGATTGGATCAAGATAAGACAAACTTTCTAAGATTGCACCAATAGGAGATGAACTTCTTAGATTGGACCAAAAGGAGACGAATTCCCTTAAATTGGACAAAGAGGTAAAGAACTCCTTAGATTGGATCAAGAGGAGACGAACTCCCTTAGACTGAACCATGAGGAGGCAAACACCCTTAGATTGCACCAGGAGAAGACGAACTGCTTAGATTGGTCCAAAAGGAGACGAACTCCCTTAGATTGGACCAAGAGGAGACTAACTCCCTAGATTGGAGCAAGAGGAGACGAAGTCCTTAGATTGGACCAAGAGGAGATGAACGCCCTTAGATTGTATCAAGATGAGACTAACTTGCCTAGATTGCACCAACAGGAGACGATCTCCTTAGTTTCGGCCAAGACGAGACCAAGTCCCTTAGAATGGACGAAGTGGTGATGAAGTCCTTTAAATTGCACCAATAGGAGATGAACTCCTTTAAATTGCACCAATAGGAGATGAACTCCTTAGATTGGACCTAGAGGAGACCAACTCCCAAGATGGACCAGGACAAGACGAACTCCCTTAGATTGGAAGACGAACTCTTTATATTGGACATAGAAGAGGCAAACTTGGTTAGATTTGACCAAGAGGAGAGGAACGCCTTAGATTGGACCAAAAGGAGACGAACTCCCTAGATTGGACCAAGAGGATACCAACTCCTTAGATTGGACCAAGAGGAGATGAATTCCCTTAGATTGCACAAAGAGGAGACGAACTCCCTTAAATTGCACCAAGAGGAGACGAACTGCTTAGATTGGATCAAGAGGAGACAAACTCCCTTAGATTGGACAAAGAGGAGACGAACTCCCTTAGATTGCACCAATTGGAAACGAACTAGTTAGATTGGACCGAGAAGAGACCAACTCCCTTAGATTGGACACAAAGGATACGAACTCGTTAGATTGGACCAAAAGAGACGAACATGGTAAGATTGGACCAAGAGGAAGAGAACTCATTAGATTGGACCAAGAGGAGACGAAGTCCCTTAGATTGAACCAAGTGGAGAGGAACTTATTAGATTGGACAAGAGTAGACGAAGTCCTTTAGATTGGAGCAAGAGGTGACGAACTCCATATATTGGACCTAGAGGAGACGAACTCCTTAGATTGAACCAAGAGGAGACCAACTCCATTAGATTGGACCAAGTGGTGAGGAACTACCTTAGATTGCACCAAGAGGAGAGGAACTCCTTAAATTGGACTAAGATGAGACGAACTCCTTTAGATTGGACCAAGAGAAGACGAACTGCCTTAGATTGCACCAATAGGAGACGAAATCCTTAGATTCGACCAAGAGGAGACCAACTCCCTTAGATTGGACCAAGTGGTGAGGAACTACCTTAGATTGGACCAAGAGGAGACAAACTCCCTTAGATTGCAACAAGAGGAGACGAACTCCTTAAATTGGACCAAGACGAGACGAACTCCTTTAGATTGGACCAAGAGGAGACAAACTCTCTTAGATTGGACAAAAAGGAGACGAACTCGTTAGATTGGACCAAGAGAAGGCGAACTTGGTAAGATTGGACCAAGAGGAGAAGAACTCATTACATTGGACCAAGAGGAGACGAAGTCCCTTAGAATGGACCAATAGGTGACGAACTCATGGACTAATACCTACGATCCATGCCCGACCCTTGGACCAATACATTCAGTTCACAACTTATCCCAACAATCATCCTCGATTCATGACTAATCCAATCAGTCAGCTCCTGTCGACTCGTGATCAATTCACAATCAATCCATGTCAATCCACAACCAATTCACAATCGGACGCCAGTTCACAACCGATCCACAATCAGCCCAAACCATCATCTTGCTAATTCTCACAATCAATTCAAGTGATTCCACGACCAATCCACACTATACACATAAGTGATTCCACCACCAACCTTCGCATTCCTTCGAGCGATCCCGTGGTCCGTCTACTCAATCTACCCGTGTGAGTCCGTAGCCATTCCCTATGGCCACTACGGACTCTTCAGCACTTTATTCACAAGGTCAACCTAGCTTTCCCTACAGCTAATCCTCATATCCTATGCGAGCAATTCGTGGCCAAATCATCGACTAATCGATTTAGGCTTTTTCGGCAGGCCATAGTAAACTTAGGTTTAATATATACATAATTAGGCATTCTCAATGATCGAATTAGGCTTTTTCGAGAGGCCATAGTAAACCTAGGTTTAATATATACATAATTAGGCATTCTCAAAGGGGATGGTAAGATTAGGTCAGAAATTTCATAATACAAAGAGAGAGAGTGAGAAAAAGAGGATAGTCTTAGCTAATACATCATTGGCCCAAGCCTTTATCAACAGTCGAGAAGCGAGCTCTCCACCACCTAGCCAAGCCTTCTCATGACTGAGCCTCGCAGTTGAGCTACTCCAATCCTTAGCTGAAAATCACCGACAATGTAGCTCCCTAATTCTTCCACTCGGTGAACCACGACATGCTGTTATCCTCATCAATGCTACGATCTGAACCTCATCACCCTGAGCCATTGATACACCAAGCTAGCCAACTTAACCCTGAATGTGATCTGCTTTGACCACAAGGTTGTATCGGCTACCCCAACATCGAGATAACGAGTGGTTGTTGCTTCCAATCCTTAATGATTATCACTTCGCCCAAGCCGAGACCTCACTGCTAATGCTCCTATTGTTGCTGCCTCCTTATCAATCTGCTACTTTCCCCTTTAAGGCAATCTAGTAAGGTATCTATCTTACAAGTTGATCCACAATGGTCCATCCTTGCCGACCCTACCATGCTGAGTCTGTCAACAAGTTGCAATTGAGACACAACAAGCAACCACCGCGAGTAACACCATGAGCATCACCCCTCACAGTCAAGTCCTCACCTACACACCACGAGCTTGGCCATTCGCTAACATGAGATTTATGGCCGTACTCCAAGTACCTCCATCCTCAAGTCCTTCCAGTGGTTCGAATTACCTAGATTAAAATTATATATTTTATTTTATAATTTAAATGATTGTGATCTAACTTGCACATTTTAAGACTTTAAGGCCACCTAAATTAGGAAAGTTTCCTAATTCAACAATGTGCAGAAGTCGACATCCAATCTCTTGCTCAATATACGATCCTAAAAAATCGATCAATACTATCCTTAAGACTAGGATACAATTATTGGTTTCACTAGTCACCAAATTTGAGTCAATTTGATAATTGATGCATACTCTTCCAATGCGATGTTTATCTCTTTTTCAATGAGTCTTATTCTTGCTCGATTGTTTCCTATTTGAAAAATGCCCAAGAAATCATCTTTAGACATTAAATGTATAAGATAGATTGTATGGCAGATTAGAATAGATATTAGATAAGGGTATGATATATTTTATAGATAGCATTGAACATTTAGGTAAGATTGCAAGTTTTAGGTGATACTGCATGTTTAACAAAGTTTTTCAAGATAGGATAAAATTCAGCTCAAATTATTTCCTAATCTAAATTGGATATGTATTATTTTTAGATAGTTTATTTTATGGATTTCTTTTTTTGGTAACCGAAGTGTCCGGGCCAGCTTGCGCGCACGTTGACTATTCATCAATGGAGACTAGCACAGCAACCCACCGTCATGGCCCCCACTTTAATCACAGCGCTTTCTTGGGGAATCGAACCCAATACCTCAATGAAGTCCAAGTTCGCCCTAATCAGTTAGGCTATCCATGGGTGGGCTTTATTTTAGGGATTTAATAATTATGAATTTCAAAAAAAAAATCATCTACATGTCACATAATTATAATCGCATCACTATTAGTTATGCCATAACATATGCCATGTCATCATGTGTACCACATCATCAATACCATGTCATTATGCTACGTCATATTACTATGAAGTGCCATGCCATCCTTAAATGCCATCGCATCTTGCAATATCATCAATGTTACTCATGCGCCATGTCATCACATATGCTATGTCACTGAGTGCATGTTATTTAGTGATCGCATATTTAGGTTCATTTAATTAAAATTTCATGTCATATTAGAATAGGTCATTTAGATGTAAATTTACATTACATGCATTACATATAGTTCAATTCGCATAAAGAAGAAAAACCTAAAAAAAGAAGTTATTGGAATTATGTGATAATTAAAACACATATTTGTCCTAAATATGTGTTTCTAATTAACATTATGGCAGATTTCTTGCTTTACTTCAAGGTAATTCTTCCATGTTTTCACAATTTATTTATTTGCTTTGATTATTGAGTGTCAATTTAATTGACTACACACCTCATGATTACCTCTCGCATGTTAGCAGTTAGGTTAAAATTAATCTAAGTTACTTGACAAAATATTTTTATAAAAGAAAAAAGGTACATAAATAATACTAGAGTAATTTAAAGTAATCATGTTCTCGAATACATTTAATTTCTAGTTACTATATGTACAGTAATTCTCAAATTTTATTTGAATTCCAATCAACTCATACAAAACTGATTAATGAACTCCGAAATAAAATATATGAGTTTGGGGAAGTTGAATTAGGTGTAATTTTAGCAATCTATTGATCAAATTTCGTGGTAATTCACCGTCAAGAGACTTGACGACAATATATGAGTTTGGGAAAGCTGAGTTTTCATCTTTAGAGCGGAGATATCGTGCATCCATAAAGGTTAACAGTAAAAAAACAAAGAAAAAGAAATGGAGAGACGTAAAGTGGAAGATATTAATTGTGAAGCGGGTATTCGTACGGAGAGTGGAGATGGGTTTTCACGAGTAGTTTTGAGTAATCCGAGAAATGAAAGTGCCGTCTTCTCTTGTCTGCGAGACGGCCAGATATCATGACCTTTCTCCCTCTCTCTTTCTCTTCCTCCTGTACTTATATAATTCCACCAAGCCAAAACTGACTCGCTCGCCGATCCTCTTCAGTCTTCTCGGATCGTCAGTGTCGCCGTCTTCTCTGCGAATTCACCTTCCACACAGATGGCTGTTCCCACAATCCTAAACCCCGAAGCTCGAGAGTTCGTCCCCCAGAACAGCTACCTTCTTCTCCAATCTCACCCTCCTGCCTTAACGTACACCAACCTCATCCTCCCTCCCTCACCCTCCACGATCAGCTTCTACAACCCAAACCACCCACCACCGCCTCCACCGTACTTCACCACCACCAACCACTGCTACTACCAATACCAATACTTCTCTACCTTCCCTCGACCCCCCTTAGCCCCTGAAATTTACCGTTTCTCCTCCGACTTCAATACGCCGCCGCCGCCGCCTCCATCGCCCTTGAACCCTTCCAAGCGCTCGATCCGCGCCGAAATCAGCGTGGAGTTGGAGCCGGAACTTGGCGACCAGAAGTCGGCAGCGAGCCACCACCCCCGAGGCGGCAGACTCTGGAGGGGGCCCTGCAGTGGCCGGCGGCATACACCTTGGCGCCGAGGCGGCCGAGGAGGGAATTTGGGGTCTCGCGGTAGGCGATTGGCATGGAAGGAAGAGCTCTCGTCTCTGGGTGTCGTTAACAACAGCAGTAGCGAAGAGGAGTACAGTTGCAGTGTCGGGACGACGACCAATAATCACAAGTACCCAAGGATCGTGGAGCCCAGAGAAATGGTGGGGAAGAGGAAGAAGCCGGTGGTACCGGTCGACGAGAGCGGCAATAGAACAACTGTCATGATCAGGAACATCCCCAACAAGTACAAGTGCGTGCCCTTATTCGAAACTTGAAGCCCTATTTACCCAAAAAGAATTGAAAAGGGAGAAAAAAAAAATTGAAACCTGAAAGAGGTCCTTGTTGCCATCTCTAACCTCGTTATTTAAAGACTTTCAATAAAAAAGGATCAAGAACAAAGAAAATCAGCATATGGATTGATTTTAAGGGTTTGGTTGGATCAACCTGTAGCTGCTATTTCAATCTGTGAAAGTCCAGTATTCGTAGTTGTTTCTTATCATCAATGAATGTTCGTACATACCAGGACTTGCCTGACCACTTTCGGTTGATTATATATAGCCTTCTGATGGACCTGGTCTGACCCCATTTTGGTTTGGTTGTGATCTGTGCTATATTCATGCATGGCTAGTCGTGAATTGCTGATCGATTTCTTGGACAAGCACTGCCAAATGGAGAACCAGAAGGCGGAAGCTGAGGGCGACGATGCTATCATTTCCGCTTACGATTTTGTCTACTTGCCTCTTGATCTAAGGTACATACTATTTTGAGTTCGACTCGAAAGGAGGTGCACAGATACTTGAAGATTTTAGATGTACATGCTCTTGTCTTTATATTTAATTACGTGTTTGAGGTATCGTTTCTTTTGACATATTAGTACAAGCTATCATTAACTCGTGCGTGCTTGCGTTCGAAGGAGGAAGGCTAATCTAGGGTACGCTTTCGTCAACTTTACCAGTCCGAGAGCAGTGTGGAAGTTCAAAGTCGCCACCAACAATCAGAGGTGGGAGCTATTTTACTCCAGCAAAATCCGTCAGATCGCTACCGCCAAATACCAGGTATACGCATATATGTATATATACCTATGCATCAGGGTATGTGGTTACATGTCTCTGCGTTACGTGTATGTTATGTGTAACGTCCCTAATCATTACCAGTGAAAAGATTTGACATGAAATCTCACTCTTACACAGTCTCGCCGCTACTACGTAAGCAGACGTCAGCTCCATCATTCCTCACCATCTCATCTCAATGTCTGTCAACCCTCGCAAGTCGCAAATGTGTTCTCGTAAACTGTTTTTGTATTTTTGTCACTTGGGAGTAGAGTGGCAATTCAAGCGTCCTCCATGGCTGTACACGACTCGCTCTTCTTTCTTCTCACACTCCCATTTCATGATCTATATGTTAACCTTTTTTATGAACTTACTGCATTGCACTTCAGTCCACGTGTAGTCGAAATCATTTTTCTAAAAATAAGTAGAATTCGTCGATTAATAACATATGTGAGATAGTTTTTCTCCATCAGCTACAGATAAGATTAGCAATTCATCTAGTATTTAGGTAGACGCCCCCAAATTAGTGTCACTTTAGCGTTCTTTCGTTCTAGAACGATTTGCAACTGGTGGCAATCACAAATCTAATCGCGTGAATTCTTATTCTGCTGCCATGTTATCATCCAATGTGTGTGTGTATTCTTGTAGAACAACAAGGGGTTTTGATGCGATTTCCTGGTTACTTTCCGATCTAGAATTAGATGAACAGCTCCCAAGGCGTCAAGCTCCGCCTTAGTCTTGCTGGTTTTTCAATTTAACGACTTATACGCTGTGTTCATTATTTTTCATCTTTTATTTAGCAAAGGTTTTACCTGATCGTAGCATGAAGATATGTTTTCTTTTACTATAGTAACTTGGATCATAAAAGTTCTTACCGTGGCATGTGGCTTCCATCAGGGGAAAGAGGCGCTGATGAGGCACTTCGAGAACACGGTGTTCGCTTGCGACTCCGATGACTTCCTACCTGTCGCGTTCAGTCCAGCACGTGATGGGTCAGGCAAGGCGGTAACTCCAGAGGTCGTAGGCGGGCGCATTGCTCCTAGACGCTCCGAGGCACAGCTCAATAAGATGGACCGTTTCTAGGCATGAACCCTGTCCTTTTTTGCTAGATCTTGCTGGTGGAAAAATTGGCAAAGGATATGTGATTGATGTGACAAGGTCTCTTTAGGCCAGTTTCATCATCATGCGCTGCAGGAGAGATTGGGTTCAGTATCAGAACCTTACATTTCATCTCTGGCGTTTGGGTTTTTGCCTGTTTATGGGCTGGGTTTAGCTAGGGTTTTGTATAAAAATGAGAATAAATCGTGTATGGAGGTGGGACTTGGCACCTGGACCCCGCACGGATCATATGATGGGGCAGGTGGTGGGTTCCACCTTCGAGAGGATCGTGACATCATTAGGTTAGGTCTTTTCTTCATTTTCCTCAAAGAGTTGTAATGATCTCTCCGCTGCGCTACTACTTGCTAGAGAACTTGTCTGTATGTTGTGTGATGAATCGGAATAAGTTTTCATGGTCTTGCGTTTGCTTTGTTAGCCCTCGAAATGGATCTCTGTTTGGTTAATCGTTTCACGGTTCTTCTTTCGTTTCATATTTTTTCTTTTTTCCTCAGTTTTGCCCGTCAATACCTGAGGTTTGCACGATCACCGTCTGTGAGGATTAAATGACGTCTCCGGAGATTATTGATTCATATATAAAGCACGACACTTTCTAGTTTCAATGTTTGCATCTTTCCCGAGGGAATTAGGAGACGGATGGGTCTGTACTATGGTTATATCTCCACCTCATAGCAACGCACTTTTGGAGCACTCCAGTAAAAATCGTGTTGGATGAGGATCATCGTATGAAAAATGTGTGGTAATCTGCAGATTTCCGAATCCAAAAAGCTGGTCCACTCCAGCAACCGAGTTGATTTTATGTCAAAGCACAGTTAGCTAGAGGATTAAGAGATTTGAGTTTCCAACTCGAGTTAAGATCAAACCCCGACTATGGAGGAACAAAAAAATCCATGACATCTTTGACGCTCGTGATCAAGACAAATTTACTCTATCGAGAATGCAAGCCCCCAACGTCGGGTTCAAAGGTTCTCTCAGAGTCTCCCATTGTTTGAACTTGTTTGAATGGAAAATAAGGTGACACGTCTAAATCGTGGAAAGTTCTCTTGCCTCGGTTTTTACTAGTTTCTCTTGCTTTTTTTTGTGGACGTTTCCGTTGACTCCATCGGTGCATGTCTAAATCTCCCTAGGATACGAAGCTGATTCGTGATGGTGCCCTAGATTGTTTCGATTAAATAATTGGTGTTTTTAAAACGTTAAAAGCGTACTCGAACTTTGACAATTTGTTACACCATCTCTCGCGCGCTAGATCATTGTTTCATGATTTACTTAACGTCAGCTAACCCTTGGCTCATTGTAGACGGTTCGCATAGGCAGACTACCCAAGGGGGACGGCCAGCACCCTTGCTTCAGCCTTTGAGGCACTTGAGTCTCGTTAATTATTTCCCGTTTTATCTTTCATTAGAAATCCGTCTAGAACATTCGATGTTGCGTTATTACTTTTAATAGTTTGCTTGCAAAACAAATAAAAAATACCTCGTCCTACATAGGTTAGGAATGATTTTGTGGCTCACTATATAAGCGGGAGGATTCTAGCCTTACAATTACATATCATGGGCAAAGTGGACTAGATGCAAAAATACCCGCGTACAAGGGCACGATTATTAAGCAAACTTAGCACTTTACACATTCACGGATCAAAATTGGCACTAATCAACATTTATTTATTATTAATACGGTCGGTTACTTTTGAGCAAACAATTAGTACGCGTGTTACAACCTTTGAAAGTTTCTACTCTTTCAAAAGTTATAAAATTCAGAATAAAGGAATTGGAAAAAAGAAAGTTAACTTTTTATCCGAATTTACAGTCTGTCTTTCAAAACAGTTTTCATTAAAAACGCAACGTGTCGGTAGAAAGGTTATATATATTCAAACATCTCTAAAGTTTGGACACCTGACATTTCCATTTTAATGCTTTTAACTTCTTGATTTTTCTTTCAAAAAAAGCACGGCCATTATTTACAATTATTTCCCTTATGAGAATTTTTGGAAGAATATGAGAATTGTTATTAGATTCTCTCTTTAGAGACCTTGTTGTATTTTGAAGGACTTTTCGAATAATCATAAGCAATGTCGTTGGGCAAATAATTCCTTGAGACAGTGTATTTATATATGCTCAAAGTCTTATTCTATTTTTCTAGATTGATTTTCGCCAACAATTTTAAGGAATCGTTACCACAACAACAGAGTCAAAGTCAATCAAAGTCATAAATCAAGACATGGTGAAAGTGGATAGATTTGATGCAACAATTTTGCTCATTAGAAAGACAAGATGATATTTATTTTTACTACCTTTAAATTTTCCTACATTATGGATCTTAATCCGGTGCGTATAGAGGATCCAAAGCACACCTTTAGATGAGGACAATCAAGTGCAAAGCCATTGAAAAGGTTAACAAGAAGGGAAAAAAAACATGAAGAGGATTATTTGTTTTGTCATGAACATATTCTAACCACACTATCTTATCGCTTATATGATTTATCCAATGAGCTGAAATTTACTAGAGATATATGAAATGCATTAGAATTCAAATACAAGGAGGAGAAGCAATGTACGAATAAGTATTTGATTGCAAGCCTATGAATTTGCAAGTGTTTATCAACAAAAATTGTGCCCTCAAGATTAACATTCCAAGATCTTTTGAAGTTGGAGCAATTATTGCATAATCACCTTCAAGTTGAAAAGAATATGAGAAAAAGGCATTGTACAAGTCAAATGACAACACTTTGGAACCAAATTCACCAATATTTTTCAAATGAGAAAGAATCGCGTTTACGTGATAATTCTAGTTTATATGAGACTAAAATGAATGTATTGAAACATAATAAATTTTAATCCAAAAACCGCAAGAACTTGAAACTTAAGAAAAGGCAGAAGTTTAATATGACATAGTAGAAGAAGAAGAAGAAGAAGAAAGGATAGCTATTTTGTTTGCATTAAAATAGGACACTGCACAAAAGAGTCGGGCACCACAAGAACAAATCCATAGACAATCATATATATCAACACTAAGGCAAATGCTAATTTGGTTTAAAGAGAATTTTGTGGTCATGATTTCAGCCATTTTAAAAATGAATACTTTTAGAAATAATGATGCTTTGGCCTTGGTTTTTTAAATCAATATTACTTCTATCAAATTAGGTTGGTGGTTAGTATATGTTGCAATAATCTATGTTTGCAAAGATCGACCAATGTTCAAGCATTTTAAAGAATTTGTCAGCACAATGTTCAAGAGATCTATATGGCAAATAACTCTTGCAAAGGTTGTTGCAAAGAAACAGTGAAGATAGATTTTACTTCTGGAAAGAAGGCCACCCTTCTTAATGTGTTATTTGTATTCCAAATTAGGAAGAACTTTGTTCCTATTGATTTACTTTATAAAAGAATATTTTGGGTTTTATTTGAATTTGACAAGGTTATCCTCTCAAAGAGTAGGTTATTTTTTTTAAAAGGATTGTGATAGTGACAATACGTATCAATTGAGTACTTATAATGAGACTACATCTTCTACTATATTGTTGAGTCTTCTTTTTTATGGCATAATGAATTAGTACATTTAATTTTTTTTCTATTTCAAGAATATGTTAGACTTGATCAAATTTAGTAGTGAATTTAATAAATGTGATATGCAAAGTGTAAACTAACAAAGAAACTTTTTCCTAATGCTGAAAGAAACTTGAGTTTATTGGATTTTGTGCATAGTGGCATGTGAATTGAATGGCATGCTAACTTGTGGTTGTAACGGTATTTTATTACTTTCGTGGATGATTGCAATAGGTATTTGTTTATTTCATAAGATCAAAAGGTGAAGCATTTGCTATGTTTAAGAAAGATAAGGTTGATGTAGAAAAATAATTAAAAGGGAAAAATTAAGTCTTACATACAAATGAAGCGGAGAATATTTCTTGAATCGGTTTTCATTTTTTTGTAAAGAGCACAATATAATTCATCAAGTTTGAATATCATACACTCCACAACAAATAATTTGGCTAAAAGGAAATATAAAACTCTATGAAAAATGGTTAAGTTTGTGCTTTCAATTTCAAAATTACCAATTAATCTTTGAGGAGAAGGTATTGCTTAGTACATCTTATATTCATAAGATCATACCATCTAAAAGAAAGAACATCAATCCTTATGAATTGTCGAAAGGTAAAAAACCAAAATTGTCAAACCTTAAAATGTGGGGGATGTTTGGTATAGTACAAAATACCATACCCTCAGAGAGCAAAACTTGGTCCTTGAGTCATTAAAGGTGTCTATTCTTGGGAATGCTAAAAAGCAGCAAAGTTGATAGGCTTCTTGATTTAAATTTCAATGTCATTATAGATCAAGAAATATTCAATTCTTTGAGAATAAATGTTTTACATGTTTTGAAATTATTGAAAACTAATGCCTAAATACAAGATTCAAATAATTAAAAACCTATGGAAAAACAAGTAAATTCTCATGAGAAAGAAACAAATTATTTTAAAGACACGATTGAACCTCGAATAAGCACTAAAGCAAGAAAATTGGAAGATTTAGGTCTAGGTTTTATTACTCATATTTTCCTTATTGAAGGATACAATATTAATGACATGGTAAACAAAATTCAGTATTAAATTTAGAAGATGATCCTAAAAGTGTGATGTTATATCTTTTAGATATGCTTTGTTTTGGAAAAAAAATGACGAACGATGGAATGGACTCAATTATGTCAAGTAATACTTGGGTATTAACAGATTTACAAAAAAAAAAAAAAGTAATAAGCCTAATGGGTGCAAATGGGTTTGAGGAAAAATATAATTTTCGTAGTTCTATATAAGTTTTTAATGATATATTAGTGGCAAGAGGTATAGAAAAAAGGAATAAATTATTTGATACATATGCTCTTGTAGCACATATAACATATATTCTTTTTCTTTTCACATTAGCATCCATTTATAATCTTTGCGTTCAATAATTGGATATCAAAACTATATTCTTAATGCAAATTTAAATGAGAAAATTTGTAGACAACAAGTGAAAAATTTTGTTCTTTCTACAAATGAAAGAAAAGTATGTAAATTGGTTAAATCTCTTGGGAGACTTAAATAAGTTCCTAAGCAGTCACGTAAATTTTGAGTCGGTTATATTATCTAATGAGTTCAAGTATAATAGTGCCGATAAATGAATTTATTCTAAGTTCACTAAAGACTATTATGTTTTAGCTTGCTTATACATTGATGATATGGTTAATTTTAAAACCAATATGACTAGAATTGTTGAGACTAAGAAATATCTAATTTCCATTTTTGAAATGAATTTTTTGGACGAAGTAGATACTATCCTGGGTATTAAAGTTGAAAAATATAGTGGAGGTTATTCTTTAAACTAAAGTCGTTACGTTAAAAATTATATATATATATATTTGAATACCTGGGTTTCAAAAAAATGAATACTTCATTTGATTTCGGTATTGAATTAAATTGTAATAGGAGTAGAGCAATATCACAACTTAAGTATGTGAGTGTGATAAGGTCTTACCAAAAATTTTGGTTATGTTAAAAAAAAACAAAAAATTGGGGATTGTTCTATAATGTTTATCCAACTGTATAAGAATGATATATTGATGCTAGTTGGATTACAAGTGTGAGAGATAAATAATCCACCTCTAGATGGATTTTCATGTTAAATTGATGTGGTGTATCTTGGGAGAATAAGAAACAAACGTGTATAACTCACTTAATAATGCATTACTTTAACAACAATTAGGAAAGAGGCTGAATTGATTAAAATTTATTGATGGACAACGAATCATGGTCTAATCCTGTGCCTCCTATTCTTATTCATAGTGCTAGTCATGCTACTTTAGTGAGATATATGAGTCTAAGACATGAGTATGTGAGATAATTGATTTAGGATGCTATTATAATGATTGTCTATGCGAGGTTCAACAAGAATCTGGCCGATCTCTTTACAAATGCTCTACCAAGAGATATTATAAAGATGACATACAAATAAATAGGGCTGAACCCTTTTGACTAAAATCACCACTAAGGGTAACTCAACCATACACTAGTATATCACTAATTATAAGGTTTAATGGATAAAAATAAGTTACTTAAAGTGATTATTTGATATTGATATTAGCATGGGCATGAGAAGTCAATATCATCTCTTACAGTTTTTAGGCTGAATTATATTCTTAATAAATTATAGCATCAATTAGTAACATGTTGATTAGCAACGGAAACATATGGTAGATACTTCATCTATATAAGTTTAGAAGCGATGCCGCTTCTTACAAAAGTTGTGACTGCTTCCTAAAGAGCTCAAGAAATAAGAACAAGCACAACTATATAATGTTGAATAAATTATAGAACTTCTCATTAAAACAAGATGTTAGTATATGTGCAATATATTATATTCTATTATTAAAGTAGTAAGTTTAAAGTTCAACTACTTATAACTTTAATAGAATTTTGAGATACTTACATTTAATAAAGGTTTAACTCGAAAGAGACATTAATGTATATGTATTAGTTTTTTATAATTAGCTTTTTTGGGGATTGTTGATAGTTTATTTGTAAAACAAACAAAAAGTGACTTATTTCGCATAAAAAATAAATGAATACATGGGTTAATACAATAAAAGACCATGGGTGTGATCCTCCCACACCACCATTACTCTGATATCAACCACACTATGATGTCCTCTTACCATGTCACTAATCACCCAAATGCCAAACCTAGCTTGCCAACTACTCTCTTTTATCAGTGTCATCCAAAATTTCTGTGGTTTGGCTAAACGAAAAGAAATATACTATCATAGATGGAGAGTAAAAACCTGCACACACCAGATCACTTGAAAAGTTGTTAGTTTTATTCATATTTTGACAACTTTAGATGTCAGTACAGGGGGTATTAAGGTAAAAATTTCCTATACAACCTCCCTACATATGTACAAAACCCAGCTACCACCATGCTATCAAAACTTGTCCTCACACAACAATTGTTGGCTTCTCAAGAGGACTTGAGAATCCGATAAATCACCAGGACTTGACAATCCGGTAAATGGAATAATTTGCTAATGTAGAAATTCTTCTTTAAGAATCCCTTTATAAGAAGAATATCTTGTCTTATTAAAAAGATAAGAGAAATATCTTGTCAAGTAGTTATATGTTAGGTAAAAATAGATTTCTCCTCTCTTCTTTTTCTTTCTTTCCCTCTTTCCTTCCCAGTTGCCCTATCATCACCGTGGTCGTGAGCCATCGTCATCGAGCCAGCGAGCTGCCATGAGCCCTCACAATTGTCCCCTTTCTCTACAACTCGTGTAGGTCATCTTGTCCTTGGGCAACCTCAGATGCGAGGTTGCTAAGGTCTAGGACCAAAGATCCTAGGTCACGGCAAACGCACCATAACTTAACTGTTGGAGTTGATAAATATTTTGGAAATCTTTATTTCTCATACTTGGCACATCCACATGAGATTAGAGAAATCAAAGTATGAACCAATGATTTGTGAACCTTATGCTTGGAATGACAGGAAGAATCGGTCACCGGTGAGCGAACTACTGCCTTGCTTGCTGATGAGTGGGTGGGGGCTCAAGGGTAGCGCCCCAAAAAAAATTGGATTTAGAGTTATGTTTTAGTTAGTCCATTTGTTACGAGATTAAAGGGGTTAGGAGGGGCTTGGAGTTTGAGCAAATTTATAAGTGCTAAATATTATGCTTGTATGAGATATTATTGTAATAAGTTATATGGCTGCAAAATTACAGTGAAACCTTTTTGTGCATGTTGTAGTCATATTATGAGTAAATCGTCTTATTTTTCTTTGTGTAATCTTTCTGAGTCGATTTATTATACAACCCATCATTGACCCGAGAGAGAGAGAGAGAGAGAGAGAGAGAGAGAGAGAGAGAGAGAAAAGGGGGAGGGGGGTTGGAGCGTCATGGGATGCACGGTCTGCTGTCGAAAGTCAAGAGCTATCAATGAGGCGCATTAGCAGAGGGCAGTTTAAAGCGGCAATGGCGGGGCAAATGTGAAGGGAAGAGATGGTGTATATTTTAGTAGTTCGGTCTTTGCCTATGAAAGAAAATTTTTTGGTCAATAAACTTTAACAGTGTTGCAAAATAGCCACTGACCTTGAAAAGATGCATTTTACTCTCAAGAAAAAATATTGTAAATTTATTATTTTTATACTAATTTAATCATAAACTTTTTAATTGAATCGATTTAATTCTAATTTTTTTTATATTTTATTAATTGGATTTATTTGGTCAATTTAAACTAAAAATTACTAATATAAATGTTAGTTATCTTACATGACGTGATTGACGTTAGCGTAAAAAATTTCTTAAAACTTTTCAATTTTACATTAATTTTTTCTTTTCTTTTTCCTTCTCTTTTCCTTATTTTCTTTTTATTCTTTTTTCCACTTTTGCCAACACAAGTGGTTGGATCTCACTAGCAGCTAGGGTGAGGGACGTGAAGCCCTTTGGCCGCCTTCACCCACTCGGCAAGATTGACCTTGCTTGTGGTCACTTGGACCTTGCCCCCATTGCCAAGCTGCCTTGTCAAATGTAGGTGAAAGTGGCCATGTTCTTGCCAACCACGACCGAGACTACCTGGTGATTGGTTAGGCCATGGTGAGGCAGGCAATCGTTGCTCAAATTTGGGTTGGCTGCCTCCCTCGACGCTACCTGCACCTTGCCTAGATCTAGGCGACGGCCTTAACCCTTACCAACTATAGTAAAAAAGAAAAAGAAAGGAAGAACATAAAAAAGAATGAGCAAAATAAAAAAAAATACTAATAATTTTAAAAATTCAAATTATGTCAGAAATTGCTAAAAAAGTATAAAAAATTATCCATGTTAATGCCAATCATGCCATGTAAAATGATCGTTTAGATCAACAATTTTAAAACCTAAGTTGATCGGATTGACTTAGTTAATAAAACATAAAAAAATTAATATTACAGTGATCAAATTAAAATGTTTAAGACTGATTTAATACTAATAAAATAAGATTAGGAATTTTTTTATATTTTTCCTTTTCACTCTTCCTCTTGAAAATTTGAGTCTTGTCTGGTTGCTAACTTTTCAGTGTGCATAGGTGTTAAATATTATATGAAAATGAACTAACTCATTTTTTTTACCAAAATAATCTCTACGCAATTTTTTAATTGATCAAATATGCATCTTCTTTATTTTGTTAATACCACTAACCATGTATATCGCTGTTATTTGAGTCAAGAAATGATCAATAAGTTCATTTTCAGATAAGGCTCAGTGACTATACATAGGAATAGTGACAAAGAAAACAAAAAATAAAAGTCTAGGTCTTCCATCAATAGCTTCTTCAAGGTTAAAAAGGCTATGTTAAAGTTCAAGGGCAGTATGCAATGTATTAAACTGGAAAATTTGCACAATGGTACCATAGTTAAGGAGAATTTTGAGCAATTATTCTTAATGAATTTTTACTTTTGCTTTTTTCTTTTTACTTAATCAAATGTAACTCATGTATTCTGATTTTCTTTTAATATTCATAACTTTTGAAAATCAGTCAACACTCAAGTGTTAATCTAAATTTGCAAATCAGCACTTTAGAACTTTTCTAGAATTCTCACAACGCTCGAGTATAATGCATAAATTTATGTGTAATTTTTTAAATTTAAACAATACTTTACATTTTGACTGAAAAGTGAAAATTTTGCATTTGTTTTTCGCAAAGTGTTTAATTTTAAAGTACATCTGGCTTTTGTTTTCGATGCAAATAGACATGCACTCTTTTGTAGCGAGGTGCCACATTTTTCACTGACCATGTAAGCCACAATTTTTTATAAAATTGAATAAGTGGAAAATTCTTTTTCCTTTTTTTTGAGTTTTGGACACGATTTTTTAAATGGTATGTAAATCGGAGAACTTGTAGGAGCAGATAGATTGAGCGAACACCGTGTAACAAGAAAAGTCGCTCGACAGTACTACGTCTTCTCCTCGAAAAGTAGAAGCTGCACAGTCAGTACTTCCTTTTGCCGGAAAAATTTATGGAAAACTTCAGATGGTGACTGCAATCAAATCACATAGCTTTACGAGTCAGAAAGTCACGTAGTACCCCGACTTTGCTGACAGGGAAAGCGAGGCCCGGTGGGTTACTCTTGGAGATAATCAGGATAATTATGATAAGTATTGTACGTTTTAAGATTATGTGAAGATTTTTATTTAATTATACGTATTTTGATTAATATATTATATTATTTAATTATATCATAAATTTTATAATAGGCTGATGCAATATTAGTTACATTATATTGAATTATATATCAACTCCATATGCTATAATTTTCTCCTCTGGATTATTATTCTTATTTTAATATAAGATTTAGTTGAATCTTCATTTTTTTTTTGCTTCTTGTCATTTTTTTTAGCAATAAGTCATAATATCCTCTGGTCAATGTCGATTCAAAACATTATTCATCTGTTCATTGCGAACATACTATTGTCATGATAGTTGTGTTTCGATACCAATCGCAATGGCTGCATCACCCAACTGAGCCCTTCACAGAAGCGGCTTTTCTTTCAATGCCGCTTATAGGCCGCATCTCTCAGTAACTATTTTCCCTAGCCAATTGAATAGGCCGTGTCGCACCATTATTGTTTCGTAAGCCAGATGCATCATGCACTAGTTGTTTCTCCTCCAATTCTCAACGTCTCACGTGTCATTTAGGAAAGCAATACTGTCACAAAATTCGCTGCTCTCTAATGAGAAAGTTTCATCGTGCTATGTTTCAACTGCAAAATCGTATTCAAACTCAAGTTGACATCTTCAATACATCTTTTATTTGAAGGAATGTTAAAGAAAATCAGGATAATTCTGATGGTTTTATATATATCTTGAGATTATGCGAATATCTCTATTTGATTATGTGTATCCCGATTGATATATTGTCTTATTTAATTATCTCATTAAGCCTATAGATAAGTTGATGTTATCTTCACATTAAGATATATGGTATATATACACAAATTCCATACTCCCTAATTTCTCTTTCGCATTATTACTATCATCATCTTATTCAAAGACAAAATATAAAACACTATTATTTATATATAGGTTATTTTGTGAAAAATGAAAAAATCCAAAAAATTATCATTCATGTTGTATGAAATAATCGGTTAATAAATATATGTTATTATTACCGATAATAACTTATTGTTGAATATTCATTTTTTTAAACAATAAATGTAATAATTATTAGAAAAATATTTTTCTTATAATTTTTTTTTGTGAAATAAAAGAGAGCCATATACACATTAAAATGACATCACTTTCGATTTCATGATACCTTCATATTAGAACATGTCAATCCACATTAAAAATTGTCAACCCTAACTTTAAGCAAGATGCCCTCAAATTTTCTCATTACATTGTTTGGATTTGAATGAAACAAATATAGTGAAATAGAAGGAAAAGTTTAGGAATAAACAAATAAAATGGTAAAGAAGGGTAGAAATTACCATGACCAATAAACTTTTGATGAGATGGGATGCTTTCCCAAATTCGAACATGGCAGAAATTTGCCATAACAGCCAAGCAAGCTAAATAAAAGTTTACTTCAAAACTTAGTAAAGAGTGCATATATACAGGGGAAATGGAGACATGCCCTAATTTTGGGTTTAAATAAGAAAATAGTGCGACTCGGCATCATAGCGGCGGGGACAGAGACAGAGAAACCAACGGTGGCAGGTGAGGAAACAATGGGGTTTCGTGCGGTGGCAGCAAAACCCGAAGTTGGGGAAGGAGGGAGACGCGACGGAGGCGCAGGTCTGCAGCTTCCGGACAAGCTAAATGATGAGCTTCACGTGTTTCACGAAACATTCGGCCGCCTCTCCTCCTGCAAAACACACTGCTCTGCATCCACAGTTTCGCACAGATCATGCATGGCGCTTCTCGATCACTATCTTTCTCTCTCTGTGGCTTCAAATCTACGCATTTATTGCTCGTAATCTAATCATCACCTCTACATCTTGCCCCCTCCCCCTCCCCCTCCCCCTCCCTTGCAATCTGTCGTTACGATCGTAAGCCAGTTGCTTGTGAGATAGTCAATATTTTGGTATTTTATGACATTTGGTCCATTGATTAAGAAGTAACATTGTTAAATAATAGAATATAAATCATTCTCTAGCCACCTTAAATGTATTTGCTATTGTAGTCGGTATGAAAATGATTAAAGGTGCCTTTATTTTATGAAAAATTTTATAGTAAAGAAAAATATTATACGACAGTCATTTTCAAGAAAACGAATAATTTCTCTTTGTTTAGTAGCTTGGGAAAAGTATTCTCTTTCACTATAAGTTTGTGATTTTCAATCCATAAAAAATGCTTTCCTTTAAATAGGTTGATTTTCCTTTATTCAAACACTGAAAAGAGTTATCTTTCAAACTAATGAAACTTAAAACCTTATGTTTTTGGAGTAGCGAAGACTTTCACAAAAAAGTAAATTTGGATAAATTCTCTCCTCCAAGGAACAATGGCATGTCTTTTGTCGGATCAAGCTGAATATGGTTTTATTTTGGAGAAACACACAAGAAAAATCGGAACACTAATTAATAAAGTATTATTGCCAACCTAAGTCCTAATTCAATATGTCGTGAAGGATTGATGAAGCCCTGTTGAATCAGAATGTCTATGCATGTGTGTTCATATAAGACTTATCAAATGGGTGGATTTGATCAATTTTTAGTGGGTTGCTATATCCCAATTGAACAATTTAATTTATATAAATTCGGTTTCATGTAATACAATTTTGATGATCCATTCGTGATCCGGTTTCATCCACATCCAACCGAATTCGAGCTCCGATTTTAGCTATATTTTTCCTTAAATAAGGAAAAATAGCCTACAAACTATACTCTTGAAAGCATTAGAAGATTTTTAAATATCCAAAAATTTATAAATCCTCATACCCATCTAAAGTAACATTAAGACCGTGTTCAAAACCATATACTTCGATAAAAGTATTTAGCTATATCAGACAAAAAACCATATACTTCGATAAAAGTATTTAGCTATATCGGACGACCTGTGATGCAAATAATTTGCAATACGAAATGAATTTAAGTAAACACTCTTGTATAAATATACGTTGTTTTAATCATCATAATCATAACAATACTGTAGTTGTCGCTTCTGGTACGGTTTTGATTTCACCAGGATCATTATGAACCTTAATAAAATACGGAGAGACAGGAAAGATATTTGGAGGAGATCCTGATGTCCATCGCCATTAATGCCAATCCAATCAAGATCCAATACATTTTCAACGTTTTAGGCCTTTTAGGTCTGTGTGGAAACGACTCCCCGATTACTGTGGGGGTGGATGGACTAATTGCATCAAGGAAGGCATCTCGTCAATCTCACTCTTCACAACCCTTTTTACGGTTTTTATTCCGTGAAAAATTAAATAACTTAAAAAATATTTTCTTAATAAAAATAGTTTATTTCCTCCATAAAAATAACTAAATAAAATATATTTTTATCATTTATAAAAGTATGAATATATAAATTATTATTCCTTACTAAATACATATAAATTATTATTGATAATAAAAAAATATTCATGTCCATTAATTATTTCAAAGATGCCATAAATCGTTTCATGAAAATATTTCTATCTAATTATTTCAACGATGCAAGAAATTATTTCATGAAAATATTTTTCAATTCATAATAAGTAGAGCTTGAATTTTAATTATTTTAAATTTTCAGTCAAAATTGCTGACGTAGTAGGTTGAAAATTCAAGGTGACATTTTATTAGTACTTTTGAGGATACGTCGCACATGATGCCACGTCGGAAAATAGATCAATTAAAAGTATAACAAAAAGACTGAAAATCAGGAAATAATAATCACGAGGGAGAGGAGGGCACCGCCCTCAACTCCGTCTCTCCCTCAGTTCTGTGAAATTTTTTCTAAATTTACTTTTCTTCAATTCTTTTAATCAGTTTGGCATTTTAACTATATTCTTTAATTCTGGTGTGTTGTCACATCAACGTAAAATATGCTTAGAATATTTAAATGGATTAAAGACTCAAAAAAGTTTAAACCATATCAAAAAAAGTTTAGTATACATTAAATTTTTTTGTTGGTAATACCATAAATCTCGAACTTATATTATTTGATATATATAGTATGACACATTAACGCTAAACATTTTTGTGACGAACTTGTATCTGTTTGACGCATTTCCTATAGAGATATATTGTTAAAAAAATTAAAGTAAATATGTTACATTGATATAAATTTGGGATTTGGTCTAGAGTAAATGTATTGAAATGAATAAAATTTAAATTTGTTTTTAGTAGCTTTTTCTCTGTTAGTAGATTCAAAGCGTTCTAAACATTGGTTCTGCACAAGTCTACCTTCTGCTTCCGTCAATGTGTGGGCTTGAACAAGACCCTATAGCTCTAGGGCTCAGTCCAATTGGGGTCGAGCGAGGCCCATCCCATCTCGTATATTTGTTTTATGTGATCTTATCGAATGGCAAGTTTGGGCTATAACTTTGGCAGGTTTGACTCGACCTGGACCAACCTACCGACCGATCACTGTGCCATGGTAGAAATCGAGAAGGGGACGCTCCAACAACTGAACGTTGGATCAGAAAAAGGGAACTGCCAAGAGAATTTCGGAAGGAGAGATCGAATTCGGAGGAAGAAGGAAGGAGAGGAGGACATGTTCCATTTTCTACAGGTCCATGCGATTCACCACAATATATACATATTCAATCTATTCTGCTCCAGGAGAATGTTGGATTGGTTAGACCAAATTTCAGTACTGTTTGGGATCTAGTTGGATGAACCACGTGAATGCTACTGTGCTTAAAAACCTCATAGAAAACAGGTATTACTGGCTTTTTCATTCTTGTGATAACGGGCCATCTTCGTTGCATAGAGCCTGAGATGGACAAGTGGACATCCAGTGCCTCTTTACAGTGTTGATAAGATACTTCAAAATTTCTCAAAGATTTCCAAGTCAAGGAAGAATCCGATCTGTAAGTTAATTAGCTTGGCGAATTCATCTGTTCCCTTGAATGGCCTTTAGCTTTGCCTTTCATTTTAGCCAAACGCCTTTCGTCGGGCTCTCTCTTCCTCTCTTCCTTAGGTCTCCAAGGGGGACATTAACCACAACTGCGACTTCGACCTGTACGGGTGGCAGGACCTCTCTATCCTGACCAGCAGTTTGAGAGTTGTTGGTGGATCCATTTTTGGGGCTAACAATATAATCAAGAAGTAGGTGAAAGGTTGTTTTTAAAACTATGAAAAACTTATCCACAATAAAATAAAATGTATATTAATAGCACGGGAAATAGATTAAAGATATTACGTATGACGCCTCAAAATGTCACGCGCAATACACGTCATATCTAAAAATAGATTTTAATGTAATTATGATGCGGCCAACAAAATTTTAGATCTTCTCTTACAAGAAAATCGCACAAATTTAACGTGGATATTATTTTTGTTTATATTAACATCATTTTTACATACTTTAACACATTATTTAGGCAAAACACAAAATACAAAAGTCCTGCGAAAGATAGGGTCCCCTAGCGCAATCATACCAGTATTAACCAACCCACTATCTAATTGAAGGGTTGATGGCTTATAACCTCATCTTGTCCCCTCCCTGGATCACCATGTCCAGGGAGACCATCCTACAAATGAAAAATAAGGAACAACCCGAAACCCAATAAATGAAATTTTTAGGTTTGAAAATTTGCCTTAACGCTTAACCTGGTAAACACAGAACAAACAAACATGTATCTCCAATGCGAATGTAGTGTTTATTCTTTTCTATTATGATATGCCTTATAATATAATACCAACATTGCACAATATTATTTCACTCACTTGCATGTGAATGGTATAACACATCATGATGCAAGACTACCTCCAATTAATGACATGTAGATATACACATCAATACGCATTATATTCATTATTACTTTTTCTCTTAAACATTCCTGGGCATCCCAAATCACGGGACATCTCAACTGAGGCATTCAAAACTCCCGGGGCTGTTCCACTCTCAAGCATCCCAAAACACTTCTAAGAGCATTTCCGCATATGGGGCATAGTTACCATGTACAAGTGGATGAAAGAAATATATTATTCACATGTAAGCCCTGATAAATGCTTACTTGCCTTGTCTAATTACGTAACAACATAGCATATGTTAAAGTTATAATAATACGATCTTCATTGCAATAACAACAATTATCAACACTTATTTCCACAATCAACCTCCAACATACATGTAGCGAATTGGGACCAAATCCTTAATTTAAGTAAGGATCCGAGACTTGATTCATTGTAGGGACGTGACACTCCAGGTGCATCACCCGTGAATATGCCCTGATATTTTTTTATTTCTTTTATAAGTATATGGAAGCATAAACACATCACCGACAACAAACATAACTAGAAAAATACCAACCCATTCATGAAATGTTACTATCCACTACATTTAGTATTTCACATCACTTGACGGTTACATTATAAGCTTAGCTTGGATTACATGGTAGGGGATTCTAGTTCTCCTTCTTTAGCATTGACATCATAACATATCCACTCTATGGTCATTGGTACACCAAACTGAGTAGGCGTTGAGAAGACTATAATTAGGGGCCTGAAAAAGGCGAAAACCATAGGAGTGAGTTTTGACAACTCAATAAGTAAGTCGTCTAATTCTCGTATAGGAAGATGCCTTGCTATCAAACCGTGCGATACTTGACGCTAACAATCTTGATGGTCGATCAATAGCAAAATAATGTTAGACATCATGCATCTAATATAATGGATGCCTGCTATTACTTGTCTCATACCAAGCCTCATGGTCCTCTGAGGCTCACATCACAAAGGTTTATGCAATCATGCAAGCACCCAAACATCAATAACAATTCACGCGAGTTTCCATTTATGTACCACATAACCGAAATCCATATGTTCTTTCGAAATCCACTGGATATCTTCTCACTCTGTTGGGCACGATATTTGATATCCATCCGACATTCGAAATCCATCCACGAATGGCATTCGAGACCATCAGGTATCATCTTGAATTCCATTCACGGATGGCATCCAAAATACATCAGGCATCGTTCCGAAATACATTAATAACGGCATGGTCCTGAAACCCATTGATGACGGCTCATCCTTGGTGTGATCACACATTTAACAATACACAATTTATTTATTTTTTATTTAAACCCATGCAAGAGGCCTCAAAAGCGTGCCATGCAAGGTATGTGATATGATTTATCGAAATCATGTTGATAAAAATGCTGAGCACGGAGCAAATACCAAGGTTTGACCCGATACATTCAAGCACCCACTGTTGACTCCTAAATATTGATGGCTTGTTTGGTTATTTAATATAAATTACGAAATAATAATTAACCTCTAAGAAACCATAATATAATTGCATAACAAATGGTTTTAATAGCATTTGTCATGATTTTTAAATCCATTAACTGCACTTGCATCGGATGATTAGTGGTGAATTATTTCAAGCTTAATCTAGCTAATTCTGCTAATCTCGTGTTGATGCATATTTGACCAAGTCGTTAATTTTTTTATGGCTGAAATATATAAAAAAAATTATGTATATCATGTTAAAATTAACTTATAAAAGTCAAATTTGGAAAGTCAGATTACAAAGGTCTTGAGAATATGGATAATATCTTGGCCACGTACATTTTCAGCCAAGTGCAGCGCATGATGAGAAAGGTAAATGCATGACATGGTCATGGGATGAGTAAAGAAGAATAAAATAAAAGAACTTTGCCTTCAGTCCCCCCTATCAGAGCCGAGACATGTTCACCAAATTTGCCTTATACGTCACCATTTTTTTAAGAAAACCTTGGTCCCAGAAGTTCAAATTTCAACTCGGTTTAGCCACTAATCAACCTTGCGCACGATGCAGTCTCACCGTATCACGGTGACATTGGAGAACCGTCCTTAACTAAATCAACAACGACAAGCCCGTAGATCTCTCATGCACATCGAAATCACTAATTTAGTCAAACACCCAAATAGACACACGACACATCAAGGGGAGTGAATGTCCGAAGGACAAGAGCACCTGCGACACGGACGGTCAACAACCTTTCAATAAGATAAAAAACTCGAAATTTCCCTTCAGACTTTTTTTTTTTAAACCCTAAACCCTAATCAAGCATATGAATAAGCTTGAAAATTCCCTTTGGATTTTTTAAAATATTCCTAAAAACTTCAATAGAGTAATTTGGAAATTCAAAATATTTGGACGAATATGAGGATTCAGAGAACAATCCAAACGTCAAAAAATTTATAGTCTTCGAGAAAACATCACATGTTAGACACGATTAGAGCAACATGACATAAGCATTGTTAAATGCATACAATTAAATTTATCAATTCAATTGAGTGTTTATGTATAAGGTATCACCACACTTGCATCATCAGATTTCCATTGGGTAAAATCATCAAACATGAAAATTTGCATTCATAATGTGGATTTTTGAAGAACGCTAAATGAATATCCTTAGTCTGAAAGGGCTTTCACTCACTCTTATTATGAAAATGGCTAGTTTATGAGAATCACTCTATCCTACCAATATCATGTTAACAAGGGTCCCATTTCATTACAAGCAGTATAACCCTACCAATTTGATGAGTCTCTATCAAGACCTAATATGAGTTTGGTTAATGGTTTAGCAAATGAGACTCTTTTAATAAAGGTTTAGAAAAATGTTTTCAATAATTGTCTCCAGTTTATAAGTTAAGAAATCTGCAAAAAGAGATAACCATGCTCGCACTTCTTTGAGCGAGGCTTATATACACATGAATTATTATGTTAACTCAAGTTCCTTAATTAACATAGCCTAGGCTCATGGGTTGAGAGCCAAAGGATTCAGCTTAAAAATGGGAAGGACACTATAAGTGATATAAGTTGTGTACAATGCTCACTTTAATGACATAACTTTCTGTTGGATCATTTAAGTGCCAAATCAGAGAAAAAACAATAACTTAAAAATGGGAAGGACATTACAAGTGACATAACATGTGTACGGCGCTCACTTTAGTGACATAACTTTCTATCGGATCATTTAAGTGTCAAATCGGAGAAAAAAATGATATCTTAAGTATCAATTCTGGCCAAAATATGACATGGCTTGCCAAGTCAGCATTTAAAATAATAAGAAATTAAAATTTATTCCATGTGGCATTTTAAAGTAAAAAAATCAATTCCATGAGCATTTTTATTAAAAAAATCTATTCAATGTGGCGATTTCCTTAAAGTACTCCTGGTCGTTGTTGCCTCCCCACCCTCGCCGGCGAGGGTGGAGATGATTGGCAGGGGTCACCACCGACGGTCGATGAGGGCCATCACAAGCCCTTGCCCAGAAGGTCGCCGACCCATGGCTGGCGGGGGCCGGTGATTCTCTCTTGGAAAACCATTAATTCTCTGTTCCTTCGCCTCCATTCGCCGGTAGTCTCTAGAACAGCTGAAAACTAGCCAGGTTCATGACCAGTGCCCTGCGACTCTATTCTTGGCCATGCTGATTCGACGAGAATAGATCTCCCTCAAAAATCCTTCGCGATCCGAAATTCCGTTCGTGAATGGATTGTACTGATTCGGGTATCCACGGTAATCTAAACATGACAAATCAGTCGGCCAGAATTCGCATTTCATTCATCTCCGGCCGCCGCATCTCTTCGCAGTGGAATGAAGTAATATTAATGAGAGCTGTTCGTCATCGGAAGGAAGGAAACGTGGCGATTTCCTGCAACATTATCGAAGGTAAATTACTCTCTTAGATGCTTTGTTTTTCCACTGCCTTCTGGAGAGGAGATATACCGGTTGTTGATCGATGAATGTAGGTGCAAATCTCGTTAAATTGAAACTAATTAGAGATGGATTATGTTAGTTTAGGCTGCCACACATCAAATCTGAACTGGGCATTTATATTGAAATTGAACTTGGAGCTCACATTCTGAGTTGCGTATCAACTTCTCGATGAAATCCCCAAATGAAGCACTGAAATGGATTTAATGATATCAATGCTTAGAATCTCGTTTTATTCTTGATTTGTTCTAATATTGTTGCATTGCGGCTAAATTCGTGTTTTCTCTTTGATTTCTTCGATTGTATGGCATATCTGTCGATTTTGTTATGTTCCGCTTGGCCAATCCTTTACAAATTTCTCATGAGTGATTTTGCTTCTCATTCTCAAGTGATACCATTGAACCCAAGATGGTCCATGATACTGTCTTATCGTGCATAATCGCGCATATGACTTAGTGGTTGAGTCCTTGAAAACCCCATGTCTTTAGTCTTTCAAGTGACCAATAGGTAGTGCGCAATACGTAGAAAAACTCAGTCTCATGTCATTTTTTTCTAGAAAGAATGATTTGGTATTTCAACACTTTTGTTAGACCTAGCGTGATTCATGGCGTGCTGGAAATTTCTTAGAAATTTGTAAATCTTTTTTTTTAATACACTATATGCTCAAACTTATCATGAACTGACTGAAAGTATAATAATGTAAATAAATTGCAAAGTATAGAGATAAAGACTTGCTTTACAAGTGGGGGGCCATGGCGGTAGGTTCCTGTGCTAGTCTCCCCCGAGAAATAGTCGAGGTGCGCGCAAGCTGGCCCGGACATCTCGGTTATCAAAAAAAAAAAGACTTGCTTTACAAGGAGATGATGTCAATCACATTGGCATACACATTCGTCATGAAGCTTGATTTATATTAAATAGACTTGACAAAGTGAAGCTAAGAGGATGATCTGAGCATCAAAATCTCTTGTTTAATGAGTACAGGTCTCCTTAACTTTGACTCAATCAAATGGAATGCCTCATAGTCACATAGTTTCACAAATAGGAACACACAACGACATCGTGAACTTTTGGAGAAAATGAGGGCTACTCTATATCACAGTTTCGCATTCGAAGTAGTGACCCCATTAACACCTTCCTACAATATCCTATCAAAGTCCAGGTTCGATCATGAGTTTTTTGTGCTAAGTGTAGTGAATGTAATTTATATCATAACGCTTCAATATGCAGAAATCAAGCCAATCTTTCCTACACCTCCCAACATAATAAGGGTTAGCAATCCTTCATCCTTATACCTAAATGTGAGAAACATTTAACACCTCAAATGTTGGGGTGCAAATAATCTTAGCCGCCAAAAGCTATGTTAAGACGTTGTTGATGTTTTGCACAGAATCTTCCAGTGTAGAGATCTTTTGGTTCTTGATTTACTAAGCATGAATGATATTTATCTCTCTCTCTTTTCCTTTTTACAAAGGGATCTTGAAATATTGCCAAGATATTTGTTTGACTTCGCCAAATATTAATGAGGCCGCTTTCTCATGTACAATGGCATGAATCCATTCAAGTGTGAAAGTGTGTATTCAAATATCATATAAAAAGCAAAATTCAATCATGACATACGGGAACGGTATAACATGACAACACATGTAGCGCGAAATGACAAATCATATGCAAAATAGGAGGATGAGATGATTAATTGCAAACAACATGACACGGAAAATTAGATGAAAGACATAACAACGAGATTTTATGGCATGGCAATAATCGCCCACGAAATGACAAATTAAATGCAAAACATGAAGATGACAAGTCATAACATGCCAATAACCATATGCAGGATGATATGACCAATAAATCCAATACCAATAAATCCAATACATGGTAAGGAAATGACATACATGACACTAATCACATGTAGCTCGATAAGGCAAATCAGATGTGAGATAATGACGATGAGTTGACATGGCAAAGTGGTAAATTTGATGCAAGATGATGAGATGACATGACATGGAAATAATTTCACACGACATGGCAAACCAAATATAAGGCATAATGATAAAATGATACAGCATGCTAATGATCACAATTACGTGCAAGCTGATATGACATGGCAATAATAAAGTATGACATTACAAACCAAATGCAAGGCATAATGATATGCTATAACAAGCTACATTGTGTGAGGAGTCAATTATTTAACCTGTGGATTTACTCGAACATTGTGATATCTATGTAATAATGTACCATTTGATCAGGTCGAAAAAAGAATCGCCATTAGATTTCAACCATTTTAAGAATCAAAATCATGAGATGAATAATTGTTTTCAAGGGTCCCCAATTCATTAGTTCAAATTGTGATGTCTCTTGACTTTTGACCTCCAACGGCATAGCCTGTGTTAACTCAAACTCGATCTCTTTGTTACATGAATTATTGGTTGGCTTTTAAATGAATGACATTTTTAATGCAAAACTTCAATATACGCTCCACCTTATATCCCCCCCCCCACCTTATACACGCAGATATACATATATACATGTATATATTATATAAAACACCTTCGCTTGAGATTTAGGCTTGCATTTCGTGTAGACTATTTTTAGGTTACATTTTAAAATCCACCATTTATTTTGCACATTGCCTCTGCATCTGTGGCACGATCCGTTCCTTCTCTAGCATTAGTTCATTTCACAAAATTTATTTTGATAGCACTAACTTGGGATAAGGACACCATGAGTGCCATAACTTGTATATGACACTCACTTTAGTGCGAAAACTTTCCGTCGGATCACTTAAGTGCCAAATCGGAGAAAAAACAATCACTTAAGTACCAATTCCAGCCAAAAATTGACGTGGCTCTCCGGAAGCGCCACGTGTCATTTTTACTTAAAAAATCTATTTCACGTGGCATTTTCACTTGAAAAATATATTCCAGGTGCCTTCCTAATTTATTTTTTAATTGATATGAATTTTTTATTTATGAAAATTAAATTAAAAATTAATTACTTAGAAAAAAAGGTCATGAGGAACGCACCTTGCCACTACAGCCCCACCCTCGCCGGCGAGGGTAGGGACGGTTGGTGGTGGTCGTTGGCCCCTGGCCACATCGACCATGGGTTAGGGACCCTCACCGACCGTTGATGAGGGCCGTGGAGGCCCTTGCCCAGAGTTCAACAATGCAGTTGCCTTCCTCTTCCTCGAGCTAGTGTTCTGAATCAGGTCGCTTCGATCTCTTCCTTCGCTTGATCTTCATCTTCATCATCATCTTCTTTCTTTCTTTTCTCTCAGTTTCTTTGATCCTCTATGCGGAACGTGCGCTTGAGATCCCAAAGTGTAGGCTGACGAGCGATCGTGGTAAATCTTTGAGGAGGTTATGGATTCAAAGTGATTTGATTGCCTCACTGATTCTGACTTTCCAACTCAATCACCAAAAGCAATCAATTGTTGCAAGTCGAGAATGGCAAGGAAGAATCGCGTAATGCGCGAGCCATTTAACAGCCAGTGCAGTTACTCGCCGGAAGGCACTTATGTCCGGGGGTTGCCTCTAATTCGACCGCCTCCTCCGCCTGCTTTGTTGGAGGAAGAGCTCGAGATGCGGCACGCCAAGCTTCGGAGGGTGTTGGCGGACAATCGCAGATTGGTCGAGGATCGGATTGCGCTGCAGTGGGAGCTCGGTGCTACCAAGGAGGAGCTTCATCGGATGAACCTTGTTATTGGAGATATTCATGCAGAGCACGAAATTCACTCGAGGGATTTCATCGATAAAGGTTTGAAGCTTGAGGCTGATCTTTGTGCGGCCGAGCCTTTGAAAAAGGAAGCCGTGCAGCTTCGCTCCAAAGTTCAGAAGCTGAATAGCGTGAAGTAAAATCTTGCTAGGCAAGTTCAAAATCGGGAACAATAGTCCATCGACTGTGACAGGTCACTTCCGTCGCGGTGTTCTATGGATAAGGGTTCCTCGCATCGTCGCCCTCCCTCGTGGCCACACCGGCCATGGGTTTGCGATGCTCACCGGTGAGGGCCGCGTGAACCTAAGAAAGCTTGCCAGGGATGCAAAGAAGAGATAGTGAGGGATGCCCAGCTCGCAAGCCACGTCGATCATGGGTGCAATGAACATGTCCAAGAACAAAGCAGCGACTTGGGCTCCCATTGACTTGAGGTTGAATAAAGCTTGTTTGATGAGAGGCGCGTGGTTCGTGATGCTCAGAGAGATGTAAGCCAAGGTGGACTAGTACTTGCTCCGGCGAGGCAAGTGGACAAAGCGGAGGTTGTCGGTGCACGAGGAGGCGGCGATGCGTGAGTGGACATAGTAGCTAATGAGGGCTAGTGGGGATCGGTGATGACGAAGATGGTGGAGGGTGGGACAGCGGCGGTGGGCGAGGGCTTGCCGTCCTCCACTTTAAACACCCTTCTCCCCATCAACTTTCCTTTAGCATCACTCAAGGACCTGTCCTAGTGAATTATAACAAAGCCTTGTATTAATCTTGTTTGGGTGGTGTTTCATACTTGCTTTAATTATTTATTGGGTTGCTATCGATTGCCGTATTCTATATTTTGCATATTTTTACATGACCACTTAACTTTATAGGTATAGAGATAAAATAAATAAATGAAAAAAGGTTTTCCTAAAAAGAAAAGAGATACTGGTAAATGGCAATCGTTAGATCTAGAATAACTAAGTGCTTGAACCCCAAAATCTGTAGTTCATAAAAGTAAAGCGGACTCTTGCAACTTACTTGCTCTTAAGAGTCTTAACCAATTTAGAGTAGGTTAGTCGTAGTCTAGATGATATAATGAGAAAATAAAACAAAAAAAAATCCGTAAACTTTAGTTGAATATGTAATTTCGTATTTGAACTTTTAATTTGTTTAATATATAGTTTATGAAGTTTTAATTCGTTCAACAATATCATCAAGAGTTCAAGGACCACTTTGGAGAAATTAAAAGTTGAAAGATGAAATTATATATTGGACTAAATTTTAGGGATCATATTTTATAAATTAAAATTCAAGGACAATATTACCTATTAGACCAACGTTTATGAGCCATTTATGCTACATCCTCAACTTTAGTCGATGATAGTTGAGAAATCAAGTGCGGTTGATAAGGTTTTGAAAAGTCTGAGCAAAGCCTAAATGCCACATCACAAGAAGGTTATTCATGCCCGTTAAACAATCCACTAACCATTCACTTGGCAGGGTTGCTATAATAGTCCGTATTAGTGTTGTTCCATTAACATAAATAAAATGCGTTCTTTTGATATATTATATTGTCTTTTGCTTCTTCAGGGTTTCTCTACCTTCCGTCATTCGTCGATTATGGTGAAGATGAGGAATCTCACTTCCCGCTTAAAGAAGTGCAGTCAAGGTACGAAGTAATGTCCCTCGAAACAGCACACGACTTTTATCGTAATTAGGAATAAATAAATTAACAGTCTTAAAACTTATTGCGATAGTGTAATTGAATTTTAAAGGGACAAATGCCAAATAAGTCCTAAACATTTTGCTACTTTGCCGATTCAGTCCTAAACCTTTTTTTTATGCCAAATAAGTCCTAAACCTTTTGTAACTTTGCCGATTAAGTCCTTCCGGCGGATTTTGGCCGGAAAATGCCTACGTGGCGTTACCAGCCGTCGCCAGCGATGACGTGGCGACAAAATTTTATTTAATTTTTCTTTTCTTTTCTTTTATCTTCTTTTTTAAAAACAAAATTGCGTGGCCGGTGGGTCGCCGGCCACCGGCCACTCCAGAGGGCGGCCCGGCTCTCATTGGCCGTGGGCGAGGGCCAAGTGAGCTCCCTCGCAGATCTGTGCGAGGGAGCTGCAAGGGAGATCTATTGTGCGAGGGAGACTCCCTCGCACAGAGCTGTTGTGTGAGGGAGTCAACTCTGTGCGAGGGAGGAGCTCTCTCCAACAGATGATCTGTGCGAGGGAGATATGTGCAAGGGACTCCCTCGACATAGAGGAGCTCTTCCCTTGCACAGAGCTGCTGTGCGAGGGAGTCTCCCTCGCAGATCTGGGAAGCTCCCTCGCCCAGATCTGCGAGGAAGCTTGCCCAGCGAGGCCGGCCTTCACCCGCCATGAGCGAGGGCTACGCGGCTAGGGCTTGGCCTCCTCTGCCGTGGCCGTCAATTCTCCGAGCGGCGGCTAGGGTTTGTGGAGGCTTAGGAGGAATACAATGAACAGTAATCGGGAGAAACAAATTTTTAGCCAAAACGACGTCGTTTTCGCCACGTCGTCGCTGGCGACGGTCGGTAACGTGCCATGTAGGCATTTTCCGGCCAAAATCCACTGGAAAGACTTAATTGGCAAAGTTGCAAAAGGTTTAGGACTTATTTGGCATAAAAAAAGATTTATGACTGAAGCGACAAAGTAGTAAAACGTTTAGAACTCATTTGGTAATTGTCCCGAATTTTAAAACTTTCAAAAAATTACAATCCGCTCTTAAAACATGTAAAGTTATTACAGCCAAGTTTACTTGATTAATGAGAAATACTAACACCCTTTCTTTCTATTATTTTCCCTCTTTTTCATGCGGTTGATGTTATCTAAACATCAAACAAAGGTTAAAACAACACTATTATCTAAACCCAAAATTTAGTTAAATTAGATATAAATGATATAAATCTTCTTTAAAAAAAAGGGGCTCAATAAAGAAAGAGGAAAAAAAACTAGGCAAGGGTGTATAAGCCCTCACTGTCGTCATCTCACCACCACCTAGACAATCGCCGATGAGAGTTGCTAGGGCCAAGGTGATGCTCAATGACCCTCACATATCACAAACGAGGGTTCCCAGCCCTCACCTAAGTCTAGCCAATGATCTAGCAACCACGTTAGCTCTTACCCCACCATCCCCAACCCTTTTTGTCAATAATGTCCATGGGGTAGGCCTGCAGGCCCTTTTTTTTATTTATAATTTAGCATTTTCATTTTAAATCTAATTTAACTAAAATTAAAGATATTAACATAAAATCACATCGTTTTTTAGTCTTGTATTTCATGTTTTAGTAATGTCAATGCCATTAGGAGAGAAAAAATAACAAAAAAAAAAGTCACGCCACATTTTTTATTTATCAAATTAGACAGAATTACCAGAAGTTGATTACACTAATTTAACAAAGTTTAAGATTTAATAACTTATTCCTTATATGAACATAAAAGGCAATGGTGGGTGTCTGATGGACATCACTAATTGTTCATCTTTTTTACCCACTAGTGGCTTTATTTTCATTTGATTGTTATAAATAAATTTTAATTTGGGAAGAATTGGCAAACAAGTTCAATGGACGATGTAATGATATTCACTTTTTTCACTTATAGAAAGGATCAAACGTGGAGCTTTTTTAATACCGTATTTGTGTCGATACGTATAATGAATAAATTTGAATTTTTCATCATTGAGGGACCTTATACAAATATATTTTTTGAAATAATTAAATCTCCGTGAACATGGGCTTTATCACTAGTTCTTGTTTAATAATGAAAATATATAATGATTTATCAATTTCGTAGTTCTCTTAGATCTAATTGGATGCTCAAATGTTTGTACCAAATTTCAATGCATTAATAAATGCCGCAACTTTACACGATAAAACAAAGAACTTAGCATTTCCTAATGCAATATGGTTTTGTTGCTAAGTATCCTCTCGATATAACACATAATTTATCTTCTCAACGTTGAATTAATGGTAAGCATAAAAGTTTCAATACCATTCTAATTGCAAACACGTGTGTCATACATCTAATGATGAACTCATGCGTTTTTTGTTACACTGGAAGAGGACTTAACAATAACCTTATTACATAATTATATCCGTCAAATTTGGACTTCTCAATTGTTATGACACCGTGTCCAAAATTTCGACATGTCAATTGCTATGACATCATTTCCAGAAGTAATAAACCTGAAAAAAAAAATCTGAATTGAACGTGAGTTCTGCTCATACACGCTTCATTCTTCAATTATAATAAGTTCTTGTGGCCTAATTATTAGTTAATTATTAAAGTTTCACTTTCAAATTTAAAAATTAATTTACGGGTCATTATTGTTCAATACAAATCCAAGATATGTCGATTTTTATATTTTGTTTAATACAAATCCACCTTTTTTGTATCCCTAGAAAGATAATATTTAAATATCTATCTAATGTAAAATACAATTTTTGAACATTGAGGGTAAGCTTAAAGTATAAATAGGAAATGATCTTTCTTCTTTATACAGCTAATCTGTCAGTATGGATATAAATATATGATAAGTTGATAATTTTTTTTCCGAAGAATGTCTCTTAAAGTGATATAAAGGATTCCAAATTGAAAGAAATTGATTATTTTTTGCAATAGTTACTTTTCTTACACTCTCCACTCATCTTATTTCCAACTACAATTAGTGCTTGTGTCAATATCTCCAGTTTTGTTCAATGCTAAAAAATAATTGTAAGAATTTTTAATTTTATTGATAGCAATTCCAAAAATGTAACTATTCTTATTATCTATGTATTTAGAAGATTTTTTTATGTTTGTTGTTCTCTCACTATATTATGGATAAATTATTTAATCAATTTAAACTTATTGTACGGATTTCATTTCGGTTAATATAGTCCTAAACTTCTGTACGAATTTCAATATAATCTTTAAGGGCTATGATCATTGATATAACGGTATGCCACTAGGATGATTGGTGATAACTACACACCACATGTAAAATTCTAGATAAAAATTGATTGGAAGGACTACATCAAACTTTCATGCAAATGCCTCATAATTAAATTGGTAAAACTAAAAATTTTATTACCGATTTGACGTTGTATATTATTTTTATGATTCATTGGTTAACTTTTCCTTATAATTATGCAGTTAATTACGTATCAAAAATTGCTTAAATCGTGTAATCGAAGCTCCATGAATTATAAATGCCACCTTTACTTTTCAAAGAAAAATTTACGTGAAATTGAACACAATTCAATGAGTAATTTACACTAAAACACATACCCTAAGTTTGTATGAATTTTAGTTTTACTCTTTTTTCCACGATACTTCAACGACAAAATACTGCCGGAAGGTAAATTACGAAACCAAAAGTTTCTCTTTTTTTTTTTCTCATTTCTTGGTCGATATTAACAAACCGAAGGCTGATATATAAGTTGTGATCGTAGCGTTTTCAGCTCTGCTCGATCCTCGCCCTGTTACGTTTTCACTGCACGAGTCTCGTTCTCCGATCAAATGCCGCCGTGGGGTTCAGATCTCTTCGGATTCCGCTCGTCAGTCCTCGCGTGATTCCGCATCTTCGAGATTGTGCGCAGTCGGATCGATCGTGTCGCGTCAATTGCGAGGTCCGCGTCGATCTAGGTCGCGTGCTTGATTCGATCTGGCCTGCGCTTCGCGGGTTCTGTGGGGTCTGATTGCGGCCGGGCAAGTGGCGAGTGGGGGGAGGTTCCGGTGATTGGGAGAGGATGTTGACGAAGTTCGAGACGAAGAGTAATCGGGTGAAGGGGCTCAGCTTCCACAGCAAGAGGCCGTGGATCCTCGCGTCGCTCCATAGCGGCGTGATCCAGCTATGGGATTACCGCATGGGGACGCTGATCGATCGGTTCGACGAGCACGACGGCCCTGTTCGCGGGGTGCATTTCCACAAGTCGCAACCTCTTTTCGTGTCTGGAGGTATTGGGTTTATTGCTTAATGTGATATGGATCCTGCCTTTGTGAGATTTGAAATACATTTCCCCAGTTCCATGTTGATCTGAAAGATAGTCTTCCTGCAGAGCAAGTTAAAAGAAATCACAGACTGTAGATGGAATTTGTCGATTCCCGCTTTGTTATCGATTTGACTTTAACAGATGGAAACTCTAACGATGTTCTGGTCGGATCTATTATTCCCTCCATGGGTCCTTGACGATTTAAAATGAAAGTTGATGTTCTGAAACTTTTATACGGTGCACTATATAGTGTTATTTCGCAATGTATTATATAATTAGTTTTGCAGTAAGCAAATTATTTGTATGATCCTAAAGACCAGTCGGTTAGCAAGTCTTATAATCAGAATGTCATCTTCATGAAATGCATCTGGCATTTTGGCTAATCATGTCAAGTCCCAACCAAGTGCCATGAATTAGTAAATTTCAGACAAGTTTTTTATTTTTAGTGCTTGTGTTTGTTTCCCATATTGTAGAGCGATCCATTATGATCTTGAAAGTCTCTTGATCCACAGTTAATTTGTTATTTTATTGAGATCATTCTCATCTGACTGTGGATCTCTCCAAATTTTATCACTTTCTGTAGCACTCAGTGTAGTTGGTCTGTGATCTTAAATTGGCTACTGGAAGTGACTTTTTCTTCTATTAGTGAATTGCGAAGTAGATTCCCCATTTAATGAAGACTCAATTAGTGCACTCCTAGGCGCTAGATGCTGTGGCCTAGATTCAGAGTGGCAAGGGGACGACATCTTGCTTCTTGCTAGCCAGGGCAAACTGCATTCAGCAAGGCACACGCTTTTGCACTGAAACAATCAGGGCAAACTGCTTAACCCCTCACTGGGCCACCTCAACTGTTTTCAGAGACCCAAAACTGTTTTATCTTCCAAGAGTTATCCTCTTGTCCATTTATTTTTTTTCAGCCATAGTGGTGGGTTGAAAAAGCATATTTTGGGTGAAAGCATATTTTGTTATTTAAGAGCAATCTGCTTCTGTAGTTTTGTTATTTAAGAGCAATCTGCTTCTGTAGTTTCTCACTACTCTGGTCCACAATACTATTGCTCTTGCTCCCCATTAATTCTCTTTCAGTTAGTTATAGTCTTATCTGTTAAGGTTTTCTATTGCTTCAACCCATTTTAAAGTCACTGCATGTAGATTCACTTTAAAAAAAAGAAATATTTTTTCTTTTTGTGCTTTTGAGGTATTCTAGTGTCCTAGGGCCTTAGACGTGATTTTCATCTTCAACTACACTGGACTGGAGTCTTTTGGAAATGTGCTGTGGAGAATGCTACTTTTTCCTTTGATAATTACTATGATGTGAATCTGATGTGGGTAATGTAAATAAATTGCCCATTGCAGGAGATGATTACAAGATTAAAGTTTGGAATTACAAGACATGCAGGTGTCTTTTTACCCTTCTAGGACACCTTGATTATATCCGAACCGTGCAGTTCCATCATGAGCATCCATGGATAGTGAGTGCCAGTGACGATCAAACTATTCGCATATGGAACTGGCAGTCTCGTACTTGCATATCTGTCTTGACAGGTCACAATCATTATGTCATGTGTGCTTCATTCCACCCAAAAGAGGACCTTGTCGTCTCAGCTTCCCTTGATCAGACTGTTCGTGTATGGGACATCAGTGCCTTAAAAAACAAAACAGCATCTCCTGGTGATGACTTACTGCGGCTGGGTCAGATGAATACAGACTTATTTGGTGGTGTGGATGTTGTTGTCAAGTATGTCTTGGAAGGCCATGACCGAGGAGTGAATTGGGCTTCATTTCATCCCACACTTCCTTTGATAGTCTCCGGAGCAGATGATCGCCAAGTAAAGTTATGGCGCATGAATGGTACTTGTTCCAAAGACATTGGTTTCTTTATAAAGTTGTTCCTTGCAAACAATCATAATAGCAGGATGGAGCTGATTGTAGTGTGGGTTTAAATGCAGTACATTGTCACTGAAATGAAAATATAAATGAAGAGTGAAGTGGTATGAAGGAGGTGCTTGGCTGATTCCCTTTGGCTTCTCTACCCAAAAAAAAAAAAACAATGGAGTAGTTATGTAAAAATTGATTAGACTTGACTTTGAATGTTTATATGTACATGTTTTAGAGATTTGAAGTGTATGACATTAATAAACTCTGATTTCATGCTTTAAAAGTTAAAAATAAAAGCCAAAAGATGATTCAGAGCACATGTACTTTGTGACTATGCAATCATTTTTCTTTGCTTACAACTTTTGTTAGAAGCATTTTGAAGTTTCTTATTTATGAATCGCAATATTCAATTGATTTACTGCTGAAGTGATGAACATTTTTTAATTCAGATACCAAGGCTTGGGAAGTGGACACTCTCAGAGGGCACATGAACAACGTGTCTTGTGTTATGTTCCATGCAAAACAAGACATAATTGTATCCAACTCGGAAGACAAAAGTATCCGTGTTTGGGATGCAACAAAGAGAACTGGAATTCAAACATTTCGACGTGAGCATGACCGTTTCTGGATTATGTCTTCTCATCCTGAAATGAATCTTTTGGCAGCTGGTCATGACAGTGGCATGATAGTCTTTAAGTTGGAGAGAGAGCGACCTGCCTTTGCCATAAGCAGTGATATTATTTTTTACACCAAAGAACGTTTCTTGCGCTGCTATGAGTTTTCTAGTCAACGGGACACACAGGTTTTTCCTATTCGACGCCCTGGATCTACCAGCCTCAACCAAAGTCCAAAGACAATTTCTTATAGTCCTACAGAAAATGCTGTTCTTATTTGCTCTGATGTGGATGGAGGATCTTATGAACTGTATGTCATCCCAAAAGACGGTGCCATTAGGGGTGATGGTGTTCATGAGGCAAAGAGAGGTACTGGAGGATCTGCTGTTTTTGTGGCTCGAAATAGATTTGCAGTGCTTGACAAAAGTAGCAATCAAGTGTTGGTTAAAAATCTGAAGAACGAGATTGTTAAGAAGAGTGGGCTTCCTTTTCCCGCAGATGCAATCTTTTATGCAGGAACTGGTAACTTGCTGTGTAGGGCAGAAGACAGAGTTTACATATTTGATCTCCAGCAGAGGTTGGTTCTCGGTGATCTGCAGACCCCTTTTATCAAATACGTAGTGTGGTCAAATGACATGGAAAGTGTCGCCTTGCTCAGCAAACATGTGATTGTTATTGCTAGCAAGAAGCTTGTCCACCAATGCACTCTCCATGAGACCATTCGTGTGAAGAGTGGAGCCTGGGACGACTGTGGAGTATTCATCTACACTACACTGAACCACATTAAGTATTGCCTCCCTAATGGCGATAGTGGAATAATTAGAACTCTAGATGTCCCTATCTACATCACAAAGGTTTCAGGGAATACCATCTTTTGTCTGGATCGTGATGGAAAGAATAGAGCTATAGTCATCGATGCAACAGAGTATATGTTCAAGTTATCCCTTTTGAAGAAGAGATATGATAATGTTATGAGCATGATAAGGAATTCTCAGCTTTGTGGACAGGCTATGATTGCATATCTGCAGCAAAAGGGTTTCCCCGAAGTGGCTCTTCATTTTGTTAAGGATGAGAGGACACGGTTCAATTTGGCACTAGAGAGTGGCAACATTCAAATTGCAGTTGCATCAGCTAAGGAAATTGATGAGAAGGACCATTGGTATAGACTGGGGGTTGAGGCCCTTCGCCAAGGCAATGCAGGAATTGTTGAGTACGCTTATCAGAGGACAAAGAACTTTGAGAGGCTCTCTTTTCTCTATCTCATTACTGGAAATATGGACAAATTGACTAAAATGCTGAAAATTGCTGAAGTGAAGAATGATGTGATGGGCCAATTTCATAATGCTTTGTATTTAGGTGATGTTCAAGAGCGTATTAAGATATTAGAGAATGCTGGGCATTTGCCTCTTGCTTATATTACTGCTTCTGCTCATGGGCTTCGGGATGTTGCTGAAAGATTGTCAGCTGAGTTGGGAGATTCTGTTCCATCTATGCCAGAGGGGAAGCGACCTTCCCTTCTGATGCCTCCAATGCCTGTCATGTGTGGTGGTGATTGGCCTCTTTTGAGAGTCATGAAAGGCATATTTGAAGGTGGACTGGATAATGTTGGCAGGGGTACCGTAGATGAAGAAGCAGAGGAGGCTGAAGGTGACTGGGGAGATGAGCTGGATATGGTTGATATGAATGGTTTAGCGAATGGTGATGTGACAGCTATTGTGGATGATGGTGAAGTTGGTGAAGAAAATGAGGAGGGAGGTTGGGATCTTGAAGATTTGGAGCTCCCTCCCGAGGCAGAAACCCCAAGGGCTTCTGTCAATGCTCGCTCTGCAGTTTTTGTGGCCCCAACTCCTGGCATGCCAGTAAGTCAAATATGGACACAGAGATCGTCTCTTGCTGCCGAACATGCAGCTGCTGGTAATTTTGACACTGCAATGAGGTTGTTGGGTAGGCAACTTGGAATTCGGAATTTTATTCCTTTGAGATCAATGTTCCTTGACATCCACACTGGCAGCCACACCTATCTACGTGCATTCTCCTCTGCTCCAGTGGTGTCTCTGGCTGTCGAGCGTGGTTGGAATGAGTCTGCTAGCCCAAACGTTCGGGGTCCACCGGCACTTGTCTACAACTTTTCTCAATTGGAAGAGAAGCTCAGGGCTGGTTATCGTGCCACCACAGCTGGGAGATTTACTGAGGCTCTTCGTCTTTTCCTGAGTATTCTTCACACAATTCCGCTTATTGTGGTTGAATCAAGAAGAGAAGTTGATGAAGTCAAGGAGCTGATCGTCATTGTTAAAGAATACGTCTTAGGTTTGCAAATGGAGCTTAAGAGGAGAGAAATTAGGGACGATCCAGTGCGTCAGCAGGAACTCGCAGCCTACTTCACTCACTGCAATCTTCAGATGCCTCACTTGCGGCTCGCCTTACTGAATGCAATGACTGTCTGCTACAAGGCGAAGAACCTTGCGACCGCGGCTAACTTTGCTCGGCGGCTTCTAGAAACCAATCCCACTGTCGAAAGCCAAGCAAAGATGGCAAGGCAAGTTCTGCAGGCTGCTGAGAGGAACATGATAGATGCTTCTGAGCTAAACTACGATTTCAGAAACCCATTTGTGGTCTGTGGAGCAACATATGTGCCTATCTACCGAGGGCAGAAGGATGTCTCTTGTCCATACTGCAGCTCCCGGTTTGTGCCAAGCCAGGAGGGGCAGCTTTGTACTGTGTGTGATCTTGCCGCGGTTGGAGCAGATGCTTCAGGATTATTGTGCTCCCCATCTCAGGTGCGGTGATCTCTCCTGCTGAAGCAAAGAATTTTTCGACCTCCTTTTCAAGTGTCAGTTGCAGCTGTTGGCTTTGTTTACATATGCAGCAGCTAAGAGTAAGAAATATTTTGAGTGTCAGAGCTAATAGCTGGTTGTGTTGTCTTCTTTTCTTGTTCGTCATCATTGGATTTTCCTTTACTTAGCTATTGAGATTCTCAGTGTAATAATTGAATTCAGAATTTTGTAATTCGTAGATGCTTATAGATACCAATTTGTCAAGGCCCTTCTCTGATTTTGATGATGATACTAAGCTGGCCAACTTTAATACGAGTGACTGCAGATGCACTTTGCCGATTTACTAAAATCTTATGATGATTTAGGGGTTATACTGATTGAGGGCAGCATTGTTCAGTGGATCCATGTTTCTTCTTTTTCGCACCCGGTCTTATTTATACCATTTTTAATTTCTACTTTAAGTACTGTTCTGTTGTTGTCTGATGTAGTTCATTCTTCACTGGGCAATTCGCCTAGGAAGGTTTTGTAAGAGTAACGGCACAACATCTCTTCTAAACCACATTGTTGTTTTGATTCGGGAGTGTCTGGCTTTATTGGGAATGAATGAATGATTCTGTTCTGTTGATTGGAGGCGTTTTGCGGATTTGGCGCGCAAAACGCTGATAGTATAATGTCCCAATTGATTCCTCTTTTGTTACTTACCATGTACCAAATGTTGCTATGAGGTGTTTTGCAAGTTTCAGAAGAGTCTTTGGACCTCCCAAGGAATTGAAAGGTGATGATTCTGTGTTCTGGCCTTTCGTTTTTTCACCAAGTTGTTCCAGCTCATTTTGTTCCCGACTATGCTCGCGGTTCCTTTTTCATTCAGCGAAAGCGATCTAAACAAAGTATGTGGCCATACACATAAAGAACACTTAAATATATACTAAAGATACTTAAGTAAAAGATTTATTGAATTCTATACACATCGACAAAGTATAACTAAAGCTGGTAGAACGTATATACACCCTTTCTATGTACATGCGCTCTACGCAGGTGTTGATCAAAAGATCATCCTCGTAATCTAAACAAAAAGTGTCCTCACGACCTAGGGATCTAGGTATCTATCCGAACTGTCATTGCTACTACTGCTATGTAGGTCCATAGGTGTGGTGGAAAAAGGTTCCATTCCAACCATTCTTATGCTTCACGTAAACGGCAAAGATTTGGTGTCAAGCATGGCCCATGATCAATCTGGTATTGACCGTCAAAATGGTCTCAACACATAGAAGCACATCTCCAGGACAATCAAGTGAAGCAAACTCCAAGAAATCATAGGCTAACTCACATGGGACTACATAATGAGGAACAGAATCTGATGGAGAGGTGGCCACAACTTATCTATCTGAAAAATGTACTATATATAAAATTATGCTTGAAAGCTTAGCAAATAATGCAATTTAATCATGTTGCAGGCAACACAATCAACAGAATGCATCAAGAGCCCGACCATGATTTCACAAACAATGAATACGTATGCATGATGATAAAATCATCTTGATTCCTCCAAATGAAACTTATATGATGCTACTATGATAATGCAAATGTCATCACATGTGATTTTCCTACACGTTTAATGCCTGACATCCAGGGTACATTCGACTCATCACGAGAGGTCTTCGAGTCTCGTGACTAGGCATCTTTATTCCGAAAGCATTCAGGAATCCTCTATCGAGGCATCTTGCCTAAAGACATTGGCGACTATTTCTATAGCCTCAAGCCTCCATTCATCCGAGACATCCCTATACCCTTAAAGAGTCTACATCGTCTAATGCTATCATCAGGAGTGAGTCTCAACTCGTCACAAAAGGCTTTAGGGTCTTTTGCCTAGGAATCCTTACTCCTGAGGGCATCTGGGAATCCTCTACCCAAGCATTTCGTCCCGCAAGCATTAGCAATTCTCTCTAGCCCCAACTCTCCATTTATTTAAGGCATCCTTGCTCTACTGGATATCTCACTCGTCTAACATTTAACATAAAAAAAACCCGTCCCAACTCGTCATGAGAGGCAATCGAATATCATCACACAATTTAGGTGTTCACAAATCATGTCGCATGTGATACATGCAAAATATAATGTGCTACCAATACATGAGGATATCACTAATGCAACTCTACCCATACATGCACTATCTCAAGGTAATCAAGCTAGATTCTGGCCATCTAGTAGCCATACGACTCCTAGAATTTCCAAGAGACTAACCGATCATAATCTTATGCTAATAGTATTCAGTTCTAAGTCTAATCACATTACATGCAAATCTAAGCCTCCCCTAGGCGAACACGCGTCTAACGATATGTATATCTCTAGACCGAACTAAGAATTATCTGAATAACGAAGTTAGAGCACACTACTTGTCTCCAATACTGTAGAACATCGTACTGAAAAGGCGTTGATGGCTACAGGCAGCAACTCAACGCACGAACAAGAGTAGAATAACAAAAACATAAGTAAGGAATTTTGGTGAAACAAAAGGAGAAAGAAGTGAGGGAAGTGGCTATTATATAGCATTGCCCTCACCTCCACCAAGTGAACAAGGGGTGCCTGTGCACCCTCTTGGCTTGTGGCTACTTTCAGCGCGGATATCATTATCAAGGAGAGATGGGTCCTATTCTCTTGAAATTCATAACTAAGTTGGTTAGGTAGACTTAATTGCATTACTAGCCTATGACAATCAGCAATGGTTTTTTGCCTAGTAAGATAATCCATACCTAGTATTAAGTTGAAATCATACATATCTAGTCAAATGCCAATACGTAGTCGTATTTCAGAAAGCATTCTCCAATTATTTCAAAGAGGAAATCATTTTCTTGAATTAAAGTTTTGGTGGGAAAGCCTTTTTTTTTCCATTGACTAGGATAATATTTTCAGTTTCCTAGTTTTACTAAATGAATTAAATGCCTAAAAATGAATATTTGTTGTGCAACAAATGTACCCTTAATGATAGTGTAAAGACAATAATATAGGGGATCAATATAATGGGGCAATAGCCAAGGCCAGACCGTCAAATCCAACTTAAAGCAACTTACAGCTCGACTCATTGCTAAAAAGTACACACGCGCACGTGCACATGCACACACACATACATACATACATACATATATATATATATATATGGATCGGGCGCTAGCTTCGGCTCCACTGGGCTTGTCCAAGTCTACTCAAGAATGCACACAAATCTTTAATGGGCCGGGCTGAAATCGACCTATGGATTTGCTAGGTTCATGATCGGATCTAAGACAACAAGTAGGTGAACGCAAAAAAGGTTGCCCCCAACTTCATTCCATAACAAGATTCCCTTTATTTTTTCCATTGTCAACTTTTCTAGCTCCTTTGCAAAATGATAATGATAAAAGTGATCCTCGAATTTAATCCAATATATAATTTGGTCTTAAATTTTTAATTTTCTAATATAATTTAATGCAATATTTGGAATTTAGTGCATGCTCAATGTAGACATTGAATTATATGAAAATGACTTAGTTCAATATTAAGTTTGTGAACCACATTGAATAAATTAAAATTTTAGATGTTTTATTACACATTAAGTTAAAGTTCATCGACCATTTATGTAATTTTCTCCCTTAAAAAAGAGGGGGGGGGGAAAGAAAAGAAAAATTTCTCCATTGGGTCGTGGGAAACTTACTTGGGCTTCAACCATTGGGCCTTCTTCAGCCCAAAAACAGACGGGCCGTAAACAACTCTCCCTCTCTATCTGGCGCGAATCCTCCCCATCTTTCCCGCCAAAAAGGTCGAACACGCTCTCCCCAAAAACACACACAGATCTCCGTCTCTTCTCTCTGCTTCATCATCTCCGCTCGGTCACCACAGCCTTAACCCTAATCTCTCTCTCCCCTCCAATGGCCTCCGACATAGGTACTCTCTCTCTCTTTCTCTCTCTCTCTCTCTCTGCGCGCTAAGTATTGGTATACGTAATCTCGAAATGGGCAATTCGATCATGCCATGCGATTCTTTTCATTTTCAGGTCCTTCCTCCCCGGATGACTCCTTCTCCAGCCCCATCGGCAACACAATGTCCTCTCCCGACAACACCACTGCCCGAACCGGGGGGCGGAGGCGGCGGGGGCAGCAGCAGCAGCGCGGCGGATCCTCCACTCCCTCCAGCTTCGCGGCTACTCCACCGGCGCACCGGTCGCGCCCCGCTGCTTCGTCGGAGACGACCCCAACCCCTTCCCGAGCGCATCGACGGATGCCCAGTGGCCCCAATGGGAGACCTTTTGCGGCATCCACTCCCTCCTCAATGGACGACGGTCCGGCGTCCTCGGAGTGTGGTGACGGGTATGACGCGGCTGAGCAGATGTACGTCTGGGGCACCAACATTAGCGTGCAGGACGTGAATGCGGCGATCGTGAGGTTTCTGAGGAATTTCATGGAGGGCCCGTCTCAGGCGGATTCTATTGAGGAAGGGAAGTATATGAGGGAATTGGATAGAGTTTTTGAAATCGAGAGGGAGTGGATTGATATAGATGCTCAGGATATTTATAATTATGATCAGGATTTGTATAATAAGATGGTGAGGTATCCGCTGGAGGTACTGGCGATTTTCGAGATTGTTTTGATGGACATGGCGAGCACGAGAAACCCACTGTTCGAAAAGCACATACAAGCTAGGATTTTTAATCTCAGGACGTCCACTTGTATGAGGAATCTTAATCCATCGGGTGAGTACCTTCCTTTTTCAATTAAAATGTTCTTGAAGGATAGCAGAATTTTGATTATTCTGATGAAATACTGTATTGAGTATTGGTGGTTCTGGAAAACATTTGCTGCTAGATAGAGGCAAGTCTGCGTGACCAATTAAGGGTCAAATGTTGAAGACTTGTTTGGAAATCAAGCTAGTAAAGGATTTGAGACTTGGTAGCGGGATAGGATACGGCTAGTTCCAGTTGTTTAACATGAAGTTTGTCACAGTGACAACATGTTCTGTAAATTGCAAGTAATTCATTAAGCATGCATAATCGGTTTACTATGTATACATCTGCTACTTCGTCCAGTTTAGCATGAAATTGATATTTGTATGAGAAGATGATCACTTTTGTTTCATGTTTTTTAGTTGTTTATATCAACGAAGTAGTTGAGCTTTAAGTGCCTGTAACTGATGATGTCTCTTGTGTTGACTAGATATTGAGAAGATGGTGTCCCTGAAAGGAATGATAATCCGATGCAGCTCAGTAATCCCTGAGATAAGGGAAGCTGTCTTCAGATGCCTTATCTGTGGATATTATTCCGATCCTGTTCGTGTTGAAAGAGGTCATTGCTAATAAGCACACACGTCGAGAAGAATTATTATTATTATTTTTTTGGTTATTACTTTTTAACAGTTCGTTGTTCTCAGGAAGAATTAGCGAACCTAAGAAATGTATGAAGGAGGAATGCGCTACCAAGAATTCCATGACTTTAGTTCACAATCGGTGCAGGTAATTTAGCCCTCTGATTTGGTTTTCCAAGCCTGGTCAGGAGTTTTGTTAAGCCATACTTAAGTGACGTCCAATCATTCCTTCTGCTGCTATGAAACGTCAACTGCATCCTCTTATTGCATCATCACTTGCTAAAATACAGCAGTGGCTTCCTTATGGATGTCAATGATATATTTGCAATCTGGAAGCTCATTATTAAAAGATTCTGACACTTAAATTCTCTCTTTTTTCTGAGTTTTCCTTATAAACAAATTAGTTAGGTCTTCAGTGATTCCAAGAGGTCATCTGGGACCTCGTCTTAGCAGTAGAAGTGTCCACCATCAAGCTGCAAAAGCTTTTTTAAAGTTTTAAATTGCTGTATGTTGGCTCATCGAGGCCATTGTAGGAAGTCTAAGGGGAAAAGGATACTAGAAGTGCCAAAAGTTATGCATGCCACTCATTTTAGTGTCAAAAGTTTTTGTCGGATCACTTAAGTGCTATCAAAGAAAAAACAATCACTTAAGTGCCTGAGAAATTCCGATAAAAAAATCTACGTGGATTTTAATTTATTTTTTAATCTTACGTGGCTTTTAATTTGATCTAAATCTAATTTAAAAGTAAGCTTAATTTTTTTTTTTTAAAGAAGCAGGCGGGGAGGGCTGAGGGCTACAAGCCTCGCTACCACTGATGCCCCACCATTGCCGGGAAGGGCCGGCGAGGGTGGAGGATGGCTGGTGGGGGTCGCCAGGCCCTACACATGGGCTGATGACCCTTGCCCAATCTGGGTGAGGGTTGGCGGCTCTCGTCCAGGCCTAGCTGAGGGCCGGCACTAGCAGGGGTCATGAGGGCTTCAACCCTTGCCTAGATATGGGTGAGGCCCTACAAGCCCTTGCGTGCCATTGGCGAGGGTTGCCGGCCCATGGCCAGGGCCCCACGAACCTTGCTAGCCATCCCCTACCCTCGGCGACCCTACTCACTCACTCTCTCTCCTTTTTTTTTAATTTAAATTTTTAGTTTTTAATTTTTAATCTAATTAACTTCATGTTTCTTAATATTTTTATTTCATCTTTTAATACTTTAAATACTGACTAGACTTTTCGGTGAGCCATATTGACTCAAGATATTAATAAAAAATGTCATGTCGGATGTCCGGCCAAACAAACCAGAATTGGAAATTAAGTGATCGTCTTTTTTTTTTTAATTTGGCACTTAAGTGATCCAAAAGAAACTTTTGGCACTAAAATGAGCACCATACACAACTTGTAGTGTTTCTCGTCCTTCTCTGAAGTCTAAGCCTTCACATTTGTTATTGAAAAGCCCAGTATCAGGATAACCCTTGACGATTCTTGTGGAATGCTAGAAACTTGAAAGGACAAGAGAATTAAAAGATGGGTACTGATTTATTGGAAATACTATTACACAAATATTCTTCATCAGAAATCTATCGCATTAGAGAGGCAGTGCTGTTTCTTAAATATTTGCCTGGTGCTTTCTGTCAGTAAATTTCATTCCAAGTTTATTGTGACTATAACTGATGTTTATGTCTTGCAATAAACCAGTTTTGCTGATAAGCAGATTGTGAGGCTTCAGGAGACGCCAGATGAAATCCCTGAAGGAGGAACACCGCATACTGTTAGCTTGCTAATGCATGATAAGTTAGTAGATGCAGGAAAGCCTGGTGATAGAGTTGAGGTAATATCATTCTGTGCCTGAAGAACATGCAGATCTCTCTCTTCTGTGGTCAATTGACACTTTATTTCGACAGGTTACTGGAATTTACAGGGCAATGACTGTTCGAGTTGCACCAACCCAGAGAACTGTCAAATCGTTGTTCAAGGTGGATTTCTTACTCCTGAGTACTGTCGCTGAGGCTACTCCATCAGACCCTTTTAGTGAATGCATAGGCTAACAGTGTGTTCTCATTATATCTTATGCAGACTTATATTGATTGTCTTCATATAAAAAAGACCAACAAGTCAAGCATGCAAGCAGATGACCCAATGGAAGTTGAAAATGGTTTTAATAGAACTGAAGATGTCACATTTGATGAACAGACGGTATATTGGTTTTCTATTTTCCAATGGAATTATCTGCCTTTACTGCCATTTGTAAGACTTCTTCACATTATGATGTAGGTAGAGAAATTAAAAGATCTATCTAAACAACCAGACATATATGATAGACTAACAAAGTCCCTGGCACCAAATATTTGGGAGCTTGAGGATGTCAAGAAGGGTTTGCTCTGCCAGGTAATGCAATCTTTAGTCATCTTTTGGGTGACTAATAAAATATTAAGATAAAGCACTTTCTTTTAAACGACTGATGTTAAATTGTTTCCATTCTTGTAGCTTTTTGGTGGGAATGCATTGAAGTTGGCGTCTGGTGCTGCCTTCCGTGGGGACATCAATATACTTCTTGTTGGTGATCCTGGAACCAGTAAATCACAGCTCCTTCAATACATACATAAGCTCTCTCCCCGTGGTATCTACACCAGTGGAAGAGGGAGCTCTGCTGTTGGCTTAACTGCTTATGTTACCAAGGATCCTGAAACAGGGGAAACTGTATGATACCTTTCTTTTTCTTACTTTTCTTTCCCTTGCAAGTGTCTTTATTTAAAGTGGAGTAGATTTTAACATGCAAAAGATCTTTGCAGGTCCTTGAGAGCGGAGCCCTGGTATTAAGTGACAAAGGCATTTGCTGCATTGATGAATTTGATAAAATGTCCGAGAGTGCAAGGAGCATGCTCCACGAGGTTGGTGACGTTCATTCCTAACTATGTGGACAACAGAGGAGAGCTCTATCTGATTTTCAATATTTTAATTTTTCCAGCCCATTTTACTTCAGTCATTTCATTTTGTTAAAATGCGGAACATGATTGTTTAGTACACGAGGAAATCAGAAGCACCATATTTTTGCTGTCTGCTAAGCACCGGATAACAAGAAGTTGATTTCACTTTTTGAGATGGTCATGTTGATTGAGTTCCTGGTTTTCTTGTGACTTATTTCCAAACTTTAACTTTGCCATTCCAGGTGATGGAACAACAAACTGTTTCAATAGCAAAAGCAGGAATCATTGCATCACTTAATGCCAGAACCTCGGTATTAGCTTGTGCCAATCCAAGTGGCTCACGTTATAATCCCCGTCTATCCGTTATTGACAATATACACTTACCACCTACCTTGCTATCCAGGTTAAGTAACTGTTCTACTTACCTCTGTATATCTGTTTGCACATATGTATCCACTGCTGAATTTACCTCACAGAGCTGAGTGTTCATGGACTCAATTTCTGATACACTCTAGAAGGGCATTGTTGCCTGATATGTGTTGATTGATGGTAATATGCAGAGCATCGTGTGCACATTCTGCTTTAAGGTTGAATGCTTCTACTCTCTGGTTTTGTTCCTACATAAATTTGATAAACCTATGTTTTGCCTATAAACCTGATTGGGAAACACAAGCCACATACAGCAAAGACAAAAGTTGCGCTCTATGTTAACATGTTATGATCATCTTTGTATGTGCATGCCAATAAGCATGTCCCCTATTACACATGCATGAACAACATAAAAGAAGTATGTGATTTCTCACTGTACTACGCAAACCCTAGTTTCCTGTCATATTTTTTTGCTATGAATGACCTTATTGTGGTCTGATAGATTGTGCTACATATACGCATCTCTTCTTTTTGGGGGGTTTTAAATTAAGTCCAGAACTCATGCGTCACTTTTTTTGTCAACGATTTACTGGATGCTCCATAGTCATTACGGTGGTTGAAGCACCACAGCATCAGGGTTTAATTTGACTGTGATCATAACTTGGCTCATGACAAACAGGTTTGATTTGATATACTTAATTCTTGACAAGCCTGATGACCAAATGGACAGACGTCTAGCCAAGCATATTGTTGCTCTACATTTTGAGGATCCTGAGGTATAGTTAGAATTCGAACATTTTAATGTATGGTCATCAGGAACATCTCTGTAACATCAGTTAATATTATCTCCGCAACTTGCAGAGTGTGCAGCAGGACGTTTTGGACCTCCCTACTTTAACTGCCTATGTGAGCTATGCTAGGAAACACATTCATCCGCAGTTGTCTGATGAATCTGCAGAAGAGCTGACACGGGGTTATGTCGAGATGAGGAGAAGAGGAAACTTCCCCGGCAGTAGTAAGAAGGTGCATATTATATGTTTCTCTCACTTATTTTTCCTTTTTATCAGTTTGGCACATTGATGTTAACACAGGAAAATTGCTTGGACAGGTGATAACAGCAACACCTAGGCAAATTGAGAGTTTGATTCGCCTTAGTGAAGCACTTGCTCGAATAAGGTTCTCAGAATGGGTTAGTGAAGGCCATCTACTGCAATTTAACCTTGTTTTAGGGTGCAGATTCAATGCTTTTAACTATTACCATCCTGATTACACAGGTTGAAAAGCGAGATGTAATGGAAGCATTTCGACTTCTGGAAGTCGCAATGCAGCAGTCGGCAACTGATCATTCAACAGGTACTTTAGCTGTGTTGCATATGTGTGTACATATAATCAGGCAAGATCTGTAACTTAAACTAATTTTTCTAGGCACCATTGACATGGATCTCATCACTACCGGAGTTTCGGCTAGTGAAAGGATGAGAAGGGATAATCTTTCATGTGCTACTCGTAATATAATAATGGACAAAATGCAACTTGGTGGACCCTCTATGCGTTTGATGGAGGTAGGTCTTTTTATTAGAGTTCTCTGGAGCAGATTATCTTGCAACTCATGGTAGTTAATGATGGGAGGCCAATGTACTGCGTGTCATGGCTCACATTTTTTTATTATGTTAAATATGCTGTAGTTGCTGGATGAGCTCAAGAAACAGAGTTCTCTTGGTGAAGTTCACCTTAGCGATGTAAGGATCATGCTTTGTCTATACTTTCTTGTCCTTTTTTCACTTTTTTCTTTTTGCAAGTGACTGCCATTTCAAATATAAACTGACATATGACCTTTATACATCCAGCTGAGGAATGCAGTTGCAACTCTCACGACTGAGGGATTTGTAGCTGTCCATGGTGATACCATCAAAAGAGTGTAATCAAGTGGCATGTTGGTAAATTTAACGGGAGTGTACAATGTCTTTTACCAGTAGAAGTCTGTTGATGCTGCTGCATCTAGAGTTACCAACACTCGGTAAAGAAGCCTTTACTCCTCTCAGATAGTTATTAGCTTCGGTTTTGGGATTGTAAATGCTTAGTACGTTGCATAGGGGTTAAAACGCATTCCTTGTGCAACCTCTACATTTTCAATCTGTTTTGCTGTTTCAGGTAGATGTTATTTAGTTTGACTCTAGTAATTAAGCTAGTGATACATGTAAGATATCATCATCGAATCTCAGTTTTCCTGTTCCACTGAATTCAATGATTCCACAAAAGAACAGGCAGGAAAAGAGTTGCAGTTGTCAGTTATTGTTAAAACAACCGAATGAATGTCAAAATCTGTTATTTCTCAAAATGTTTTTTTCAAAGGTATACTTACAAGTTCTATTCATTTTTTGTCAACTTATTAGACGCCCAAGATGAATGGTCCAGTAGATCATGTCATGGTCCCCTCTCAGTGCCTCTGCTGAATGTAAGAGGATATCGAATGTGGTGATTAGCTGCAACAGACCATATGAATTCCATGTTTGGATAGGTTGTTATCTTGAGCTGAAAGTTTGGACACTTATGTGGCGCCTGATTATTCCTCGCAATTAGTCGTTTTAGAGCTTACTGTCCTAGCTCCTACGTTTTGTATCCTTGATTAGCACTTCTTCATGTTATTATTTAGGCCTGCACAAGAAGTTATGCATGAAATTCTTTGATTGCATTCTTGACACTCCCAAGGAAAAGTTGGTCACGATGTTTACACGATTGTCTTTGGTAAAGATAATCATGTGTGAAAGCTGTACTTCAGCACGACACGACTAACTCATTAGCGTGGGGTTAAAATGCCTGTTTGACGATTATTTCTTGAAGAAGTCGAGAAATGAAACTTGATCTTTCAATTTACGATGTCTTACCTTCTTTTGGTCTTAAAACATCTTCCTCGAAATTTTGTATGACTACCCACCTTATCTCACGGATACAATCATCATCACCTACAGAACATTCTTCCCCTTTTGCTAAATAAGACCAGTTGCATTTATCTAGAGTCGCAACTTGTATACAGGGTGGTGTTCCTTCAGGTATCAAAATCGTCTTATGAATGCATCACCATCTCAATAAGCAATGTTTGGCTACAAATATCCATGATAGCCTTGAGTAAGTCGATGCGTATTTCTTTTTAACAAACAATAGGCTGAATAATTGCTAGAACATGTCTAATACCAAACGATTTCACCTACCAAACAATAGATACTTTGGCAAGTTTATCAGCATGTTCCAAGTGTAAAAACAATGACCACAGCCGACGTGCACAAAACACCATGTTTTGCCAAGTTTATGTCACATTAGATCCATGCCATATAATGGTGGAAATCAGAAACACTTAGGCTCCATTCGTTTCAAGAAAAATATTTTTCCGAAAATTATGGTGTTCGGAGGGCGGAAAATAACTTACCAAGAAAAATATTTTTCAATTAAGAAAAACTATCATTCTAAAAATAAAGAAGATGTTTCTCTTTTTGAAAGGAATGAAAATATTTTCCAGCCCATATGCTCCTAACAGCTTCTTTCTCTCTCTTTTCTCTCTCCTCTCTTTCCCCTCCCCAACCAAACTCCTCTCTATTTCTCTCCCTTTTCCCTTCTCAATGTACTGACATTTATCTCTCTTCCCCTCTCTTTTCCCTTCTCAATATTTTCTTTACTGAACAACGAAAAATATTTTCCAGTTCATTTTTAAGTTTCAAACGAATACCGGAAAATATTATCATTTTTCGAGAAAATGACTTCCTGAGAAATATTTTTCGGAGATGTTGTATTTTTCGCGAAACGAACGGAGCCTTAATGAGATACTTAATAGAATTTCCGAGATCTTTAAGATTGTATTAGAGCTGATGAAACTTGAGAAATGTTAGGCTGAAGGGGAAAATTGGTTTGAGCTCAAACAGAAGAACGCAGCTTAGCCTTCAGCATGTCATCACCCGAGAAAGTGACCATAGATATAAGATAACAGAAATAAAACATAAAGTACCATTCCAATTGTGGTACAATTTTCCAAACATTTTATCAGGTGAATGTTTTGGTAGAATGTGAGAACTAAAAATCTCTCCATAAAGCCGAATTGCCATGATAATATTACACACCTTATATACATGCATAGGTTATGGTCGAGCTACGGCGGTGCAGTGGAACAGCCCCCTGAGGCAGTGGTTAACCTACTCTTTAGCGGTGTGAATAGCAGCGACGGTGGAAACCATGGAGTCCACTCCACAGATATTGCGGCCCCTGCAGATTTTGTAGAATCCATTCTCTCCCCAACTCTCTCCCCATGAATTCTTTATGATCCAGTACGGCTTTTCCTTCAATCTGATGGGAGAATAACCAGCGGAGCCATAGCCCACCAGCAAGACCCCGTGATCCAACCTCTTAGAGCATATGTACGGGCAAGAAACACCCCCAACATAAGTCTGCATGAACACTGCATTGATGGCAACTGCATTCGAGCAAAACAGATTGAAAAATGAGAGAATGGATCACATCTTTGTTACCTGTGTATCAATGCATATCTTGGGAACTAACAAAAAATTGTTAAGGTGTCCAAGAACAAGAAAAGATTCATTACTTGCTAGAGGACCGTTCTTCACTAGATTTGCAGCAATTTGATCCTCATCGAGGGAAACAACGCTGAAGTTGGCTACGGTTGCCGCTATCTTTGACTTGTCAAATTTGCAACTACCACGATCAGTACCAGTGTATGGGTAGTCTTCTTCTCGCATAAGGCCGCCAGCTTTGAGTGTGTATTCAAAGGCACTGTTCATCAAACCACCGTTGCAACCCGAGTCACAGGAACCTGCTTCTTCTGGATCACACTATAGAGGCCCACAAGCTTGATTAAGGAAATATACCCCAAAAGACACATAGTTTCTTTAGAAATCAACATCACATAATTCAACACGACAAGAAACCCAGACTAATCTGCTTAAAAACCAAAATGTATTTCATTTTCTGTAGGGTTGCATGATTATAACATAGAAAAATTCATCCAGATATATGGGCAAAAGACAAAATAGAACTGGTGCCTTTTTTCCTAGCCTACACACATCAGAACTGAACAATCAGTACACAAAGTAATCTTTATCGTTCACTCATATGACAAACTAGCAAAACTAGGCATAAAGATGCGCGAGACGTTCCGAGGCATGATAACAAACCTCATGATCACAGTCCACCAGCTGTTGCTCGCTGAGGCTAACAAGTTTCCCGGTTGAAAGGTAGTTTGCACCTTCCAAGGCTCCAGTGGCGCTGAAACTCCAGCATGATCCACATGAACCCTAATCTCACAAAACATCAATCACATTGAATTCGATCCATCAGACAAAGCAACACTTAATTGCAGGCGAAATCTACTTCCAGATTAAAGAAAACAATCCAGAAGTCTAATGAACATGCATCAAAATCCCAGAACTCGCCATCAAATTTTCAAATTCAAAAGTCAACTCTCATATTGTCACAAGAGTCGCATACGCCACCTCCTAGTTAGGCGAAACAGATTCATATTTGTCGAATACACCATTAATTCGGGCGAGTAATTGACCAATCAAACATCAAATTCAACGGATGTACACGAGAAGCCGGGATCAAAATCTCCAAGGAGAGAAATATTGAACTTCAACGGTCGGACAAAAATCGGTGCAAATAACTTCAACAAATCTATTAAATCAAGCAGGAAAAAATCAACTTCCAGCAAGAACCTAATGATAAACCACGCCCCAAAATCCCGACTGAGCATATCTTTAACGTGATTCCCGATTCACACCAATAAAACTACGTCAACATTCCAATCAGAGAACAGAAACTACAAAAATCAAATTTCACTAAAACAAAAGTACCTGATTTTTTACGGCGGTGACCGCTCCATGATCTCTCCAATCGAAATCTCCGGGCAGATCCTCGGTAGGCAAGATCGGCGCCTCATTCGCGTCCTTGGGCAGCTTGACCTTGCTCCGGAGCCCCAGGTGCGTCCTCCTGAACTCCGACGGGGTCAGGTCGGAGAACTGCGTCACGCCGTGGACGGCCGAGGGGTCGAGCTTCTGGTGCCGCCTCGCGCGGCGGAGGTTCGCGCGGAAGACCCCGAACCTGTAGTCGTGCTCCTCCTGGGACCCGTACGACCTCCCGAACCTCCGCTTGAAGAGCGAGAAGTGGTGGTGATCGGACAGGGCGCCCTGCCCGTCGCCGGCGGCGCCGTCCACCACCTGCCTGATGAGCGCGTCGCCGCCATCGCCGGAGGAGAGGTCCACCGTCGCCGAAGCGGCGGCGAGGAGGGAGGAGACTAGGAGGAGGAGAGAGAGGCGGCGATCCATGAGCAAATGCGTGTTAGAAAGAGAGAGAGAGGAGAGGGAATGGGTGGGGATTCTTTTATAGATGTTAAAGGTTAGGTGGTTACTCCCTTCCTTTGGAGCTAACAGTCTTTTTGATTGATTAGGAGAAAGCTTGGAGAAGAAGAAGAGGAGGAGAGAAGAACCAATCCCAGATCGACACGTGGAAAGAGTTGAGGTCAGGGTTGAATGGTGGTTTTGCTCTTTGTAAAGGGTCAGCGAGATTAAAAGGGGTTGAAGAAAAAAGCAAGGACATAGTGGCGTGTCGGTCGGGGATTCTACGACGTGGCAGTTTCCGTCAGACTGGGCGGAAAAGGAGGACTATTTTGGAAAAAAAAAATATACTTCCTTATGATTATTTTTCCAGGTAAGAAAAAGAAAAAGAAAATAGAGCATCTCCGAATTGATTCTTTTTTTTTTTTACTTTTCTAAGTTTTTTGTTTGGTCAAAAATTTTCCTTAGTTCTAATATTATGATGCATATACTTACGATGCATGTACTTTTGATTTTTCAATTTGAGATAGTCGAAACTTTCGTAATGATATTTGAAATTTTAAGAGTAGATTAAGAATGTGTTTCAAATGAAACTTTCATATTTTTCCTGAGATTAAGAATGTATTTTAAATGAAACTTTCGTATTTTCCCTAAGATTAAGAATGTATTTTACATTTTTACATAAAAGTAAAAACGTGTTTTTGGTTAAATACATAAACAAAAAAAAACCCTAGTATCATTAAAATTAATAATAGGTTATTTTAATTTACAGTTATACATGTCTCTGAAAACAAATATATTCTTATTTTAATTCATCTTTATAAACAATATAATAGGTTATTTTAATTTACATTTATAAACAATATAATCGATGTTTAAAAATAATACACATTGGGAGAATATCTTTTAAACGAATGATTTTCATGAAACGAATCAGCCCATTTTTATCCAAATAATTCGGAGATGAGATTGGGCAACATAAAATAATATATATATAATTTCGTGAATCAATATGATTTTTTCTTTTTGACATTTTCCCTCTATAGACAAAGAAAGACCCTATTTTGTTGAGGCTTGCTTCTTGCTCACAGTCATGCTTTGTGTAAGAAGAAGGTTGCCTTGGCTTGAAGACAATGGGGAGGGTATTTCCTAAGAAAGCAAAGTTTAAGAATTGGATATCATGGTCTGAAGTTCCTAAGCAGATAGCTGGCCTTTAGCATCGGGGAAGTCAGCCCAATCCATTCTACCTATGATCCATCGTGCATCTGATTTTTTTTTTCGAGCAAAACAACGATTTGACTCTTGAACATATCGTTGTAATTGAGTACAAACATGTCACGAAACATCGTAGAATTGCCTTGTGATAGTGACTTGGTGTAAAGCCATTGTGAAAATTGGGAAAAGTACCCACAAAAGTCTTAAATATATCGCGTCGATACCAATTCAGTTCTAAATAGTTTAATTGGACCAATTTAATAGATTATTGTGCTTTAGAAATTTCCTCAGGTTCATGTGAAAGGAGCCCGACAAACGGCGGAATTAGAGTCGAATCGGGTCGAATTAATTTTATTATCGTTTCTCAGTTACAAAGCCTACATTGTACTTATTAATAGACGTGAAATTCATATAAATCAGGAAGTAAAGTCAATTTTATTTTTCTTATCTACAAGACTATGACGCCATCGTAGGATAGTACGCTTATTTGTTTTATTTGATTAGGTTGCTTATTTTACTTATTTTATGAGGATTCTGATTCTATTATTATAAGGGTTAATATCACGAAAAACTTTAAACTTTGTCCATTATGATACATTTACTTTAAACTTTTTTTGTGACATGAAAAACCTTAAATTTTAGCTCATGTGACACATTTATCCCAAACTATATCTTTTGTTTTCTTTTTCTCTTCTCTTTTTTGTTTTTAAACAAAAATAGTTGGCCGGCAAGCTCCGGTGGCCGACGGAGCTCGCTAGCCACTGCCAAAGGACAGCGAAGCCCTCGCCTAAGAAGAGAAAAAGAAAAAAAAAGATATAATTTAGGGTAGATGTGTCACAAAAGATATAGTTTGGGGATTTTGGTATCACAGAAAAAAAAATTTAAGATAAATGTGTCACGAGATGTAAAGTTTGGAGTTTTTCGTGTATTAACCCTTATTATAAATAAGAAGGCTATGCTTCAACATTGTTAGCTTCATATCACGACTTAATATTGAATGGATTATAGTTTTGAGTATTCTTGCCCTCTTCTGGCGTTTCTTTTTGTTGTCTTTTTGTCTATTGTCGATCCAGGCATCCTGATCATTGTCTTCCTCTTCTTCTTTCTTCTTCTTCTTAAGAAGATCCGAATCCGATCTGCTTTAGAACTTAGTTCTAACAATATAATCCATTCAGTAAGTGAGATTAATTTCAACTGTAAAGTAAGTGATGGTTACATTACATATGTAAGCATGCCTAGATAGGTTTTTGCTTTGTATTCTTCGTTTTTGCTTATATATAATCTTGCAGCAAACGCATTTTGACTTCTTTACTTGAAAATTTCACAATACACAAATGGTCGAAACATAAATTCACATATATTTCGTTCATAGTTTTTTCAAATTCAATTAATATTTAAATTTTCACGGGAAGAAAAGGTACTTTTACATAGACTTAAATCATAACAAACCATACCCGGCCGAATCTTGCTCAATGGGTGACTTGCAATTCTCATGAACCTTTTTCAGAACAAAGATATATATTATTATACAGGTATGATGTTAATACACTAAATCAAATAGGTTTAATCACTAGAAAGGTTGAAAATAAAAAATTAATAGCAAATTCAATTACTCAACTATCGGAATTCAATTCCTTTCTCGATTGTCAATCGTCTTTTCCACAAGGATCACGATTGCCTGTTTTCAAATTCTGCGAAAAGTTTAGAGCAATTATTAGCAAATTATGAGCATAGTAGTTCTAAATTTTAATTTAGTATATTGGCTCAGCGTTTTGCTGTTGGATTTTGAACTCTAAAAAACCAAATATATGACTTGTGTATAAAAGAAAATAGAGTCATATCAACAAGCAACTTCTAGATATATCAAGCACATTATTATGGAATCTTTGCTAAAATCTATCTTCTTAGGTCATGATTAGTTCCAACAACATTTTGTAGGAATCACCAATGTAGCACCAACACAGATATGCGACATACGATACGACACGATACGACGACGCGTCATTTTCAAAAAGTAGAGAATTTCGACACTTTTCTACACATTTTATATAAAATAAATATTTTTATATATAAATACATAAATAACTAAATAATAATAATAATAAGAGCCTAGAATTAATCTATACTAAAAACATTAATCATACATTTGTTAATATCATTCATTATTTTAATTTGACAAATTCAACTACATTTCATTGTAAAAATCCATAACACTTGAAGGAAAAAAAAAGTAATCTACATTCTACTATTATATTTAACAAGAAAAAAAAGTCAACATTTCATCAAATATAACAAAAAGGCATTCATCCAAAATGTAGGGTTTTAGAGAGTATCGGAGTGTCAGACATGACACGAAGAATTTCAGAAAGTATCGATGCTTCTTAGGGAATCACATGGCTAAAATATTACCAGTCTATTAAAAGTTAATTGTCGATTACGGTACAAATCCTAATTACACAAGGGTTGATTGAGTCGAAAGTCAACGGAGTTGGGGGTGCAGTTGGTGTGAAGAGGTTGATGCCATAGGTAGTGTCGTCAGGGAAGCATTTTTCTAGGTAGATGAGAGGAAGGAGAGAGTTGGCATTAGTCATAAACGGATTTTAAATGGATTTATAAGAAACCCAAATAAAACCCATATTTTTTTAACCATTTATGGGATAAATAAAAAGTAGAACCTTGATTTAATCAATGAAATGGAAATTGAGAAGTTAAAGTACATGGATTATATAGTGTAATGACATATTTAAAAAACGTTAGCTACACCAAATGCATTCCTTAAAATTTAATACATGATTTATTCACACTTACTTGTGCTTAGGGTTATTTTTCAAGTAATCGTTTCTTGGCATAAAATAAACACAATAAGCTTAAATGAAGAGTTGGTCCAATTTAGTCTTTGCAATTGACAGTTCTTAAGTCCCAGTGGCATGCTAAAGGAGGACTTACAAAGGATAATGTGGTCTATCCAAAATGATAGGGGTATTTCCCACCATATTCGAGTGGAAAAAGTACGAGCCTAATAAATTATACTGAGATTACAACCGAGTATTTTTATTTTATTGATGAAATGATAACATCAATTATAGATTAAATTTAATCGCATGTTATATGATTAATAGATAAAAACTTAGATAATAGACAAATAGTCGAGGTAATTGTAATTATGTTCTTGATAAAGTATAATCATTTATTATAGTAAAAGTTATTCAAAACATAAAATTTAGCATAATATCAATTGATCTCTATTAGATACAGTGATCTAAACATTATTTAATCAAGCTCCATTAATTTTACGATAAATGAACCATTTAAAGAATTTTTTTCAAAAATTAATTACTTATATTATTTAAAATAATTAATCAATTAATAATGTTTTCATTATCAATAATAATTTATGTTAAAGAGTTTTTTTTATAAATAATGAAGATATTTTTTATTTATTCATTTTTGTGAATGATATAGGTGATCATCTTTAAAAAAATATTTTCAAATCGTTCATTTTTTTTAAATAAACGCATCTAATATCATACTATTCTTAATATAACGAGTGTCATCATAATCACTAATCATTTTAGTTAAAGCTGCAAGTGTGATCTGATCGGTAGTTATTCGCACGATCGCATTCGATCCACGAAACGACGCCGCATGCACGCATCAGCTTGAACTTCAACAGGTGGGTTGGCAAAACTTCAAGTCGTCGTCGTCGTTGTTCGTCGATGGATCGATCTCGCCTCGTGCGATCGTAGCCGGAAGAGAGCACGACAATGGCGGAGGTCGAGGCCGAAACGAGCAATTCGACCCAACAGACGTCGCGGGGCGGCGAAGAGAAGGAGGAGGACGGTGCCGATCCGGAGTTGTTCAGCTGCTTGCTCCAGCCTTTGACCGCTGGTGGCGATCCCAGCTACGTCGGCATCCGCCGCCTTCTTCTCCACCGCAAAGCGCTCTCCGGTTCTCTTCACCGAAGAGTATATCTCTCTCTCTCTCTCTCTGTGAATTCGGCATGAATATGCATTCGTGTTTCATTCGGCGGATTTTATTTGGGTCTTGAAGGACTGGAGATGCAACGGGAAAGGTTACGTCGCGTATCGGAATTACATTCGGAGGCCGAGGAACTGGGAGAATATGCAAACCCCAAGCCTGAGCACTCCTGGAAACAGGTCTCCCATCGCTTTGCTGCATTTGGAGCTGTCATTTCTTTTCAAATTTCAAGTTTCAGTTGGCTTTTCTCGATGGGGTTTATCCTCTCTTTAATTTTGATTCTTATGTTGCTAGTCTGCGTGCTGTAGCTGCGCTTTTCGAATGTGTGTTAGTGCTGTTCTTTTAAGTCTATGTTTGCACGTAATTCTGACATCAGGGTGATTTACTGGTTGATGCATCAGCGGGCGGTGGATTTCTTCTCCGAATCCGCTGTCCCTCGTATTAGAAGCAGAGAGCTGGAGTTCAAGCAGGGTAATCATTTTATCTTAAAAGTTTCGTCTTCAGTTTGAACTATAAGTGTTGTCTAGAATAATCAATTGTAGTATGTCTGCATATCTAAGACCCCATGGAGCGGATTCTACATGGTACTTGCCAGTAATGATTTTCGAGGACTACTGGGCATTACTAAAACCATAGTCTCACGAATGAAAGGTTTTAATGTTGTCAGCGAGAAAGGGGACATCTGATCAGTAGTGATAATTGCATGACGTCGACTGTTAATGCAGGATCTGCGAAGTGGCAATCTAGCTTCTAGTCACAGAACAAGTTTCAGCTCCAGCGCGAGTGACAGTGATCGGCCACGTCGTCAGGGGACTGAACCTGCATACTCGTTCGTGGGAATGCATTGCATCTTCGATCAAAGCAGAGCTTCTGGTACTCATTCAGATAGTAGACTGCTTTCATTGGCCAAGGATGGAGTGTAAATGGTTATCTTTTGCAGTGACTGTTCTGAAGTTTGGGCATGCAAGTTCCAATCTGCTTGCGTATGGGGCAGCCGATGGAACCTTGACAGTATGCACTGTCTTGGAGCCACCTTCAGTCATTAAGCAATTGGTTGGGCATTCAAAAGAAGTCACAGGTTGGCTTAACTGGTATCAGCTCCATTCTTTTCTTTCTGTCTGGTTATGTACATTTTTTCGCAAGGCATCCCTTCACGTGTTATTAGAGGTCAGTGAAAAGACATTCTTTTCACATATTCTGATTCAACGGAATAGAGTTTGTACTGGAAATGTAGCTATTCACTGACTCATGGCATAAAATTCTTTAGTTATGTGAAAAGCTGTATTTCCTTTATCATAATGGTTCTCTGAAATCCATTTTTGAGGAGCCATCATGGTATTCAATCTTTGATCAGCATACTCGTTAATCAGTGGAATAATGTTCTAGAAGCTTGATTATTGTTTAATCATGTGAAATTCAAGGAGGAAATGAAAATTGACTTTGAAACCAAATCATGTCATTTATTTATCTTCTGTGTGCCTTTCCTTTCAGATTCACATGGAAGCCAATGTCTGTCTTCAGTCTTCCTCATAGATTCTGCAGATATAAGCAAATTAACATATGGTGGTTGATCATGTGGATCTTCTTTTCATGCATCCTGCTATTTGACTCATTATGATGCTTGCTTAGAAAAAATTAGTTGGACATATCCTATCATCATGGCACCTGGGCAGACATGTGAAGTACATTTACCAATGTGAAGACACCCAAAGAACAATGCTGGAGTGACCACCTGTAGAATCCACTCATCCTAGAAGTTGTTACAGGAATCCATTATGTATATTTTCTTCATGATTGACACCAAGCTTAAATATTGTGCTGTATACTTCTTTGACTAGTAAGCAGAGTGGAGTTGTGGCTAGTTAGAAGTAATAGCTAATATTTTCTAGTAATGCATAAGGTTGAATGTAGCTAGTCATCCAGTTAGTCGTGAGTTCCTGTCATAACTTGATCATCATTGATGTGTAGCATACACTTGTAAAAGTACCTTTTTATTTGTTAAGTTAGCACAAAAGTAATTGCAAGGAAATAAAAAGTTTTCTGTCGTGGATCGTCATGCGGATGCGTAGGCTACATATAATGAAATACCACAAGGTAATAAGGAATTGGTCCTTGCTTGAACTTCTTTTTGTGGCTTTTTTTGTGCAGTTGTTGGCCCTCCTATCATCATAAACTTTCTGATAATTTTTTTTTTCATTTCAGATTTTGATTTCTCCTCCAATAATCAGTACATCGCATCATCTTCGATGGATAAAACAGTGAGAGTCTGGGAGATATCTAAAGGAATTTGCATAAGAGTGATATATGGAGTATCATCACAGTTGTCCATCCAGTTTCACCCTGTAAGTACACCTGTACGTATATATTAAACTAGAAAAGGTTATTCTAGGCGTTCCATCTACTGGATGTCAAAACTAGAAAAAAGTTGCTCTAGAATCTAAGTCCTAAACACCAAGTTGACTTGTTTGAGCATCTCATTCTTTTCCTCAGGGATCAACTAAAGGGCTTTATCTTTGGTCTATTCCTTTATTTGATATTCAATAAGTTTTCTTAGAAGTTCCTGCTCAGTGATAATGGTGTCATAGTTAATATGCTAGTTATATAAAATGGAATTTACTATGTCAACTGGATTCTTTCCTAAGTGCTGATCAAAGGCTTCCATGTTAATTTTTCTTTTGAACTAACATACCAGTCATTTACCTTGTACTGTTGATTATTGATGCAGGTAAATAACAACTTCCTTTCAGTTGGCAATGCAAACAAAGAGATAACTGTAATTACTGGGTACCCTAATTTTCAGCATATCATGTTGTTTAGTTCTTCCCTTCTTGAATTGTTTACTTCAAATTTTTGTTTCATTATTTTCTTTGTTCCAACTAGATACAAACATAATGCATTTTTTTTATGTAGTTTTGAGTATTAGTATTTTTACTTGGCTTCCAAAAAATTTTAAACACTGATTTAGGCTTGTTCAGTAACCATGGTGACCATATTTACTGTGACTAACATACACTGCAGAACCTACCAGAGTGATACATATGACTGGTATTTGCCAGATTTCATAAGACATCACATCATTATTTTGTGTACTTAGTCACGTGGTGATTAAAGGATAGGGATAGCTAAATCACGTGATCTTGTTCCATGAATAAAGGATGACTTTGCAAAGCTGTACTGAAAGTGCTTCTCGAAAGATTTGAATAAAATATTATTGTTGATGGATTGTCTCAGAAGCACTCAGGTCAAGCATGGTTTTTCAAGTGAGGACCATGTGCGTTGCTATATAAATTGCTGATCTCCATATTGAGCTATTTGAATATATATTTTCCAGCAATCTCTCTTATTTGTGAAATTCCTTTGATGACAAATCAGGTGTTCAATTTTAGCACAGGGAGGATAATAAGTAAGACATCATTTGATAGTGAAGTCACGGCTATGGACCACGATCATACTGGTCAGCTGATATTCTGTGGGGATGCTCGAGTATGATTCTGTAAATCACTCTGATTGACTTCGATTTATCCTGCTCTTTTCCTTGTTGAATGCTGGTTGCAATGTGCTATTATGTGCAGGGATCTGTATACTCTGTCAGCATGAACTCCCACACAGGGGCTCTGTCACGCAGTCATCGTGATAGAACTAGCAGCAAATCCAGGTCTCCTGTAACGACTGTGCAATACAGGAGTTTCTCTTTGCTAGCCCGCGGTCCTGTGTTGCTGACTTGTACCCAAGACGGAAGTTTGTCTTTCTTCAGGTATTGGAGGCAGAACTTATCCTTTGTTCTAATGTTGTTTTTGTAAATCCTAATGAGCCCGTACAATTGGTTTGCTGTCATCGCAGTGTAGCTTTGGAAATACAAGGTTATTTGACCCTCCGTTGCTCACTCAAATTAAGTCCACGAGTGCATACTAATAGGGTTTCATTCTGCCCTCTTCTTTCCCTTGAGAAAGGGGAATTTATAGGTCTCTTTCTCTTTTACTCTCTCTCTCTCTCTCTCTATCAGTGGATCTTTTCTTCATTATGTCTGGAGCATTATAGTTATAGGTATCACTGATTTTGAGATGAAACAGGGTATACCTAATTAGCTTATTATTTTGGTTCCATTCTTTTACCATTAGTCAGTAAAACACTTAAATAACTAGAATTTCTCCTGTTTAGATTCGTGGACGCCACCTAGATTTATCCATCTTTTGTGTCTGTTTGGTTGGGTAAATGACTTTGCCTTGTTTTTGCCATAAGAGTGGATGTCTGTACTGAAAGATGCATGTCAGACATATGTAGTATTATTGCAAGTTATTGTTGAATGGCAGGGCATAGTAAAAGCATTAGACCTAATGATTTATACTTGAGAATGCAACCATATGAAGCTCAATGCTCTTTCACAATATTCGTGCTTCATACATGAGTTTAGATGCAAACTCAAGTTGTAAAATGAGTAATAATCTAAAAGGTTGATGGAAATGATCACCAAAAACTCAAATTAAATCTTTCTTTCGACTGAAGTTGAGGCAAATTAGTTGTTTGTTCTAACTAACATAGCACATTATCTGTCATGTGAAGTTGCTGGAAGCGAGGATTCAAATGTCTACTTTTATGACCTGACTCGGCCAAGGCATACCTGTGTAAACAAGCTACAGGTCTGCCTTCATTGCTTGGATGTTATGACAGCTTTTGTGTTTGTTGTCATCAACAACCAAATCTAAAATTGATTGCATTACAGGGCCATCGGTTCCCAGTTGTAAGTGTTGCTTGGAACCATGGTGAAAACTTGTTGGCGTCCTCAGATTTGTATGGCACAGTTATTGTGTGGAAGAGAGCAAAAACGAGCTAAGGCATTTGTACACAGGACAGGCGTGAAGCACGAGGATATGTAAGGAGAAGGGAGACCAAGTTTGAGGAACTCAACAATGTTGTTGAACAAAAGGCCACTTCTTACATAGTGCTTTAAAGTTGAGAGTGTCAACGGGAGCTGATTGATCATACCTCTCTCTCTCTTTCTCTCTCTCCATTATCGGGAGAAACATTATGTGCATTTTCTTATAAGGGGAATTGAAGAACTAGGTGCTGTAGCATTTTCCTTTCCCCAATTGACATTTTACAAAGGCAAACGAAAAGCATTCTTTGGGAGCAAATTTTTTGATATATGATATCTGAGTTGAAACTTGTGCACTTCATAAACTTGTATCAACGATTCGCTTCCTTTAGTTTTTCATTTGTCCTCAATGTCACTGAGAATCACTGGTTCACTTCCTTCAGTTTTTTCTTCTTCTTCTTCTTCTTCTTTTTTGACTTTTTTGTTTTCTTACTCTTCCCAATTTCCCTAAGAACTTGCTTTATGCCTTATTTTTCTCTAAGCAGCTTTTTAGAGTACTCTATTCATCGATGAAGATTATATCAAATACATCTCTGGTAGATGGAGAGGATGCAGAATCCAAGTGCTCCATTCTCATTTAGTCATCCTCTGGCTTTCACTAGCCACGCGAACTAGTTATTATGGTTGCTGGGTTTCTCTTTGGTTTGTTCCTTTTTTGTTTGGTTCGGTGCCCTTTGTGGACGGTATACTGATCGGTAGACGAATTGTTCTAATGGCACGTCGGCGTGAATTGAAAGATTGAGCAGTGAATAATTTCGCTGTATCAGATTTGGTGTCGCAAATGGGGCGGGTAATTCGAAAGGACAGAAGAGATGGCAGTAAAGATGCGTCTGGTCTTTCAGACATTCGTCAAATGCTACCTAAGAAGATTCGAAAGGCACAGAAAATTGGGCAGTTGAGCATTAATGGGTGCACCGAACTAAGTGTAGCAGAAACGAGAATTCCATTCTAATTAAGGAAACGAGAGACTTATCTTAAGATAAGATGGTCTTGATGAATGCTTTGGTGAGGAAATGCACTCAAGAGATAGGAACGCAGGTTGGTGCATGAGAAACCTACAGAGATGAGAGGAGATTGTAATCGTAAATACCTTTCATCTAAAATTTTCACACGATTTATTACAGAATCGAATGTAGTGACGATATTAGTATCAATACAATGATTTCCACTTAGTGGAAATCTTGATGTGGTGTTTGTTGTCGTTGTCCAGTTCGGAGCCACACGTAGAAAACATCCAAGGCGTCAATCCCCCCATCGTGCGATCGCATTTGTTCGTTTCAGAAGAAATTCCAGGGGTGTGGGTATCGAATTTATAAATATAAGTTTGGAATAGATTTATAAATCCGTTGTAGTCTAGTTGGTTAGGATACTCGGCTCTCACCCGAGAGACCCGGGTTCAAGTCCCGGCAACGGAAGTTTACTCTTTTTTTCTTCTTCTCTCTTTTTGAATTTTCTAAAGGTGGCCTACTGTCTCTTCTGTCCTTCTGCAATAGGTCTCTTTGTCCTTTTGAATTTTGTAAGGTGGCTACTATATCTTCGGCCTTCTGCAAAAAGCTGCACTAAGCTGGTCCTAATGCAATACCCTTCTCTAAGGAGCACACAGGAGCACAAATTCCGTTGCGCGAGAGCTTCCTCTAATAAAATTCCATCAACTAATGTGCAGCTGAGATGGACTTACAGTACAAGCGAAGAAAGTTGCTGATGCAAGAAAGAATTCCCTCATCGCAAATGAGGAAGCCGGATTCGCAAATGACTTTTGTTCCCGGTATACTGAAGATGACAGAGAGTATCATTCTGAGCTAACTTGGTTGACCTGACGTTGTTAATGGAAGAACATTTCAGTTCGTCAGTCCAACTAATTGGGACTCCTCTTAACATCGCATCATGCTTGGGAAGGTGATCCATCATCTCTCGAAAAAAGATAGCTAGAGAGCATAGGTATGGTCTATAGGAGCGTTCCGTCGTTGATGTAACATGATCTCGATCATTCATGCAGCAGTTCTTATGGCAATGGATTGCCAGACATCCAAGTTCGTTCTCTCTGTCTTTCAATAGAATGTGGGTCATCTTTTTGCTCGCACTTTAATAGCTCGGGTTTATATCATACTCACTCTAGGATACATACGTAGATTTCTAGTGTGAAGCCCGATAGGCCATCTCATCTACTAAACAATACAGGCCCTGGAAATGAGCATGGACAGTTTCCTTGTGACCATTTTGAATGGTTTCGGAGTGTTGATTCACCCCCATAAATGCTGTAAAAATGAGGCGATCTGTTATCTGTGCTGATCATAGAACTGACTTCTGTAGCTAGTCTCGGAAAAATAAATAAATCCTGAGAACATGTATATTGGGGTTCAACTCGGACCGATTATCGTTCGCCAATCACCACTCTTTTCACGAGGGTGATCCTTGAAGCGTCCCCACCAATTTCCTCGAAAACTACCAGCAAATTCTTGGCCGGTCTTAACCAAGACCGGGGAACATGGTACCTGGAAAACACGAGTAGCAGTGAGATGAACGAAATCCTAATGTCCAGTTCACTGAACTCTCATCATGTTGGTTTTGTGGTTTCATGGGGATGTTCTTACCATTGTTGGGTGGGGTGTCCACATCGGAATTGGCACTTGACGGGCCGAAATGTGCCGGAATAACTGCATCCGCTGCAATCTCCTTTGGTGCTCACGTTCCAATATCTTCCGAGGCTCTGCCCATTGATCCAAACTTGACCTTTCCCCATACTGTCCATGTCGAGAGCCAGAGGTTCATCTCCTTTCGGTGCATCAAAATAGGCCTGCGGGTTCGAGCAGTATATTAAGAGGCAAATGCACTCAACCACTGAATGCTCTTTGTTGGCTTTGCATTGCATGAGGGGAAGGAAGAAAAGGTTGGCTTTCTCGAGACTGCGCAGCGAATGGCCTAAGAGTTGAACACATTACTGTCGGTCCATCTTAAGCAAGTAGAAATTCTTTATTCTGGCTGATTTGAAGGAAACAAAACATACAATTTTACACTTCTCTTGCCAATGATATGAATTTTGAGTTTAGAAGAACGGTGAGATGTCGTGTGGACTGCATCAGATTCGGGAAAACTGAAAAGAAAAAACAAGAGAGACATGCTTTGGATATCCTGATTGAATCTGTACCACGGTACTATGACGACATTCATAGGTAGCTTCTTTCATCTCACATGGGCACTAACCTGCGCCTCCTCCATCATTCCTTAGCGCGAAGAACATTAATTTTATCTCAGTTGATAATGTTAACCCGTACCTTATACCAAGTAAGAGGCTGTTGTTTCACCGAAACTAAAGACTCTCTTGTCCAATCAACCGACTGAACGGAACTCGGAGAATACAGGGCCATCGATTCTCCTTTAAGTCCGACCTGTAGAAGCATTTGTGAGGAGCAGGTTTTACCAAGTTCTCGAGTCGAGAACTATTTGCAACTAGATGAGAAGTCAATCCGTTTGTACCTTGTACGACCACTTCTGCCATGAGAGGTCCTTGTTCCCTTGATTAAGCCCTACCAATGTCACTGGTCCTAAGATGCCGGTGCTCCATGTCTCGAAACGAAAGCCAATGTTCTAGAATCACCGAGGCGATGCATCGCAATTTAGGATAAGTGCACATTCAGAAAGCTTCTACTAGTAGACAAAATTCCAAAGTGAAGTTTTCAAAGACCTACTTGTAATCCAACAGTAGCGCTAAGAAGTGAAAGTTGGTTGGTTCCACCTCGCAAGTCGACTTCTACTGCAAAATCAGATCTCCTTTTTTCCTTAGTGCCATATGAGGAACCTACATCACAGACAGGCCACCAACGTATCAGCAAGTACGGCAGCGATCTTCATTTCTTCCATTCTATTTTTGCAATCTCCTGAGCAAACAAGAGATGAGAAAAGCAAACGCACCTGACAGATGTCCATTGACAAAAACGTGTGTAGCATGGCCGATGGACTGAACTTTGAGAACTGGGCGATTCCGTCCTCTTAGGATTGATTCAGACGGACTAATATGGACGCTGGAGCCAACACGGGAAACAACCAAAATGTTCACAGAAAGAACAAAGCAATCTTTCTGTTTCGAGTTTTTCTCGTCATCATTTTGAGCAGCGTAGTAATTCGACCTCACCTGGTTGTGTACCAGAGGTAGTCGCTAGCATCTCTTGTTATGTTCAGCTGCTCAAGGAGCCCCATCGCTGTGATGGTGGAGTCTTCATTCAGGGAATGCACTTCCTCGTTGAAAGTCTCCCAAGAGAGGGGTTCTGTTTTAGTTGACAACATTTGCACTAGAGTTGTCTGATGCTGAATCTGTGCAATAAGGATGTCGAGTGCTCATTAGTTTTGGCAAATATGCTAAACTATAAAACATGATAGGAAGTTTCTCTCTTCTTGAGTTCAGTCTTTTAGTTCCATGCTTAGATAACAATCGAGCTCATTGTTGCGATCGCACTCTTAGTTACTAGACTCAACCATAACAGTCGACACTCTGTATTTTACAAACTCGGTACATGTTTGGCAAAATATGCGAATAGAGAAAATGAATATGATAGCTTGACTTAATTTCACTGTTGCCTATGTCTGCATATAATCAATTGCTTCATTCTAGTTAAGAAACTACTGTTATCTGCATTCTGCAGGTCGAGTTTCTTTTTTAGGGGAATATTCAAGTGGTTTCCCCTTAACAATGCAAGTCAAGCCACTACCCCTCTACTTACTTTGGCCGTGTTGAAGATAACATCAACGCAGTTGGGGAGGATGCTGATGGACCAAGGCGGCAAGTCGTAGTGCCTTCCCCTGAAAGCTACCCTTGCATCTGAGTTTGTGTGGTAGTTTGCCAGAAACGCCACACAGCCTCCTGAATTAGACGAAAAAACATGTGCCTGTCCACCAAATGTTTCTCCGTGAAAAGAAGTAGTGCCACAGTGCCAAATTGCTCCGTAAAAGACAGTCCCTTTGATCTTCAATCATATGATGTTAACTAGTCTCACTGGTTTTTCAGTGTTTGCTGACCATTCACTAAAAGAAGGAAGTGTACCTGCTCATAGTTCCCAAGGGACTGCACAATGGGGTCAGCATTCAGAATGGCTCTCTCACATCTATTAATGGCATCGTGTAAGTCCTTCAAATGACCATACTTAGGTTGCCTGATCAGTCCTAGCAATCAATTACTGCATCATGAGAAATAGACAATTGCTGAAGAAACAAATGAATGGAACGGGGAATGACTATTGTCGTCCAATTCTTTGTGCCGGAAAGGTAAAAGCAGACTGGACTGTGCATCTGCTTTAATCTACTCTCACCATATTCATCAATCGGAGCATCATAGTCATAGCTTGTGGTAATGAAGGGGCCTCCGGAGGTTCTGCCAAAATTGGTCCCTCCATGGTACTGCCAAAACAAGTATGTCTATGCTTTATAAGCATTGAATTGAGCCTAAAAGCAGAAAGCAGAAATCGGTAAAAGCACAACTGCATTTCTGGGAAGTGATTCAAAGGAGCCGAAATCAATAATAGCGTGGCAGGAACATCAGTATCACTGACCATGTAGTAATTAATGAGGGAGCCTCCCTTTTGGATGAAACGAGCGACTGCAAATGCCAAATCCTCAACTGGCCTCCGATAAACTGGGCCGCCAAATTCTGTAAACCTGCACAGTTTAAGGGAGCTTTGAGCTCACTCTTCTCTAGGACACAGCTTGAACATCAAAAGTTTCGGAGACTCGGGTACTCAGAGATATTACCATCCACTCCAAGCCTCGGTCCATAATGTTGGCTTATATGGTCTGTTGGGAGAGAAGTAATCACAGTAAAAGCCATTGCATGTGTTTATCTGCCACATGAAGTTTTGTGGGAGCCGGAAAAAATAAATGATCAGCAGCGGATAAGACATCTCACATACTACTAAACAAAGGTGACGTGTTTACCACCGGGTCAGGAGCATCATCTTCCTTGCACATCACCCACGGCACTCCTGTGTCCATTCCTACAGCCATTTTCGCAGCCCAATTCATGTAGGCATTACCGGCATCTCCAAAAGCCTTGCGTTCTGGCTCATACTCATTCTCAATCTGTTATTGAGGACATCATTACCAAGAAGATCGGCCAGATCAGATAAAAGGATTGACTCCATAAGCCATTGGAGAAATAAGACTAATACATTATATAATGCAAGAAATTTTCCCTCGATGAGGACAAACAAATGTTTATGTATCCCATTCCCGCAAAATCCATACCAACGACCATCAAGAGGGTGATTCAGAAGCTTGAAAAAAGAAATTTTAGGTTTGAATATATTTCGTGTCGTCCAATGACTAGAGTTCAGGGGTAGCACCTGAGATAGGATGATAGGGCCTCCTTGAGAGTGAAACAGGTTTTCACTCTTCATCATCTGGACAATCTTTTGAGTGAATTTTTGCATTGCTGACTGCAACATGTAAGAAAGCAATCAAGCATTGTAAAAGTCTGCTAAATGCTCCAATTAAACTAATTCGAGAAGAAACTCTCTCTCTCTCTCTCTCTCTCTCTCTCTCTCTCTCTCTCTCTCCATGAGCGCGCTCGCACATTCACTGGTACACACCTTGAAGGGCTTATTATCTGTTCTGAAGCTAATTCCCCGAACAAACTTCAACCACACAGGTAATCCCCTGAAAAGTCATAGAAAACACTAATGAATTACATCGAATAAGTGCGAAATCTTCACAAAAGGAAGAAGACACTGTGGCCATTCACCCGAAATTCCACTCTGCACAAACGTAAGGGCCGATGCGGAGATGGACGTATAAGCCAGCTTTCTGGACAGTCTTTACAAACCGAACCAAATCGTATTGCCCCTCAAAATTATACTATACAATTCAGCACATAAAAATCAAAATGAATCAAACCTAATGACAAATATGCGTAAACCCGGATTAAGATGAGAGAACATGTAAGTAAAGGAAGAAGTACGTTGCCAGGAGAAGGCTCATGGACATTCCAAAACACATAGGTGTCAACAACATCCAAACCACCCTCTTTTGCCTTCTGCACAAGACCTTCCCACGTCTGCATTGTTTGAACATAAGGATCAAGAACTATTCACAGAACATTAGACATCTATAAAATCATAAACTGAGCTGTAAGAGGAATGAAAAAGCAAAAAAAAAAAAAAATTGGGGAAAAAAAGAGTGTACAAACCTGAGGGGTGCTTCTGGGGTAATGAATGGAGCCAGAGAAAAGGATCCTCCTCTGACCGTCGATGATGAGAGCCTTGCCATCATAAGTGACATTGCTGCAATGTGTCACTGATAGAGTCGCCCACAGCAGCAGACAAGGCAAGAACCACTTGGAAGCTGAGGAAGCTTCCATCGGTTGGTTCTTTTCCCCTGAGGAGGGAAAGGGAAAGAGGAAGTTGTTGTCACAGACAGTAAGCAAAGAATCTGGAAAAGAGAAAATGTATTGAGGACAAATGGTGTTCCAGTACGACCTGTGACTGTCCTGAAGAAGCCTCTACGTGGAAATCATCATGTAGAAGATTATGTTATCTACATGTTTGATGCAATTAAATGATCTAAAAGATAGAACCCACCCATACATTCCTCCCTCCCTCCCTCCCTCTCTCTCTGTCTGCGCGTAGAGCGCGACGACAATACATTATGAAGCTTTTCTTTTCTTTTTTTGCTTTTCAGCTTAAGTTTCTTCATTTCTTTTTCAGGGCCATGTCCATAATTTGTTGTTAGAAAGTAGGCTTTCTGTGACAGCAGAGATAAGAGTGAAAGCGGGAAAATCCCCACTCACAGGAAGAAGAAGAAGGGCTGGAGTCACTTCGAATAGAAACAAGCTTCTTTTGGGTCCAAACCATACCTTTGCCCTGCTCTGTCCAAAATATACCGCCTTGGAAAACTGAAGGTCTACTACTATAGTTTGGCCTTGATGAGTAGTACTTTTTTTTCTGGTTTATGCAAAAGAAGAATTTGTTTAATTTGCTTTTCGTTTTTTTAACATACAACTCCCAAGTGATGAGCCTTTTATTTTTTCAACTAACCATCTAGCTATGATACACCGTATTGCACTTTTATCAACCCGGCAATTAACAAATGACGTAAAAAAGGGGACAATTGCTATTTAAGTCCTAAACCTTTTGTTACTTTGCCAATTCAGTCCTAAACCTTTTTTTAATGCCAAATAAGTCCTAAACCTTTTGCAACTTTGCCGGTTAAGTCCTTCCGGCGGATTTTGGCCGGAAAATACTTACGTGGCGACGACGTGGCGTGCCGGACCTCGCCGGTGATGTGACGTGGCGATAACCGGACCCAATTTTTTTTTCTTTTTTTTCTTTAAAACACATATTTGGCCGGCTCCGGCGGCCACTCCAAAAGGCAGCCCCGCCCTCGCCAGCCTCGGGCGAGGGCGGGGGAGGCCGCCGCCCCCTCGCCGGCTGCCGGCTGCCGGCGAGGGTGGTGAGCTCCCTACAGCAGATCTGCTGCAGGGTTGGCCACAGGTGAGCTCCCTGCTCGCTTGTAGATTTGCAACTGCAGATCTGCTTGCAAGCGAGCAGGGAGCTCGCCCGTGGCCAGCGCCAGCCCTCGTCGGCCAAGTATGTGTTTTTAAGAAAAATAAGGAAAAAAAAAAGAAAAAAAAAGTTTGGGTCCGGTCATCACCACGTCATCGCCAGTGAGGTCCGGCGAGCCACGTCGTCGCCACGTAGGCATTTTCCGGCCAAAATCCGCCGAAAGGACTTAACCGGCAAAGTTGCAAAAGGTTTAGGACTTATTTGGTATAAAAAAAGGTTTAGGACTGAATTGGCAAAGTAGCAAAAGTTTTAGGACTTAAATGGCAATTGTCCCCGTAAAAAAGTACCTACATCATCACAAAAGAGTTAATTTAAAAATTGCCAAGCAATCATATAAGTAAATAGTGTAATTCCCCAAGCCCCGATTATTTCATATCATTCGCAAACTTTGAGAATCCAACATTTCTTCATAAAATATTGCCGAGTTAAGAGCACTTGTTAACAAGGTTCGTCCCAAATTACATAAAATAGACTCCTCAAACTTCACGAAGATCTTAAGCATAACCCAATTAAAAGAAATAACTTTTGCATGATGGGTAGAATCTTGTCACGTTGAATAAGCAATAGAACTCATCTAAGTCTTGCATAGGAGAAACAATAAGCATTCGAATCCATCGATGGGGCTCCATTACAAAACTAGACATGACTCGATTCATGTTCATATGGGTCGAGCCAATTACAATCTTTCATTACGTAGAACCTATGTCAGTCTCGTGTGGGTCTCGAAAAGGTGAGCGGCTGTGGTCATGCATAGCTCATAGATTATGGTTTTCACGCAATATTTGTCCCCAATCACATTCCAGGCTCATGAAAAAACTACTTGTATGGCCACCTAATATCACGAATTTGGCATGAATCAGAAATGGCAAATCCATCAGACAAAGAGATGAACGGATGAAGCCAGATTGCCTCATTGTCTCTACCATTAAAATGTCAGCAAGTGCAGGCTATCAAAACTGTTGGTGAGCATGAGGAGATGAACCAAACAAGTGAAAACGGGCAGCCTCGGAAAGTGATGGAACAAAAACATAGGATGCCAGCACTAGCTGCTTTTTACCCAATGAAGCATGCACAAAGCTCTACTTTTTTTTCCTTTTCGTTGACAAAAATAGACGATGCACTCTCTTTTATCTTGAGCCGTTTGGCCCACTTTGGAGAGCACCAATGCTCGAACCACCCACCACGCACAACCGTAAAAACAAAAGCTTCCCGTGACTTTTCCCTCATTTGACAATCAATGCAATTGTTTTTGTCCTAACAGAATCCATGTTTCTTGTGGCTACCCCTTAAGACCATGAACCCATTTCAATCCTTTGCTTGGATCCGGATCTATAGATCAGTGTTATCGCAGTCATTTTACATATGGAATCTACACGAATGGACCTTGATCCTGACAACGATGTGTCAGACAGTTGCTTAGCTTGTCAGTTCAGAAACATGGGGCTTGAAAACCCTGCTCAAGCTCGCCATTTACTTTAAAAAGCTTGAAGTTGTGTTTAGTTTTGGTCGGGTATGAGAATGCCTGGTTTGCCACATTAAGCTGAGGCTGTGGGCAAGCACTTTCCTTAAGCATACCTAATGGTGGGTTGCAACTTTCGGGCTTGTCAAGCTAGAATCCATCACAAAGTCTCACCCGACTTGAATAAATCTTGATAGGAAAGATTTTGTATGAAATTTGGCCTTCGATCGTGCTAACGTTATATAAACGACTTTCATGGTAGTGTCAACAGTTCATGAAGAGTTTCATATGATCATATGATTTTTCCCTTGTGGATAAGTCCTTACTATGTTAGATGTAGGCTCTTCCTCTACTTATTTTGCTCTAAGCAAAACACTAGCCTCAAATCTCTGAAATTATTCTGCTCTAATTCTAACATACAAAAATTACAAGAAATACCTTTGCTTGTTGCACCAGCCTCAAATTTCTATTAGCAATGTACGGGAAGAAAATTATGTAGAGCAGGATAGGAATGGACTATAATGCGCTTCCTTGGGGCCCTAATTTCTAAATATCGGGCATAGTTCATGTAAAGTATTAGTATTTCATTATTAGAGCTCTGAAAATTTACGTTCCATCAAGATATTTTGAGAGTAAGGAACGGACTTTTCTGCTCTAACTTACAAAGGCAAATTTATGATTTTTGGCTTGCACAGAAGAGGAAGCAAAAATAAATTTTTGTATGTAAAGATTATATATAATTGTGAAAAGAAGGAGTGAAATGATATGAAATTATCACACTAATTATAAGAGAGAGAGAGAGATACCTAAGAATTCGTGTAGTGCTAGAAGATATCTGGAGTCATCAAAGTTATCTTCTGCATCTGAGCCCAGCCCATTCAAAGAACGAGGTATGATCATCATGGACTGGGCCGAGTGGTATACACAGCGTCACTTAACTTGGGCCAACGAGCAATAGAGTGTACGAGACTGGGCCTCTAGCAAGACCCTTGCGAGGAGAAGAAATAGCAAAGATTGTGATGAAATCAGTCACAAACCAGCCATGTCTTCGTCAATTACGTGAATCAAGCCACCAAAAGATCAATGCGTTTCTCGAATTTCCGCAAAGTGAAACAAAAGCTACTTGAACATAGAATTATAGATGCCCAAATCGAATAAACATTAATACAATACACAAGGGTTTTAAGGACTTTATGATAAATATAGAAAGCGCGGGAACAAATATATATGACAAGTAACAATCTTAGTTTAGTGCAGAGACCCGGTAAAACCGGAAATCTCCGGTGCCTTGACGACGTCACGAGCTCCGCCCGATAGCGACCCCCTCCCTACGTACTTGCCGCAAGAGACATTTAACTTTTGCTATGATGACCTAGTAACTTCTGACGAGATCAAAGCACCCAATGCGCGAGTTGACTTGATGAGGCCATCGACCAAGGCTCACCACATGGTTATATAGCCCGGCATAGTGGTGAGTTCATCGGAAATCCGAGAAATGTAATGCCCTATTTCTTCTTGTATGAGTCGCAATGCACACTCCCAAGCTTCAATACCGGCGACAATACACCAGTCTCCGCAATTAATTTGAAGCACTTATGTTACAATCGGAGTCAATATCGTGGATGGTGAAAGGATGAAAAAGGGATTACTGAAATTATGTTATCTATAGAATCATGAATTTCATAATCAAATAGTACTCTATCAAATCCGATTAGGACTGCCAAACGGGTTACCCGGATCTGATTTGGATCGGATTAAAAATTATATGACTCAAATTAATCAATTTATATATAATACAATTTAGTGACTTGTACATAACTCAATCCATTACTAAAATAATTATTTGTTCAATTTGATTTATGAAAGTCCTTACCTACTTAGTTAACCCACTTTAAGCTCTTCATGTCTATATGTTATTTGGATAAAATTACTATTTTGTAAGTTGTTAATTAATCGACTTTTAACATTGCAAAGGGATTGTCAATTTTTTGTATTGATTCACACTGAAGAATAAGAGAAAGTTTAGCACTTGATGGTGAATCTATAATATCATAACAAATGCGGGGGAATTGAAATTTAAATTAGAACGTAGGATAATGAAGAATACGACTTATGCCGATCGTGAATTACAATGGAAAATTTTGATATTATAATGTTGCGTAAAAAAAAACAATGCCAAATACAACCAAAAAGTATACTTCAATTCGAGGAATCTAGACTTCTCTTAATGTAGAACCATCCGATGAATCTATTTTTTTAATAAAAAGTGGAAAAAAGGGTTATAAAACCGTATCGAATTTAGATAAATTGCGAACCCCTTTAACATTCATTTTTTTTTTTGGACTTTTTAAATCCATTAATAACCCATTTACTAAAAACAATTTCCTCATAGGACGACTCAACTCACTAAAAATACGAATTAAGATATGGACTTATGACCCATTTTCATATATTTAGATCCAATAAATTCCGTCCACGTGTCACATATTTTATATAAAGAGATGACGCAGCAAGAGGAGTTTTATTGTCCAGAGCAAGAAAAGTATCTTTAAAAAGAAACAAAAGGGCGAGGATGTGGCTCCCCCATCCACGTCATCAATGATGTCATCGCCATTCACATGTCAAAACGTGGGTGCAATGCGGGGCCCACATTTCCTACTACAAGCTTGATTATTGAAGGAAGGGCGATGCAATGCACTATTCATCATATAAAAAAATCAATCAAACAATCAATCAATCATTCATTAATCTTTAACAACCTACCAAGCCCAAAGCTAGCTACGTCCTCCACGTGTCGTTTTTCTAATCACCCGAAATAGTCTATGACCACTACCTATTTTTTTAAAGGCTAACATTATATTATATATATATATGATGTTTATAATTTAATTTTACATTACCAATTCAGCAATGTGAATTAGACCCCAGCTAAGCAATGTGAATTAGGTCGATGGAAATATTTCAAATTATTATGGTTGGTGCACGAGAAATTATATTATAATAATGTAGGTACGTATGATTTCGGGTTTTGTTTATACGAGTTCTAACTTGCCAGACTGAGCCCGACGCCAACTCTTTTATGGAGTTTCTTAATGGCCGGTTGGTGATAAAATTAGAGAGATTATTGATGGCCCACGTCTTTGGCTCCATATTCAACATGGGAGGCGAAAGAAGCTGCTGAGAATGTTTGAAAATTAAGGTGGAAGTAGTTACTCAATTTTATAATTGATGGGGACGACTTTCAGATGTTTTATTTGGGAGAAAATTGTTCAATTAGTTCAACACCTATTATAGAGATGTTAATTCAGTGTTAGAGATTTTTTTTTTTTTAGATCTTATCAAATTAGTTCTTAAATTTAGGAGGAGATTCTAATGTAGTACTTTCAACTGTTTTTCATGAAAAATAGATGACATGACAGCGTGCCATGTAAGATGACCGGCAATGACTGAACCATCAAGTCGGTTGCTTTTAGCAAAGATTGACTAGAAGCGTTCATATTTCACGAAATAATCTAGGACTAAGTTGGTGAAATTGAAAAGTTAAGAATTGAATTGATATTCGTGTAATAGATTTAAGATTGATTGGATAATTTTTTTCCTTTCTTTGACTATTAATTTAAAGATACATATGTTAGAAGATTCAACTCAAAACTTTAAACTAGAGTGCGATGGCTCAGGCGGCAGTGCGCGGAGAGGAGGGATGGCGGTGCATCCGCGCCTCGATCCCCGGACACGCGTAAGGAGGGGCACGTCTCTTGTCCTGCATCGCCTAGGAAGAGAGATATGGGCTGCCTTATAAGGCAATATGCCCTCTAATTGTACACACGCGTTTTCTTGAGATAGTATGCATTGCCTTGAGAAAAACAAAATCGTGAGGACTTAGTGTCCAAAGCGGACAATATGTGTATAGTGGAGATCCAGGGTGTTACAAGTGGCATTAGAGCCAACTCGCGGGCGTGAGGACGCTGTGCTTCTAATGGGTGGAGAGTGTGATGCCCCAAGGCGACAGTGCGTAGGGGTAGGGATGGCAGTACGTCCACGCTTCGGTCCTCGGACGCGTGTATGGAGGGGCACGTCCATATAAATCTTGTAAAAAAACGATATAAGATTTTTCTAATATTATGAAATGAGACAAAAGTAATTTTAATTCCAAAAGATGAGTTGATAATCTCAGAAAACACCCGATCGATTTTACTTTTTTTTTTTGCAATTTTTTGTCCAATAAAATAGTTTGGCATGTCCTCCTACGTGCAAAGCAAAATAGGAAATGTAACTATGGTTGGTTACGGTTCATACGAACCACTTGGCATGAGTGTAAAAAAAAGAGAGAAGAATTTGCATATTATGAAACTTACTCGCGGATTGAATGGATTTTTGAATTATTTATTAATGAATCTTTAATATGCTAATAACTGGTTAGTTTCCAAAATTACATGCGATTTTTCACATTTAGAATATACTCTTGAGATAACATAGTCCTTTTCTTATTTCGCTATTTGGAATTGTCTATGCAATTTTCAAGAACCGCAAATATATGAGGAGACATCTTCTTATTTCCTTATATATCTCTCTCTCTCTCTCTCTCTGTATATACATATATATATGTATATATACGAAGCAGAAGTAATCGTTCTACGACGACTTGTATGCGAATTGCTAATCTCAACCCCCAATCAAACTTGTGATTGGTAATCTCGGTATGAACGCGACATGTTGACGAACCCGTGTCAACCAATCTACGTTATAACGCCATGGACAAGACAATTCGCGATTGGTAAGCTCACATCTACAGTAGTATCGCGATAATTCAATAAGTTGAATTCGATCGTCACAATGAAATCTTGATAAGATCTAGTCTTCAAAAGAACTTAAAGAAGAAAACCTTTTTGTAAAAAATTATTTCTCCTCTTGGAAACCTATAAGCAACTTTATTTAGGGCGCTAACTCTAATCCTAATCATATTATGATTAGAATTACAAAAATGGAAAAGGCCTAAAAGTTCATCTAAACGACTTCAAATCGCTAAAAAACGCCATCAATCACAATTGAAATAGTGAGTATTGATCATCGGCCTATTTACAATCGTCCAACCAAATTTGAGCCGATTTAGAATTCGTCAACTCGAAGGTCTTTCAGAATTCGCTATAGCAAAAGTAATCATGTTGCACAAACGAGCTTCAGAATCTTCAAGTCTCAAATTTAGAATGTCTGCATTCCAAATATATTGAATCATGATGCCAACAACTTGTTTGAATTCATTCGCTCTCGCTCGAGTGATCGGGCCTAGTAAATCGATAGCGGGTCCCTAGCACCTCATTCTTGATAGGGTTCGATGTCCTCATCAAGAGATTTTGTAATTTGTGTTTGTAATACTTTAATTATTTAATATTCTTTTAGGTAAAATCAAAGATGAAAATCCGAAGGCCATTCATACGTTTTAATAATGTTTAGTTTATCAATTATCGCATTTTCAAGGAAGTCTCATATAATTATCTCGAGTATAATCTACTTATCATTTTACCAGACTCAAAGTAGCTCCACACATATAACTAAAAAACAATATTAGTAGTCTTGATGCATTTTTACAGTATTGTAAATAGAGAAATTGAAAGCTCAACATAAGGGAAATTTAAATTGAAAACGAAAAATATTTGATTTTGCACTTTCAACAATATAAAAGGTGTAAGAATGAGCACGAATGAGTGGATAGATAGATAGATAGATATAGGGTTACTGTTAAACCCTCTAAATTTGGTATCTTTTGCACGACAAAACTAGATATGGCAAGCACACTGAACTAGTTATCTATGTACATAGCTAAAATACAAATCATGGAAAGTTACATTTCAACTTCGATATGTCACCAACATCAACAAATTTTAAATTAAATTTGATTTATCATAGTTTATTATTATTGCCTCTGTTTTATATTATATAGCAAAAATCCACGTGTTGCATGTATACAAAATTGATATTTAAATTATTTCTACAAAATCACCTTATTACCATAAATTTGAATTATTAATTAATGGAGGGTATTGTTGACACAATGCATAAAGAGAATGTCTACTTTCAAGATCTCAATCATTCCAATTCTTCCCTACATGTCCGCAACTACGTACTCTACAAATATCGCACTCATGCACAAATGTATACATTATTAATCCCGCACATGTTTCGTGATTAAATTATGAGTATTTTCTATTCTACAAAACATGCCGAAAGTATGTTATTGTACATCCACATAATTTTATAAACTTTATTTCTATTGTGTATTTTTATCACTAAATTCTTTAAAGTATTTGATTAATCAAAAATTTCATAACGAATTAGTGGTTTGGCTTAATCTTTCTTTTCACATATACACAACGACGGTCCACATTTGCTTGTACAAAGAAATTGTGCATATACATGGGGGAAAAGAAAAATCTGTTCGCAAGATTGGAGGTATTCAAATGCTAAAATAAATTACAGTGAGATATAATATATAATTAAGAGTTAATGTTTCTGTTCATTGAAAGGAATAATTCCGAGATAACTGATTGAGAATATTTCCAAAAGAGGAAAAAGGACTGTAGGAAGTCCTCTTACTTTGTATAATAATACGTATTACCTCATGGGGCCCCTTAATAATGGCGTCTTGAAATTAGTTCTATGCCCACCTTTTGACATAAGGCGAAAAGGTTCATTCTTTGCCATTTTTTATAGCAAGTTCTTCTAGACACGTCTTGGTTTGATGGTTGAAAAATTGAGCATGAAAGGATCTACAGTTGTTTTCAATTCATTCTCATCCCTCGGAACAGTCAAGCCAAGGTAGTAGCTTGTCATCAAGAGGGAGGGTGTTGATTGATAAAATTAGATAATGGAACAGTTACTAGCGTTTGGATGGGCATTTAAACTTTTTTAAGTATGCCTTCAATAAGAAGTCATGAGCATTGCGTAACTATTTGCATCTCCAAAAACTTGTACATAACATTTGAATAAGATCTGATGTTTGAATCTCTTTAACATCTCTCGTTTACCTCTCTATCTAATTAATAAACATCTCCATCCCACACTAAATCAATTCCGTTTGTAAGAGAGTGTGTTTTGATATACAAAGGAATTCAAAAGAATTTTATAAGCTTTTGAATAGTTGCCAATGATTTTTTGATTTATGCTTTACAAAAATCAAGGGGCTAATATCCAACGGTGGGTAGCTGTGCTAGTTGAGAGTTCCTCCCTTATCGTCGAGGTTGAGGGCTGGAAACCCACAACTGCTAGTCTTAAGTGGTGGGTCATGATGTTGGGGTCATGTCCTAGTCTTCCCCGATATATAGGGGCCCAACCCTTTAGTGCCGTTTGGGCACGGATGGCTTGTGGTGGAGTTCTTGATTACCAAAAAAAAAAAAATTTGAGGAGCTAAAACCACACACTAACTTCATACCCCCACAAATTGAGAAAAACCAAAAAAAGTATGCCATGAGTCGATATTTGATGGCAACTGTAAAATGAATTTGTGATTTGTGTTCACTTGTCAAATTAAAATTATATATACGTGTCAAATTATATCTCTAGTGTTGTTTTTTTCCCCTTTAAAAGAAGGCACTTTGAAAGTGTAACATTTCATGCCATTTTCTAGTTTGTGAATACGCATTCTAAAGAATATGCATAATCAAATAAGTGTTCTAATATCTATAAATGATTATACGTCTTTGCATTAATTTTGAGTGTACGCTGGTTCAATTTTTCCCATTGTATTTGTTCTGTTTTCTTAACTGAAATTGATGAAAAATCACGTGATACATATTGATTTTCCCATTGTATTTTATATGTCTCTTACATGTAAAATCTTAAAACTTACTGAATACTAAAATTTTTCTTCAGTGAATGCCCTCAACCTGTTAAATGTGGGTCAATCATCTTGGAACCAATCTATCATTGACTGTATTTGAACTTTGGACCGTTTTACATCGCTTGTGTCTTTCCATGTTGCTCTCCACACTTGTGGGTATAAAGAAAAGCATAACACGATCCTCGATCCCTAATAATCATGTGATAATTTGTAATATAAGTGTCCTCCTAGGCATGAGGGGATCACGCGAGACATGAAGGTGGTCATGGCTATCGGGTCGGTCGCCCGTGGCCTACCTACACGGAAGTTAAATCGGTAGATCGAACATGAGGTAACCTCTGCTCCTACTAAACTTTTTTATTAATTAACATAAGAAAAAGGGTGGATTTGGGTAAATAATCCTCTTCTCGATCTTGGTTCACCTAGGCGTGACCAATTTGATGTATAAGATGTAACAATGTTTAAGTCATGGGTGGCTTGAGCAAGGAATTTAAATCTGCTATTAGATCTAGCCTGCCCATTGCTCAGGTTTTGATCTAGGACATGACTTAGTCGACCATCTTATCTGGGATTTAGGATATATATCCTGATGTAACTCTCTTATTTATATTGTCCGTAAGCATCGGCCTAAACAATTATCTTCTAAAGTTTGATGATTTGATTATGGGATATTGACTATCTGGCGTTTCTCTCTTATCTTCCTTGGACTTTCTCTATTTTCTTCCCTCACCCTCTTCTTTTGCTATCCGATATTCTTCTCTTTCTACGATTCTCAAGCTATCTTTGCGACCACTTTCCTTTTCCAATATGGATGCCATGATGCATGTTCATATCAAAGACGCCCAACTGAGTAATGGGTAAATGACTGGGGATGCCAAATGAGGTAAGGGCCATCGTTTGAATGAGCGCAAAATACCACGCAAACAAAACGAAAAGAATACAAGACTTCTATTAAGAAAACATACGCTGAGAACGAAAATGAAAGTAGGGCAAAGGGTTTTTGCCATGGAAGAAAGAAAAAGGCAAGTGGAGACTTACTTGATTATTTACTAAATTTGTTAGAGGGTACTTTTGTTTTCGTAATTTGGAAAACAACCCCCTCCAAAAACGAAAAAAAAAACTTAAGGGCAAATTAGTCCAATCAAAATGCAAATATGAAAAATTTGTGGAAGAAGAGTTTTCGGTTGTGTAAATATCATTTCTGTTTATATATTTCTATAGGAACCCCTTTTGTTGTCCTCCCAACCGAACACACAAGAAATGGATGAAAATAGGAATGCCATTATAATTCTCTCTCTCTCTCTCTCTCTCTCTCTCTCTCTCTCTCTCTAGGGGTAAGCAACTTGGACTACCCGGAATCAGACCAGACCGGAAGTGTCGGTTCAGTCCTTAGTTCTTGAAAGTGGAACCGGTATCTGAGCAGTTCAGTACTTGGTTTCTAGGAAGGTCGGACCAGACCGAACTGATAAAATTTATATATTTTAGTAAAAATAATGTCGTAATTTTTTTAAAAAAAAAAACTCAATTTAAATTTCAAAAGTTTAATATTTACCTAACTTTTACAAAATAATTTTTTTTTCAAAAAGTAAAAAAACTCAAAATTTTAAAGAATTTTTTCGATTCCCAATTAGTTCTATTAGATTTCCTAAAAATCAGACCGGACCGACGGGTCTCTGGTTTAGGACTAGGCGGTCTGGTCCTCGATCCTTGAGATCGGAGACGCCCCTAATTTTGTTAGTAAGAAAAAGATGAGAAAAGAAGTTTCTGGGCAAATTAGTCCAATCAAAATGTAAACATATGGAAAAATTTGTGGAACAAAAGCTCCCGTCGTCTAAATATCAATTTTCCTGTTCATATAGATTAATATATTTGTCGTTGTCCTCCCAAAAAATCACAAGAAATGGACGAAAAAAGAGGAATATCACTATAATATCCCCCCCCCCCCCCCTCTCTCTCTCTCTCTCTCTCTCTCTCTCTTCAGTGAGAAAAAGACGAGAACAAAAAAGTCGCCACACGTGTGGGAAAAAGGCCAGATCTTTCCCGCCGGCACGTGCGAGAGACGAAGGATTCTCGATCACGCCTCTCTTCCGGCCAATCACGCAACGCCATTTGTTACAACGATGGGTTTGTCCTTTTCCTTAACAGTGAAATCCCATACGTTGTCGTCATCGTCCAACTTCTGACGCGGTGCTTCAATTGCCACGCCACGTCAACTGTTCTTTGCTTTTCTCAATCTCCGCTTTTTCCTCATCGGCCCTCCCTTTTTCCTGTTTTCCTCTTTTTGCCCTCTTTTTCCTCTCTTCTTGCAATTTGGTCCTCGAGTTCACTGGTTTTACCGATTTTTACCCTCCCCTCCTTTTATTTATTTGCAGGAGTACTTGGGCTAATTCGATTGAGGAAATATAGAATTACCACAATCATTTTCCAATATTCGAGCGGTCGATTATGATAGACTCATATTGTGTTTGAGTTCTTTTCACATTACTAGAAAATGCACACACGAGACGGGGTGCACACGCAAAAGTCAACCTTTAAAAGGTTAAGTAAAATCATCATGTCACGAGATATTCACATTATCAATCAATAAAATATTGGCACAATATGAAGAAACTTGCACATGTGAAAAATATTGCAAAATTGAAACTTTTTCACGACGTTATTAAAAAATAAAAAAGATTCAAATCTTAGGCTCAATTGATTCACTAAAACGAATGATCTAGAGAGTATTTCTTTAAAAGTGATTGTATGTATCTCCTAAAATAATAAGTCAGTAAAAAAAAATTCTATTATCAACAACAACAACTTTTATCTAAATTTTTTAAAGGACTATGAAAATATATTTGGTTTATTCATGCATTTTTGTAAGCAATATTTTTAAGAAAATATTTTCAAAATTATTCATTTGTGACGAAATAAATAGAGTATAAATGTAATGTACGAATAATTATTTAATATATTTCAAAATAATGTAACCACTTTATGATTTATTTCTAAAAATATACTAGCTCTTATCTTGCCCCTTCCTCTTGTACAACCTCGAGTTCCACAACCATACTTTCTCAACCTGCGAAATCGGCAACGTTGTTCTGATTACGATGTAGAGAAATGTTTGGCTTCTCTCATTCTCCGTCGTTCGAAGCCAACACGTGCGTCGCTCAAAATGTATTTTTAATCTATTTTTGTCCTCTGGATTTCATATGACGACTTCGTTGTCTCATTGTCTTCCGAAATAATCAATTATGCACAAGGCTCGACGCTTTTTAAACTTATTCACGTGGTCTCTCTTGCATGTTCTTGACATGTGTGAACTCAAGCTCAAATCGACTTCACAAGTGAAGGAGAGAAAACAGGAAAACCCAGGTGAGCCTTTGCTCTCTTGCATTACCTTCCCAAAGTCTCCATTGCTTAGCATGATTAAGGGGTAATGACACAAATTATTCCTAACTTTTTTGTGATTTATGAATTTTTAATTTATTCAATATGATCATGAACTTTAATATAGTGTACAATGTAGTCAATTTGTTCAAAACAATCCATGCACCTCTATATGAAAACATCCAATATAATCATTATGTTAATTTAAGTTCATGGAACACATTTAACATTTTCATACAATTTAGAGATTAGTTTGAATATATATGAAAAATTCAGGGATCACATTGAACAAATTAGAAGTTGAGGGACCACATTACACATTGAGTGAAAGTTTACGGATTACATTGAATAATTATAAGTTCATTGACTACATTGCACATTTGATTAAAGTTCATGAACCATTTGTATTATTTTTCAACATGATTAATAAAAAAGATTAAGTGTATCCCAATCACAAGAGAGCGTAATAGGGATGATCAGTTTGGAGAACTAACCATTTTATCTTTTTGGCCAAATTCTTATGATAAAATATAAAAATTGTGCTGTTTCACTGTAAAAAAATTTAATTAGTCAAGTAATTCTCTTGTTACTTCTTCATGTCGAAGACTATGGTTCAGTTCTTAACAGGTGCAAATTTCCTTTAAACAAAAAAGAGAGACTTTAAAACCAATATGAAATCGTTCAAACCAATAGTTAGATTGGGGGAATTGGTTCTCATGTATAATTGGTAGCTTCTCTGCCTTGAAACCTAACTTGATTTGTTTTGGGCTAATTCTAGGTTCTCAAAATCGGGAAGTGAACCTGTTCTTTCTGAAATCAGTTGGTTTGGGTTGAACCTACCCTGATGCTCACCTATGGTAAGTAGCATATTCTTCATATCATCGACGCGTGATATTTTCAATTAAGAATAATCAGAACTGACAGCGATCATTATTATTATATCTAGTTGAAAGGAAAGCCAATCACATAGTATATAGGGTTAGTGATTTCATTAAGGCCACCCTTTTAGAATGACTTTTGGTATTGAAGTCAAGAAGATATGTTATTCACTAATTCTATAATCTATATTTCTACAGTGGAGATTCCACGAAGCCACACTAAATATATTTTGTTTAATTTCTTGGTAGTTCGCACAAACCCAAACTTCATCACCATACAAAAAGGGCCATGCACCAATTGTTGTCGAATGGGTCCCGCCTAGGATGATGCTTTTCTCAATGTGGAATTAGGGTGAATAATTGCTGGAAAAAGTGGAGGGGGAAATGGGCGGTTCTTGAAGAGATCATGCAACAAATTTGCTTTGCTTTTTCACTTGCTTTCCTTCTATTTTAATTGTTTCTCAAAAGAATGCACAAATCACAATTCTTTGCCCTCTTCGTCTGCATGGGGGACCTCCCTAAGCAATTGGGGTGGTGGAACTATCAACAAAGTAAAGGAAAAATAGAAGCAAATTGGGGCCGTGGTGGAATATTAAAGAATTCAAATTGAATAACCAAGTGAAGTCAGAATTTTAGTCTAGGGTTTAGTCAAGCGTTTTGTAGGAGCTGTGGTGCATCGGATGAATTGGACGGAATAATAACAACAATAACAACAACAAGCATGCTTGCATACTTTAGAAAAATATTGGACGACCTTCTCATGGTTTTTACTTTACTTCTGCCCCGATAGCACTTTGCTTCTTAATTCGTTTCTTGGCCATTTCGCACCTTTCTTTGTGAAAACACAAGTGACTAGCTAATAAAGTCATCACATTATCTTTCCAAAATGGTCTCCTCAAATTCTAGATTTCCTAACCGTTCGAAAGGCCCCTTATCTAGATAATGCCAATCTTAACCCATTTTATTGCTATCGTTTTGCATGTGTTGCCACACCAATCATTGTCGCACCACTGCTCATCGCTAGTCGCCTTCGCACCTTAAGAATGAAGCCCCATTTCTCAGAGAGAGAGAGAGAGAGAGAGAGAGAGAGAGAGGGATGGCGGCACGGGCAAGGGGCCAGCGTCCAATTGTGGTGGGTGGCGGTGTCGGCAGCGGTGGTTGGAGGAGGTTTTCTTGGTGTTAAGGATTTTAGAGGTTATTAGATTTGGAGACATGAGGGTTGGGGTATACCTGGAGTTCCTTTGGGAGATGATTTATATCTTTTTGGGTTTTAACCCTCGTTTCAAAAGTTGTACTCGTTTTTTTTTTTTTGGGTCCGAAAAGTAAGGGATGCAAAGTGGAATTGAACTTTGGCAAAAAGAAAAGAGAGTTTGAAACAAAGAACATATATATTTTTATACATATAAGGCATATGCACATGCACATGCACATACACATGTTTATTATGGTTGCATATCAGTCGAAATGATATCGTTTGGTGTCATTGTCGAAACTCAGCATCCACCTTTACACATTCAATAATTATAAGATTTCGAACAAAAAAAAATCATGGCTTAATTAATTAACAAAAAGGCCCTGAATGATTCTACCATTTTCAGTTTTAATAGATTTCGACTGGGATTGAAATTGAATATAGAGTTGGTTTACATTTTAAAACTGCATAGGTATTATGGAGTACTTGCGAATATGATTGCTTTGGAAAGTATAAACCAATAATAAAGATAAAATAAAAGATGAATGGGGTTTATTTTCTTGAATCTGAAGATGGCTTTTGCGATATGTTTTGAGGACTATAGTTACATCTAGATGTTAATTCAAATTGAATCGTGCACAATCTTATTAAACATAGTGTGGTATAGCTCAGATCGAACGTCCTGGTCAAGGGTGAGGAATTCCAACTTTTATTATATGTGTGAATGAAAATGGAAAAGAAAAAAAGAAGGATGAAAAACAAGACAATGGCCATGCCTTGGGCGCATATCATCTAAGCAAGTAACAGGAGGAAAAGCACATCAATTTATTGGTGAGATTCTTCATAATTTAGCCATAAGATTATTTGAATTTTTATCACCATAATTAATTAATTATGCTGCATCAATTATGAACCGAGATACGAAATATTTTTCTTAAAGGAAACAAAATTTTTTTTAATTCTATTTTTTCCCGCGTGGTTTTCTCTTCCAAATTGTTAAATTTATTCTTGAAAGCACCAATCCCTCATCTCTTACAGAAACGTAAGGAGGATATTACATTGTCTTTGGTACTTTACCGGATTGAGAGCGTTTCAGCGTACTTGCAGAGCGCAAGAGGTTTGACATTTGACTCCACCCATAAAAACTGAAAACCAATTAAGGTTTGACACCGACACATGAACAGCAAGGCAAAACAAGAAGAGAAAAGAAAAGTAGAATCTGATTTCCTTGGGGGGGAGAAGTGTGAATACATGAGAAGGCCAGCACCTCCATTGCAAGAAAGGAAGAAGCTTTAATTACCAGATTGAAGAAAAAGACAAATGCAGGGATATGGGCACCTACTAATGGTGCGCCAATCACCTTTTCTCTCAATTTTTAAAGAGCAAACCAAATTGAAAAGATATAAAAGAATAAACTGGATGAATTATTTAAGTTTGAACAAGCCAACAGGCGGAATAAAATATTGTTTCCAGTGGTGGATATTGAAGGAGCCACAAGCCTTCCCCGCCCATGGGGTGAGAGCGACAGCTAGAAGAAAGAAGAAAGAAAGAGAGGGGAAAAAAAAAAACTAAGTCTTTAGGGAGAGAAAGTATGCTGTTGATGAATGAGGAGGTTCATTAGAAGAAGGGTTTCTTGTTACCCCCTTTTATTTGGGGTTTTTATTTTTGGTTTTAGGTCCACCAACTGGTAGTTAGAGATTGAGCTCCTTAACCAAACAGAGACAATCCCAAAACAAGAGCAGGAGGAAGGGAAGTAGGAGGAGGAGGAACTCTTTTGAGGGAGAGAGAGAGAAATACAGTTTTTAGGAGGAAGAAGAGAGTCTGCAAGTGTGTGGAATTCACACGTGGGGAGTGTTGAAATGATGGGTGGGGAATACAAATGAGTGGGGAATAGTAGGAAAAGAAAAAAAGAGAAAAGAAATTGTGGGGGTTTGATATGCAGTCCTTTGAAATTATCCCCCATCTCTTGTTTCATCATTAGAAGTGAAGCTGCAAAGAAATTTTTCTCCTCTTTCTCCCCCTTTTTCTTGTTCTTGTTCTACTTCTTTTTTATCTTTGTCTTCGTCCTTTCTTTTTCTTTGCGTTTGTCGACAAGTGTTGTGATACTTTGGACGAGAGGATCGACACCTTGGGATCGGCAAGTGTTTGGTCTCCAGAGAGTTTTATCTATCAAATCTCTCTCTCTCTCTCTCTCTCTCTCTCTCTCTCAAAAGCTCTTTCTGTTCCCCACTAATCCCACATCTGTTGCTGGTCTCAAGGTAATTATTATTTTTCTTTGAAGTACCATATTTTCTCGACTTTTTTTTTTGTCACTGTTATCCTTACCTGCTTAGGCATTGAATTCTGCAATTTTTTTAACCCTCTGTTGGTTTCTCCCCACCTTCCTCCCTTTGGACTTTCCATGCTAGTACTCTACTCTTACTTCTCTCTCTTAATTCTGCTGGAAATGGAAGATTATCATAAGCTTAAATGAATCTGTGTTTGGTTCTTTTGTCAAACAGTATTTGTTAGCATGTTCTGGGCCTGTCCTGGTTGTCTTGCCATAAGATTGGCACGTTATGTTTCTGGTTGGGTGGTTGGAAGAATGAAATCTTGCCTACTAGTCGCTGAGCTTCTTGTCCAAATCATTTTTGTTGGGGAATTGTTTTTGTCCCTTTTGTTTTTGATTTTGGGGTTTGAGCTGAATTTCCATCTCAGCGTCACCAGCTTGACCATCGGATTCTGTTAGAAGCAAAGTTAAGCTTTTTTTTTTCTTTTTCTTTGGGATGGTTTCTACTGATATAGGGTTTGTCTTAAAACTCATCTAAAGTCAATATGTTATTCACTAAAGGTACTGCTATGATTTTTCGGAGCAGCATGTTGAATTATTCAGGGTCAGTTAATTTCTTTAGTTCTTGGTAGAGCTTTCATGGCCTTATAATCGACTGGAGAATTTGACATGATGATTTCGGATATCAGCTTGTTAACACCAAATAATCATGCTTGATTTCAGATATTGAACAATTTTTTCATTTATGTTCTATTTCTGCTGCCAGAGTGAGGATGCGATTATTGTCCCAGTAATCAAGAGCGTGAATCTTAAGTTTGTGGAATTAGTATGGCGACTTACTATACCAATTCGAATCAAAGAGATGCTGCACCTGCCCTTTACTTAAGAGAATCTATGCACGGTTCATTCCCAGAGACACCTGTTGTATCTGGCAACATGATGCTGTATATGAATCCCGGGCCTTACACAGATAATCCGCTGGGTGGAAATTCTCAGCAGCAAAGCAATAGCATGGAGGTTCCCTCGGTTGGGGGCATTGGTTCAGTGCAGCAGCAGCAGCAGCAGCAGCAGCAAGAAATCCTTTCCAATCTTGGTGGGTCACGAAGCGGAGATCACGATTTCTCATTGTGGAGAGATGGGAGGACTGAGATGCTACTGATGCCACCATTACAGAACTCACAAGGCCAGGGATTGTCCCTCAGCCTAGGCACGCAGATGCCATCGGGAATTCACATGTCTTCTGCAAATCTTGGATCCATATCATTCTTGGGTCCTATTCCCATGATGTCGGGGGAAGGTGGTGCGAGGACTGGTTCTGAGCAGTCAAGAAACGCTGATTGTGCTCCGGCGGGTTTTACTGGAGGTGATGAAGATGTTAAAAATGGAGGGGACATTCCCTATGGAATGTCAAGCATCGTGAGAGTCATTCCCAATTCTAGGTACTTGAAGGTGGCGCAGCAACTGCTCGATGAAATAGTGAATGTGCGAAAGGCTTTGAAGCGTCCTGATGACGTGAATGACCAATCTAAACGCGAGAACCAAAGGAGCCCCAAAGATGCAGATGGGGTTTCCAAGAACGAAGCATCCTCTAATCCCCAGGACTCTGCCAGTAACTCTAGCGAGCTTTCCCCAGCTGAAAAACAAGATTTGCAGAACAAGCTCACGAAGCTCTTGTCCATGTTGGACGAGGTAAGCAAATTAGTTAATCTTTCGCTTACCTCAGAGACTGCTATGCAGAATCGGGGCGCTAGTAGATAATGTTAATTGCAAATTTTAGCTCTCGATTTAGAGGTTTATTTTTTCTGGAATGATAGATGATATCCTCTTATTGATTGCAACATTGAAAGCGTGTTATTGATTGGTGTGTTAAGATTAACTATTTGTTAGATGTTGTAAAATGCAATCTTAATATATGCTGATTTTTTCGGAAAAGCACTTGGCTACTAGAGATCATGTGATAGGTAGGAACTCACATACTAATGCAGATACCTGAGGTGACATCTTCCCAAGTACAGCAGATTGAGAATATTTTAGTCATGCGATAGACACATGGAAGTCTTTTTCATTAGAGAGAATTTTAAGATAAAAGAGCTCTAGAAAAGTAAAAAAAAGGTTAAATGGCTCTTGTCGTAAATATTTGGCAGGCCTACGTACTCAACCAGTAAGAAATTTCAGAATTTGATCATCCCGTTGATCTTAAACCGGTGTTCACTGGCATGCTTTATACGGCGAAAATTCAGGCATGTCTGTATATGATCTGTACGTAAGACAATAGAATGTTGTGCGAATTCATTAGTACTTAGTATAGGGCGATAGTTAGAATTGTCTCTAACATCAAAACAAAGAGACGATTTCTTTAGTTGTTCACTGCTTCATTTTGCTTTAAAAAGCTTGTGGTTAGTCATATGGACCTGCGTTGTACGAACATAATCTCCAGTCTCTAAATTGACTTAACATGTTTCTTTTTTATAAGTTTAGATTATAGTGTGATGGTTTGACACAAGGGATCATGATTGTTCCTTTGATGCTCACAGGTCGATAAAAGGTACAAGCAGTATTATCACCAAATGCAGATCATTGTGCAATCTTTTGATACAATAGCAGGAAGCGGTGCGGCCAAGCCCTACACAGCACTTGCGCTCCAGAGAATATCTCGCCACTTCCGGTGCCTGCATGATGCGATCATGGGTCAAGTTCAAGCCACCCGTAAGAGTCTCGGAGAGCAAGACACCTCCAACAGCAATGGTATATCGCGATTAAGGTATGTAGATCAGCATCTGAGGCAGCAGAGGGCGATGCAGCATCTTGGTATGATGCAACAGCACGCTTGGAGGCCACAAAGGGGTTTGCCTGAAAACTCGGTTTCAATTCTTCGTGCGTGGCTGTTCGAACACTTCCTTCACCCGTAAGGCCCCCCTGATTTCTAATCCTGCCTTTCTTTTTCATTCTTCACTTTATGTTTCTTCTTTCCTGGATCTCTTGTGTGCTTTGTGTAATTGTGATCTGATGGTGACTAGATACCCAAAAGATTCGGACAAGATCATGCTAGCAAGGCAGACGGGATTGACTAGAAGTCAGGTAATACTCCTGCTTTTAATTCTCGCAGTGGTCAAATTATGCGTTGTCTACATACATATGCATCCTGAGATTTCGTGAAGTCTTATGTTGGCCAAGTTACATGTGTGACAAAACGGAAATCCTATAAAAGGAACATGACATGTAACTTATGACTCGGAAATGCTACTAGGATCCTCTAATCTTCTCAAGAACCTGCTATCCATGCATGCCATGTTTCACTTCATAAATTGAGTCTCACAGAGGAACTCCGATACTTCACTGATTCGGTGTAAAGCTGGATTGCAAGCAGTTCTGTCAATATAGAAATTTCAGATGTAGAACTTCTAGATCCTCTTTTTACATGGAGAGTATCATCTGACAAATTGAATCTGCCTTGGTAATTAATTTGATAGACTGAGTGATACTTGTCACCCCATATTATCATGCATTTGCCTCTTATGTAGGTCTCGAACTGGTTCATCAATGCACGAGTGCGCCTATGGAAGCCTATGGTCGAAGAAATGTACAAAGAGGAGATTGGCGACCCTGAGATGGATTCTAACTCCTCCTCTGAAACTGCAGCCAAGGCGACGGGAGGCGATGGCCGGTCTTCGGAGGACAAGGGTGAAGATTTGCAGCAGAGTGCGAGCTCAACGGCCACTAAGAGATGTGGAACGGGAAACTTCATGGACTTAAAACCGCCTGTTGTTAACCCTGAGATGGAGATCTCAGGACCGTCTTTCACTAGCGGGACACATGGTGAAGTTGACACCGAGTACGGTTTTAAGCTACAGGGAGGGCAAATTCCTAGTGGGAACGATGGAATTCTCTTCTCGGATGGCATTGTTCAGTCGGACAGGGGAAACAACAGGTTTGTGGCTGCAGCCACAGCTGCTTATAACGTGTCCAATTTTGGACAATTTGGGGGTGGGACTGGGGTTTCTCTGACTCTCGGCTTGCAGCATTGCGACGGTGGGACCTTGCCCTTGTCCAACTCCATGAATCACAGTATCTCATCCATGAGAGGAGATGGCTTCTACAATGCGGCGGCCTCTTCAATGGGGGCAGAGACGATGGAATTCGAGGACTCAAGTCCAGGGGACCAGCACCACCGGCTTGCTTCAAACCCGCTGTTCCACGATTTTGTCGCGTAAAACAGGGGTTAATGCAGATGACGCAGGTTCACATCGAATGGAATTCAAGATCCTCATTTGATAGATAAAGAGATTGCTGGCCATGCTCGCTGAGTGCCCTACTACTGCTCTCTCAGAGCAGGCCTGACAGTGAAAAATAGACAATGTAGGGGAAACGGGTAAAACACAGTTGTATATGAAGATATTGTTTGGAGGAGTTAGCTTATCCGTAAATATGTATATTTGATACTTCGGTTACATATGTGAAAGAAGAAAAATATATACAGGTACAACTATCTACCTTTGTGTGGAAGAAAAATGGGTATAGTGGAATGAAAGAGAGGTTGGTATAAGTTGTCATACATCTCACTTCCCACAACTCTTTCTATCTTGCTGACCAGTTCATTTCATCCATTTGAAAGAGTAGACCACTGAGATTGCGCTGTGCTCAGGATATTCATATTTCAAGATGCTCCGGATCGTAAGAATATATTGGATGTGCAAAGCTGATAACTCAGTCACAGCCTCACAGGCACTGACATTCGGTACAGGACGTTCACATCTTCATGGAGGGTTCAACTCTCCAAGGAGCTACGCCACGCTCTCTTGGATCAACCATCATCACGGCAAAGTCCCCGAGACCACAGTCCTCGTTGAATTCAAACTGCAGTTTTGCAATTATTCCCCTTTTGAATCTCCTACTATGATCTTTCTTCTGGAGAATCGGCAGTGACCATCAACATGCATAAACCTCTCTCTTTTGGCCCAGTTGGGTGACTGAAGGATTGAGGTTTATATCCAAAATGACAATCCCTGATGCTCCCACCGAAGAACCCTTTCTCTGTAGGCCTCGATTGAGTCAAAGGAAACTTTGGCATTGGGTGAGTTGATGAATTGATTGTAGTTGTCTGAATAACATAGAAGTATATAGGTGGTGGTCAGTGTTCGGAAACCAAGGAATTCAGTGTGTACAATTTACAAATCAGAGAAGATGAACAACAACCAACACAAGAGTGGAGGAAGCAAATAAAGGAACTTGACTTCGGAGTTGGAAGGAAGATCGGAAGAGCAAATTCGATTAGAGCCCGACAATTCAATGCCGTGTCCTTAAGACAAATTTGCCCGCCTTAATACGTACTTAGGCTGCCGGAAAATTGCCTCCCAGGATAAAACGAATCTCTGACTCTCTCTCGCGGTATTTCGAGGAGAGACTCGGCGAACGCAACGTGTATCTGACTTAATCGCACAGAATGAAGTGATGTTATGAACTCGTGTCTGTCGGTTTTTCCCGAACAAATATCATGTAGTGGCACCTCTTGGTGAACAAGTATGTCGTGTGTAGTGATGCGAATGAAGTGACGCCTCTTGGTAAATCGTCACCAAATCTGAAGAGTCACTATTGCCTTTCGGAAATAAAAAAATAAGCTGAATAAAAAGAAAGGAATAATATAATAAAATAATTATATTACAAAAAATATAATATTTTATTTGGATCCGGGCCCGGTCTGAGCCGAGCCGGTCGGACGGTGGTCACCGGCGGCAAGAGTAGGTCCTCTCCCTTCCACAAAAGTGGGGTACCCCTTGGGGCCCAACCTCACTTGGAAGGCTCCCACTAATATACCCTTACTTTCCCCCACATTTGTTCTATGTGGGAGTCCTTTCCACACTTCTCATTCACAAAAGGACAAAATAGGGAACCAAGTCCCAACATTGATCCAGGCACAACTCCTGCTCAACAGGAGATGAATCACCTGATGTGAAAAAGATCTCTTCCTGGAGACCGACTTTGCGCTTTCATCATTAACCTGTTCTTAAATTTTAATGAGGTATTGACTAAAAACCAGTAACCTCTCCCGGACTGTCTCGCACATTTTGGGATATTAGAAAACATTTTGCCTTAACTCACTGCTCCACAGCTAACTTCTCCAGCAGCTCATCTATTCTTAACTATGGTCTCCTGATCCACACTTTCTTACTCTTTTAGCTTCAAGACGAAGGACCCAAATTTGGATGCAAATAAACAGCATTTCCAACGGCAGTCTTGCTCAAATAGACCAATTCGACTTTTGCCTCTTTATGCCTCTGTTCAGCACTACGTCGAAGAGTGAAGTAGAGAAGTCCAGGGAGCACATCAAAGAAATCACCTTTATCCTGCAAAGTATGCTCCAACGTCTCGACGAAAACAGCATCCACACCTTTTTGAATGCTTCCTCACCCCCTGCTATGATTGGTCTACTCAAGATGCGCTTCATAATGACCGGGTAGACTCCAGTTTCAGTAACTCCGGGCAGACAAGATTCAATATGGTGAGTAATTCTTTGACATTATTCTGATAAGAGTCCCCAAGGAAAGTACGACTTTTCTAGGTGTCTTCGCTGTGGCTAGAGATTGGAGCATATCTGTCTCCCGATTCCGTGGTCTGTGCCCTTCATCCTAAGTTAGTGTTGAAGGTACTTCAAGTAGTATTTCGTAGACGTTTAACAGCGCGGATGCTTGTTTCATAGTCGTAAACAAATGAAGAGAATTGCTGGCAATCTGAGAAAAGTATGCTTTTGTGCGAGACCCAATGTTTCAGAATCTCCAATTGCATGGACCGAGTGTCTGCTTCGGATTGGAGGGACCGGTTATCTGCTTTATATAGGTCATGCATCGGATATCCTCCCCCTGCCATGTCCGAAAGACCTTGTTCCATTTAGGAAAAATGCGTTTAGGAAGCAACCCTGGAGGGTTGGGTCATGGTCCGGGCCATTGGCCAGTTCAAAAGGACCCATGCTAAGTTTGTAGGACCCTTTGCAAGAATGAAAGCGAAAAATCTTACGCTTGGTTGTATTAATTGATGGTGTAAACAATGAGGAACTATCGGAATAGAAGAGTTAAAGTAATTAAACCCCTAAAGAGTTTCATAGATATGTTATGAGATGATATGTTCTAGAAATTACGAAAAGTAGAAGAAGTTTCGATAATACCCCTACGTTGTATTTACGTGTGCTTGACTCAAGTGGCTCAAGTGGCTATGGATACTGTACCCTAACAAGCCAGATCAATGCACACACAGGAGACTTGGGACATGCTCCTTCACTCCATTCATCGACGCCCTCAGCCACTTGTTTTTTTTATTGAGATGAGAGAGCGGTTTAAGATCTGTCTTCAGCTCCCGTGGTTGGGCCTTGAACCGGACCTGGATCATCTGCCGTGCTGCAGAAGCACGGCCAGCGATCCAGGCCTTTAATAAGGGGATGCGGTCCCCCCTTGTACTAGGGGGGCATTTGGACGGTGTGAGATCACCTGCCGTGCTGCAAGCCACGGCAGGCGATTTGTTTCCCCTTGAACCATCCGCTCGGCTAGCATCTCCACCTCAGAATCGCCCACTGGAAAGTTGATCTTCACGCTTGACCAGGTGGGCACATTCATCATCTGGTCCTCCCATGTTTTGAGGACAAGGCTTCAAGCAGTTCTCATGGAACGAATGGATTTTCGACCCAGCACTCTAATGAAGCCAACAAGCAACTTTGCCCCCTTTTGACCGGCACTTGCACTAGCTCTTCAAATTTTCAAATGAGTCCCGGATCCCTCTCCCGGCATAACCCTCAGCATGACCAGGTCGTCTACATGGTAAAAAGGCGTTCTCTTCTGATCATCTCACTTCTTCCTCCACTTTGAGGCCTTTTTGAGATAAGAGGTCGGGCAACAATATCAATATTTTGCGTCAAGTCTGTGGTGAAGTGTAGGCTTTTGGGCATCTACTGCATTGAGTATTGCGCCACTACGTGAGGAAGCATTGGCTACTGGGCTCTCACCATTTCGAACGGGTTCTAGTTAGAGAAAGAGCTACATTGGATATTGAAGCAGAATTGAGCGACATCGAGCAGGTTCATCCAATCCTCCATTTGGCACTGATGTAGTGCCTTAAATACTCTACTAGCATACCGTTGAACCGCCATTGAGGTTGGCCTCATGTCCAGGGACGAAGGCTTGAAGACATGCATAGCTGGGACCCCCTAAGAAGTTCAGGTTGGCCTTATGACAAGGCTTCAAGCAGTTCCCATGGAACACTGATTATGCTATGGGGCGGCACGCTGTACAGTGCTTCAGTACGTGGCGAAAGAACAAGGATAATTGTCTCTTTGGCCACACCATCTTGGTTGAAGGAATCTACGTTCCACTCTCCGAAAATGGATGTCGAAAATTCTCCCACTTTAGGCGAGCGCATGATGTAATCCATTACACCCTCTTCCATGGTCTCGACGGCATGGGAAGCAGCTCAGATACTCCGCCTCAATCTTGTCTTTGCGGCTCAAGACCAGACAGTATGTATCTCATGCCTCCCCTTTTCTTGTTTCTGGCTATTCCTTAATAGATATGATTTTCAAGATGAGCAAAACGCCAACCCAATCTCATCTCCATCTCAACAAGAACCCAAAACTAGAACAGGATCCCACATTCAAGAAACAAATAACCAACCCCTGCCTCAGAAAATCAACCCCTACCTCATCTCTACCTCCATCTCCATATCAGTGGACGTCAACAGAGCTTTCTTCACATTAAATCGTAATGGAGCTTTCCAAATAATAATTGTTATTCGACCAATATATCCTTATAGACTTCAAAATTAAATAGTAACATAATTTTTTTATGTTAAATTTATGTCTCCGGTTTGAATTGATTATCGATAGAGATCAGTTTGAAAAAGAAAATCTTGAAAACATGTAAGATTTGACTAGACAATCAAGATCTAGGCTGTTTTTGGTTTAGGCTTAGGGATATAGATCAATCATGGACCTCTTTTTTGGGTCTCATATGCAAGGAGGAGGAAAGATTTACCTGGAGTCTGTAACAAACACGACAGAGTAAGACTTGCATAAAAAGCTGCACAGTGACGAGCCGCATCTAGGAGTCGCCGGACGAAGAGAACAAAGATGAATGTCGTTCCTCGTTCGTGCTGCACAAAAAGCTATTGCTTTAGGCTTAAACACACGATGAGTTTCACATCTGAATACTCTGAATTTTGATTTAATTTAAGTATGAAAAATACTTGAGCGTGCAAACGATTGTAAACACTGATTTTTCGATCATAGTAGATTATTTATTATTGGCTCTTCCCGTAGGCATATGTACCAATATTTGGACCGAATCACGTAAATTTCTAGTGTTTTTATTATTCTTCGTGGATTATCTAGTATTTTCGCATTGATTTAGTTGCAAGATCTATCGTTTTCGCGTTAATATTACAATAGTTGATATCAGAACTCGGATTAGATTATCTGCATCTTCCTTCTTAGAACACGTTGAGGGGGGCCTCAGCTCGACCATGGAAGAGTGGCTAGGTGGTCAGATTTTAGTTTAGGCTTTTTGTTTGTCTAATTATTATTTGGGAATTTTATCATTGCAATTATGTTTGGAGATAAAGTTGAAATTGTGAAGTTTAACGGAATGAAGAACTTTGGGTTATAAAGTGTTAAAGATGTGTGCATTGTCGACAACCCGAGGTTTGACCAATGCATTAGATGGTGAAGATTAGTTGGCTATTATAATGAAAAATGTTGATAATGCAAGGTTAATATAGATATCAAAGAAAACAATCATGTTGAACTTTTTAATAGAGGTGGCCGAGGAGAAAGATGCAGTAACATTGTGGGCAAAAACTTCAAGCCCTTTATGTAACGAAAGGTTTGAACAATTTCTTACACTTGTTGAAGATGATGTCTCAATTTCGATATACTTAAGGTATGTTGATCATATTCCACTAAGATGAATTTAATAGGCTCATGATGAATTTGAAAAACGTTAGTGATATTCTTGATGATGAAGAATATGGCATGATGTTGTTAGCTTCTTTAGTAGAGTCATGGAAGCACTTTATAATACATTACTGTGGGGTTGTACTATGATTACATTGGAAGAGGTAAAGTCCACATTTTTCTCTAAAGAGTGGCAAATAAAGTTGTGAGATGATAATCTAGTGCAAGATGTAGCGCATGGACAAGTGATTCGAGATAGAGATCAACATTAGAGGTCCACTAGTAGAATAAGTAAAAGTAAATCAAAGTCATGCTATAAAAAGTTTAAAGGAAGCATGAAGTACTTTGAGTAGCATTAGAAGAGACACATTAGGAGAGACTGTCTTAATTTGAGAAACAAAGGTGATAAACGTAATGCCACAAGTGGTGTGGTAAATGTTGCCATGGAGAGCACCAGTGATATAGAGGATGTCTTGAGTGTGACTACTAGATCGGTAGGCGATGAATAGATGCTAGATTTGATGTCTTCTTATCATATGATGCCTAGTAGAAAATGGTTTACCATTTACCACATTGCAAATGGTGGTAGAGTTTTGATAGAGAATTAGCAACCTGCAAGGTTGTGAGGATAAGGACAATTCAAATTTGGATGCAATCGTGCATGCATTGACAATGTGAGGCCTATATCCAAAATTAAGAACCTTATTTCTCTATGGAACTTGATATATGCTTAGGCGAGTGATCATGGATATTCAGAGTATAATAACTGTATCGAAGAATATATTGATAGGATTAGAATTATGTGGATACAAATATAATATGAAGTGTTGAATTAAATTTATTATAGGTTTTCATTTGACAACAACCGGTTGGGTACATTTATTCATATGTGTGGGGCCCGTCTCCAGTTCAATCAAAAGGAGAAGTATGATATATGCTAATATTTATCGATGATTACTCAAGAAATATATGGGTATACTTCATGAAGCACATAACTGATGTGTTCGATTGACTCAAGAAATTAAAGCATTGATTGAGAAATAAGTAGACAAATAAATTAAGTCCATAAGAATTGATAACGACATGAAGTTTTATAATAAAGATTTTACTGAGTTCCACAAAAAAAGAAGTTATTGTGAGATACCATCCAATACTTGAGACATCACACTAGAATGGCGTAAAAATGGAAGAACATGACTTTGCTTGAGCAAACTCGATGCATGCTTTCACAGGTAGGACTAGGCAAGAAATCTTGGATTGAAGTAGTAAACATGACATGTTACCTAATTAATTGATCTCTTTCGTCTGTTATCAAGTAAAAGGCTCCTAAGGAATTGTGGTCGAGGAAACTTGTTGATTACTCTATATTACGAGCATTTGGTTGTCTTGCATATGCTCATGCGAGTGATGGGAATCTTGAGCCGAGAGTGAAGAAGTGTCTATTTTTGGTTATGCACATGGGGTGAAAGGCTACCGACTGTGGTGCACCAATCTTGATTCACCCAATTTTCAAAATAGCAGAGACATGATCTTCGATATGATTACAATGTTTTATCAGAAGAGTTCTCAGACATAATCAAAGGAGCAGCCAACTCATGTTAGTCATAAGGATGAGTTTCAGGTGGAGACTTTGAAGACCTCAAAAGTAACAAATCTTGAGAGTGTAAATAGGCCGTTGTTCCTGAAGTTAGTGATACTAAACAACTAGTAAAGCCACATCACACTACAACTGCGGACAGATAAAGAAGGAAAATTAAACCCTTGGTACCTTATGGTTATATAAATATTGCTTATACATTGACTTTAAATAACGAGATGGAGACATATGAGCATTCGTTTTACTTTGAGGCGATGGCTAGTAATGAGTCATTGCAGTTTGTGGTTGTATAAATTGCTTATGCATTAACTATAGATGATGAGGTGAAGATAAAGGAGCCTTAGTCATACTCTCGGGTGATGGTGAGTAGTGAGTTGTTGCAATGGCCAGAGGTTATAAGCGAAGAGATGGAATCACTTTATCAAAATCAGACATGAGAGCTAGTTTACTAAAGAGCTAAGATTGTTGTAGTGAGTTGGTCTTTAAATGAAAAAAAGCATTCTCGATATCGAAGCAGCGAGGTATAAAGAGACTTGTAACAAAAGGTGTATACAACAATAAGGCATTGACTATAACGAGATGTTCTCTCTTATAGTAAGACATACTTCCATTCGTATTTTACTTATCTTAGTTGCTACATAAGATCTCAGGCTTGAATAGCTAGTTGTGAAAACAACATTTTTTCATGGTGAGATGGAGGAACGGATTTACATGAGTTAGCCAAAGGGATTTGCTATTTTAGGTAAGGGAGATCATGTCTGTTTGTTAAAGAAATTTTTGTATTGGTTAAAACAATCTCCTAGGTAGTTGTATAAGCATTTTGATGCATTCATGACTAATCATAACTATTCAAAGAGTCAGTTTTATAGCTATATATACTTTAGAAGATTGGAGGATGAGCTTTTGATTTATTTGCTATTATACGTAATGATGTATTAATAGCGGGAGAAGATCACCAGAAGTGCCAAAAGTTGTGTACGGCGCACACTTTGGTGCCAAAAGTTCCAAATCGCTCATTTCAGTGCCAATTTAGGAAAAACCAGAACTTTTAAATGCCAACTCCGGTATGCCAGCCAGAAATCCGACGTGGCCTATTGTTTATTAATTTTCAAGTCCAATGTGGCTCACCGGAGGCACAGTCAGCATAAACACATCAAAACAATGTAGTATAGTCGACTTTCCCAAAAATAATAACCTTAAATAAAAAAAAGATAAGAAAATAGAAAAAAAAAGAAAATAGAGGGGGGAGGGCCGACGAGGCAGAGGGCGGCGAAGCCCTCCCCGGCGGCCGGCCAGGGCGAGGCCTGCGCAAGGCCGGCCTTGCCTAGATCTGGGCGAGGGCGAGGCTAGTTCCCGGCCAGGGCGAGGCCGGCAGCGGCCTCCCCTGCCCCCGTCGGCCTCGCTGTGAGGCAGGCGAGGCCCAGGCTAGGCCGGCCTCGCCTAGATCTGGGCGAGGGTGAGGCTAGGGCGAGGCCAGCCCCGCCCAGATCTGGGCGAGGCCGGCCTTGTACAGGCCTCATCCTCGCCGACCAGAGGGCGGCGAGCCCTGGCCGATCGCCGGCGAGGGCTTCGCCGCCCTCTCCCTCGCCGGCCCTCCCCCCTCTATTTTTTTTTCTATTTTCTTAACTTTTTTTTTATTTTTTGATTTAGGGTTATTATTTTTGGGAAAGTCGACTATACTACGTCGTTTTGATGTGTATATGCTGACTGTGACTCCGGTGAGCCACATTGGACTTGAAAATTAATAAACAATAGGCCACGTTGTATTTCGGCAGGTATACCGGAGTTGGCACTTAAAAGTTCTGGTTTTTCCGAAATTGGCACTGAAATGAGCGATTTGGAACTTTTGGCACCAAAGTGTGCGTCGTACACAACTTTTGGCACTTCTGGTGATCTTCTCCCTATTAATAGCTACTAAGAATATGTTTGATATTGAGGCGTTGAAGTGGCAATTGAGTGCTAAATTTGAGAAGAAAGATTTATGTGGTGTAAAAAGATATTGGATATGGAGATTTATCATGATAAGATTGCATAGGTTTTATGTCTATCTCAAAAGAAATACATTGAAAAAATTATAGTACGTTTTAACATGCAATTAGTAAAATATGTGAGTACTTCATAGTAAAAACACTTTAAACTTTACGATAAATTATTTCTATAGATTGAGGAGGAGGAGGAGCATATGTTATATGTTTCTTATATTAAGTAGTATTATATATGCTATGATATGCAATAAGCTTTAAATTTCCCAAGTTGTGAGCATAATTAGCTATTTTATAAAATGTCTTGGTAAAACCTATTGGAAAGTAATGAAGTGGATCCTAAGATATTTGAAGAGGACAACATATGTTAGTATTATTTATCGAAAGGACATCAAATGGTAATAAGACCACTGGTTATGTGGATTATATCACGTCAGTGACTTAGATGAATAAGTATTTTTTATTAGGGTGCTAGTTTACGTTAGCAGGTGGTGTAGTTAATTGGAATTCATCCTTATAAGATTACATTACTTTATCTTCGACTGAGGTAGGGTATAGCAAGTTTTGCTCTTGGACTTTGAGTTAGATAAAAAAAAATGTTAACATGCACCATGAAAATCATTGTGTGATATATCTAGCTTATAATTCAATTTATCACGAGCAAATGAAACATATTAACAAAGGTATCATGTCATCCGACATGTCTTAAAAAAGGGCAAAGTTAGCATGAAAATATACCTACGACGGAGAACCCATCATACATTGACTAATCTTATTCCTTTAACGAAGCTCACGCTTTGCTTGAGCATAATTGATATCGGTGGAGAGCGAGCGGTCGAGGCATCGAGAAAAATGTCAAGTTAAGGTGGATAATTAGTAAATTTATGTTTTGAGTTTGAATGAGCATGAATAGATTGGTTTCACAAAAAAATCTTGAAAAATATGCAAGATTTGACTGTTCTGGGCGATCATGATTTGGGCTCCTTTTGAAGTTTGCCACTTGACATTTCTTTTTCGTCTCATCGGCCAGAAAGATGAAAGCTTTGTGCGGACTCATTAAGGCCATATAAGAGGAAAGAAATAAAAGAATCATGTGGGGGCCAAGTCATTGAAAAAGCAAATAAAGTAAAAAGCAAGGGTTTTGTTTTTAGTGGGTTTTCCTTTTGTAACAAACACGGCCGAACAGGAGGACTTGCATAAAAAAAGGCGCACATTGAAGGGCTGCACATAGGAGCCACCGTACGAAAAGAAAAAGGACAAACGTTGTTTCATGTTCATGCTGCACGAAAAGATATTATTTTAGGCATAAGCATCTCGTGATCTGTGCTATGACTTTTATATCTAAATACTTTAGATTTAGATTTAATTTAGATATAAAAAATATTTGATGAGTAATTATAAAATTTGATTCTTTAATTATATTAAATTATTTATTGTTGGCTCTCCTTTTGAATGTAGATATCGACACTCGACTTGAAAAATGAACAATGCAAGCATTTAAAAAAAATAATTATGCCACCTCAAAAACGAAATGATTCACCCAAATCATGGTCATAGGAATTGCCTTTTAGTTTCTTAAAATTTGAACATTTAATATCTAGATTTTCTGATCCATTGGACATTATGTAGCAAGTGGAGAGTATACTTAACCATATTAGCTTACCGGGCTAATAGCAAAATCCTAATAAGAAGAGATCATCCTAGAGGAAGAGTATGAAATTTCAGAAGATCATGAAGTATCACTCACAACAATTTTTATTTCTAGAGATCTTTAGTGTCTTTAGTATTCATCGTTTATTTCTTTAATATTTTTGCATTGATTTAGTTGTAAGATTTCGTGGTTTGTGCATTAATGTTATACCACTTTATATTATTTCCTTTACTCGGTTAGCCCGATGCCTCGACACTACAACTAATGGGCAATTGATCTTGAGGATCGAAATTTGGTTGTCAGATTGAGTAGTAATATGGGTAAAAAAGATTGGTCTGAACAATTATTACCCTTTTTTTTTTATATTGAAGACATATTTTAGGCCTTGTGTATGATAAGCCAAATCTCGGTTTAACTCTCGGTCAATCCTAGCTCAATTTAAAGGTTTCTCAAAGAGGGAAAAATTAAAGATATTGACAACCATAAGTGGTTCCAATGTAATAGGCGTTACTAAAGTCAAGAAATATCAATCTTCAAAACTTACAATGAAGGATCCTTCCTAAAGAAGCGGACAACATTTTAGAAATCAAAATTAAGAAAGTTAATACTCTACATGACATTTCAATGAAGTTGCACACAGGGTAAGGGTAAGGTGGGAATGATCACTCAACTTGAGCATGCCACTGCAAGAGTAAAAGAAATTTATGTTACATTGCATCAGACATTATACTGCTTTTGCTGAGTGCAGACTTTCATGATTCGGAAGTAATCCTTAGACCAATCATTGGCAAGGAGTGAGTGAGATATTTAGGTCTATCTCAAGAAAATTACGAATAACAGATTGCAACTTTGTCTGCTCATCACACGACCTTTTGGCTAAAAATTGACAAATCGTTAAAAGTTTGAGAACTAAATTGACACAATTGAAATATGAAGGACTAAAATTGAAATTGACACAAATCGGCAGCGGTGTTTAGTGACTGATACTCGAGTCAATGCCAAGTTGAAGAGTATTGACATCGAGTTTGAGTGAAATAATCGACTCAGAAGAGGATTACCATCGAGTTTGAGTGAAATAATCGACTCAGAAGAGGACAAATTTCGAGCGAGACAATTTGATATTTTGTCACAGATGTGGAAGAAGAGGAGGGGGGTGAAGGGGGGAAGCATAAAGTACAGCTACCTAGCCTTTGTGTGGAAGAACAAAGGCATATCGAAATAAAACAAAAGATAGGGTAATTGTCACCCACCACACTTCCCAGTTTATTTAGTAACTTTCAAAAAGTGCACCATTTAAGTTTCACCAGACGTCAGGAAAATAGCAGTACCATAAGATCCGGGACAGAATCAAGCAAAAACAGAATGCAGAGACCGCATTGAAAATAAAAGAGCATCAGCTTTCCTTTCATGAACTAAGCATGAGTTCGATAGACTGCCATATTCACATTTCAAATTGCTCCGACCTGTGACAAAATATTTACACGTTCATATATACTCCTGCTACTTCAATCATCCTCCAAGCGCAGGATTACCTGGAAAAAGACACACAAGACAGAAACTTAGGACATGATTCAAATGTTGTGCTTGCAAGGCTGAGAACTGCCAGGCACTAACCTTTTGTACAAGACTTTGACATCCTCATGGAGGAATGGGCTCTCCAGAAAAGGATCACCACATTCCTTTGTGTCGACAGTCTCCACATCGAAGTCCTGAAAACCACGATACTCATTCCACTCAAACCACATCTTTGAAATCAACTCCTTCTTGAAGCATGTATAGTGATCTTCCTCTTCAGGGGAATCGGCAGCGACCAGTCTATATGCATAGACCTTTCTCTTCTGCCCAGGTCGAAATGCACGACCTATTGCTTGCCGAGTAACTGAAGGATTGAGGTGGACATCCAGAATTATAATCCGTGATGCACCCACAAGAGAAATTCCTTCACCACATGCCTTGATCGAGCCAAAGAAAACTTTGGCATCAGGTGAATTATTGAATTGCTCCATGGATGATTCCCGCTCCTCGGTACTTGACTCCCCTGATATGAAAAAGATTTCTCTCCCGAGAGACCAACTTCTCACTTTCATCACTAACCTCTCCATGAATTTCAGCGGTAATAGGAATTGACTGAAGACCAGTAACTTCTCCCCTGCAGACTCGCACAATCTCAGGATATTTAGAAAGAACTTTGCTTTAACTCCCTGCTTCACGTCTAACTTCTCCAGTAACTCATCTATCTTAACCATAGTCTGAGGATCCACTGGCTTACTATTACCAATAGTTGCAGCGGAACTATTGGACAGATGTTTTAATTTTGGATGCAGATAAACAGCACTTCCAACAGAATTCATCTTGAATTTCCGTGCAAGCCTCTTCACATTCTCCACTTCCAGCCTCTGTTTGGGACTAAGATTCAGCACTACAGTGAAGTCAACAAGTCCAGGGAGCTCGTCCAAGAAATCACCTTTATAATAATGGAGAACTTTTTTTGTCATCTCACGTAAATCTTGGATGACAGTAGCTTTCCTCTTGAAGTCTGTATCCTTCTGCAAAGTATGCTCCACCAAATCGTAGAAGAAAGTTTCCTTTCCACCTTTCAATGGCTTCCTAATCCCAGACATGTTTCCCCTACTCAAGATGCGCTTAATAACAACTCGTGAAGAGTCCAGTTTCAAGAACTTGGGGCGAACAAGATTCAATATATTGAATACCTCTCTGACATGATTTTGATAGAGAGTTCCCGAAAGGACAACTTTCCTTGGTGTCTGCACTTTGGCAAGAGATTGAAGAACATCAGTGTTCTCATTCCGGGGTGTGTGCCCTTCATCCAAAATAAGAAGTGACGGGGCTTGCAGCAGTATTTCCTGACATTTCATAGAATGAGCACTGGTAACAGAGTCACAAACAATTGCAGAGAACTGCTTGTACCCCAAAAAGAGTATGCTTTTTTGATTGACCCATTGCTTCAAAACCTCCAATTGCTGGGGCCGGCTATCTGCTTTATTATAGAGGTCAAGCAATGGGATGTCCTCCACCTGCCATGTCTGAAATTCCTTTTTCCATGTAGGCAAAATTCCTTTAGGAAGCACCACAAGAGGCCTCGCATGAGGATACTTTGCAAGGAAGCTCTGCATGAAGCTGATCATCATAAAAGTCTTCCCGGATCCTGGAGCATGGGCTAAAATACAGCCCCCGGGATTATCAGTAATTAAGTTGCTGACAAGAAAGTTGAAGCCCTCGACTTGATGAGGTTTCATCTGCTTCATGTGCCTTGGATGAGCAGCAATCTCTGTCACTGCCAAATCATCCTGCGGCAGGTCAAAACCAGCCAACCCTGAAGTATCACTGCCTTTCCGGTTATCGGACACATATGTCCTGCCACTCCTCTTTACCTGAGATACATGGAGCATACTATAAGTGACACAGGGTAGTGAATGTTATTTGAAAAGCTAGGCTGCATCAGATCAGAGAGTTCTCAATTGATAATCTAACAAGAAAATTCCTTTTCCATGTCTACTAGTTTCTGCCGATTCCTTAGAAGAGTCATCCAATTTTCAACTTTTGCACTTGAACCATTTAATTTGCATGGTTTATGGAATCAAATTTTTTGTCTTTGACACAATTATGCTGACATATCAACTAACATGGAAATAACTGAAAAAATCAGCAAATAAAAATTGAACATTCAAAAAAGTTTCTGATTAACTGATTATTAAAAAGAAAAAAGATTCTGTGAGTGGAGAGTATGAGGAAGGTAAAGAGATGGTGGTGGCAGCCACCACTAGCAAATGATTGGCACTATCAACAATGCCCTGCGCATGCTTGCCTTCATGAGGCCAAATCTTGCCGGAGTATGCAACCCAGGCAAGATGCACCACTGTCTCTCAGGGTGGCCAAACCCAGGCATGGCAACAAAATCACCTTTTCAGCGATCATTCTTCAGAACATCCTGAAGAACAAAATGGTTGAGTTCTTGAGGTTGACGGCTGCAATTGGGCCACTTCAACTTCACAGTTGGAGGAGATCATTGAGCAATCACAAATTTAGTGAAAAGAATATGCACGGCAGAGAGCTTTCTGGCTTTAAAGGAGAGAGGGGCTTGAATGACTAAGCAGAGAAGGCAAGCTGAGAGCAATGCTTCTCTCTCTCTCTCTCTATCTATCACACACAAACACACACATCAAAGTGCTTGCTTGTTGGGTTGCACGATCCAAGCTAGATTGCTTGGCAAGGAGGAACCTCACCTAGTTAGAATCATGCAACGCCAGCAAGGGCCCACTGGTTTAGAGCGAGGCAATGGTCGACAGTCAGCACCATGAGCCACTGCCACCACCACCAGCCCCTTCCTGGTGGTGGCTACCACCTGCAACTCCTCTCCCTCAAATTCTCTCTCTACATATTTCACATTTTTTTTCTTCATTAATCTGAATCTTTAATTGGATTTTCAGAAACTTTATATTCATTTTTTCAATTTTTTTTTTGAAAGTTACCCCATCAGTCAATGTTAGCTTTAAATATGCGAGTTAATAACTAAGAGCTCCATTGCACAAATCGTGCAATCTGAGCAATCAAGCAAGGTAAAAGACTTGATTGCATAATTACAAAATGAAGAGTTACATAATTATCATAAATGATAGAACCACAAATTGGAATTATCCCAATGAGGGAATTCCTGCAAGAAACTGCGGCTGGTAAAACTTCATTCTACATAAAGGCTCCAATGCATATATTCCTGATATCACTTTCCTATAGTCTGTTGTCCTATACTGAACCATAATATTCTTAGGCTACCACCCAGCAACTTACAAGGAATATTGTGAAGATCTACAGGACTTAGGCTTTAACATGAAATACTGGGGAAGAATCTTCATGTGGGCAATACTTCAGCATACTAGCCATGTGCAATCAACTCTAATAGTTGTGCCAAAATCTCACCAGACATGCATGAACAAATTCCCCCAAGAGATAGATTATTGAACAAGAATGGGAATTTTTAACACTGGAGATGGCCTGCAAATTCAAAATGCAACAAATGAAGCTTACTTTATTATACTGGAACTCAAATATGGTCTCGATTTTCCTATCAACAACCCCGCACACTCGGCAAACATAACCGATATCGTCCTTGAGAACAAAGGAATGGTCACACTCCTCCATATCTTCACTTGAATTGTCATCGGATGAAGGATGCTCCCAGTTCTCCATATCATCAGCAATATCCTAACAAAACCAGAACTGAATTAAAATACGTCAGATGGATGAATGTGTATGACAGAGCAAGGTGATGTGTAAGCACATTATGCTCTAGAAGAGCAAACATTTCCAAAAGTTTCAAGCATGTCGGCATCGACAATATAAAGTCACTTTCATGACAGCCTATAATGAAAAACAGAACATATATAGTTTTACAAATCCAGCAACAGATCTCAGACACTGCAAATAATCAGCACTGATGGTAATCCCTTTTATTCAGTCAGCAATATGTAGCAAACCGACATTACAGTCCCAAAGTCCAATTCATGGGGGCACGTTCCAGCATTCTAGTACAGAAAAGAGAAATGGCAGAAGGATCATAGGTCAAAAAACTAAGAACTTCTTGCTGACAAGTGTGAACTTCAAATAACACACATATGATCAAATAATAGCATATGCCAAATCATGCTTTACAGTTTAAACTGAAACTCATAATTTCATCTCCGCAAAGTGACAACTTTACACCATGCATGCCTCTTCAGCATGATAAAGTCCCTTATAACCTTACATCAGACTCAGCAGCAATGGTCCATATTACACAGAACAAATGCACCATTTCCTTAATTTCCTTACACCACCTATCCTGAATATCCATAGATAAAATAAATAATACAGCACCAGACAGAGAGTGACGTAAAGATGTAAAACAAAAGCAAACCGAATCAAATATCTGAAATGTCAGTAGGAAGAGGAGGGAGGAACATTGCCACAATAGGCTTCATGCAGATTTTGATAAGAAAAATGTCTCAATGAAGAATTAATCTACCTTTGAACATTCCAATGCCATTGTCATCTCACTCCAGATATCCCCAAGACCATCATCAACAACCTTTGCCAGGTGATCATCTTCATTGTCTACACCCACGTATACGCCTTTGTCTTTCTTAATTGCAGTTTCAGCATTCAGAAGTCCATCTCCTTCAGCAATGTTTCTATACTTTTTTACCTGAATATGACATAAAACAAAATCTCATAACTTACCAAAAAAAAAAAAAACAAAATCTCATAAGCAGCACAATAATTAGATAATAGAACACTTGGTAATTTGAATTTCCAAATGTAAGAAGATTCCATGTCTTAAACTGGCTATGCATACAACATGAAGAGGAAAGGCCTACTCAATGCAAGTTCTAACAAGAAAAAGCAGGAACTTTCATCCAGAGTAGGAAAAGACATGTAGCAATTTGGGAGGATGCAAAAGCTAAACATAATATGAGATTCAAAAGTCGATTTTTGCATTCTATCTTCTGATACTCCATCAAACATCATCAACAACAAAAGGAACCACAAGGAACACATCACAATACAAATGCTAGGAGCAAACGTGCAAGCATCATATAACACTGCAAATGTAGTACTCAAGATGTCAAAGAAGAGATGCAATTCATATATGTAGTTGACCACAAGATTAAAAACACACCACGTAAATGTTCTTGCTCAGCAACCAAACAGAGAACATCACAATTTCCAGTGAGCTAACTTTTTCTATGGTATGTAAATCAATGCTTTGAAAATCGAATTGAATGGTCAGCCAGTGCCCCAGGAGCACTCCTTCACATGAACCATACATATACATTTAAAAACAAAAACACCTCATGAGCTAGACAAACAAGGTTCATACTTACAAGTAAAAGCAAAGATCAACAGCAAAGTGTTCTTAATCTACATTTGAGAATTAGTAACAAAAAAAAGGTTCTTAGTCATTGTCTCAGCAAGCTCCACTGAAATGGTGAATACGCATTTTTGACAAAAATCCAGCCACTTTGTGAGGCAGCAGAACAACGAAATCAGTAATCATCAAAGTGACAAATGGATTGTTCTAGTGAAATCTACTTCTTTTCTTCTCATCAAAGCTCAAGCTCACCTTTGATTTTAGTCAAAGAACAAGAACTAGCAGCCGCTATAAAGAACTTAAAGTGTCCCCCATTTCATTCAGGAACATTAGCTAATAAATACACAATGCATAAGGTGAAGAAGTCTAATTATTACCAGAAATGTGCATCTAGTTTTCGGGAGTAAAAACCTACTGAACATAATTAATTCACGTTAAGTACTAGCACGCAACACATGCAATCGAGCAAAATTGAATCAACAACGAAAGAACAAATTTGGAGACTAATTCCTCCACTGGCTTTAGGAAGGAAAAAAGAGTTGGAAGGAAAAAGATGGAGGGAAGTATGGGAGCTAGAGTGAAACATTCCAAGGTCCGGAAGAAGCAATGGAAACCAAGGACAGACATTATAATTGAGGCAAACATAGAAATCACTCCAAGTTAAAATAAAAAAGTGATAAGAAAGTGATTAAATTTACTTTCTCATTTGATTTTTTTTTAATGGACTTTCTACTGACTGACCATTTTCTCTTTGCATTTTTGTTTCCCCTATTTCCCCTCCATCCAAGCAAGGCTGCAAGAAAAATAACTCGACCTGCAATTTCAACCCTCCTTATTCATTCTCCTTATTTTGCTTCCACTCTTACTTTTCTCTGATACACAGGGTAAAGTAATTGTAGAACAATAAATGACATCTTGCCTTTTCTATTTAACACATTGCATCAAAAGAAAACCATAAGTGACCATGACAGGCCACGGTACTTACAATCACAAAGCACTATAATATAGGTGTAAGTTTCTGGTTCAAAGATAGAAGAAATTTAACCATACAACACTACTTCACTATTTAGATATACATCACAAGCTTCTCGCAAGAAGCTTGACCAATTTTGTGGCCTACATATAAACAAGCTCAAGCTATCGACTCAAAATCAAGGCATAAATTAGTCTCTGACTTATTTAAAACACAGCTTGCCGACTCCAGAAATATTGGCACGTTGAAAGTTTCTATATGATGTCCTTATATTAATTTAACGCAGTAGTACTTTACTGAAATGTTACCGTTATATCTCCAACAGGAAACTGGCCAGCAGCTCCTGCTTGTGTTGCCAAGAAAATCTGCTGAAAAGGATATGAGGGTTTCCAGTTTGTATGGTCCTCCTCATCTGAATCATCAAGAATTAAAATAGGTTGTGCTGTTGCCGGAGCATCATTTCTCACACCATCATCATCCAAATTAATTACATTCTGATGCCCGGAATTTGCAGTTGGCTCCTCAGCAAGCTTTGAGGCCTCCTTTCTCAGTATTACCTCGGTGTTTAACATAAAATTTGGAATGAGAGGGTTCAAGCACTGCATTTTCAGGGAAATCAGCGCGTCTACCTCCCTTGTGACACTGCCATATCTAGCACCTTCCACCATGTCCAGCATACGATGGATTGCAAAAGGATCGGAGTAGTCAACAACACTAGAAGAATTTTTTCCATTTTCCTCTTCAGAAATATTAAAAATAGAACCGAAGGAGGATGGCCTCTGCTGATCGTTTCCATCCTTAGAGAATTTCATTTTCTTGTGCCCTCCGGGGTACCTCTCTGTTTAAGATAAAAGACAGTATGATCAGACACATTAAATGGATATGACCACATTAGAGAAAGCTCGGAAAACATTTTAATTTTGTTGATTAAAATTAGCCTCTATTACAGATATTGTCAAAAGAAAAATGGAGAAGTGATTTAGAGATGTGTAGTTAAGTACACCTCTATTACAATTGAAAAAAACAGAAAAGCAACAGCAGCAGCAACAAAGGCAGGTTGCATTTATCCTCTTTATTCTCACAATGTATCAGGTATGAAGTCCTCAGAACTGTCAAACTAAAAGCATCTGAAAAGCCATTTTGGCAGTCCTATGCACATGTTGTTAGTTTTCCCCTGCTTATTCTGACCCACTTCCCTCTCATCAAAGCACCCTTCTCACTGAAGTACCCTGCCATCATCACTTCTCAGTGGGCTTGTACAGAACAAAGCTTTCTTATACCCAAGAATGGGTGATTTTCAATACACGCGTGCCATTTCATTTACAATAGCAATATGGACATGAAATCAACTTTCCCTACATTACAATACTTGACCACCCATTAGATTTTCATATTGAAATTACATATATGTCATATTACTCTTGCGTAGCTGTTGCAAATATTATTCATCAATCATATCTTATTTCAACTACATAGTTCAAGAAACCTAGCACTATTTGCATTTAACTTACTGATGAAATCTATGCCGCAGAATTCTCGAATAGCATGCTACAGTCGGACCAGATAATCTACCCCATGTTATTTGTCAGGATTATATCTTATGAGTCCCAAATCCATCGATACCTCAATCAAACTTAATCTGCTACCCAAATGACGATACGATAAAAAGCAATCGAAAAACAAAAGCGTATAAACACGATCTACGACAAAATGAAATTTCCAAAAGGGAAAAAAAAGAAATGTATACTCTTTCCAAAGACACGATTATAGCATAACGCGACTTTCCCATATACATTTGCAACTTTCCTGGCTATCCTTTTATGCTCAGTCATTAAAATCAGCACGTGCACAAACTCAATTGCCGTTCTGACAAAGTGTCTGACAGACAAGCGAATTGTATCGGGCGAAAACACAACATCCACAACAAAAGTGAAAGAAAAGAAAAGGATACATGTCGTGGCAAATGGCGTAGGGTTATTCACTAAATGACCATGAGCAGAGGGGTCGCAGCAACCGAAAAGCACATGTATAACCTATCACACGATACGGAATCAGCAGCCACGGCAGTATCGCACACGCAGAATCACATGCATTCTTCGCCTACCCACATAAACGCATACACGCATTCCCAAGCAAGCAACGCTAACACATCAACTCAGAGAGAGGGAGAGAGTACCGTCGGAGCCGACGTGAAACGCCTGGCAATGCATCGTCCCCTGAAAAAAAAAAAAAACCCGCAAACCCACAAAAAAAAATGAAAACGTCATACAAAGACCGCGAAGAAAGAGAGTTCTCCACAGCAACAGGATCAAAATGCAGCCAACAAGACAAGGATCGCAAAGGGGGTCGAGAAGCCATACCCACCGCAACGATCCCCTCGCTCCGACGACGATCGTAGGCGTCAATGACTCTGAAATTCGGGCGCTCTCTCGCCTCTTTGTCACTGTGAAAAGGTAAGAGTGCTTCGGGGGAGGTGGAGGAGGGGGGAATACGAGGAGGAGAGAGGGCAATGCTGATGTGTGTCCCGCATTTTATCTGGGTGAATGGTGAAAGAACGCGTCAGCAAGAGTGGCCTGATTGGCTGGTGCAGAGGCTCCACGGTGAGGTGCTGAGCAGGTGATCAATGAGGGAGAACGTAGGCCGGTCCTTTCCCTTCCTTTTCTTTTCCTTCGACTTTTGAAAACCCTATCTTACCTTACATGTACGATTATATCTATCTATATGTTATATTTTGGCCGTCATTACCTAAATTTTTGTCTAGCCCGGTCCATTGTGAAATTAATCATGTACAAATCTTCAGGTGAGCCAAGCATGACTCGAGACTTGATCGAATAGAACTTTCTCACTAAATATCCCTATTCAAGTGTATTAAAAAATCTTTAAGAATAGTCTTAACTGGGCATATCGATCGAGGCTCATGATGAGGTCTGATTAACGCCTTAGAGTGAATTAGAAGACAAAACTCCATTTCTACGCTAGAAAATGTTAGGGTATAAGGGGCATTTCGAAGGACAAGCCCCAAGCCATCTGTACTTAAGCATAATAACAAAAGTCGAAGCTCCATCAAGTGCTCTTGAAGTAGGGTATGCAAAGTGATAAGCGATAGCCGTGCGAGGGCATTTGATACATTTCGTTTATTTTTAAATTATAAAATGTAAAATCCTCCATCCCTAATCCTCATCAATGGTGATTAAGATTTTGAACGGCCTAAGAATGCCTTCGTGCCCAATCCAACGGATGGATCGGTTCTTAATTTGAGAAATTTTAGATTGAGCCCCGATCCAACATGAGTTGGAATGGTTCCTAGCTTAAGAAACTTCAAACCGGTGGAAGGTCACGATATTGACTTTAGATCTATTTATACTTAAGAACCGATTAATAGTTGATTCGACATGTGAGGTTCAAAGAACTTATCGAAGAATACAATGAAACCAAAATTAGCATTATTTTTAGTGGCAAAACGATTCTCAACCTTATGGCTTGATTGAGATTTGCTTCACACATATTTTTACATGAAACAAGTAGAGTTTGTGGGGTAATCGAATAGCACGAATGCAATATGCGGACATATCATAGGAATTCATTGACTGGCTATAATTTTTTACATAAAGTGTGATTATGCTTTATAATTTTTGATGTGAAGCTTGTTCAAAGCTCCACGAAGACTAGAAAAGTAGGGGTGATTGGTTCCCCAGACGGTCCGGTTCCCCCCCCCCCCCCCGAAACCGGGAACCGGACCGATGGGATCGATTCTCGTTCTCTAGGACCGTGGACCGACGGACTTGTCGGTCCGGTCCGGTTCTTGGGCGGTCTAATGGGACCAGAAACACTCCCCTGCCACGGTTCCTTCCATGCCATGATTCCATGTCCATAGACTGCTTATGTGCAGACTAGAACCGTTATGTGCAGACATGAACACTCCTTTCCTTGATGTTGTTGGTAGGAAATGTCCAGGGAACAAAGAAGATATTGGGTGAGTGAAACTAGTTACTTTGTGTTGGGTTTGGAGATAGTTCGTGGTTAACGGCAGCATTTTGTGACCCGTGATGGCTGTTGATGTTGGTTGTGGCTTGGCGAGAGGCAAGAGTGGCTAGAGACTGGGGTTGGTCAAGGTCGCTCGTTTTATTTGGACTGATCAAACTGAATTTGACAGGATAGAGTGGGGCTAAGTTTTTTATGGTATTCATAAGAGTTTAAAGTGGGCCTAAGGCAGTTTAAATAAAAGTGGGCTTGTTGGGCCTGGGAGTTTTTGTGGACGTTCCCTGCCAATAATGTCTAGTCTGGTCCGGTCCCACCCTGGAATCGGGAACCGGACCACCCAGGAACCGATTCCATTTTTTGGAATCGTGGACTGAACCGCAAGTCTAAAGAACCGGATCAACCTGCCCGGTTCTGTTCGGGGGATTCTTGGTTGAGCGGTTCTTCATGCTCACCTTTATAAAAAAAGCATGGCCCACATCAAAATCCACGATTTTTTTTTGGGGTTTGGTTTTGGTCTTTTGAATGTGATTACATGAATTTCCTCGATAGCTTAGTCAATTTGGACTTGGTTGTTTTTTATTTCATTTCATTTGACCCATTTGAAGGGGAAGGATACTGACGTATTTGATCACCCCTTCTCGTTTGCCCAAAACAAAAAGATTAGTTTTTGAAAAATCACAGAAGAATAGGAACATCAAATGCATTCTATTTTGGGTTTATCCAATAAAAAATCCTAAATTATGCCTCCTGCAATACAAGTATTTTGAATTTTTTTGTGTCACGAAAAATCCTAGATGTATTTGTTGCGAAAAAAATACTCTAAATTTATTTTTGTATCATGAAAACCCCAAACTTATAGCAGTGTGATAAATATACATTAGATGGAACTGAAATAGAAGATACATATGTTGCACACTTATAAGTTTGAATTTGTTTGTGACAAAAAAAAAAGAAATGGATATTTGCATCACAATAGGTGAGTTTAGGGATTTTGATGATAACAAAATAAGTTATTTGTGTTACAATGGACATAATTTGGGATTCTTTTGTAGTATTTTTCCTTCAATTTAATGGGAAGATTTTCCAAATAAAGGTTTAAGATTTGTTTCCCAAATAAAGTAAAATCTGAAGGGGATTTTCTAAAAAAATCTTAGTCATATATCTCATTAGGATAATGATATCAAAAGTGTCAAAAGTTTTGTATCGTACTTAAGTGCCATTTAAAAAAATAAATTAAATGCTAATTCATGATTGGCTTAGTTTGGAATTTCTTGTGATATTTACCCTTCAAATTAATGGTAAGATTTTTATTTCAAGATAAGGTTTAAGATTTTATTTCCAAATAAAGTAAAATTTGAAGGGAATTTTCTTAAAATTCTCCGTCCATATACTTATATCATATTATGTATAGTGACACTAGACGTATAAAAAAATGTGGATATTTAAGTTAGTTCTAAAACTTATTTTTAGATTAATTAAATGCCACTTTTTTTATTTAAAAAAGATAATTTAAATGCTAACTCTAATTTGGGCATTTGGCGATGCAATTTTTTTAGGGTATTTATGTCATAATGGGTATAGTTTGAATTTTTGTGATATTTAGCCTTCAATTTAATGGAAATATTCTTTTTTTTCCAAATAATGGTTTAATAATTTTTTTTCCAAATAAAGTAAATTTTAAAGGGGATTTTCTTAAAAATCTTAGTTTATGTACATATATCTTATTAGGGATAAGAACACTAGAAATGTCAAAATTTTTGTGTGGCCCTCACATTTGTTACAAAAGTTCTTTTCAAATCACTTAAGTGACACCATAAAAAAAAAAACCACTAATATGCCAACTCTGATTTGGATTTTTGGTAATGCAAAAGAAGTTTTGGACAAAAGGGGATTTCCTTAAAAATATTAGGCCATATACATATATCTTCTTAGGGTTAAGGACACTAGAAGTACTAAAAAATTTGTACGGTGCCCATCTTAGTTTATTAAAATTTTCATATCACTCAAGTGCCAATAAAAAATGATTTTTTAAGTGGCAACCTCAATGTTGATTTTGGTGATTAAAAATTATTAAAGTAGTTGTATGATGGTGGGCATAGTTTGGGCTTTTATTTGTGTTTTTATCCTTCAATTTCATCAATTTTTTTTCCAAATAATGTTCTAAGTGTTTTCCAAATAAAGTAAAATTTTAATGGGGTTTTCTTAAGAATTTCAGTCCATGTACATTTATCTTATTAAGGATAAGGATACTAAATGTTTCAAACATTTTTGTATGGTACTCATGTTAATTCTAAATGTTTTACGAATCAGTTAAGTGCCACCTTTAAAAAAGATTTGGGTGGCTGAAATTCCAATGTGGTATTTTTTATTAATTTTATTAACCCTTGTGGTTCATTGACGTGCCCAATCAACATTAATAGTCCCAAATAATGCCGCTTACGTATTTGTCCCCAATATAAACCCCAATATCATCGGTCCTTTCTTGCTAGAGGTAGGAATGGTGGCTTTGGTGATACCATCCATCGCTGCATTGTTTTTCCTTGGGTAATGTTGCCGTGTCTTGAGCTGCTTTATCTTTACTGCGGTTACCATTGCTTGAGCCATTGCTCTCGGAGATGGTGGATGGTCACAAAGTTCGAAGGGTCGCCCATCTTTTGATCCTTTATTGAAGCTTATAGAAAGAAGATTGATCGATTGATCATTCAACCTCAATCTTCTTCAAACTGAAAAGAAGAATGTGAAAAGAGAGAGAGAGAGAGAGAGAGAGAGAGAGAGAGAGAGAGAGATTCGGCTAAAATCTTTTGCCAATTTTTCTCGCAAACTGATGAATTGGGGCTAATTAGGGCATAGAAGCAAATCGAGCATCGGAATCATGTTTTTCTTTATGCAGCAATTTGAAAACTTAACTCTCCACATTTGCCTTTCAATCTTCTCATATGACAAGTATAACCAGCCAAATAACGTGTAAAGTGCACACAACTACACGTAACAATTTACAACTGATGCTATCAATGTTGCCACCCTCATAAGAATTGGTACCAACTCTTGGTATCTTCCCTTTCAGAATCTCAACACTACCAATTCATTAATTAAGAGAAGGAAAAAAGCAACGACTATTACTTGTGATAAAGTAAAATGGCATCTTTCTTCGCCCATGTCTCGACCTTCCTTTTCCTTTTCCTCTTCCCTCTTGGCCTCCTCCACCTCTTTTGCTTCTACTCACTCTATCTCAAGAACCCATTTTTGTATAGATCCAAGCTACGATATTTCTCAGAATCCAAATGGGAAGAAACTCGACCTTTTACACCTTATTCGTTGTCCTTACTATCAGTTCCTTCTCCAAAATCTTCCTCGCTATCTCTAGCCACCTCATGTATTGCTTTGCGTTCTTCCAGCAATCCGCTGCCATTTTTTTGCTCTTTTGGGTGTTGATAATCCTTGTAATTTTGAAGGGTTTTGAGAGTAAAAGGGTGACATTGTTGGAAAAATGAGTAGGAGGAGTACTATGTAGTTTTTGGACAACCTAACCATGTGGGCTTGTGGAATGTTTTAGAATGTCCACATGGATTGGTTTATATATATATATATATATATATATATATATATGCATCATATGGTTACAAATTAGGAATTGTGTATCCGTACTCGATCTAATGGAAATTATGGGCCGGCCAAGATGGGTTATGTGCTAGGGGCCACCCAAAATGAGCCAAGAAGATGGGCCATGATATGAGCTAAGCCCATTACTCAGCCCATTTTTCACTAATTGCAAAAGAGCAATTATTAGAAAAGGCGAATGCTTTGGAGTATGAAATAATCAAATTGAACCGAACGAATAATTTTTGTTTTCTCAATTTTTCTTCTCTCACTATGCTATTCTTAGAAATACTTCTCGGAGGGTCGCAAAGGAGCACTTAATATGTGATAATCAAGGTATGTTTGTCTATGTAATGTATTTTTCGATCAGTGTAATGATTGATTCTTGGGCACATCTTTGGCAAATTCATCATCGGAATTTGTTTCTATTTTTTAAGGATTTTAGTAATTTGATAGTCCCGACATTGGTATCAGAGCATGCTTCGTTGCTTCCCAATCGAATGTTTACTTTTTTGCTGTCGATTTGATGCTTATTAGGGCCCGTTTTAACATTTTTCTAGTGCATTGTTTATATGTCATATTTTATTTGTCCTTGCTTGAAATCGTAATGTGATTACTTAGTCAAAAAGTACTATTTAATACAAGCATTTTGAGTGGTTGCTGACCTCGAGAAGCCGCCAAATATTGCCCCACGCTCCCCATGTGTGGTAGCGGTGTCGGGCTTAGAGGCAGCGACAATTTTTGTATATTTTTTGCAAGATTTGATAGAAATATGTAGTTTTTATATATACCATCAGGACAGACTCGTCAATAAAAGCATTTTGACTGGTTGCCCATCTCGAGACGCCGCCATGAAGGCAGCGCTTGGGCCCCATTGCCTCTAGCAATAGCATGCGTGGGTCTCGCGAGCCCATGCATCCCACACAGCTGCATGGTTGACATCATGCTGACGTCAACCACGCTGGTTTGACTTGACCCTACCCGAGTAAACCATTTTTGACCCGCGACTGTTGACTGGCGTTGATAATTAACCGGCATTGATCGTTGACTATTGACCATTTTTTCCATATTGAGAATGGGGATTTCTATAATTCTTTAGGATTTGCATTTGTGGCAATAATAATGTCACATTTTCTTATGAGGACGCCTATTTGTATATAGATGCATGAGCACACGGAAAGATTGAGCGTTCGGTAGCTGAGATGATGCTTGTCGTGGGGAAAATGTGTTTTAGAGGCTCATGTGGTCAGGGTGAATAAGATGATATAAGATATCATCTGGAACGGTTGTCTAATGCCAGACTTTGAGAAGGTAAATGTACTAATTAGTACATTCCCACTTGAATGGTAAAGGGTGATGAAACACCCGTAGGAGGTCCACGTTGTCCCGGCCTATGACAAACTTGTAGAAGCTTTGTCAAAGAGTACTATAGAATAGAGGCAATGAAGACTTTGAGAATGTATGAGGAGGCAATGAAGGCTTTGAGAAGGTAAACGTAATAATTAGTACATTCCCACTTGAATGATAAAGGGTGATGGAACGCCAATAGGAGGTCAACGTTGTCCCAGCCTATGACAAACTTGTAGAAGCTTTTGTCAAATAGTACTATAGAATAGATGCAATGAAGACTACCACCTTAAGGATGAGTAGTACTTGGCTTAGAATGAATGCGCCATGGAGGAACTCTAAGGGAAATCCGACAGTCTTCTCTTGGTTGCCAAATAAGGATTTTGAGTTTTCTCCTAATTTTACAATTTCTTACTTATATATCATTTAGTTTATCGTACATGAGTTCGTTTTAGATTAGTTTATGATATATCTTTTTTTTTCCTTATAGTTATTATTGTTGTTGTTTTCTTATGATGTATCCATACCTTCTTGTAAATAAAATTTTCTATGTGAAAGTTAGTATTTTGTTATTGTCATTGTTATCTTTAGTGCAATGATACGGGGAGTTCTAAAAAAATGTTAATGATTTTAAGAAAACTTAATTTTCCATATATATTTATGTTATGACAAGTTGGGATTTTAGATGATCATTGTGAACATAGTGAAAATATAAAACCCCAAGTGAAATTATCTTTTAACATAATAAGTTTATGGAAAAAAAATATGCATAAATATAGGTATTAATGATTCGTGTGTGAAAGATCTAGTGCGATCACCTAGAGGGGAGTGAATAGGTGATTTTGAAAACTTTTGCGGAAGTACGAAATACATAGCGTGTGAAGTGTGATATATGAAGGACTAAAAGCACAAATAGAGAGTAAAGAGAGTAGAGATCAAGACACAAGAATTATAGAGGTTCGACTTAGCTCAAGCCTACGTCCGCTGTCTCGGGCTGATAGCCTGTTGGCTGGATTCCACTAAGAATCAAAAGAGTTACAAATCAGTTCTAAAACTTTACAGAATCTTCTGCTCTTTCACAACAAGTATGTGTAACACTTTTTTGTTTACAATGTATGTGCACAGTAAATGGGTAGCTATAAACTTTGGAATTAAACTCTCGTCAGCTTCTTCGTCTCTTTTGAACAGCTTGAAATATCTCCCTTAAATACTCATTCATGCCAATACGATCGTTGGCACTTTCCAAAAGAATTCTTCCAATCAACAAGTTGGATAGAATCAGGAACATATCAAGCAATCTTCAGATAGTGTTAAGAGTCTGTCAATCCCGGTCGCTCATACAATCGGGATCTTGATTTCCATAAGTGAATACTTGCCACATTTATCAGATCTTTAGAGAATCCAATATGCCAATAATAAACTTCATATTTTTGGGAATAATCAATCTTGTTGATCCTCATATATGATGTCTGTAATCCACGAGCATCAAAGTCGTAAGAATATCTTTTTACTCAAACAGTAGTCATAATTCCGACTTTCCAAATTTTGCCAAATTTGACTTCCAGACGATACATGTCTGATACCTTCAAATGATAAAGATCTGAGTACCTTCAGATGTTAAAGATCTGAAAAACTTCAGACTATCCAAGTCTGACATCTCTCTAGATGATAAAGATCTGGCGACTTCCAGATCATACAAGATATGTCAATTTTCTAGATGATAAATATCTGACCACGACTAAAACACTTGACTCCAAGTCAAATCACAGAGTTTTGTCCTTTTGTCATAGAGTTTTGCTATCTTCAAAATCATCGATAGATCTTCCACTAATAGTGTGTATACATCTAATGTGTTTAGATCCAATGACATTGGCCACGAAGAGCATAATTGTTGAATTGAACAAATGGTGAAGCCTAACGATGCCAATTATGAGATATGGTTCATGAAAATTCAATATTTACTTGAGGAGCAAGAGGCTCTTGAAGCTCTTAACCTGGTTATGACTAATCCCGAAGATGAGAACATTGTGTAGCATAAAAGAGATAAAGGATGCATTTGCTGCATGGAAGAGGAAGAACTCTCTTGCTCATATCACGTAGCTGGGCAGGATGGAGAATGAGGTCATGCGAGCTGACGTTTTGAAAATGCTAAAACAATGTACGAAGCTTTGGCACCAAGGTTTGGTCATACTTCGATAAACAAGTTTAGACAGCTCAATTTTAGATTTGAAACCTACAAGAAGTCTCACAATTAGACCATGAAACAACACCTAAGTAAAATGTCAAACATGATCAATGGGCTGAAGGATGCTTGACATGTTCTCACTGATGAGTAGCAAGTGCAATCAGTGATTTGTTCATTGCCTTAAAGTTGGGAGCGTATGAAATTGCACCTAACCCACAATGAGTACATCGAAACCTTCGAAGATGTAGTGTGCCACCTTAAACTAGAGGAAGACTGCCTCCTACCTGATAAGCCAGCAATAGATTTGTATTATACTAGCACTAGCTCACAAGGCATTTTGAGCTCTAAGTGCAAGTGTCATGATTCGTTCAGAAGGAGGAGAAGCAAGGGAGCAAGCTAATGTTATATTGAGGATCTAGTCCCTGATACGACGAACAAAATGTTAAAATATTCTCCGTCAACATTTTAACATTGAAGGGTTGATTGTTATGGTTGCAATACAAGAAGATGATGAGCCAATGAATGAAAATGAGACTCTAAATAACCCAAATAAAGAAAAACAGACATGTACAATGATAGAGGAAATGAAGTCAAACTATATTTGGGAACTAGTTGATCTTCCAAAGGAACACAAAGTCATTAGGAACAAATGGATTTCTCAAAATAAAGCGTAAAGTTGATAGCTTAATAGATTGGTATAAAACTTGCCTTGTGGTGAAAGCTTATAACCAACGAGAACGAATTGATCATGAAGAAATATTTTCTCATGTATTTCAATTTGCCTTATTATGATAGTAGTAGATAGCATGGATCTTGAGCTACATCAAATAGATGTAGAGACTACTTTTCTCAATGGAGAATTTAAAGAAGAAATTTATATGAAACTTTCATTTCAAAAGGCCAAGAACAAGATATATGTCGACTATTGAGATCAATATGTGGCCTTAAGCAATCATTGAGATATGGTATATATGTTTTCATGATGCCATAATGACATATGATTATACATTGATAGATGAGAATCATTGCGTAAATATTATGAGATCCAAAGATCAATTTGTGATCATATCATTATATGTTGATGATATACTACTTGCCAGAAGTGATATGAAATTTATTAATACTGTTCAGTATTGGTTATCTTCCAACTTTGAGATGAAAGATATGGATGATGCTACATATATTCTTGGAGTTAAGATTTCAACAAAATTGTTCAAAGAGGTTATTATCTCTTTCGTAAGAAACTTACATAACTAATGTTTTTGAACAATTTTCGTATGCAAGACTGCAAAGTCATATATACTCCTATTGCAAAGAGTAATGATTGAGCAAAAGACTGTGTTTTAGACTCGTCGAGAGAATGAACAAATGCTATGCGTTCCTTATACTAGCACTATTGGAAGTCTAATGTACACTATGATGTGTACAAGACATGTCATATGTTTTGCAGTTGGAATGGTAAGTAAATACCAATCCAATCCAGGTCAAGCATATTCGACAGTCGTTAAAAGAATGCTAAGGTATCGAAAATGGACCGCCAATTATGTATTGAGTTACAAAGGCAAGTACATGTAGTTGACATTCATTAAGCAGGACACGTGGATTGGCCAGGGAAGGGTATTCAGATGCTAATTGAAAAGAAAATTTAGATGAAAGGAAATCTACCTTTGGATCTATTTTCTTGCTAAATAATGGCGTCATATCTTGAAGCAGTAAGAAACGAACATGTATAGCCTTGTCGAAAATGGAGACTGAGTTCATGTCATTATTAGCAGCTGTACAAGAGGGTGTTTGGCTTAAGAAATTTATAAATTATTTAGGTATATTTGAGAATTCTACAAAATCTATGTTACTTAACTGCATAATAAAGTAGCAATAACACACATCAAGGATCGAAAGTATCTTGCGAAGACCAAACACATATATATTAAGTATAACTTTGTCAAGAATATGGTTGCAATAAAAGATGTAAACTTACAATATATATCTACACATACGATGATATGAGATCCTATGATGAAGCCGATATCTACATATGTATTCTATTTTCATGTAAAATCTCCGGGATTGCGTAGAGGTTGATGTATTGAATATATTATCTTTCCCTAAATGTTCACTGAGATATGCTTATGAAATTGATTAGATATTTATACATCTCAATGGTTAGTGCATTATGTTTGAAGAAGTATGTCGGACAGATATAAGATTACCCCACTCACATTGATAATCACCTCCATTTACTTGGCGCTAAATGGAGATGAGATGGTTTTTAAACTTATTATCGAGGTGATAATGGAGAGATCAAGCTTATAATATATTTGTCACCTTAACTGAGTGTTTAAGATGATGACATGCTATTTACTATGTCTAAAAATAAAATGACTCACATAATTTTACTTTATCTATCTTTAAAGCCATATGCGAGATTCGATAGATTTTGTAAAAGGAGAGTAAATTTATGATCTCAAGCAGAGGTTGTGTATATTTGAACTAACATCTGTACAATATTGAAGGTTAAGACATACGCTCAATGAAAAAGGAGAAAATATTTTAATAAGTATTTCATATTGTGTATGCTTGAGACGACTAAAAGAAATGACAAAGTTTTGAACTCAACTTTTATTGTTGTGTCAGACTCTTGAGGATATAAGTTCCACTTCCTTATGACATTTTCTTATTCTCAAAATTTCTATTGAATGTTTGATATTCTATAATGTTGTTAATAATGATGAATGATTTGGTCTAACATGACATTTCTAGAAAAACAAATTGAATTAAAGTGGAGAGGTTTAAAGAAAGAGAGAGGTCAATTTGATTATGTTGCAACATTATAAGTTTTGTGTTCACAAGTTAACCAATTATCATGATTCTGAATTAAATAAATTGTACATATAGAGATCAAGAGAAATTTTAATGAAGCTAATTGATTTAGGGCACTGTATACTGAATCTACTCTGAATGATATGTCTAATATGAGCTGATATATATTTCTAACAAATGTGTAACAACGAGCTCTCAAAAATGCTGGTCGCAAGATTATTTACCAAAATGAACTTTGCGAAGAATAGAAAACAAGAATCTTGTTGAGCTCATTGTGTACGAGTAGGAGATGATGTAAATTATGGACATCCCAAGATGGCTATGTGCTGAGGGCCATCCAATATGGGCCAAGCCCAAGATAGGCCATGAGATGGGCTAAGCCCATAACTCATCCCATTTTCCAGTAACTGCAAAAGAGTGGTTATTAGAAAAGGGAATCGTTTTAAAATATGAAATAATCGAACCAAACTGAACAAATAAGTTTCTTCTTCTCCATTTTTCTTCTCTCATTGTGCGATTCTTGAAACGACTTTTCGGAGGGCCGCAAATGAGCATTTAATTTGTGATATTCAAGGCAAGTCTGTCTTTGTGATGTACTTTCGATTGGTGTAACAATTGATTCTTAGGCATGTCTTCCGCATATTCATAATAGGAGTTTGTTTTCATTTTTTGAGAATTTTAGTAATCCGATAGTCGCAATAGTCTCCAAAAGCAACTCAAAAAGGAGTAGAAGATTAAAAATAAAGGCTCAAGAGATTTATGTGTACAATATGATCCTTCTTTTGTAAACAACAAGAAGTCCAACTTAAAGTCTTGTCCTGATGGGTGCAACTGCCGAAAATGTTCTTTTGAGAAATCCAAAGGAAGTTTCAATAAGTTTCAAAAAAAAGAAAGAAAAATCAAAAGTTTTGACTAAAAAGTATCATATATGTATAGAAAGGCTAACTTATATTATAGTTTTAGTTATGAAAGCCGTGTGTTATTTTTCCTAGATTTTTTTGCTGGAGGCACTTAAGTGACCATATTATTTCTATTTGGCATTTAAGTGAGCTGGTGAAAACTTTTGGCTTTAAAGTAAGTTCATACAAAACTTTTAGTACTTTTAATGTCTTTATGCCTATCTTATTATATTGTTACAATTTTGAACTTGCACTTTTTCCACCTCTTTTTGACATTTGACGATCTTTATCTTTTTAAATTGACTACAATATACCTTGCAAGTACTAGGTTTAAGATTATTTCTTAAATTATTTCTTCTTTTCTTTTGAAAATATGGTGCGTTTAGAATTGATAAATTATCATGGATTATCTTGTAAAGCAATTATAACTTTCATAATTATCTTGTTAATAGCTAATTATTTCATATAGTCTAAATAATATTTTAAGGAGCATTTTCTTTTGAATTTGCATGATAATGATAGGTGTTTAGAATTCTCACTATAGTTAAAGTTTCAATAAATTTTTTTGAAAGTATCTTAAAGAATCATGCAATGATGGCATAAAAAAATAAATAAAGGTCGGAATATTATGCATTCATTAAAACCAATACATGTTCTTTTCACTTTACTTGTACTTTGGTTAGTTTTAGAATAATGGTTCCCTAGTCTAAAAAAAGGACTATACAACTCATTAACACAATAACTTGTTAGTTACTCATTAACATAACAATTGGTTAGTTATTTGCCAGATGAACTATATTTTTTGGGTGGGAGAGGGGAAAGAGAGACACTAATTTCATTCAAGATGGTCGGGAAAAAAAAAAACCAAAAGAGAAGAAGAAATGCAAGTCAGTTTGACCTTAATATTTGTTATTCAAGTTGAACATGGTAGATTTGTCTTTGAGAAAATTTCAAATAGGAGCCTAAAGTTGAAGCTTTTTCTCATAAAAGGATATAAATGGACCATGTCTTAAATAAGGATATGAAGTGATCAATTTAATCTCAAATTAGGGCATCCATTTAGAAGCTAGCCAAATCTTATTCGTAGCTAGAAGTGTTTTTGTCTAAGGATTAATTTTCTTTTCTATTCTTCTTTTTTGCCTTTTCTTTCTGTCTCTTTCTTTTATTTTCTTCATCATCCTCATGCCTTCTAGTCGATCTTCCCATCACCCCTCTCGACCTCCTTTGCCACCGCCTCAATAACAACTTCAGTACCTTCATCAAAATATGGAGGTCGATTTAAGCGCTAGATCTAGCACGAGTAGGCCGAGATGTGATGCTATGCTAGATTTGAGCCTCACATCTCATGGTCATGCTTGAGCACGACGAGATCTAAGCCATTAGTTCATTGCCCTTATTATTATCGATACTCAAACTCAGCTTTGTCTTCACAGAGGCTATGATCAGTTTTAGTAACAAGAAGTTGGATTGAAGTTCCTAAGCCAGAATTTTTTAAAGGTTATTGTGGAATCTCTACGATCCTCATGTGGCTAATTTGTTTAGTGAAACACGCGATTTTGGGGATTTGTGAGCCACTTTGCATTTTTGTCTTGTTCTTCTCACGGGAATCTATGTAAATAACAAGTCCAAGTTAAAAGAGACAAATCCGTTAGTATGTGTGTAGAACTAGAGTCATCCTTTTTCGGATTTGGTGCTCTTGTTGTTTTGATAGCGATGAATATCTTTAATCCCAAACAGAATATTCCAGAGAAATTGTGAGTGATGGTTATCATGGTATAGCCAATTTTATTAAAGAGGAGAACGTGAAACTATTACTGTAATTACTAGAATAAGTTTGTTACAAGCAAATAATGCTGGAAAGCCAATCATGAGTGGCAGCTCAAGAGGCTATTTAGCCAAGAGTTCCTGAGTGTCCCAACGATTCATCGTTGGATAAGGCAGCTGGTGGTAAATAACTTGAATTCATCTTCTCGTCGAAATTGATGAGTACCTACACAAGGATGTGAAATTGCAATATGCAAAACACGCACTCTGAAGTTCGCTAATGGGGGACAACAAAACTTCTCGTATAAACTGCAAAAATGTATAGAATTTGAATTTTAAGTTTTGAAGTTTTGTAAAACTAAAGCAAGCAATACGTAGTTTTGCAAAGTTGCAGAACTTCTCGAATCTTTCCATGTTCTTTTCTCTTTAAATTGTTCGGCACCTATGCAAGCTTGCTATTGAGGAGGCTAATGCTGCTGTCAAGAAGGAGGTGATGCATAGTGAAGAAGGAGGCATTAACAAGATAAAGAAGGAAAAAAAAAAAGGAAAAAGAAAATAAGTCCTTAGACAAAACTACTCCTAGCTACAGATAAGATTCTGCCAGCTTTTAAGTTGGGCCCTTATTTGAGATTCGGTTTATTACTTTGGGTTCTTATTTGAGAGAGGATTTATTTAGGTCAACTCTTAAGAAAATAATTCTACTTCAAATCCTTATTTGAAAATTTTTCTTTGTCTTTAGTAAATTTAAAACCAAAGAATAAAATGGCAATAAATTAAGAGTGTGGGACCCAAACAATAATCTTAAATTAAGAGTGTGGGACCCATAATAGATAATTTGGTCGAAACCAAAAGGGGGGGGATCTTAATTCTGTAGGTATATAGTGAGTTCTCAGAAAATTTTAAGAGAATAATATTTGATAATATGACCGTAAAAATAAGTATAGTAAATTTCTAATGATCTTTAAAGTAATAAAAGTAAAATTAACTTCATGAGCATGAAAAAGGTAGGCACAAGATGTTACGTCGTAGAAAAATTATATATGACAATGGATTTGAAGATTGATTTTATCGCATACGATAGAAATTGTAGTAGAATTGACTGGCGCTAAGATGTATGATATATAAGGATTAGAAGAAAAGAACTATTACAATAAAATTTACTATATTATACACAATGTACTATGTAATTGTGCTATTATTGGATAATTGTTGTCATAAATATACACTAGTATAGAGCATAATTACACTTGATTCAATTTAATACGACTGTAGTAAACTATAGTATTAGATTTAATTTTACTTAACCATTGGGGCGTTGGCCTAGGAATAAATCACCTATGTTCTATGAGGTTAAGAGTTCGATTCACATCGAAATTGAACCTCTAAGCAACTTGTCTTCCGTTGCTTGGCCACAACATACTTTGTTATGAGAGACTTGTTAACTACTAGTGTTTTATTGGGTTGCAATGATGGGCACGCCAATCTCGAATCTTTGAATTGTGAAAATTGTGACTCAAACTGAAAATTGCGTAGCTGGTGCAATCATAACGCCCAAAAGACGTCAATAGCATTCCTCCCTACCTTGTTACTTATATAAAATGGAGAGTCAATTTTACTAAATTAAAGATTGATAATGGCTAAAAAAATGACAAATTGTCATGTCAAATTAAAGAGAAAAGTAACCCACGATCAATCTAAGCAGGACATATAAAATGTTTGACAAATGTAAAGTGTATACATATAAAAAATTTATGTTGCCTGATATTATATCTCTGATAATATTATATTCATATAAGTTGAACGTGAAAAGATAGAAAAGGAGTTTAGTTGACATGAACTTATAAAATTTTGATTTAAGTGGGGGGCCATGGTAATGGGTTGCTGCGCTAGGCTCCCCTGAGGAGTAGTCGAGGTGCGCGCAAGCTGGCCCGGACACCTCGGTTACCAAAACAAAAACTTATAAAAATTTAAAGTACTAAACCTATGCGAAGCATGGTCTATGACAAGAATTTTTCTCCAAAGTAGATCCATCAAGAAAAATAATTCCCAAAATGCATTCTCCCAGAACTACTTCCCCAACCATATAATATAGAAGGTTACCTAGTCACTATCTCCTTCATTCTAGTCACATTTGCCTCAAATTTTCGGAATAACTCTTTAATATTTTACAAAAATGAAAACCGTAAATCAATTGCACTTGTACAACTGCTAACCGTTTATCAGTTAATTAATTAATCCACATATATAATCTTTTACAATCAAATTTAATATCTATTTATTAAAACTCATTATATATTCTAAATATAAAGCTTTATAACACGAAGGAGTTTAAATCTGAAAATTGATAAAGGCAAAGATATATTGGAAGTAAATTTAAATAAATCCATTCTATTGCAAGTTGAAGTAGGATTTAAATATCGAATTAAAAATGCCATATCTTATACGTAAGATGAATTTTTTATAACTTTAAACATTCCATTGTTCTTCATTAAGCAATATTGCTCTCAAAATATCGATTCACTTCATTGAAACATCAGAAGGAAATCAGAACTTAAGAAAAGAAAAGAAGTAATAATCCTATTTTCTCACAACATCTCTGTATTTTATGTAATTTTACAACCTAATTCAAAAAAAAAAGAAAAAGAAAATAGAGACGTGGGAATGAGAAGCCAGTCTAGTTTGAGAATCTTTAGGCATGACATAGCAACGATAAGTTTAGATTTGAACATATCTTTAAGAGAGATCTATTCTGCGAATTACTTTTTTAAATGGATCTGTTTTGGAAAAACAAAAAGAGTTAAAATCCACTAGTGTCTTATTATTTGGAACTCTAACATTCATCACTATACCTACGATATCGTAATTTTATTTTAAAGTAGTAAGAACTAAATTAAAAAACAGAAGAATTCAAATATTAGGACAAACATATAAGGTAATCCAAAGAAAAAAAAACTATATCAACAAAAAGTTAAGTGTGTGGGCAGATAGAAGCGACTCAAGGCCTTGGAAGATACCATCCCTGTTTTGGTACTCTCTTGAAAGTCACAATGATTTAGTATTTGAATAATGACTATTCCGAATATGATCGTGGATGCATTTTGAGTATACTTTGTATCACTTTATGAACAATATGTTCCTAGCACTCTATGCTAGTGGACCTTGTTAACGTTCTTGAAGATTGTTATAAGTTGCGAAAGATTACACTTCGTGTACTGAATTATTGTCCTGATGAAACTTTGCACATTTGACCTTTTTTTTTTTATCTTACATTTTCTATGATAGGATTAGAGCACATGGTGTCGCTTTTCGTTTTCTATTAACAATAATCAAAGTGGTCCTTTGTACCCCTTATGAACATCTAGTTTCTCATAATTTTAGATTTAAACTCTGTCTATTTCACGAAAAATGAATAATTTGAAAAATGTTTTCCAAAAAATCATTGCTTATTTCCCTTGAAATTAGACAATGAAAATTATATTCATTATTGACAACAATATATGTTTAAGTGGATAATGAAAATATTATTTAATCATTCATTTTTCTTAGTGATACAAGTAATCATATTTAGGAAAGTATTTTTCAAATTATTCATTTTTTCGTGAAATGCATGCACTCTCAATTAATGGTCTACCCACTTAAAAGTTCAATAGAGGCAAAACCAATGTAAATGTTATATTTCTCAGTTCCATATCGAATTCTACCTGATATTAACAATGGTCTTCAAGCAAAGGTGCGCAAGAGTTCTTCTCTTATGCATTACTAATGTTGAAATTTGTTAGAATATATCTTGAATTCGAATCAAAACTTGACTCCATTGAAAGATATGGATTGGTTTATTGAATCTGTCAAGAAATAAATTCAAGAATTTTAATTGGATTAGAAATTTTAGAGAAGGAATTTTTTTTATATATCGAAGATAGCGTATCCATTGCAGGGGCGCAAAATATTTGACGGTGGATGGCAAAAGTTAATGGAATCAATCACCAAAGATTCGGTCAATGCATTGGTCTCTTGATGACTATCCAAATGTGAAAGACTGGTAGGACGTCACTCAAACTTTGACCGCATATGTATTCCTGCACAGGAGAAAATCTCTCTGTTTTTTTTTTTCAGCCGCACTGGGAGGGCCACCATGGGGAAGAACAAAAGAGAGAACGTGCAGACGTTCTTATTTTCACTACTAGTATTGTTGTTTTTCCTTTTTCCCTTTGTGAGTTTTCTAAATGAGTTCTATGTATGAGATTGTGTAATAATGTTCTTGAGTTTCGTGCTAAATAATTTAGGTGTGAGAAGCGCTTGAGTGTATGAGCGATTGCAACTCTGTAATTATCCAATTTAATAATGGATTATTTATTGGTGGCTCTTCTCCATAAATGTAGGCACTAACATTCATACCGAATCATGTAAATCTCTAGTGTCCTTTATATATATTTTTTCATTTATTTATCTAGTAATTTTTACAATTGACTTAATTTGCTTCTATCCCAATTAAATCAATGTACCTAGGAGACACTGATGGGTGAGAGATATTGACACAGAACATTTTATAAGTCATTATCAAGTCAAGCTAGCATATGACAAGGCATAAATGCTAAAGATAATCACGTAGTGCTGAGTAGGGGTGAGCTATACTAGGTTCCTTACAAGTTCTACCTAAAACCTAGAACATACATGTTCGAACAAATTCTTCATTTTTTGGAACCTGAAATCTAACCCACATACCCTATAGCCTGAGCCTACTCTATCATACGTTCCAAGGTCAGCTTTAGGATCTAGCATGTTCCATCAGTAGTCTTGATTAAACTATTATAATGAATCAACACATTTAATGACCGACATTTGTTACTACAATCCACTGACCATGACTCATATTTAGATATACGAAAAATGTAAAATGTTAATAAAGATAAGTCTGAGTCATGAATATTGTTGGTAGTGGAAGCTCATAATAGTGATTTCAGATTATCACAAAAATATGGGCTAAGAAAAACATAGAGACTTATTTGAAGTTTTAGGTTCCAAATCCAAAAATCTGGAACTTACCCGTCGGAATAGATTCCTTAAATTTTGAAACTTGAAACCTACCATGCATATCTTAGAACGTGAAACCTAACCGGTTCCGAGGTTTTCAATTCTACCCTAAAACCATGCTCTTTCCTAGCTAGTAGAATAGATCATGATTCGTGCAGTCCGCGAAAGTCACTTAGCACTATATGAGCCGACAGGACCTAAAGCACAAATTGAATGTGCATGGGTAGATTATTTCTTTATTGTACAAGCATAGACCCACTTGGACTTGCCTAAGACCGGTCACTGTGCGAAGAAAAGTTAATATTTTCAAGTAAGAATAATTATGGCCAGTACATGGCCTTCTGAATGACTAGTCCAGATCCTAATAATAGCTATGCTTTTTAATAAGCCTGAGTACTTAAATGAAATGAAACACTTTGACAAGACACTTGCCTTCATTGATCAGGTCTAGTCCCTTGGCCAGAGTATAAATATGCGCAGATGTTTTACAAAAACAAAATATATCCTTTAACAATATGAATGGGTCCATATGAATCAACAAAGGTTCCAAATCGTCTTTTTGTTGATGTTGGACAGAGACAGGTAATTTAAAAGTACAACAATAGAAAAAGTTGTTGCCATTATTGTTATCTACAGGAAAGTAAATATAAAAGATAGATTTGTAGAAAAACGTTGAGTTCTTTGATTGATTGAGAGGCCCTCTTGAAATAAATACACTTTGGTTGTTTTTGGTTGTCTGAGTTTTTAACTAGGATATGATAGAATAAGATGTAATATGAAATTCATGGATTTTACTATATGACATCCTTTGTCTAATGAATCACAGTGATAAAACCATATATTTTGATATCTTATTGTGTCCATTATAAATTGTATGTCAGTGTAAATGAATTTGAAAATGCATAAATGGAGATGGTAAGAATATTTCACAATTCACAATTAAAGAAACTACAAATGCATAAATATAGATAACCTCTAGAAATCAATCTTTAATTGATGTACGATCTAAACCTCAAATAGCAAAAGGGCTCATTGCAGGATTCTAGAGCCACATGCTCAACCTGGATGAGAAATACAAACGGCCTACAGTGGTATCAACAAAATAGATAGCCAAGAAATTCAATTCTAGTAAGAGAGAGAAAGCATGATCTTTCACTTGTGCTGCTCTATAAAGTATAGTGTTTCAACTCTTTTTGGACACTTCAACTTGAACTAGAGAGTGTTGAATAAAAAGGAAAATCCACCCCACTGGTGTTTTCGTGGAGCTTCAACGAACCAAAGAGTCGTGAAACTTCATTGTTCAATAGTGAAGGAGAAAGATGGGAAGACGGTCACGTTTTTGAGAAGTATCCTCTCTTCTCATTATTCATGAATTAGAAAATTCATTTTCAAGTTTTAATTTATTCATTTAAAATATAGATTCTTTGCTTTATTTTCATTTACTTATTTTTTGTTATATTTTTCATCGTTTTCAATTTCTTTTCTTGTTTATTTCTTTTTGTATTCCCTTCCATCATTTGTAATTCAAATTTTATAGATAATGACCTCTACTAAATAAATGTAGAATATATATTATAAAATTGATATATAATTAAAAATATGAATAAATAAATACGAAAAAGTTTCGTTATTTCTGTTTTGATATTTTGAGTTTTATTTTTTATTATAAATTTGATCTTTATTAATGTACTAAGTTTGTTAGTAAGAAATTCTGTCTACCTTTATCTTATCCCCACATTAGATATAGTTATATGGATTTATCTCTTATATGTCTAGTATAATTATTGTCTTGGATCGGAACCAAACATAAATAATGATGGCTTTTGGCTATGTTTATTTGTTCGAATTTTTAGTCATGATAAAACTAGATAGGATAAGATTAAAAAAAAATCTAAGAATTTTGTCTTAAAGTTTGACAATTAGAGAAAAGGCGTGATTGAGATTAACTCTCTTTTGCTGAATTTTTTTTAGAGCAAAGGACATACAAGAGATATGCATATAGAATAGACAATATTGAAGGGATGAGGCTCCTTCTCCCTTGCACAAATCCGTTGTATTATTGGACTTAGCAGCTGTCCAATTAATTACTGCTATCGCATCTCGACGCTACTCATTGTTCACCGTTGTCTAATGACGTGACCAGCTCTTGCCACTGCTTTGTCCATGATTTGTCCCTCCGTAATTAATTCTTTTGCACGAGAAAGAAACTCACCCCCTTAAATTTCTCGCCCACTTCCCCTTCCATTCATGTTTTCCTTTTATTCTTCATAATCTTTCGTTTACCCTATTCTCTTTTCTTTTGCTCAGTGGAGGAAGTACTCCAACATTTCTATGTGATTCCTTGGACCCCATGTTGCCGCCTCAAGCTTGCTAATTTTATAAGATTTTCGCTCCCATTACATTGCACTCTTTGCTTTGCTAGATTTTATCGTGACATTTTTGCTCAAGTTCAAGGCCACACTTAATGATCACTACCACCAGAGATGTGGTTGGGCATGGCGGATAGGTGGCATGCTGCCAGAAGGGTGGCTGGGCACAGTGAAGAGGCGGTTGGGTGAGGAGGAGAGGCAGCGCTTGTGAGAAAAAACCTAGATCTCTTTCCATGTTGCTCTCTTGAAAAGTCCTATCTAACTTTATCCCACCTCCACTTAGGAATATTTTATCCAGGCTATATCCCTTTATCTAGTTCCGTATGGTTACTAAACATAGGATATGATAAAATCTATTCATCTTAAATTTTCTCCGAAAGACTAAACAAAACCTTTTTGGGTATATATAGCCCTCTATCATGGTTACATATGATGGTTACAAACAATTGTTACTGAATTTGCGTACATATAACTTCCTAATCTGGTTTGTGGTTATAAAAAGTTACTCTATGATCTCATATTAGTAAGCAACACTTATTTTATAAGAAGTTACATGTCCGAAAATAACATTAATCGGCAATTACATGCTAGTGTTCTACTCATCCTCAATGAAGGTTCTTATTTAGAACTTTTGACCAAATTGTTTTTATCGACCTAGTTTGTTACTTGTCAATAATTACTAGGGGTGATCGGTTCCCGGGTAGTTCTTGGGAACCGAACCGTGGAACCAGTTCCCTGTTATTTGTAATTAGGAATTGAACCAGACCGGACTGAGCAGTCTGGTCCGATTACCGCCCAATCCAGTCCGATTCTCGATAGGTAATTATCGGCTCTTCAAGGGTTGTTCGCAATCATCTATGGCAAAGAGTCGCAAAGGAAAGGGAAAGTTGATGGATTATATTATACTGTACACATGGAAAAGCACTCAGGAGTCACATTTTTTGCACCAAGCTCTAAAGCAATAACGTCCATGATTGTTATAATACAAACCAATCTAAACAGGAACATTCCTTGGATAATCTTGTGGACATCTTTTGATGGTTTCACCTCGGAAGGATCTCTTTCTACAATTATGCAAGAGCATAACTTAAGGTTGATAACTGATATACTCACGTTTTTTGCATACTTCCGATTTGTATCCTTTCTCAGTGGACAAGCATTGTGCACAACTGCTGCTGTTGTGGGAGGGAAGAGCTTGGCATCTCAAATTTCTGAGAGAATAATAGTTTTTTTGCCTCCTGCTTGTTAATAAAAGGCAGAGTTATACTTTCATGATATTAATTTGGGACATGGCTAAATTGTTGCATGTTTTCGTGCGTGGACTTGGAGACTGGAGAGGACTAGAGGTAGAAGAGACGTTTTGTTTTAATTTTAATTTTAATTTTTTTAATAAATAAAAATATTTTACGGTCAGATCGGGTGGACGGTTCCACCCCGGAAACTAGACTGAAAATTCTCGGTTCCATTTATATGGAATCGGGAATCGGCTCATTACCTTTTAGAATCGCTCGGAACCGGTCTAGGTGGTTCCGAACAGTTCCCGGACGGGTGGTATATAATGCTCACCCCTAACAATTACCAAAAATTGATTATTTTTTATGTCAAAATATGGTCCCATTGAAAAAAATTGGTCATTCACCGATCATTCAATTATTTTAAATTAGATAATCAAGACTCATTGTATGCCCTATTGTCATCGACCAATTTGATTTTTCAATGCCGAATTGCCTCCTAACTTGTTTTCTTGAAAAAAGTACACAATTAATTGGTCTTGGCTCCATGAATGGTGCCGCTTGCAATATGTTTTGTTTACTAAATCTTCTTTACTTGGAATAACTTGGCTTTGCTTAATTTAATCATTTCAAAAGTAAGCCAACTTATCTCATTTGATTTCTTAACATTGAATAAGCAAACTTGAGTATTTTATCACTAGCCATGGTTATTTTCTTTTATTTTGGCAAATTTCAAGGATTGACAAACTAGCTTGCCAACCACCATTTTTGCCACAACTATTTCAATATTTTCCTCTTTGTCAGGTTAATCATCTTATTCATGTCTCTCCATTAAATCCACGTTTTTATAAAGTCTTCATGTAGCTCTTTACCTTCATCTTTTCGCAATTACTTATCCTTAGACACTTGTATTGCCAATGGAAATAAATTGACAAAGTCTTAACCTTCAAATTTTTCTTGCCAATTAAAATTAACCAATTGAAAGCCAAATTCATGAATTCTTTATTTGAGAGCAAAAAGGGGCATCTAATGTTAGCCTTTTTAAATCAAGCAATAGAATGAACCCACAATTATATTGATGAAGTTTAGTTAAATTAGCAGCTGATAATTCAAAAATTCTTCCTTCAAAACTGAGAATGGATTGTCCTCTTATCTTAGCCTAGTTACCAACGAAATTGGGTGTTAAGTTAGAGTACCAGGCAACAAAAACAAATGAAACAACTTAGGTTTCAAAAACTTATTTGTCTCTGCTTCCTCACACCGGGCTATAAATTGAACAATATATATATATATATATATATATATATATATATATTTGATTTTGCCAATTCATTTTCATTTGTAAATATGTAAAGTTGGGTATTTTGAAGCCTCTTGGAATAGGTTGATTATCGACCCATTCGAGATATAGTTTCACATAAATTGGTATGATAACACCCTCTTCTAACCTTAACTGTTGTCATGCTTCTTTGACAAACTATATAAGGTTCAAGTGAGGATTCAATTGGCCATCTTGCCTCTTTGGTGATGATGTCGTTCTTGCCGAATTACCTATGTTAATCAACATGTTAGGCTCAACAAGATTATTCACATTGGGCGGTACCAATGGAGCCATCTGTCTTACAATTTCAATATTCTATAGTTGATTGGCCTATGGACCAGTTTGATTTGCCAAATTATGTTATCAATTTGGTTATTTTGACCATAATTAGCCTAATTATTATCACTATTTTGACCATGATTAGATATGAATTGACTACTCTAACCAACATTACTAGCCTCAATAAATGAAGAAGGACAATTAATTTACATTCTGGTTTATCCTGTCCTCAATAGGACATCATTCACAAAATTGATGATGACCGACTTGATCATGTCTCATGTGTGACATAAAATGTATTTGGTCATATCATTTTGCTGCTTTTTGAACTATCTTCTCATAGTTGACTATATGTTGGAATTTGGAGCCACATCCATTAACCTTTTTTCAGCATGATATGTCGGAATATCAACGTGATTATCTTCTACCGCTCTTCCAGTGGATAAAGTATTAAAATGCATGGTCATTGCATTTGGGTTGCTGTTAAGGACTCTTGTTAATTTTTGGTTCTTGTCATCGTAATCTTCTTGAATCAACAATTTGTGTCCCATTGAGTGTGCCAAAAAGATGTTTCACAAAAAATAATGAAATATCTATGGATGACTCGTTATAAACTGACAAGGTTGTTTTGACACTAAACTTTGCCGATCTAATAAGTTATTTTAAGAAAATTATTAGTAGTTAAATCTAAAAAATTTAATTAATTTAAAAAGTTGGGGAAAGGATCAGATCCGGCCATTCAACTTGGCCTATACTTGTGCGAGGCCTACCCCGCGCATGCCCTTTCGCCGTGGGCCCATCTCTCATCTTCCTTTCTTTGCTAGGTCTTCTCTCCTTCTTCCTCAAACTAGCCTTGCCTTCATCTTCTTCTACCTCTTCTCTCTCCCACTTGGCTCTACCCTTACTTTCCCCTTCGGATTTCACACCTACTAGATTTTCATGACTTGCGTGAGCATGCACGCATGCACACACACTGGCGAATAGACATTTTCGACAAGGAAAGGAAGAGGGGACAAACGGGAAAAGTTGCGGAGGGGGAAGAAAGGAGGGGGTTGGGGAAAAAGTTGGGAGGATAAGTAAAAAAGAGGAAAGAAATATAGGAGAGGACTGAGAGAATGAGGGGAGGAAAGCAAGGAGGGTAGCCAAGTGTTTGGCCTCGTGGATTCTTTGACAAATCGTGCCGATCACAATAGCCAGCTGTAATGCTTCACGCTTAACCCCTCTATCTTTGTCTCTATACTACATGTGGAGCCATAAAACCACCGTGATTAAATCCTTGGCTCATTTTTGGAACTTGACGACTTTCACGTTTGTATTTGATTGAGCTGAGTTATCCCCAACTTTAGAAGAGTTTGATATTATCATTTTCATTTGGTTTAACCATAATTAGGTTCAGATCCTAATTCGAGTCTAAGTGAGTTTTCTAAAATGGCTTGAATTTAGAATTGTTTTACAAAGCAACTCGAATGCAATCGCCTTGTCTTACTTGAAATGAAACTTAGCTAATTTACCCGTGGGGCCAAACCTCTAAGATACCAAGGTTTTCCTTTAGCATTTTTTCTTTGTCGGGTTTTCTTACACAAGAAAAATAATGGAGCCTCGAGTCTATGGGACATCCTCAAACCTGATCGTCTCTTATGAAGTGATTGAATGAATGATGGCTGAGTGACAAATGATCTCTAGATCGGATTAGGATAGAATTGACTTGAATGAGCCTCAGAAGCAATTCTTTAGCCTCGGACAACTCCGGGATGATTGATTCGGCCAAGGCATGCCCGATAGATCCCCTTGTATCCGTCATCGTCTCACGTCTCGTCTGCCAATCTCTTACATCCGCTAGACTCCAAACAACTCGATAAAATCCGAACTTGCTCTATTAGTTATTTCATCAAATATATAGATTAAATTAGCAGTTAAATACTAACAAATTAGTCCTATTAGACACAACCCCTAGCCCGACCCACGGATTAGTGCCGAACAGCTTTTCCCCAAGACTGACCGCCTAGACAGCTCCTAACGGCCAGTTCAACCACTCGGTCACTTAGATGACCATCGTGCGGGCATCCATCCATCGAACGATTGCCAGACCCTCCTCCCATTCCTTAGTTGGCCATCGAATAGCCAATTGTGGCCAAAACTCCCTCCACAAGCCATCTTACCCCTTGTCTTACATGCATCCCTTTTCCTCATGATTTCCCCTCAACTCAATCATTACGCATAATCCCTAGCTTTTCTACATTCATGATTGCTGCTAGAAGGGGAGGCATTCATGGCCACCACTTGTTAGCCATGTAGCCGCTGCCTCTGCCTCCTAATAAGCTACCCTGTCGCGGCCAACAGCCATGCCAATTGGCATGGCCAGCCCGGCCAAATGGCGAGGCCAGCAATAATTGGCATGGACTATAAAAGTCCACCCATTCCTTTCATCTCCTTCCCTTTTCTTCCATTGAGTTTATCTAAAACATCATACATTTTTTGAAAATAGCCGAGAGAAGGATAATAAGAGAGATCGAGTTGTTTCGATGGAGATTTTTTCTGGAAAAGCCGAGAGAAAGAAAGGAAGAAAAAAGGGAGTTGCTGTCATGAGGATTTCTAAAGAGAGTCACCGAGTTGTTGCTATAAAGCTGTCGTCGTACGCCTAGGGGTAGCACACCACCACCGACTACCGAACAATTCTTGGTCTAGGCAAGTAGTGCTCTATTTTTGTGGTTTATGAGTCATCGGTTTCTTTTAAGTTCTTATTTTGGGTTGTTACACGTCCAAAAAAGATTATTATTAGGGTTGCATGCATTATTTATAATATTTCGGTTAATCTTCATGCATCCTAGGACCGCTTAGATATTTGAAAAACTTAGGAAATTGCATAGGTACACATGCTTGGTTGGATCATGCATGGAATTGGATATGCATGATTCAAGTGAGAATGTGTACTAGATTTGAAAAATAATAAAATTGCATGATCTTACGTTTGGCCGAGTTATGCATAGTATGAAATGTGCATAGCGAGGCTAGATGTTTGACTCCGCTAGTTGGTTGTGTGCGATATTTGTGGAATGTCGATGCCTCTAGAGTTGGGATGCTTTGAATGATGGTGCACTGGGATCAGAGGCAGTCGCCAATGCCTTTTGAACAAAATGCTTAGAGTGCAATCTGAATGCCTTCGGAGTAAAGATGTTTGGACAAGAGGTCCAAAAGCCTCCTTGTGACAGGTCGATTGGCCTCTTGATAATAGAAGCTGAATGAAATGAATTGCTCCCAATGTCAGACGTGAGATGATGTGGAGCCCCCTTGGAGTGGGGGTTGTCTCGGATGCATGAAGATTGGGGCTCTTGAAGAGAGCATGGGTAGTAACTTGACACGAGATGCTTGGAGTGCGATCTAGATGCTTGAAGCGTGACTTTAGAAGCTTTTTCATGATTGGTCGAAAAGGCTGATGCCAAAAAGTCTAGGAGGAGTGTTACGATATCACATGCACAATCGGATTTGACTCAATGATTATGAAAAGCTTTTGATTAATCTTAATGAACTTACATGCGTATGCCAAGGATTGCGATACGTGACGTTTGACATTGCATGGACCATATGATTAACTGAGCTGTGTGAGATGGTGTATTACTTGCTAAGAATTATGCTTACTCTTTTGTGGCTAACATTTTTCAAATAAATAGATATGGCATCACCTTTGCATCCTTCACCTAGATATGGAGAGTTCTCGTACGATCTCGTAGAGTTTATCTCTCCGGTCTATCTTGGCGATCGTTTCTTGATCGTTTTCATCATCAACAACGGGTTCACGCCCGCTATAGCTTCTTTGCCTACTACGTTAGGCATGGTTCACTTTGCTTCGAGTTGTTGCCTCCCTTGATGCACGATGACCTAGGGAGTAATGATGATAGCAACTCCGAGGGGGACTTCTGACTTGGTCCCCAATGGGTCTAGCCAGCCCTGAAGTCAGTTTGAAACTAGATTCGAATATTGTTGTAGTGGTTATTATGTTAGATTCGGGTTTAGTTGAGAGATGACCAATTATGTATGATGGGTTGACCTCCTTATGTAGGGATTTCTTCTCTTCATTCTATCACCACCTTGTAATTGTTTCCTCAATGTTATGTATCACATGATCCATAATCTAAAAATAGATGGTGTTTTCTTTGTTATTGTGTTTGGCCCCAAGTTTTAAGAGAATGGGAATAGAAAATGAACCCAATTTAATTAGGGATTAATCTATGAAGATGTCATTCAAGTAGTCTAGTTTGTCACAATATGTGTCCCATGCAATCTTTTGGTATCAAAGTCTAGGGTCATTTGGAGTGATAAGGCAAGAAGTTAGGAAGATTAGGGGCCTAAGTTCACAAACAAAACACTTTAGATCTTAGATGAATGGATCAACTCATCTTATTGGATGACACTCATGTTACGAAAGTAATATGTGTTTTAGGGAATTCTTGAAGTACTTAGATGAACTCCCAATCACTAATACAAGTACTTGGCTTATGTAGAAAAGTAATAGCTAGAGATGTGGAGAATAGGGGTTGGAACTCGGTCTAGCGCAATGAGGGATGAATCATGTGACACTCCTCAAACTGGCCCCCGAATTGGTGGAATATTGGAAGCTCTTGCACAAGCAGGAGCAATGATGAGGCAACAAGCTCAACAGCTTTGACACCTCATAGTGCCGAATGTAGACACAAGGGCTGATTAAGCAGTTTTTGAAACTAAAACCACCTGGGTATGATAGAATGGGAGGTCTAGAGGAAGCATAGCGATGGGCCAACAGTATGGAGAAGATTTTTCCATTTATTGAGTTGCGGTGAACCGATAAGCCGACTTTGGCAGATTTCCAATTCAAGGGAAATGCTGAGTATTAGTGGAGAGCCACAAAAGGGACCGCGTTTCCCTCGAAAATAGAGTTTACTTGGGAACGATTCGCGAAAGTCTTTTATGCTAAATACTTCTCAGATTGTGCTAGGAACAAGAAGGCAATTGAATTTATGGAGCTTTGTCAGAATGAGATTACGATGGACCAATACGAGGCGGCTTTCTCCGAATTATCCATGTATGCTCCTAGACTTGTAAAGCATGGATAAGACAAAGTTGTGAGATTCCTGGAGGGCATGAGAGCCGGTGTTTGGAGGCAACTAGTGTCACTTAACATTAGGACTATAATGAGTTATATGTTAGAGCTCAACTGGTGAAGCATGAGCTATTTCGAGAAAAGTGAGAGAATCAAGTCGCAAGGAAGGTGGAAGTTCGTGTCAACTTTGGTGATAAGCAGCTCAACAAATTTGGGGCAAGGTCTCGAATGGCCAGTAAGAGACTAAATATGGAAGGGCAAAGAATTCCAAAGGAAAACCCAATGATGCCCTACCTGTCTGACTCGGTAAGGCGACGCTTTAAGTATGAGAATTTCTATGGTAACCAACCTTGTTAGGATATGAGAAGATGTTTTGAATGTGGAAACCAGGACACATTCACTAGCGATGCCCCTTACCAAGACCAACAACTTCATTCAGGACCAAATAATCCAACACTAATACCACATACATTGACAACCCTTATAGGAAACCGGCCGATGCTACCTATGGGAAATCAGCAGAGGCCACCTGCCTAAGGACTAGTCTATGCTTTGATGAAAAGGGAGGCATAGGCTTCTGAAAATCGTTATCACATGTATGATTTTGGACTTGAGAATCAAAGCCTTTCCATTGTTTGACACGAGTGCAAACTCATGCATTCATATCAACTAGATTTATGAAATTATGTAAGTTGGAACCTAGCTCATTGATGACTCCACTCAGCAAATTAACACCCTTGAAAGATACAATTATATCCATTATAAGGTGTAAGGATTGTAAAATTGTGATATATGGGCGTGAGCAAGAGGTCAATCTGGTCATGCTTGACATATATGATTTCAACTTGATATTTTGTATGGATTAGCTTAGTAAGCAAGGGGCCAAGGTGGATTGGCATAGGAAGGTTATACATTTTAATCCACCTAACCAACTTAACTACGAAGTTCATGGATAGATCCCATATCTCCTTCAAAATGATATCTGCCTTGGAAGCCGTTAAACTTCTAAGTAAGGAATGTCAAGAATATCTAGTGGCCATAAAGGACCAAGCTAGTAAAGAGACCAACATTGAGTCCAGTAATTCAGGAATTCCTAGATATCTTTCCAAAATAATGCCATGATTACCTCTGGAGCGAGAGATCAAGTTTGTGATTGAATTAGCACCTTTAATGGAGCCGATATCTAAAGCCCTTTACCGAATGGCTTTGGTGGAACTAAAGGAACTGAAAGCCCAGCTATAGGAATTGATGGATAAGAGATTCATATGACCAAGCGCATCGCCTTAGGGAGCATCGGTGTTATTGGTGAAGAAAAAAGATGGATTATTGCGGCTATATATCGACTATCAACAACTAAATCAGGCCGCTAGTAAGAACAAGTATTTGTCGCCAAGGATTGATGACCTCTATGACCATTTGCAAGGTGCGTCAGTATTTTTAAATATTGATATGAAGTCTGGGTATCATCAACTAAGGATTAAGAATGAAGACGTCCCCAAAACCGCATTCAAGACTTGATATGGACATTATGAGTTCCTAATAATGCCATTTGGTTTGACAAATGCCCCTGTAGGATGTGGATCTCAAATAAAGTATCCAAGTTGTATTTGGATAAGTTCATCATAATCTTCATTGATAATATTCCGATATACTTTAAGGGGTTTGAAGAGCACGAGCAACACTTAAGGGTAGTATTGCAAACTCTTAGAGAGCATAGGTTGTACTTGAAGTTTAGCAAATGCGAGTTCTCGCTTGATCGAGTGATATTTTGGGCTATGTGGTGACAAATGACGGGATATCATTGGATCTAACAAAGGCCAAGGCAGTAATCAATTAGCCTATACTTACCATGGTGATTGAAATTCGGAGTTTTTTTAGTCTCGCCGAGTATAATTGATGATTCACGGAAGGATTCTCATGGATCACTAGTCCTTTGACCAATTGACTAGGAAAGGTATGAAATTTGATTGGATTGAGAAATGTAAGAAAAGTTTTCCAGAGCTCATAAGGAAATTAATCTCAGCTCCTATAACTTGGAGGATTTGTGGTACATATTGATGCTTCTTATAAGGGTCTTGGTGGAATCTTGACGCAACATGGAAATACCATCGCTGGTGTCTAAGACTGCTAAAGCCGTACAAGCTAAATTACTCGATGCACGATTTGGAGTTAATTACCATAATGTTCATGTTGAAGATATGGAGACATTATTTATACAAAGTAAAGTGTGAAATTCACCGATCATAAAAGTTTGAAATATTTATTATTTTAGAAAGAACTCAACATGAGCTAGAAGAAATGGGTGGAGCTACTAAAGGATTATGACTATGAGATCTTATACCACATAGGGAAGGCGAATAAAGTGGCAAACGCCTTAAGTCGGAATTCTACAATGGAGATAGCTAATGTCATGATCAAAGAATGAGAGTTACTCGATGAATTAGCTAACACAGAGTATCAAATTGTGGTTGATGAAGAAACAAGAGTGATGACTACCCTTAGGATGAACCAAAAGTTATACAGAAAGTTAAAGCTGGGCGGAAGCAGGATCTTGAGATTGCTAAGATTTGTAAAAGGATTTTTGAGGGGACAAGACTGGTTTTCACAAGACGGATGATAAAATCATCAAATTTCTAGGACGATTATGTATGCTAGACGATAAAAAACTAAAGGAATACTTGTTATCAAAGGCACACCATAGTACTTATAACATTTACCCAGGGAGTACGGAGATGTATCAAAATCTCAATTAGAATTTTCGGTGGAACGAAATGAATGGCGATATTATGTAGCATGTGCCTCGCTTGCCTCAAAACTTCAGATATTATAATGGAAATGTGAGCATATAATGATTGATTTTGTACAAGGGTTGCCAAAGACTTCAAGTAGTCACTGTACCATATGGGTGATAGTGGATTGTTCAACAAAATCTGCCCACTTCCTTGGTATCAGACAAGACTTTTCCCTAGAAAGTTATGTTGAGTTGTACATTAAGCAAATACTTAGACTACATGGAATTCGGATGGCCATCACTTCCGATCGAGATTCGAGATTTACCTCAAATTTTTGGAAGAAGTTATAAGTCGCGCTTAGGACTCGACTAAAAATCAACATAGCTTATCACTCGCAAATTGACTAACAATCGGAGAGAGTAATCTAAATTCTGGAAGGCATGCTACGAGTCTGTGTTCTCAAATTTAGAGGTAATTTGGATGATAAATTGCGTTTGGTAGAGTTTGCTTACAATAACAGTTTCTAGCAGAGTACTAGTAGCACCATTTGAAGCATTGTATTTGAGACATTGCCAAAAACCTATTTATTGGAGCGAAGTAGGGGAACACAAGTTGACGGGACTCGAAATAGTTCAAGCCACCTCAAAAAAGATTAAGACAGTATGACAGTATCTAAAGACCACTCAAGACAGGTAAAAGAGCTGTTGCTCACAAAATATTGTTACTCAGTAGTCACATAATGCGGTTGCTGAATTCATCCTTAGCGAAGGTTCTCGTGGATTTGATGTTTGTTGTTGATAACTTTATTTGAGGGTTTTCAATTCTCTTCAAATTGTCGCCATATCTTACCAAACTATCTTTATTAACTCAGTTTGTAACCTGCCAATAACAAATAAGAGTTTGTCATTTTTTTTGCATCTATGGTATCTTGACAAGTTGTTCTCTTTTTCCTAGTGAGTGGAAAGTACTTTTAGGCCGTTATAACATAAATTTGTCAATGGTCCATAGCCTTGATCATTCAGCAAGAGCCCCCATTGGGCTCGCCCGAGCCCACTTGCTTAAGAGCACAAAGTGGTCGAGCCTTGACAATCCACGCCCTTCTTAGACCTAATCGTGCACATCTTAACCTGCCCCGATACAATCAATACTATACAGAAAAAAGTATTGCATTTCTTAATCATAGACGGATCTAAACAAACTTTTTGTGTAGATCAAATGCTAAGGCTGACGAACCCATTCATCTCCCGGGTCAAGTACCCCGAGTCCTAGGCACATATGGTCTCGCACATTTGTGCTAGAGGTAGGAGTAGCGGCTTTAGGGGACAATTGCCAAATAAGTCATAAACCTTTACCTACTTTGCCGATTTAGTCCTAAACCTTTTGCAACTTTGCCGATTAAGTCCTTTCAGTGGATTTTGGCGGGAAAATGCCTATGTGGCGACGACGGAGCTCACCAGCGATGACGTGGCGGTGACTGGACAAAAAAAAATTTGTTTCTTTTTTTTTCTAAAAAAAGACTTACTTGGCCGGTGAGCTCCGCCGGCCGTCGGAGCTCACCGGCCACCGCCGCCCTCGCCAGTGGCCGGAGCTCCCTCGCTGCAGCTCCCTGCAGATCTGCAGCGAGGGACTCCCTCGCTGCAGATCTGCGAGGGAGTGACTCCTCGCTACAGCAGCGAGACTCCAGCGAGGGGTCTCCCTCATTGCTAGGGCGGCGGGGCCAGATTTGGGCTCGCCCAGATTTGCAACTGTGTAGATCTGGGCGAGCTCGCCCCGCCCACATCTGGGCGAGGCGAGCCCTCGCCCGTGGCCGGCGAGGACGGCGGTGCCCTCTCCAGCTGCCGCCGCCCTCGCCTACTGCCGGTAAGGGCTTCGCTGCCTTCTAGAGTGGCCGGCGAGCTCCGTCGGCCAAGTATTTTTTTGAATAAAAAGAAGAGAAAAAAAATAGAAATTTTTTTTGTCCGGTTATCGCCGACGAGCTCCGTCATGCCACGTCATCGCCACGTAAGCATTTTCCGGTCAAAATCCGCCGGAAGGACTTATTCGGCAAAGTTGCAAAAGGTTTAGGACTCATTTGGCATAAAAAAAGGTTTAGAACTAAATCGGCAAAGTAGGTAAAGGTTTAAGACTCAATCGGCAATTGTCCCGCGGCTTTGGTGACATCATCCATCGTTGTGGTGTTTTTCCCTAGGTGATGTCGCCATGTCTTGACTTGATTTATCTTAACCGCGATTACCATTACCCGAGCCATTGCTCTCGGAGATGGTGGATGGTCACAAAGTTCAGAGGGTCGTCCATCTTTTAAGAACACCAATTCAGATCTTATTACAAGTAGTACCTCTTAACCTACGTATTATTCTTCCTCCAAGGTTTGGGTATTTTGCAACGAGTGGTAGATTGTTGATTTTAAAGAGGCAAGTAAATGATGCAAGAAACATTTGCTATCAATAATCTAAGATACTAGATAGTAAAAATAAAATAAAAATTTACATAAGAACATGGTGTTTTTTTATTAATTGAGGGGTCCTGTCTATAATGAATACACTTGTATAATTATAACATATGGCCGTTACATACAACGGTTATTGGTAATCCACGCCCTTCTTAGACCTAATCGCGCACATCTTAACCCACTCCGATGCAATCGAATTATATATAGAAAAAATTAAGATGGACCTAGACAAACTTTCTATATAGATCAAACCCACCCATGGGAGTTGGTTAGGACGAACTTGGACCTCATTGAGATCCTGAGTTTGATTCCCCCAAGGAAGCGCCCGTGATTTAAGTGAGGGGGTCATGACGGTAGGTTGCTGTGCTAGTCTCCCCCGAGGAATAGTTGAAGTGCGCGCAACCTGGCCCGGACACCTCGATTATCAAAATAAAATAAAAAACTTTCTATATAGATCAAATGCTAAAACCGAACCCATTCATCCGTCTGGTCAAGTGCCCTGAGTCCGGGGCACATACATGGTCTCGCACTTCCATTATTGGCCATCGACGTCGGTCCAATTCATTCGCGGAAGTAGTACACATTTTCGTTTTGGCCTCCTTTTTTGCACTTTTCCACTTTCTTGAGGCTCCCCTTTTTGGCGCCTCCATAATTTTCTTATTACCCCCCCACATAGCCGCCCTCCCTCTTTCCTCCATTTGGCCTCACGCTCGAGCCGCATCACTCTTCAGATTCTCTCTCTCTCTCTCTCTCTCCTCTCGAGCTCTACTCGCTCGCTCCTTCGCCTTCTCTCTTTTTTATATGCCAAGGTTTCAAAACTTCACCACGCTTCTCTCTCCAGGCGCTCGCTTCTCATGGCTCCTCCTCCTCCTCCGCAGCTCGCCGCCGTAAAGGTACAGCCCCGCGTTGACCCGTTGACCCGCCGCCGCCCTCGGAGTTTCCGCGCCTTTTTTTTTTTTCCGGGGAGGCTCTGTTTTTGCTCGTTCCGTTTGGGGTGGGGGAAAGGGTTTGATTTGTGAGGGTTTTTCGTGGTTGCAGGACGCGAAGGTGCTCATGGTCGGCGCTGGCGGTATCGGCTGCGAGCTTCTCAAGACCCTCGCCCTCTCTGGTTTCGGAGATATCCATATCGTGAGTGGCGGTGGCATTTCTTTTGTTTATTTCTTCTTCTTTTGTTCCCCCCTTCTTGGGCAGTAATAAGCTAAGTTCTAGTGAGCTAGGGTTTCGAGTTGCGTGATTTGAGTTTTTAGGAATCTTGTGCTTCTGTGCTGCTAATTTTGATTCTTCCGGGGGCATATGAAGTGGTGCTAGGGTTTCGAAGGGGGTTTGGTAGTGGAGGAATAGTGCCACTGTGTTTCCTTTTTGTGCATGTGCGCTGCGTTAGTTCTTTGTCTGTCGCTCCACTATTGAGTTGGGTCGTATTTACTGTAAAAACTTTGATTGGGTAATTTGGAATACTACTGTTTGGTTTAGTCGATGGTAGTTGCTGATTGGCGCTTCCACAATGCCTTGGTTCCCCGGGTGGCTAACACCCATCAACTTTGGTGAGCTTTTTTATTCTTTGCATTGGTAAATCAATGTGGAATGTGGGATCTTTATTATTGAAAACTGATTTACCATATTCTGTTCATTTATCTGCACAAGCAATTTATTACCAAATTTATAGGATGGTTACCCCTCAGGCCACGATTCCCTGTCGATGGTAGATAAACAAGTTGATGACATGAGACAATCCTTAAAATTCAGTCATAACGTCCTAGGTTAAAGAATGGTTTCACACCCAAATTGTGGGTTTCCATTTTCATGTGCTATTTCTGTTGCTTTGAAATTGAGGATTACGTGCCAACAAGGGTACAACGAGCTATTCACTTAGATCTTCATTTGATGAGCTTTCATTCGTGCAGTATTCAGTAGTTGTTGCAGCAATCACCTTTTTTCTTGGTGTCATGGGGGATTTAGAACCATTTTTAGCCTTTTCAGGGTATGTGGATGTTAAACATCTAGTTGGGTTAGATTAATTTGTTGGTTTTACTCCCGACATGTGGCTCGAAGGAAACAAAGGGTTTGATGCTTGTGTGGCAGTGGAGGCGGTAGTGTGTTGGGCCACTGGATACATCATTTATGCATGCTAGTTTGTAAAATTGTCCCTCACAACAAATGATGCATTTGTTGGACATGCAGAACCTGCATCTTGTAGATTGATTCACCTGGGAAGTTGTTGTATTAATGCAAAATCTATCCACAAGTTGTGATCTCGTAGAGGGGTTGATGGTTTATTGCATTTGGCATGCACTTACATGGTGGTTCTGTTGGTGATGAGTTCACCCTAGTCTTCCTAATCAAGACAAATGACTCTGCACACAAAGTAATCTAGAATGGCCTACATAGTTTAGACAATAGACTGATTGAAGAGTTCCCGGTTGCCATGTGACCGCATCTGGTGGTGTAGTTTTGAAAGAGGTAGTGCAGATCTTGCAGCTTTTGTGTTGTGAAAGTGTATTATGTTGTACTGATGACTAGGATGTGGTCCTTGCTTATGGCTATTTGTGTTCTGGAAGTGCATTAAGTTACGCATCTGGCAAGAAAAAAGTTCCTTTTATTTTCTGGACGGGGGCAGATCTTTCTTGTTTCTGATGGTGGTAGCCACATAGTCTGGTTATACAAGTAATTCGAGGTTGTTCATCTTTATATGGATGGATCTAGGATCTGTACCTTAATGTCTCTTTTTTCTTGATTTTAACCGTGTAATCTTAGGAAGCCTTGCTGTTGATAGTACATAACATCAGGAACCTCTTGCATGTGTTGCATCAAGCTCGTAGAGTCAGTAGAACACCTGTATTCAAAACTTTGAGTAGTCATATCAAATATCTGGTTGAAATTGATTCTATTATTAGTTTGCTTCCAGCATCCATCTTTTCAATGAAGCATGGTCTTATGGAAATTGTGTTCCTGATTGTAAGAGCTTCCCTATTTTCCTTCCTTATAAATGTGTGTGACCTAGACCTTCGGGCCTCAAACCTCTTGGTCTCATAAAAAGTGATTCTAAAACAGAGAAGAGAAAAGGGGAAGGAGGATTGGGGCTGATTTCTGTTTTGTTATCAGCTCAGTTGCTATTGCATGATGTGTTCTGAATGGTAAATGTTGAAATATTATTGCAGATTGACATGGACACGATAGAAGTCAGCAACCTTAACCGGCAATTTTTGTTTCGTCAGAGACATGTAGGACAATCAAAGGCTAAGGTATCTCCAGTTGCTTTTTTGTAAATCGACAATTTCCTTTAGTACCTGGACTGATTCTAGTTGTGTAGTTTTAGTTGCATTATCTTCCTAATATTCTTCTAATCAGGTTGCTCGGGATGCTGTCTTGAGATTTAGGCCCAACATAAGTATCACGCCCTACCATGCAAACGTCAAGGATCCTCGCTTCAATCTAGACTTCTTTAAGCAATTTAATGTTGTCTTAAATGGACTTGACAACTTGGATGCACGGCGACATGTGAATCGATTATGCTTGGCAGCTAATGTTCCCTTGGTTGAGAGTGGGACTACTGGGTTTCTCGGACAGGTGACAAGTCATTTCATGTGCTTCTCTGGCTTATTGCCACAGTGTCAATCTTGCAAGACCTTTTCTGATTTTTTCATAAACTACTTGCATTGTGTTATCTGTCTGTTACTAAATGTACTTATCCTTTGTAAACTGCTATATGATTCCCAGCTAACATTTGATGTTGTTATCTATGCCAAAAATTGTCAAATTATCTGTTGGATGAGTAGAGATCATCTCATTACCTTTCCATCATTAAGATAAAATATCCTATTCCAAGGAGGTGGAAATTTGTCACCCTGCAATATTTGATGCTATTGAACTGAACATGGCCTTATGTTGTAAACCTTATGATTAAGGTTGTCTTAAAGTTATTATGGAATGATAATTAGTGCTTCAAAGGGGCAAATGAAGCCTCTGCTCATAAATTTATATTTGTAGTACATTTGATCTTGTAACTGCTGTGCCATAACTATTACACCTTTCACAGTTCAAGCGGGCTGTCTCATGGCTTAATCTAAAAAGTCTCTGTATATGAATTCAGTCGAATTAGAAAGGGCATTGTTTATATAATTTGGAGAAATTGATGTATGAATTAATATGGAAATACTAGTATTTATTATATGTGTAGAAAAATAATATTCATTATCTATCTGACCTTCCTAAATTTTGTTCTCTGCTCAAACATTGCCTGGGAGTGATCACGTCCAGAGATACGAGACTGACTGAGGAAATCAAATTTTATGGTTTCATGAGCTTGCATTGTTAACCATGAAAATGTTGAATTGATGGGTTGTAAAAATATTATGACCTTTAATAGGTCAAAAGGTTAGAAATAGAATGCTATTTCAAAGCAGTAGACAATGATTTTTTTTATTGTAATAATGTAAAAGCTTGGTGTATTTGCGGGTGATGTGTTGCTAATCAATGGAATTATGGTGTGAAAGCTTAAGGGACTTGCTGATGGTTTGTCATTAACAAAGTTTTGAATTATCCTCTCTCAACGTCTTCTTTCACTTAATAGATTCTGTTAATTTGCAATTATGGCTAATTTTGCTTTAAACTCACATGTATAACCAGGTGACAGTACATCTGAAGGGAAAAACAGAATGTTATGAATGCCAGCCAAAACCTTCCCCTAAATCATACCCTGTATGCACAATCACCAGTACGCCTTCAAAGGTACTTCCTTAGGTTATGATTACTTCTGTTTTTTTTTTTTTTTCCTTCTTCTGTTAATTGTTCACCTTTCCTTCCTATGGTGTGATATGGGTTATGTGAGCTATATTAGTGGGAATCAATTACGTAATTATGTCGCACAGGCTATGCTTCAGGTATTTGGAATATGGAGTATTTTGAAATTTGTAATAATTTGCTCAAAATTATGTGGGAAGTTTTGAATTAAAATTTTTAGGAAAATATGTTCTATCATCTGTTTTGAGAAATTAATTGATATGCGGTCTTTGTGCAAGTTCCATATTAATAAGTATATTTCAAGGCAGTATCGGGTTATTTTTTGTTAATTGGCTGCTTCTGCCTAGATGATTCAGAGAGACCCTACAATCACACTATATCAGATGAATGATATTTGTTTTATTTGACCTTAAGTAATTCGTTATGTTTGTTATATTTTCTTAATGAGCAGTTTGTTCACTGCATTGTATGGGCAAAAGACCTACTGTTTGCAAAGTTGTTTGGAGATAAAGCACAAGATAATGATTTGAATGTGCGTTCTGGTAATGCGAGCACTTCAGACCATACGGACGATGTTTTTGTGCGTAGAAAAGATGAAGACATTGAGGAGTATGGAAGGAGAATATATGACCATGTGTTTGGTTATAATATTGAAGTGGCTTTGTCCAATGAAGAGACATGGAAAAACCGCAATAGACCAAGGCCTATTTATAGTAAGGATGTATTACCTGAAAGACCGAATAAGCAGAATGGAAATATGGATAGAGCAAGTGTAACTGATAACCCATCTTCAGTCTCTGCCATGGCATCTTTGGGCATGAAAAATCCACAAGAAATATGGAGTCTTATGGAAAATTCAAAGATATTTTTCGAGGCTCTGAAGCTTTTCTTTGGGAAAAGGGAGAAGGTAATAATTTACTTTTTGCTTATCTGGATATCATGCTTTGATTAATGAACAATTTGCTCTGCCCATTCTGAAGGCAAAGAGCTTTTGCTTTTTCTCTAAAAAATTTGGCAGGAGATTGGAAACCTTAGTTTTGACAAGGATGATCAATTGGCCGTGGAATTTGTTACTTCTGCTGCAAATATCCGGGCCTCTTCTTTTGGTATCCCTCTGCACAGCCTTTTTGAATCTAAAGGTATAGCAGGTAACATTGTTCATGCTGTTGCTACCACAAATGCTATCGTTGCTGGATTGATCGTGATTGAGGCAATCAAGGTGCTGCAGAAGGATGTGAAAAGCTATAGGTATGGTTTAGAACTCTCTCTCTCTCTCTCTCTCATATTTTCTATCAGGCATTTAGAGAGTACCTAAAAAGATCATATCTGGTACTGCTGTATCATTCGCTCTAAAGAGAAAGAAGATTAGGATTTACAATCTCTATATGCATTCTTTCGATTCTTTTATCTGTTAGTATTTTCCACTTCTGTTTGTGCAATCTGCCTGTCTATGTCCATATCCAATTGGCCAAGGTGCGGACTGTTTCTGCTTTTGCTTTGGGGAGTAACCTAGATAATGTTGGCAACTGGGGGAAGTATCAGAAGGAGCAAATACTGTGTGGAACTTTGTAGATGATAAGAAGTGATCAGGGGGTTGGAACTTCAAAAAGTAAATACTGTCTGACGTTGAGGATTCCAATGCTCTGCTTATTGAAAATTGTCCACTCTTGTTAATTGCAGAGACTTGGTGTATTTAGTGAAGAACTTGTGCATTAGCAACTTGTTTAGGAGAAAGTTACTTATGCCTGGTTATTCTATTATTGTTGCTTGTTAACTTTACGCATAAGTTATGAGAGATGCTATTATTCTGTTATCATTCAGCAGTAGATGCATATAAAACATGTGTTACATGAATTATTTAGCTGACCTTGCAACTACTATAAGTTTGATCATGATCTGTGCAGGATGACTTATTGTCTGGAGCATCCATCAAAGAAGATGTTGCTTATGCCAGTGGAACCATATGAACCAAACAAATCCTGCTATGTCTGTTCTGAGGTAGTTTGCTTTCTTTTATTCTAGTGGTGGAATGTTTACTGGCATGTACAATGGTCTTCTGCTGATGCATGATTTTTTTGGTAGACACCGCTGTCCCTGGAGATTAACACCCATCGATCAACCTTAAGAGAATTCGTTGACAAAATTGTGAAGGCGAAGCTTGGAATGAACCTTCCCCTTATTATGCATGGGTCAGCCCTTCTTTATGAAGTTGGTGATGATCTTGATGAGGCCATGGTTGCAAATTATGCAGCCAACCTTGAGAAGGTGATCTATTTGGTTTTTCAAGCTGATTCTCAAGTGTTTGTTGGGGGTGCAATTGATGCAGACTCTTATTTTGCTTTCCTTCAATTTTCTAATGCCAGGTTTTGTCAGAGCTTCCGTCTCCTGTTACAAGTGGGACTCTCCTTACAATCGAGGATCTCCAGCAAGAGCTGACTTGTAAAATCAACATCAAACATAGGTCTCTCTCTCTCTCTCTCTCTCTCTGCAACATTCTGTAATGCATCCTTACTTTCAGCTTTTTAAGTACCTCAGGTGGTTTGACTTTTGTGTTTCTTCTCTAAAAATTCTGAATCATCAAATAGTCGTTACTTTCCTACAATGGCTCCTCATTAGGAAGTGGTCATCTTGGTTTTTCCATGATATTAGTGCAGTTTGTGTAAGATTTGAAAGTACTTCAATTGTTTTATCGACTTTGAAGGAGCATGACTTAGATTTGCAGTTTTGTCATATGATTCCATAATTACTTTGAAGGTAGGCAGTCTTTGTTCTTTCATCACATTGCTGAGTTAGAGGGTATCCATTTCATGATCATTATAACCGACCTTTTCTGTGCATGGCTAGACTTAGAGAGGTCACACTCTGTAACTGACTTCTGCATTTGGATCTTAACAGGGAGGAATTTGATGAGGAGAAGGAACCAGATGGAATGGTTCTCTCTGGCTGGACTCAAGCTCCTGCAGTTGAAAAGAAAGATGAGAACCATGTAGGCAATGGTGTTGGCACATCTAAGAACATTCCTGCAAATGCAGAGCAAGCTGAAATGAATGAAGACCTAGAGTTTGTTCCTGCAGATATTGAGATTCCTGCTGAAAAGAAAAGAAAGCTGTCCGAGATTTCGAACGACGGCGGCTTGGGTACTTCGAGAGTTGCTGCTGAAATTAACAACCATGGTAAAGTGGAGGAGCTTGATGATGACGACGACGTTGTTTTCATCTCCGATGGAGACGCAGACAGTGGCAAGAAGAGAAAGCTGCACTAGTTCTTGCATCCTAATTTTGTACTGACTGAGAGACGATATTCTTTTGGCTCATAGTTGTTGGTGTCCCATATAATCTGTAGTCAAATGGCTTGAGTTAGACTTAGCCAATTGTCAAGCCGTGTACTTGATCTAGATGTGAGAAGCCAGCCCTCATTTTTGCACCAGAAACGTGCAGAACTAACTCGACTTGTAATGCGTGAATTAACAAAGCGTGACTCATTTCACCTATGATCCTTTGTTCATGTAATTGGCAGTGTCATGTCCATTTTCCAATCTCCCAGTTTGTGAAGGATTGTTATTGCACTCGTAAAGCTGAAAAAAAATTAATTGTGTAACAGACTGACAGAGACGGAAGTTCGCCTTGTTCTCAGCTTTTCTCAAATCAGCCGTATCATCAACTGCACTCTATTTCATTGTACAGAGTTTGCTCGGGAAGGGGAAAAGCTCATGGATATATTTGATCAATTTCAAGCCTCTGATAGAGGAGGTGTGAAAATCTGGACTTTCTTGAGGAGAAAGCTGTGTCGATCCAACTTCTGTCAAGGGCCAATTTTTTGTCACGAATTCATATAAAATTTGGTTTATGTACAGCGTGAACAAGGAGAGAGAGAGAGAGATGCCTCAAATAATTCTATGGTATCTACACGCCGATGTAACTGCTGAAGCACTGGCTGCTGCTATATGCACTTCGACATGGGTATGGTGGAAACGGTGCTTCTTTCCTTTCCAAGGGCTTCCTTTTCTTGGCGTCCGGGTGTTCTTGTTTCTCGAGATCTTCGAGGCACTGCACATCGGCCATGCACGCGAATGACCTCGACTTTCCCGAGTAATACCTCGACAACCCTCTTCTGCAGGAGAAAAGAGAAGCCCAAAACAACTAAGAGATACATTCTTCCGGCTAAAAATGCCAGGTCTAACTGGTCTTACACCAAACAATAACACGATCCATCGGCTATAGTTCTTACTTCTTCGGAAGGTTGATCTTCAACACCCGCATGTCAAACATCCTTGCCTCATCCGTTTGATTCTCCATATAAATTCTTAGGCGGAGATGGACAGAGCCAAAGGCGGAGGGAAGTTGATTGTTTCTGAGGATTTCAGGTAGAAAATCTGAGATAAAACAGGAGCTAATAGTAAACACATATGTATGGGTCACGTCAAAATAACGAGGATGAGAACACGCAATTCATGGACGTGGATCAATAGAGCTCGAGTGATCACAGACAGTTTTATTTATGAGGATCGTTTTGCTTTTGAGGCCTCTCTAATCACCCCCGATTTACGCGCAAGAGGATGGAGGGAGATGCATCGACAGCCACATGTATATCTTCTGAACTCCTCAATTGGCCCATCTTTCTCATTGGAATCTTGCCTTTGGCCCTCCAACTCTCCTGTTGTTGCGGGCAAATTAGTGGTTGTTCCTCGGCAGAGTGGGACCTTTAACAGCATTTATGTGGTTGAGAAGGTATGGTTGACAACGCGAAACAGGTTACCGACTCAGGTATTTTTGATTTCTTATCGTAGAATATTAGCTGCTGAATGTGTTTTTTGCAGGCATAGACTGGACTCCATTGATCACCTATTCTTCGGGTGTCATTTTATGGGCCAGCTAGCACTTTTTTGGGCTGCTAAATGTGGCGGAATGGTTCTTGGCTGCATAATTTTAATCAGCGATGCAACATTGTTCTAGGAGAGTTTTCACCGATGCGTAACTCGATCTTCCTTTGGAGCTTTATGTCACATGATATGGACTGAGAGGAACAATACCTTATTCAGACATTAACAGGTTCTCTTACCAGCCATGATGAAACATCTAAAGAAGTTCGTCAAAAATAAAGTAATGACTTTCAAGAGAGTTACGAATACTCCTAGCAATAGAAGAATATAGCGTAGCTGTGGCCTTGATCCTACTATTTTCAATAGAGATTCGGTTTAGCCTTGGTTGTAACTTGTATAGGCCTATTATGTGGTCATGGCGTAGTTAGCTTTTCAAACCACGGCACCCTTTCACTCATGCATGACTCTTAAGGTCTCTATGAGTGCAAGTTTTGTGGGGCTGAGGGTTACTCTGTACAACACATTTTGCAAAATTAATATAATTTTCTTACGTTACCAAAAAAACGAAGAAGATAAAATTGTGTTTCTCTTGGGATATTTTTCCATGTAATCATGTTGCTGAAGTGGTGAATTGTTGTCACTTTCTTGAGGTCTTGCCTGTCGAACCGATGTCTACATTTTATATGAAGTTTAATGTGGTGTGACATTTAGTATATTATGATATTGTTCATGGGATCATATGCAGACTCATTTGGATCCAAGTCCACACGTGCCAGACCCATCATAATTGTTAATAATATGGATCTCACATGATCAATAGATATAATTGATTTCGATAGAGGCAAGATTGTCCAAAGACCCTAGCTAACGATCTGGGAGAAAATATTTTTGCCCTTGATGATAGATTAACCATCAGCAGCCAAAACCCTACTTTTTTCTCTGCACGAAGCATTTGCTTTTCCCTTGTCCAGAACTGGCTGAACTTCGAATTGGCAAACCGCTTAACAATGGATCTCTTGCTTCGTATGGTGCAATAGCTATGATAGTAAATATTTCTCGACCACATAGGGTTATTATATCACCAATTTTTTTCTTCTTTTCAATAATTCAGGTGCGAGAACGTAAAGATCCACTGAAAATACATTAAATATTGTGCAAGCATTATAAACCCGTTAGCCTCGAGCTTTTAGCTTATGCAAGTGACTTTTTACCCAGAGCAACTTGTTTATAGTTGGTAAGATTCGAATGGGTGACTCCAATTCTTGAATTGGGAATTCCTCAAGGCCCCACCTGATTGCAGCAATCCTGCTAGAGTTATGTTATGGTCTATATCGGTGGCCACTGAACTTCAGTATCATTTGCCATGTGACAAAACTTTGATATAATCACGTAATGCCAACTATAAAAAACAAAAACAAAAAATTGATTCACTTGGACTGAAGGGCTTGTTTAGTGTCGACCAAAGTGTATAAATTGACAAATAATGCAAGAGTGGTTATAATCAAAGTTCAGAATGATATCAATACCATGTTAGTTTAGTTATTGAGGCTAAAATTCACGCATTATTGAAATCAAAGTTCAGTGATGATATCAGTACCACGTTAGCTTAGTGATTGAGGCTAAAGTTTTACCCCATCTTTAATGGGAAAATTATCCAATAAGACTTAAACTTATTGTAGATAGGTCAATTCAGTCTTAAAATTTTCAATTGTGCCATTTTAGTCTTACGCATAAAACTACTGAAAAATCAATAATTTTGAGATGAGATAATATTTGACACCAACTCTTCAATTGCATGCCAACAAACAACACTCCTACAGGATGAGCTATTACGGGCTCTGTAATTGCCAAAAAAGAACAGGATGTTTTTGCTGGAGTAAAAATTCGGAAGTCACCGGCATCTATTCCGGGCGATCTTTCTTTTTTGTCACAGAAATTCAATGTCGCTTCAGGTTTTAACTTAGAATTTTATTGGTGTCTTAACACTTCGTCAAATATTGTAACTAAACATCCATATCAGAGAGACTGGTAGATATTTAAGCTTAGGAACCTAGGCTGCAACCTGCAACACAGTCATTCGTCACTCAAAATTTTCACTGCAATAGCTATGTTTCAACATAATGGCAGAGAGAGGTGGCTCCTAAGTATCGGCACAAAGCAGTTTCAATAAATCACCTTTCACTAACCTTCTAACATACACCAGTTCATGAGATCCACAAGGTTGTAATGGTTCTTGAGATAATTACCAGAATAACAAGCATTAGAACCAAAGAATTGCAAGTTCTATAGTAAATCAATTGTTCCTAATCCAGATCTTACTGCCAATGTAATACATCAAGAGCTTGCTGGTGAACTTGTTTGTCTCCTGCTGCCACAACATTAAAACCTGAAATCAAAAGAAAGAAGCCCTTTAAAAATGAATTGCATATATACGATCATAAACCATCACAAGTTGCGCCTGTAAACGAGGTCCGTCAATTGCATCATCAGCAACTAAAAATAAATCATGACCCAAATAAATGAAGGTGAACCAACTTAAAGTAAACATTACAGTTGGAGATGGTGACAGTACCTTGAACATGTGAATCTGGAGAAGGTTCCCAATAAAGTTGGTGGCCTTTCCAATCAGTAATAATACCCCCAGATCCTTCAATCACAGGTATCAGAGCGAGAAAATCGTATGGCTGGTATACAAGAAAATTTTTAAATACTCAGTAGGTCTGAAAATTCTTTAAGAGCGCAGTTATTATGTGTGATATGAAAGATAAAAACTACTGAAGGCACAAAACCAGGAAGTGTAAAAACAAATTAAAGTCCTCTATTAGGACGCAAATGTTTCATTTTATCAGCTTCACTTGCTATATTTGTGATTCATCATATGCAAATTGCACACTTTACCTTTAGACCTGACTCAATGACAAGATCCACGAACCCAGAAGCCAAAAGAGCATATGCATAGCAATCACAGCCATATAATGGCACTTTTACCTGCAGAGAGTTAACATATTAAAATTGACTAAGCCATACCATAAACTCTCCAAATAAAAGAAATGCAGAAGTATGAGCTGAAGTAATAGGCAATACAAAAAAATGGGGAAAGAGCAAAATCAGAACATTTTAAAAGTAGTGATTCTCTTCAATCGCCACGAGTTTGTGTATACTCATAAGTACAGGGAAATGGAATCTTCCTTGGTCAGCAGCCTAAGTATAGCTTAAAAGTGTGAAAAAGTATTCAAATATTAAGTTAAACCCACCTTACTTCTAACACGACCAAATGCCTCTTCAGCCTCTTTCTTGAAGAGATGTGGACTTGTTGTGTATCTGAGAAATTACAACATGAAGACTGATGATAGATACGTCAATTGAAAGATTTCATCTGCAGATGCTTGCAAAATTTCTTTTACATAATCAAAGCCCAACTGATATCCAGTTGCACAAAAAGTATACAAAAACGTACAGATAGGCCTGGGAAATATTTGTGCATGTGCGTGTCGACAGTTCTTCTCCATTTAGTGTAGTTCTCTTTCCCATCATCCCAACCCATCTTTCCTTTAGAACTGGTTGATCAATTATGCCAAGAATCTGAGGAAGTCATAATCATCATAATCAGACACACAGTATTGCTACAGGGCTCAACATTAAGTTCAGGCAAGCACTGTTCACTTTAAATCCCAAAGAAAAGTATTTTTCTAATGGCAAGATAAGGTCTAACAGGAAGCTGGATAAATATCATCAATGAGAAGTCGTATATTCGATATCACTTAAATTCTGCCAAGTTCTCACCGGTTTACCCTCATGTAGAAGAGCAATCAGGGTACCAAATAAAGGCTTTCCTGAAACAGATGAGTTGTGAGTCACGCAAGATGGGTTTTAGCACATAACTGAAAAAAGAGAAAAAGAAAGCAGAAACACGAAAGGCACAAAATACCAGTTATGAAGCTCTTCGTGCCATCTATGGGATCCAGAACCCAGACATAATCTGCAGATTTCTCCTTGCACCTCCATCCCTTCTCCTCTCCATAACTGCAATTTGCAACTAGGTGTGTCAAACGTACTAATATCTCACTCTCTTACTCCTATTCTAATAATATATTCCCCCACAGATAGTCATCGATAATCAAATCAAGCACATGTTGGCCCTGCACTTCAAACCAGATCCTACACTTAAGAAAGCGAAACAAAACACCACTACGACACTTAGTACTTCTGAGCCTTTGGTTAAGTATTTCACATACATTGCATGAGCAGGGAAGCTCCCCAATATAATTGAGACCATGGCCTCTTCGGCTGCTTGATCCGCGATTGTCACCGGACCTACACCGAATCAAGAGCACAAAATTACCAAAACCGAAGAGCAGGAACCAGGACCTATCGCAGTTGCTTCCAAACAAGAGCAATTTCACCGCAGGCGAAAAAAAAAACAAAAAACAAACAGACAAGACACTCACTCAAGTCCTCCTTATCGAGAATCTCGAACTTCTTCCGGAAATACCTCCGGATCACCTCTCCAGCGGCGTCCGCGGCTCTGCTCGCGACTTCGGCGAGCCGGCCGAGCTCGTCCTCCACGAGGCCCGGCTCGGAGGTCCAAGCGCGATCGCCGGACGGGACGGCGCCGGCGGAGGCCATCGGCGGACAGGACCTGAGCGCCGGGATCGGAGAACCTAGGGCGGAGAAGGAGAGATTCGGAGGTCTGGACCGAGGGATGGAGGGCGCAACCGGAGGGAAGATGATCGGAGCTCGGGCCTGAGCGGAGGAGAGATGGGACTGAGCCGCCAGCATTTTGGCAAAGTGTGCGTAACTCGCCATTTTTATAACAGGCGGGAATCGCTTGCTCCCACACAGAAGAGAGAGAGAGAGAGAGAGAGAGAGAGAGAGAGACTGAGTGGAGATCCGAGTTAGAGAGAATTCATCTTCAAAGAGACGACCACTACACATGAGTAGACTTGTGTCTACACATTATATATATTTAGGGGAAAACGTATAGGACGCGGTCCGTTTATTTCACGGTAGATAAATAATTGAAAATATATTCTTAAAAATTATTCGCTTGTTGATGAAAAATAAATTCATTATCAATAGCTAATTTATATCTACATGTCTTCATAGATAATAAAATATATCGACTCTTCATTTTTATCAAAGTTTGAAAACCCTCTCTCTACCTCATGTCTTTCTAAACACTCCCTTTCTTCTTCTGAGCCTAGTAAAAGCCTCTAGGAAATGCAGCTTCGTTTGGTTCTCACATGGGCTGAAGTTCTTGGTTTCCGCTGGCTAAGGCATCCGTGAAAGTCCCTAAAAGGCAGACCCTTCAGGCTCGAGCGTGGTCGCTCGCCGCATGGGTAGCATAGCTGGGATGAACGGTGTTCTTACTCTAGTTGGTATCAGAGCCTTACCCATGTTAGAATGCAGTTGATTCATGCGCCTAGTAGGTGTTCCTAGTTGGAACTATCTAGTGCGACGAAGAAGATAATCCACAGTATGAGTGATTCTCCAACAGTTCTTAGTGCACCCGTTTCCCTTACTCATTCACCCTCATCTTCATCCCTTTCTGAGTTTCGCATCTCTAATGCTTCAAAGATTGACTTTCTATATGAAGTCACTCAAACCGAAGACACTAGAATCTCAGAAACCCAGTTACCCCTCATGAATCCTTACTCTGCTTTTGCAAAACCATCATCATCCTTTTCTCCCATCCGCTCCATCAAACAGCTCATCCGACATACTCCCCCTCAAGTTAAAGAATATGTTCAGTCGTCCAAATTCGATCAACACCCTATTCCTGCCACCGACAAAGAATATTTTGTCACACTTCAAATACCTCCAGAATTTCCCCGACAGTGGGCACAACAGGGTTATACCCATATGCACTACGGTGCAGTTCGTCTTGCTCTCACCTTCCACGGAAGGAAGGGTCTCCCTGTAGTTGCAAGAATGGCACTCCTGGACACAAGATTTTTGGAGTATCAACACGCCTGTATAGGAACAGTTCAAACTACCTTGAACGCCGGCACAGTATTTGTCACACTTTATCCAAATTTCAACGTTGCTCTTGCAGATCCACAACTCCTCTCCTTTTTAAAGGTTCAACTTCAGCTTACAGGAGCACCACAGACTGCAGATTCTGTTGCAGCAACACTCCACTACCAGATGGTGTATCGTGTGCAGAACCATGCACTCGATCTGAACTTTCATGGCAATGAAGATGCCCTGTTCATCTCCCTTGAGAATGACCAAGCCTCTTGTATCCATGTTCCCCGGCAGATTCCGAAGGAAAAGTTAACCAAGCTTCTACCTGAAACTTGGATAACGAACTATGAACAGCTCCATCAAAGCAACAAGTCTGTTCACTCTGTCGATTCTGAATTCATTCGGAAAAAAGATGGCCTGGTTCAAGTCAAGTTTAACAAAGGAAAAGAAGAAGCACCTCCGATTTTCCCAACACTTTTCCTCATCGAGCCATGTGTTCCAGATCCAATACCCGAAGACGAAGACCCAAAGAAGCTCGTCGAGTTCTTCCAGTCGGATGGACACCCTGTCCATCATTATAAAGATTCCCATGGCCACTGCTTTTGGGACCCATGGTGCCAATGTTCCTATTGCACCAACTCACCTGACGAGGTCGACCCGACGGTGAAAAGAAAGCCCCAGAAAAACAAAAAGAGAAAGGACCCACTTTACCAAAGGTATCTTGAAGGAGATCCCACGGTAGGTCCTCTCGGTGATGAAATGGGATACCAATTTTTGGTGTCGTATTCTTCCTCTACTCCTCTTTCTGCTCATACACAGGAGTCAACCACATCACCTTACATACCACCACCGTCACCTCCTCCAAAACCGCCACCATCCAAAAAATCAGCCAAATCTGTTGTCTCTCCATTTTATAAACCCATCCAGAAGTGGGTAAAAAGGCAGTCACAACCTCCCTCGCTGACACTACCCACCGCCTTTGATGAAAGAAAAAAGAGTTGCAATCCATCCCCTTCTTTACCAGAAATCTGCATGTTCAAAGAAGAAGATTTTTCCCCTTTACCCAGGGAAAATGTGCGTCTTAATTTTCCTGAGACTCAGGAATTCACAGACTCTGAACGTAGGCATCATCATATGCCTAAGATCAACATGCCTAAGGAAATGGATGAACAAGGAAGGCCTAGAAGAAATAGTCCTGCTGAGGCAGTACTAAATTGGCAATCTGAAACTCTTTTGGCCCAGAATGAAGCCCTTAAGACCATTAACACAAAGGTTGATGGTGTTCATCATAGCATCAAGCTTCACCATGATGTTATTCGGAAAATGCTTCAAGATTTCCGAAAGCGACTCTCAGATCTAGAAGAAGGAAGAGTTTATTCTTCCTATCTAGAAGATTCAACAAAGGAGATAGAAAAGCTCAAGCGTCAAATAGCATTCCTCCAAGAAGGACGAATGTCTTCTGCTCCATCATCATCGGATTTCATGTCCAACTTCATCTCCTCAGAAAAACCTAAGGTATCAGTACCTTCGGACCCCTTTTTCATGCCTTCTGAACCAGATCGTTCTGATCCCATAAGGCTCAGAAACATCATTCGAGACATGGAAAGGAAAAAGGCCATAAAGATATGGAAAAGAGAAATAGGTTCATCCACTGATCCAGAATAGCCCAAGCAGCTGATGGTATCCAATCCCTTAGAAACATACCTAAAGGATTTGACTACCGAAACCCCAGAACCTAAACAATCTTTCCCTTCTATATCGACCATTAACATTCCAGAAGATTCTGCTTCTGAGGATGGTATTCCAGAAGAATTTTCATCTTCATCATCCTCATCCAGTGGTTCCATTCCTCCCCTTTACATGGCTGATCCTGATCCGCCACCAGAACCAATGTATGAAGATAGTCCTTCTGAGCCCCAAGTTGTATTTCCAGATCGAGCCCAAACACATTTGTCCCATGCAAATACAGGGTTTTTTTACCCTAGATGATATTCCTTTTTCCAAATGGCCAGATCGATTCCAAGAATTTCATTCATGGCTCATTACCCAGAAATTAACCAGGGATAGCAATTATGACATTCTCCTTGAATTTACTTCAAAATTCACCGGTTCATTAAAAGATTGGTGGAGTTGCATCCTTGAAGCCAATCAGGTCCAGTTCTTGGTTTCGACCAATTTCAAAGATAATATTTCCGCTAAGCACAAGTTTTTTTGCGGAAACATGGAGAATACTAAAGAAGCCCAAAGGCGAGAATTCTTTGAAAGAAAATGCTGTTCTCTTTGGCGAAAAGATTTAGATCGCCATTTCCAAGCTATGCACAAGCTTTTCTACGCCTTAGGAGCTGATGAAAGTCTGAAGCAAGTCTTCCTTAACTCCATTCCCAATGAAATCTCCCAAGTGGTTGAGAAATCCCTTGGCACAAAAAATCTGAAGATTGCAGATGTTACCATTGGCCAACTCCAGCAAGAAATCCATATGGGACTTGAAGAACTTTGTAGTAGGAAAAACTCTTTTCAGCAATTCCTCAAACAAAGCTCACATTTGAACAAAAATTGTTCAAAAGATTATTTGAAGATCAAATGCCCTGGAGAAAAAGATGCTGTTTGTGACCATTGCAAACACAAAAAGAAGAAGCATTTTGGAAAGTATCATCTTTCTGATGGTAACTTTGAGCACAAACGCTTCAAGAAAAGAAGGTTTCTCAGGAGAAAGAGGAAATCCTTTGGTTCAAATTCCTCTGGAAAAAGAAGGTTCTCTACGTCCAAGTCCAAACGTTGTTACATTTGCAACAAAAAAGGACACTTTGCCAAAAACTGTCCACAGGCAAAGCGAAACAACATCAACGTCATCATGCAGATAGAACAAAAAACCGGCATATCCCTTGAAGATGATGACTTGGAATCAATATTCTCTATTGATGACGAGCCTTCAGATGAGACAATTTGTCCCATCCCGTATTTTCCACAAGAAGAAGAAGAAGAATATGGTGAGAAAGATCTCTTTCATTTTGCTCCAGAAATACTTTCACAAGATTCATATTATCTCCCACTATATTTTCCCGTAAAAATCCTTCTTTCAAAATACTCAAAACCCATAACAGTCATAGCCATGATAGACACTGGAGCACATGCATCTTTGTTTGACCCAAAAATACTCCCAGATGAATATTGGACACCTCATGTTCGGTATTTCACTTCAGCATCTGGAGACACTTTTTCTGCCAGTGTCAGGTCAAAACCCATTACCATACAATTTTTCCCGCAGTGTTCTATCACCACTAAGGTCCTTGGATGCCCCTTTCCAAACAAGGATCTTATCATAGGATGGGATATTTTATCCCAAATTCCTAAGCTCAAAATCATCAGTGGAAAAGGTCTCAAATTCAAAGGAACTTTCCAAGAATTTACTAGCATTCAGAGGTTCTTTTCCATTGACATCAACATTCTTGATCCTATCATGCAAAGTCTTTTGGACTCTTGTGCGGATAATCATTCAGAGTTCTTGCAAAAATGCCAACATCCACTATGGCAGAACTCTCAGTTTTTCATTCGTCTCCCGTTCAAACAGAATGAAGATATCAACCCGACAAAAGCTAGCCATTCGGGCATGAATCCTGAGCATCTTGCTCTTGCTCAAAAGGAGTGTTCTGAACTCCTACAACAAGGACTCATCGAGCCTTCTGATTCCCAGTGGGCTTGTGAAGCCTTCTATGTCAACAAACGAGCAGAGCAAAATAGAGGAAAACTTCGTTTGGTCATCAATTACCAACCTCTCAATACCTTTCTCAGAGATGACAAATTTCCTCTACCATCTAGAAAATCCCTTTTTGCTAGCCTATCCAAAGCTAAGATCTATTCAAAATTTGATCTTAAAGCAGGATTCTGGCAACTTGGAATCCACCCTGATGATAGATCCAAAACTGGATTCTGCATCCCAAATCAGCACTACCAATGGAAAGTCTTGCCATTCGGGCTCAAAACTGCCCCATCTCTTTTCCAAAAGGTTATGTGCCAAATTTTCAGTCCAATCTTGGACAGTGCTGCCATCTACATAGATGACATATTGCTCTACAGCCCTGATGAGCAATCTCATGCTGACCTCCTTCAAAAATTCATTCGGATTGTTCAGCAGCATGGAATTATGTTATCCCAGAAGAAGATGATAATTGCGCAGCAAAGAATTGAGTTTCTTGGAATGAACTTGACCAAGGAACATACCAGCCAGGTCCACATATTGCAAAGGAATTACTCAAATTCCCAGAAAAGGAACTTACAGTTAAACAGGTTCAAATATTTCTTGGTATAGTCAATTATATCCGAGATTTTGTTCCTCAACTGTTTAAGCTCCTTATACCTCTTCAAAAAATGCTTAAAAAAGAGGCCCCTCCTTGGGGAAAGGACCAGACTGAAGCACTTGCCAAACTCAAGGAGATCATGCAAGATCTACCTCCTCTTCAGATCCCTTCAACAGGAAAAAGAATTCTCCAAACAGATGCCAGTGATGAATACTGGACAGCTGTACTATACGAAGAGATTGATGGCAAGCGATACATTTGCGGATACAAAAGTGGTAAGTTTTCTACAGCTGAAACTCACTACCACTCCACTTTCAAAGAAATATTGGCAGTCAAGAATGGGATTAAAAAGTTCGAATTCCATCTTATTGGCCATAATTTCTTGGTGGAAATGGATATGGCTTCTTTCCCTCAAATGGTAAAATTCAAACAGAAGCAAATCCCTCATCCACAGCTTTTAAGGTGGGCAGAATGGTTTTCGAAATATTCTTTTGAAACCAAACACATTGCAGGAAAGAAAAATATTCTTGCTGATTTTCTTTCCAGACCCAAGGCCCCATTGGAAATCAATATGTATGTAAAAAGAAACCACCGTGGTGAAACATACAGGGTCCAAGACATACGAGATAGACCCAGAATACGAGCTGTTATTGAGGAGAACATGTTACTCGAAAGATTTCCTGATTTTCTCCAGTCAAGCAAATACAGCATATTCGCCAACTATGGAGGTCTACTCTTGAAACCCGATGGACTTCATCCAGATATCCCATTCATCCATCCACTCACTTGGAACCCAGAACAGGAATTTCCTGAAAGATTAAAATGGATGTTTTGGTATTTATTTAACCTGTACACCATAGCTGTTCAGTTTCCTACTGAGCAAATTTGGCAAGCTCTCACACTCAGAGCACAAGATCACAGATGCCACAGGTTAAAACATTTGTTTTCATTGTTAAATTGGTTTATGCCCCTTGGTGCCTGGCGTGCTATCTTTGGCACAGAAAACCGATAGGGAAGACCAGAGCCTGAAAGACACACCATTATTCTTTTCCATCGACCATGGATATTCATCCACCCAACAGGAGATCATGGGCGAAGACCATCAAATATAGGAACAAGTTCCTATAGACCTCAGCTTCATCTACAACCACATTATGTGTATGGAACATTTCCAAGGTGCATCGCCTCTGACCCACAATCCTACAGAGAACTCCAGAGAGTTTTGTGCCAAGCAAATCGCACAATCCCTCCAGAAGTCTGGCCATCACACTCAGATAACGTTTCATGGGATGCTAATAATTCTAAAGAATCAGTCCGAGAAGCTCTAGAATTCTACCGACTTGGACATCCTGAAGAATTTCCATCATCATCAGGCACCCAGCCAGATCCAGCTAGCACCATTTTTCAAGACTCCCAAGACCCATGGGCTGCTTATGGACCATTCTCTGACCCATTCCATGCAAGCTCCTCAAGGCCACCTCACTTGGTGGAAGAAGAAATTGAAGCCTTAATCAGAGACTTCAAAAGACAAAAAGACGGCCCAGCCTTCTACCTCGGCGAATCCTCCTCCACACAGGTGGAAGAAGCTGACCTCTCTCTATCACAAATCAATACAGATTTGCAACCTTATCTTAACCCGGATAATTGGCCCCAGCCAATAATACCGCGTGAAGAGACTCCGCCCACACCACCAAGAGATTCCCCTGCATATTTACCCTACTGGGAACGAATCATGAGCACTGCCACCATGGATCAAACAGATGATCATGGAACAAGACAAGATAGTCCTGAAGACTCGGATGACTCTCATGACAACACTGAAGAACCCATCAACCGAGACTATAGGGATTAGTATAAGGACTAGAAAGTGTGTGTACAAATGTGTTAAGTGTGTCTTATGCTTTAGGTATGCTTTCGGCCGACATCATGGACCGAGTACTGTAATATATTGTAGCACTGCACTGTAGCAGTCACGGATTGTACTACAAGTACACTGTTTTGCACTGTGCAAACAGTAAAGTACTGTAGTAAGTTACTGTAGCACTGTAGCAACAGTACTTGTACTCGTCTATATAAGGCGAGATATGTTGCGTGAAGAATGAGATCCGGAGATCAAAGTTTGAAAACCCTCTCTCTACCTCATGTCTTTCTAAACACTCCCTTTCTTCTTCTGAGCCTGGTAAAAGCCTCTAGGAAATGCAGCTTCGTCTGGTTCTCACATGGGCTGAAGTTCTTGGTTTCCGCTGGCTAAGGCATCCGTGAAAGTCCCTAAAAGGCAGACCCTTCAGGCTCGAGCGTGGTCGCTCGCCGCATGGGTAGCATAGCTGGGATGAACGGTGTTCTTACTCTAGTACTATCATTCTTTAAAGTGTGCTTTTCAAATCATTCATTTTTAGTAAATATCCGTTGTTTCGCAAAAAATGAATGATTTCGAAAATATTTTTTAAAAAATAATTATTTATATCGCTTAAAAAATTAAATGGAACATTTAATAATGGGAAAATTATTCATCGACACATTTCAAGCGATGTGGAATTTTTTTCGAGTCATACATTTTTTTATGAAACAAATGGAGCTCAAGACTCCGTTGGACTCCATTCCATTCATGGAAAACAACCTTTTAGAAAAAAATTATTTCGATTTTTTGACATTATAAACTGATTTAAGGAAAATATTTTCTAACAATGAAAAGATTTCAAAAATGAAGAAAATATTTTCCCATTTTTTTCAAAACAGTGGAAAGTATCCTCCATTTTCTTTCTACTACATCTAGACCTACTACTTTCTTAGCCCCAAAGCCGGTGGTTCCCTTGGCCATTTATAGATCAACGAGTGGGAATTGCTCGAAGTGGCACGAGACTCAAAACTCAAGTTCGATTGGCACAAAGGAGGACAAAGGAGTTACAATGAAAATGATCCTGAGACAGAGAGGCTTAGGTACGAAACGACCAAGCCCCCAAAAGAAGATCACGACGACTTGCAAAATGAATTTCTTACCGAAGCTCAACCTTACGGTGTTCGCCCCAGGAGCATCAAGATGTATCAGAGCCACCGCCTGCATTTTGGTGGAATGGCATTGAAGAATGAGGAAGCCCGTTTTTCATGTCAACAGGTCAAAGAAGAACGACCAAAAGCCTGGAGGCACTCTCAATCCTTTGGAGGTTCCTAAATGGAAATGGGAATACGTGACCATGAATTCCGTTCAAAGGCCAAACGAAATCATGATTCTATTTAGCCGATCGTCCATTGCTTCACAAAGACCGCTCATTTCAAACCTGATCAGGGGATCAAATTCTCCTTTTCTTTCCTGAGGTTGAACATTTCCCAAAGCCAAACAACTGATATATCAACAATGATAGAAGGTTGCAAATCTAGATACAACGCTATCCATCATCAAGACACCACTTATATATGCCTACTGGCAGATCTTGGACTCTAAAACAACGATCTTACAGAACTTGATCCGATTCTATATCATTTTCATATCTTAAATCAATACAGCAATCGACCAGAACTTATACAAAATAAGCTAAAAGAAGAACATATGCACCTTCAACCTACCAAATTCCCTTTTTGGCTGTACCATTTTTACCCTTCTACATATTCCTTTCGCTTTGATTCCTGTACAGTGTAGAACCACAGCAAATTAATGCGACAGTTTCTGTGTATACAGACAACTCGTCTTCAATTGAACTTAAATGGAATTCTCTGCAATCCTTTATCTGACTGAGATTGTGGAAGAGATTGTCATGAAAATCCTGCATGGGTGAAGAGGGATCAGAAATCATGAGCCACTTTAAACATGGGCATGTATGAGCCAAGCAGCAACTTTCCTAGTTCGGACAAGAGGTTAACACCAACTTATTCACCTCAAATAAAAGCATCGGACTGATCGTTACTGTTTGTCGTTGTAAATCCAAAATAATTATTGGCTTCTGGCTAACCACATAGCATGTATTCAGAAGCGACCTATTTCAGTGATCCTACTTCAATTTTTCACAAGAATAAGCATCATATACTAGTAATCAGCACACTCATTTTAAGTGTTTTAAGAATCCAAAGATAACTTACACATATGTAAGTTACATTTGTTCCCCATATGCAAATAAACCTAAAATATGCATCTAAACACATCTACAATCATGAATTTCCAAAGGATATCTATAAAAGTTACGTGTTAGTAAAATGACAATCTCAATTCCTCTTACTTGACAAGTATTTGTTTTCATAACTATACAAGTATTTATTTAGTTGCTCATTTCATAAGTAGGAAGCATTCAACGACGTAACTTATTTTTTATCAGTTACTTCCATATGGAAGCAATCAAGATCTGCTTCCTCATTTTCTACTTTAAATACCTACCATCTAGTTTGAGCAAAGTTCACACATTACAAAATATATATTTGACACAAACAGAGAAGAATTAATCCTTTCAATGAAAATCTATTCAGTCTCACCTTGTTGATGCTAAACAAGCTCATTCCTTGCTAGATTTTTTGTCCAAAAGAATCCCCTTTTTCGGGTAGCATGATTCTCTTTCAGCGACCTACTCCCCTTTGATCCAAAGGAGAAGTGGCGACTCAAGAAAGGCTTCCCTGAGGAGCTTCTCGTGACTGAACTGCAGCCCACCCTAGAACTCCTCACATCATTTGCACTACCTTTTATGTGATCATACACATAATCACCACCAAGATCACTATCCACCACTTGATTTCTTGATCTCTTTCCCTTTTTAATCTTTGAATCCATTTCCACTTTTAATGCTTTTTCAGACATCTTAAGGGTCTGTTTCACCCCGAAAGTACAGATCGGGCAAGCAGGATCATACTTGTCGACGTCTGGTGTCAAAATCTCCAAACATTCAGCATGATAAATGTGACCACAGGTTAAAACAGCCACAACAGAAAGCTCATTGTTAGCGATTATCTTCTGGGTGCTCCATGACGATTTCTCGGTCAACAACTTTGTGCAAACTCCACAGGTTCGCTGATCAGCAGAAGTTTGACTACTATGTTTGGTCATCTTCTCACGCTTCAACCCCAAAGGTTCACCATCAAAAGACCAACTTCCCTGGTAAGAAGTAGCCACAAGTTCTGAAAAGGCATTGACAGACCACCCATCTGAAGACCCACCATAGGAACCCTTAGTTGAATCATTGCTCCATGAAGGGATTCCTGGCCTTTCTTCAGCATCCAACTGACTGCTCGGTGACTTACTCCCTTGAAGTTTATTGTCAGATCTCTGCTGTGAAAGTTGTTTTGCAGAAGGACTAGGTTGCCTTAATGGAGTCAAACTAGTTGGCTGCAGATGAATTTGGGAAGATGACGGCAAAGGGGACGAAGCTGAGGGTAAGTAAGAGAGTGAAAGTTTTGTAGGAGATGGACACATATAAGTTGGAGATTCTCTGGAGTCCACCTGAAACATTTCCCAAGAAGAGTTCATACACATTTTCAGAAAGCATTAAAATCAGGAAATTCTGTGTATTTACATTTACCTGCTCCAAATTCACATCCAATGAGACATTCCGTGAAATAGATTGACCTGCAATACAAATTAGAGAGTGCAAGGTCAACAGGGCTATCCAACAATACATCATAACTAAAAAAGCAAATCACACAGTCTAAAGACAAGTGAATAAGGAGATCTAATTTTACAAATTAATAGATATTAACCATAAGTGGCGCTCTTTCAGAAACAACCCTCTTTTTTCCCTTCAGCAGGGACAGGCCCTGCTGCATAGCAACTAGGACTTTAGCCAATATTTCTAAATGTGATCAAACCATCTAAGTCTTGAATCTTTGGCCTGACCTGAAACGGGAACTTATCTAAATCTATAAACAAAATCAATCCTTATCCAATCACCACCAACTTGCTCAGACAACTAAGAAAAAACCCAAAGATCTCATACAACTACACCACGAAGGTGTAGAGAAGTGGAAAATGACGAGAAACTGAGGAGACCAAACAAGAGAATCCAATCATGAACCGATGTTTTTAGAGCCAATAGAACGTTAACTGTATTGACTGGGTCAACTATACCACGAAGTCATATGTCGAACAAAATCTAAATAAACTTTTGAGAAAAAATTGAAGGATGGAATCACAATGCAGATGTTCACAACCTTGGCATTGACCACAATTTGGCAACTACATGACCCCGGGCAGGCCATGTCCTGCTATATATGCAGTCCATCTCTTTGACAGCAGGTGCTCACTCAAAAACTCTAATATTTAACACGAAAAATTTGAAATACCATCAAAATGGTGTGACAACACAAATCAGGTACTTATCAGATGTTGCCCCTCAGGTGCCAATACAATGTTAAAAAAAAATGTCCACGAGACTCTCTTCTATACAGAACAAAAAGGCCTTGTCATTTTATGACTACCTTCTTAAATCTATGCCAACTCACTAGAATACCCATTGCTTCATGCTCCCTCAAAAGTTTTTCTCATTATTGCCCTTCAAATCATGTATGCAATCTAAATAAATGAGGAGAGTGTGACCAGTGACTAAACTGAAATTATTACTATTTCCATCTAAAACAAATGGGCTGAAAGATTGCACTCTCAAGATGCCCAAATCTCAGCCAATCTTAATTATATTGAAAAAGAGGAATGGCAAGACAAGAGTGATGTATTTTGCTTTCCGTTATCAGCAAACTCCTTTGACCACCATGCTGGCACTTAGGGCCATAAAAACCTACATATACGCTGTGCAACTCATAATAAAGTTCCCCTAGTAATTTAAATGCCAGTTTATTACATAAATAAAATTGATATAAGGATACTTACATTGAAAAGATAAAGCATAGCATGCTATCTCTCGCTTCTCTTATTCTCACTTTTAATTCTTCTCAGAAAAAAAAAATCATACTGCTCTATTTTGTCCTATATTCCTGTAAAAGTTACGGCTGGATTTCTTTTTCTCTTAAGAAAGATTTCACACAGGCCACAAACAAGTTTTTCTTCTGCCTAGTAGTCAAAATCAACAAGCAGTGCACAAGCTAGCCAATAGAACTATCCAAAGGAATAGATCAAAATGCAGTAAAATTCATAAGAGGTAATAAGTATGCAAGAAAGTGGCTAAATAATGGTGGAAAAAACATCTCAACCTCAGATGCACATTAGAAAACTATTATAAACTCATCATCTGAACTGCCGAAACAGACTATGTTATCATTATTTTAGGCAGCAGACTGCCTAAACAAACATATTGACATGCGTATCACATACACATACCCATACACGCTATTAACGATTAGACTAATCAGAGAAAAATTCTCTGGTTGATTAACCTAACAACTGTCTACCTGAGCCAGCAGTTCTCACAAGTCTAGTTGCCCCTTCAGAAAATGGAGACTTTAACCATGGTGGTCTATGGGAACTATCCAAAGAACTTCCATCGTCTGATGCATTAGCACTTTCGTACTTGATATCTAAGCGATTATTCTGGCTAATTCCATCAGAAAACCAACCTACAGAAGCCTCTTCACCTGCTACACGCCCTCGGTTTTCCCACCGAAAGCTCCATGTCGGCGAGTGTCGTATATTTCGGTGAAAGAATTCATTACTTGACCCACCCGGGATAGTTTTATCTCTAGCAGCAACACAGCAAGCTGAACCCATTCTAACAAGCACCAAAATCAAAATCTGTAGCCAGGCAGCACTGTTTAAATATGCAATGCCTACAGCTTCACAATTCATCTATGCAACATTTCTCCATGTGTCGCATCAGCATCATACCCACTGCTTGTTACTCCAAATCATGCAAGGAGTGACTTCAACCTGGACAACAAGCAACACTGTAATCAATCATCCGAAAGGAAGCGCTATAACAAATGCATAAATATCACAAGAATAGATCTAACAGCCATATAAGACTAACTTTAAGTTCACAACCGGTAGACTCCTGAAACATATCATCAGATAATAGCTCAGCCTTTATAGAAACCATAAATGAACTTAAGTCTCCTTAACTCAGTTACCATGTTGTCCTAAATGACCAATTCATGAAGTGATCGGGCATTAATTCAAAATGAATTCTTCTGCCGACCTCCCGCGACACCAACTCTACAAGATCCGTCAACAAAAGGGCTGAGAAAACCCGCGAAAAGAAAGGGCAATTTAGACTTCAAAGAGAATTATAAAAAATTCTAGAAACGAAAGCACTCCAGCTCGAGCAATGGTATGCGACGCCATTACTGAACAGAAATAAAACACGAAAGCGAAAAGAACAGGTTACTAGAGATACTTCACCCATGTATAAAAGGCAAGCAGAATCGAGTAAATCTGCTACTTTTAAGGCAACTTAGAGCAAGTCCAATTCCAAAACCACCTTAAATTAGCAGGAAGAGTTGACACTCGACAAGTCGGATGGATCCGAAATGAACGCGCGGAGAACGAGAATCGCGGTCAAAACAACTCTTCTCACTCCAAAGAAACCAAAAATGAACCACAAAAAATTCGGTGGAGGATCGCAATTGAACACGGCACGCATCAGAAACATACGAATTACGTCGCGATGAACATGTCCGATCGAGGCGCGCGGTCTTCACAAAACCGGAACCTCCACGCGCGGAAAGTAAGAGATAGGACGCAAAAGAAGAAGGCGAGGACCCGACCCGACCCGATCGGAGCGAATCGGATCGAAGCGTCGTCCGGCGTCGGCCGAACCGCTCGGCGGTAGAGAGAGAAGCTGCGGTGGCTGAGGGCGAGGGCTTTCTAGAGAGAGAAAGCTGAGATCCGAGAGTGTGAGGAGAGGTCGGTTCGTCTTCGTTGCAGAAGAGAGAGAAGAGGGAGAGAGAGAGAGAGAAGAGAGTATGTGTGTGAAGTCGTTTTAGGCGGACGGGGAAAACGGCATGTCGTTTCGGGGGAAAAAGGACGAGCCGTCAACGTTAACAGAGTTGAGCGACGTGTCGTCGTGGGCGTTTGTGAGTCTGTGACACGTCGTCCGTGTGGGGGCCTTTATTCCCGGTGAAGATGCAGTTGGAACGAAAATTGATTTTTGCCTCTTTTGTTTCATAAAAGATAAGAAATTAAAAAATATTTCTTTAAAAAAAATGATCAATCGTATTTACAAAAAAATAAACGAAAAGTATTTCATTATATCGAGAAAATATTTAAACATAAATTATTATGAATAATGAAAAAAATTATTAATTAACTATTACGAACAATCATTTTTAGATAAATTATTTATCATTTTTCACAAAAATAATTAGCTTAAATCTAAATAATAAGTAAATTACTATTATTCACTTATTTATGAGGATTCTCATGCTTGTACCAAGTTAAAAAACAAAAGGAAGTTCCTTAAATGTTAAAACCTCAAAACTATATTTATAAAAAAAAATGTATCTTTTTATGTTCTGAAACGATCAACGGTCAATGATAAATAATAAGTAAATTAAAAAATACTAAGATAGTTAAAGGTAAAAAAAAAATCACTACACAAACCTATACATTCAAACATGGTCAGACGTTATTATTTTCAGTAAAGTTTCATTCGTTCCACAGAAAATGTTTTTTAGTAAAATATTTTCCGAATTTTTTGGTGTTTAGTTCACGGAAAATGAAATAGTCAAGAAAAATATTTTTCATTAATTGAAAAAAAAACGTTTTCAAAGAACACTTTTATTATCTTTTTATGTTATGTTGATATTTCACACTGGATTAAAGAACTGGATAATGTAAATATCGCAAGATTGAAGGAGAATTGAAATATAAGTGGTGAGAATTTGATATTAAACATCGATTGATTCTTTGAGTACAGGAAATGAAAGTGGGGAGTTGTTTGATGACGAATTACAGTTAAATAATAAGTTTGATTATTTTTCTACTAGACATGGAACAGTGAGCATTATCGGCATGTTTTTGAGTATATTAAATTGATAAGATTTTACTTTCCATTGTATATTTTAACTTTTAATAAGTTAAGTATGATATTTCTTTTTTTCTTTATGACCGAGGATCATCATTTTCCGTCAGTCATTCAAACTTATGTATTCGGACTTACGTATTCCGCGGGTTAATAACTCGGGGAGACTGACCCAACAACTCTACCATCAGAGTCCCCCACTTAAATCATGTAACCATACCATATAGTCAAATCATAAACTCAATTGTGGGAAAGAAACGTCTCCACCAATGCAGCCATGCATGAGTAGGTAAGTATGCCATTCTTACTCTTTTTTTCTTTTACTTTAAAAAATCAATTAAGTTTTTTTTTTGGGGTAAAGTAAGAACAATCAATTAAGTTGTACCTTACACAAAACAAAATTAAGTTGTGTTTATTTAATGAAGTACTGAAAGTTTGATTTCAACACTAAAAGAGTAGGAGGCCGGATGTCAAAGTAGAACACTTTTTTTTTATTGCTTTTTGATTTTTTTGTGTTAATTTGGCAATACAAAAGAAAAACATTTATGATAGAGAAGGTTGGTTCTTCTTCCAACACTTTATATATATTATATAAGACCCTATGTAGTTTGTGAAATTCTTTTCGAAAATTATATTTCGATAATGGATATTGCAAATAATCCTAAAAAATTATTTTTTATGCATTATTTTGAAAACAGTTCTCCAATGAAGATGTGGCATAATAGTTCCAAGATTAAAGATATTAACCGCAAGTTATATTTTCATTTTCATTTTTATTCAAAAAATAGAAAGACTTTTACAATTTTATTCGAGCGGAGAAACACATTCATGAAATTCTTTTATTCCTTAAGAATAATTATCAATTTTTTTTATCTAATAGAAAGAATAGATTATTATTATTATTAATATTATTTACATAGCAAGTTTTTAAAAAATAAAGGGAGAAGTGTATTAAAAGTCTTAAAAATTATCATGAAAGTGCAACTGAGTTTTAGAAATTCGGAAAAGTGTAATCAAATCCTAAGCATTATTATGAAAATGGAATTGAGTCATATAATTCTCAAAAAATTCAATCAAATCTTAAAACTCGTCAAATTTTTTGCAATTAAATCCTTCCATTACCCTGCTCAACTTAAAAGATGGAAAGATACCAACATATTTTATGACTTAATTGCACCAACTTGATTAGCTTTATAACTTGATTGCAGCAACTTAACCAGTTTTTTTAACTTGATTTCACTTTTTAAAATTTGTATGACTCAATTATACTTTCATAATAAGTTTTAGGACATACAATATGCTTCTCTTAAAAATAAATAAAGTATGTCTCTTTTTCACTTTTATATTTATTGAACATGAAAACTTGATGGTTATCTTAACTAATTGGCAACCTTTTATGATTGGACTTTTTGGCTTACAAGACTGCTTTATTCTGGAATAACCGGAGTGCGCACTACGCATTGCCATGCTTTTCGAAGCACAATAAAGCATTGCAAGTTTTCTTACTAATGAAGGAAATTACATTGATTATCCTGCAAACAAGCAATACTAAACAAGATTAATGCCACATAGTCCACTTTTTTCTTCTAAATTCCCTCTTTTCTTCTTGCTTCGTTTGATTTATTTATTTGGTCTAATAGCCCATTACTAGGCTTAACCATCGCTTTCACGAGTGCTTCTAAATAGTATAATGGCTTCTGCTTAGCCAAAAAGAAAGCAATATATATATATAGTACATGAATTCCCTTGCTCTAGGAGTATTTAAAAATCTCCGTTGATGGACGATTATAAGGGTATCATAGTGAAATACGATATACGTAGTTGCATTTTTGGTAATATTTAGTTATTCAAAACTCTTGATTTAAATATTTTTCATCGATTATAGCATCCACACATCCCTAACAACGCCAAAGCACTCTCACCAAAGAACCAAAGGCCAATTAGATCTAACTTGCATCTACGTGAGACTATTTTGATATAGTCTAATTCCTTTATCTCTTTTCTCTTATAGGTTAAAAGTTACTTTGTCAACTAAAGACACATCTTTATGTGGTGGAGAATAAGGACAAGATTACTTAATATAAAAAAAAGGAATTGGGAATATTAAAACAAAAAAGTTTATTCTTTGATTAGGCCCTTTCGTTATCACTTTATCGGTTTATCTTTATTGAGATATAAAGAAAGATCAAACACCTATCATTATCATGGTGATGTGGGAGCGCTCATTCGAACTACCGCTCGAGGCTAGGCAAAGGGTTGGGGGTTGGAATACCGTCCTTCGAGAAAAGGAAGAAATTCTCTCTATCTCTAACGCGGCATCACCCCTTGCTCAAAAATTAAATCATTCAATTTAATGAATAATGTCCAATTCAAGTTGTGGGTAACGTTGGTAATGATGAATTTCTCAAGTAGAAGGAACCTCGTGGAAATCTTGTGGTTCAACGCTCTCTGATTGGTGCCCCGGTCTACCAAAGTTTCAATAAAGACAAGGCAAGAATTCAATGTAAAATCAATCTTTTTTGGGGGGAAAAAATCAGACCCCGTAAGCATACCACGATGTTGACTCAACAGTTGCCTAAATTTGACCAAACCTATAGTTGTAGGTGGGCTCTCCTTCTATCTCCTCATCTTTTCTGACTTTGGTGGATTTTGGTCAAAATCTTGAATAATGTCTCTTTCGTTCCCATTAGTGTTTTCTTATCGTCAAACCCGTTGTTGTACCAGCTGAAGTCCGCTTTCATTAGGTGGCAAGCGTTGAAAGATGATGCATCATAACTATTTGAAGGGTGGAAATCAAAAGAACCTCATTTCCATCGGTTGATTTTTTTCTATTTCTCGAAATAAAAAAATTGGTCAGGGAATGAGTTTAAATTAGAAATCAAAAGTAAAAAAAGAAAAGTTACTTCTTATTTCAGTGAACAATTTATTGAAACAATTTTTTTCTCGTTAATCCTTTTTCTTTTTATTTCTCTAACCGATCATCGAGCCTTGGCAAAAATTGTAGACCAACAAATTAGCTGGCTAGCCTTGACCTTGTCGTGTCTAGGTAGGTCGACCTTGCCACTACTGAGAGAGGTTGGTGAGTTCGAGCCTCACCAACCAGGCGAGGCCAACCTCACATAGCCATCGCGAGGTCGAGCCTCACTCGGCCCCGGCATTGCTAGGAGCCTACAAGTTCAATGACCTCACTGGCCTAAGTCTCTAGCCGATTACCAGTGGTCGATGATCAACCAGAGAAGGAAGAAAAAATAAAGAAAATAAACAAGGAAAGATTTTAAAAGTTGGAAATATAACAAAATAATAGTTTTGTATTAAACGCATTTCTATTCCTTTTCTAATCTAGGAATAATAATTACCAAATGTGTTCTTTTACAAAGAAAATTATTCAGGAATAGAATTAGAAAAAAATTATTCCCGAAACGTTATTAAATGTGCTCTTAAAAAATGCCCAAAAATAATAAAAGGAGAAAAGTATATATTAAAAAAAAACAAATTAGAGTTATGCTATTATTGAAGAGTAGAAATTGAAGAATTCCATTTTCTAAGAAAAAACCGAAATGTTAAAATGATGTAAAATTATTTATTTTGAAAAAAGAAATTAGGGTTATTCTTGTGCACGTAAAATCAATTGCGTCTCTCAACCCCCAAGTGGCGGTTGGCGCAGAGGTTCAACTTATCTAAACAAGCGTTAGCAGGTGCAATTCCTAAAGGTTGATATTGTGTCAAAGAAGCTTGAAATCCCAATCATACCCCTACATTTTCCCCTCCATTGAGCGACTTTTGGGGAAGGAGATGGAGGGGTAAAATCGTCTTCCAAGTGGCCCAATCATTTGTTGGTTTAATGGGTTGGATTAAATGTCTTAATCAAGTTGGGATTAGGTGGATCGATGGGGAGGCAACATGAAGCTATAGAAAAATGTTTCTTCTTTCGTTATTGAGTACAAGTTATTCCTTTTGCATTGGTGCGTGCATTACTAATCTAATATCACACGCCTCATTTGTGTGTTCGCATCATCTTAAAATAGAACTTGTTTACGTATAGGGACAATTGCTCAATTAGTCTTGAATTTATTGTATGAATGCTCATCCAGTATCAAACTTTTCGATTGTTGCCAATATAGTCTTGAACCTGTACAACGAGATTCCAATGTAACCCTTCTAGTCATTTGTTGCTGGCAACTGCTATCATGACGCCTAGTTATAGCTGGCCATCCTACATGATATGTTAATTTAATCAATCGGTTGCTCCGTAAGCAATTTCTAGCAATAATTGGCCGAAATGATTAAATTAAAATTCCGCGCAAGGTTCTAAGACTGTATTAATGCAATTGAAAAGTTTAAAACTTAATTTTCCATTTGTAAAATAAATTTAGGATCGAATTGGTAACTTTTTCCTATATGTATATTTGGGTAAAGCAACTATAGATTGGAAGACAGATTCGAGAGCTTCATTTGAATTCAAATCCAATGAAATGAAGATCATATCTAAAGACGTAGAGGCACTCAAATGCAATTCTGCTTCATCTGATAGTACGAGCTGCTTCTGCTCACAGACTCTTCGATCCTTTCACACTGATCTGACTGTTCATCGTTTGCTCTTCGATCCTTCAAAGCATATTGAGGTGTTTTGGATCTATTCAGCTATCTACCTTCCACTAGTCCATTCAAGCTTCACCGATATCCTCGTTTTATACCTTGTTCACCTTCTACTCCAGTTCATCCGGCTTTAAACACTTTCTACATCCATAAACCTTGCTTACCCTTAATAAAGCAGAACACTTCCAGCTTCTAGATTAGGACTTCATCTACATATTAGTCCATGCATATATCATATGGTTCGACGCAAACAATACTCGCATTAGTAGCATATAATTATATTGTAATCTTTAAAATAACATAGAGCATTTTTCTAACAATCACATCATTCCTTACGTTGACAAAACAATCTGTGAATTTCAATCGCGAGATGTGTTTACGCAATGAAGGATTTACACAGTTACATGCGCCTGAAGTAATATAAGATTTGCTTGTAATGCTTACGAGATATGGGTTCAGTTCAGAGCAAACTAGGCATTAAGTTAGTCTCTAGATTTATAAGATTTTCATGGAAAATAGTAGGAGATATTAAAAGGAAGCTGCACAACTTATCTAGTTACACGAGTGTCGGATACGAATGTTATGCAACATATGTGTATCAGAGCTTGAAGTGTAATTTTTGAACTTTATCTTTAATGAATCTATTTGCTTGTAGATCAAATATCAAGTCCTATCTACCTTCGTAACTATCTTCTTTCCTATCTATTTCTTTTCTCCTTTCTTTCCTAACACAAATAAAATATAACAGAAATTGCCATTGCCACTTTCTTTACATTTTCTTAATTTTCTGTAAATATTAAAAGAATTACCACTTCTTCCATCATCAGACTCAATCCAACGCATCCTGCAAAGTAACAATTACGATCCTACACACTTCTGCTGCTTCTGCAAATCAATTATTCTATATATATCTACTGATTAAATATCATTTTTCTCTATCTGTTTCTATCTATTTCCTTAGATATGTCCTCCAGTCTGTTTCTATGGACTTTTCTTTCTAATGTACATTACATAAATGTCTTATCGTCCTTGTTATCATATCAAAAAAGGCAATGAAAACAATTAGGAGAGGAAAACAATGAACATCACAAGATCCATTCGTTCACATTATCTGGTCAGTAAAAAAAGAAACACGTTTATGCTTTTGTGTTACTTTTTCATCCTGAAAGCGTGTTACTTTCGCCCTTTCTCTCGTGTTGCATAATCACCACGATAGCAACTCTGCTAAAGCTGGTACAAATGTCGCCATCTTTGAAAATGACATCTTATTTATGAAAGATGCCATTTACATCATACTTCCATAGAGACTTATAGCCGAATTCAAAGAATTGTTGCTACTCATAAAACTACTAAACTAGTAGGAATTGAAATGTGGACAATACCTAGACCATAAGCTAGATAAAGACTCGGTTTGACATCATCCTCACGCGAAAATAGAGGTTCCTTCATCAATCAATTTCTGCCCATGGCGCTTCAGCTTCAGACGGTCTAACACTAAATAACCCACCTCTCCATTTGTATGTGCAGCTTACTCTTGGATCATACTGGAGTGGACAAGCTTTTCTTAAAGAATCTAGGGAGCAATAAGTTCATTAGGACTGAAAATAGCTGAAAATTATCTTTCGAAAGTTGTTAATAGTTCCCTCCTCTCTTGAGCTAGTCCACTCTCAGCTTGATCTGCTCTAGTGGTGTCTGTCATGTGTTCGCCCAGCTACACCACATCTTTACTTTCTAATTGGCTGAACTTTTGCCCTCTTCTCTTTTGAATAGCGGAGTACCATTGATTGGTGCATACCACATCTTCACGCTTTAGCAAAACAACTTGATAGAATAGAATCAATTGTTCAGACTCCCACTCAAACTTTAGTAATAAGAAGTCTTCGTCCACACCCCAAAAGTAGAAACTTTCAAAGCACCCATTTTTAAAACATTTGAATTTCCCAAAATTAGTGCTGAATTTGCTAAAGCCTTAGCTGATAAGAGAAAAGTCTTGGGGAAAATACCAATAGTAAATACTCTTACCATAAAAGATACCGCTATAGAAAGAACCTTTAGATTAAGAGGATTCGTTATCAATGAAGACCAAATAAATTTCTTAGAAAAAAACCCCTTGGTGAATCTAATAACGAATCAGAAGTCAATAAGTTAAATTCGATTCTTCTAAAAAATGTATTATACTAGAGCCACGCCTCCTTATATAACTTTAGAAAAATATCATCAGAAAATTCAAAACATGTATTCTCCTAATGCCATTTATGAATGAAAACTGATGGCATAGCTGAAAGTAATATAATAATAAATACCTTGAACCAAATAGTTATGGTAGCAGATGCTTACAAAAAATATCAAGATGTGACTTATCCTGTTGTAGCTAATCTTTTAGTAACCAGTTTCATAGGGCAATTGAAAGGTAACGGGATGATTACCTTAGTGAAGGACAACAGATTAACGCATACAAGATAGATGAAAGTGGTCAACATATCATAAAAGAGGATAGCTAAATGATTCGAGATGCAGGTAGTGCTCTTATCTTCTCTATATCGCAACACTTAACAGGAGATCACTCACATTGAAGGGATAGAAACCAAGACATTTTCTCTAATTTGAAATGTAAATTCTTAGGAAGATTTAGAATATAAGGAACTTTTCTTAAATAACGAGCTTTGATTAGATCTGACTCTAGTCAACCTTTATAGAAAGAAAAGTTTTTAGTAGGCTCACCAATCTTAATGGGAGATCAAGTTCGAAATAACATAAGGGAAGATAATAATATGTAGATACCTTAAGACCTACTTTCATATGGAGAGTTAGTATCTTGTGTTTATATACGGGTCCAAAAATGTGTAATTTTATTGAATTCCAAAAATAACTCAAGAAAGAGCAATTACTAATCATAGTAATTAATGATACTTCTATGCTTAATATGATCATTTCTATACAAAACCTCGAAAACCAAAATGTAAAGGCGTCCTGTAGTTTCAAATAATATAAAACCAGACAAACCCCATAAAAATAAAATGGTTTATAACCAGAATGATAAATCAAAACATTTCTCAAAAAGGAAAATTAATAAAGATATTAAATGTTATTCATGTGGAAAAAAAAGGTCATATATCCAAATTTTCTAGAATTAGATGAAATTTTCTATTGATGAAGACACTATTTCAACTAAATGATATTATGGCCGCTACTAATAGTGAACCTCTTGAGGAGATTTTTTAGGAGAATAATCTCTTCAGCTTTATGCAATAGATACTTCTTCCTTAGAATCCGATAGTGAACGCCCATTAGAACCTGCTCTTGAAATATGTTTTTACCAAAGAAAAGGAATTTTATTAGAAACAGCAAATCAGATAACCAATTTTGAAGCAAAGAAATAATCCTCAGATAAACTCCAAACTTCTACGAAAATTACTTCAAAAGCTAATTCTTCTTATAACCTTAAACATATCTTTAATAGGCAAAAGAAAGTCCAAACTAGACTAGTCAACATAAATGATCTTAGTAACAAAATAAGTCAATAGAAAATACAAATTCAATCTCTTAAAATAGGTCAAAGCCAAATACAAAAAGAAATTTTGAAAATCATTTCTTAAAAAGGAAAAGAAGAGTCTGAAGCACATGATGGGGAAAAACATTACTAATGCCAATTTCTTAAATAATCTTTTTAAAATAACCTCTGGAAGATGAATAATAGATGTAGTAATAAAAATCATTGATAAATTTACGGTTCAAACCATCGCCATTTTTGATACAGGTATATATCTTAATTATACGAAAGAAGGCCTTATACCGACAAAGTAATTTGAAAAAAACTTCAGATTCTTTGAAATCTCCTTATGGAGATAAACTTAGAATAAGTTATACATTACCTGAAGCCTCAAAAGCTAAAGGAAAAATATCCTACAAAACTTCTTTTCTCTTGGTTAAAGAAATGCGACAAAATGTTAGTTTAGGTATACTCTTTATACAGTTAATACAACCTTTCACTGCCACTAGTTAATGAATAGAAACTATAGCTTTTAATAAGAAAATAGAATTTGATTTCTATCACCAAACCATACTGAAGGAATTTAAACATTTTATAAGAAAATTTGATTTCTAATAAAGAAAAACTCCTCCAACTTTTAAAAGAATATTTAGAGTTTAGAAGGATACAGCAAAATCTTTTTGATGAAAAGATTAAAGCTAAAATACAATCTTTGCGCACCTATATAGAGCATATTATTTTTTCCACCGTACTAAATGCTTTTTGGAGTAGAAAGAAACATATATTAGCTCTTCCTTACAAATTAAAGTTTTTTTAGAGTAATATACATAGGCACAAGGAGTTTGAGCCCCACCTCAATGGACTGGAGCTTGAGTGCCGGGGGTCGGGGCCAAAGCCCAGCCATCAGAGACCTTGTCTTAAGCATTGGGACCTAAGAACCAACATTGGTGTTTCCATGCTCAAATATAAAGTTTCAGGTCCAAGCGTCAACATGTTTAGTTATATTTTAGAACACATTGCCAATTCTTTCAAATAGGGAATCATTTTTCTAAATTCAAATTTGGCCAAGAAAAAACTTTTTCGTTGACTATTATTTTTCCATTAACTCATTTTCCTAAACAAACCAAATGTCGGCTATTAAACACATGCATCCTAAATGAAAGTATAAACCACAATATAGTTGTCTCGCAATATATTTTCTCTTCTGCTCTTTCATTAACTATTGGACAGAAGCAATTGCAGTCACATAAATATTTTTCCTTCTACAAAAGCATATTTGCAAGTCATCCAAGAATTTTTTTTTAATTTCTTAGAACAGTCAAATCAACCCCTTCTAGGTCTTTGTGTTAGCCATATCACTTGATTTTTTTTTATTATCTTAGTCGCTTAATTTTTTAAATTGTTATATTTCAAGAACATTGATATTGGAATTAGAGCTTGGTCGCTCAACTTTTTCGAAGTGTTATATTTCAAGAACATGAATATCATAATGACTAATCTCATTGGGGCATGACTTAGTGAGGCTCAGTTGATTTCCAGACCACCATTGTTCGATAAAACTAACTAGATTTATTGAAAATGCATAATGAAGGTTTTTGTGCAGTCCATGGACTGCAATGTGTGGAGCAACGTTGAGACAGAACCTTATGTGCCAACACAATCTTAGTTTCTATTGCACCTTTTAATACCAGTTGATGGTGCAGAGCCACCTTCTCCTCCGACGGCAGTTCCACATCCTGCGACCTTATCCCTAGAACAACAAACAAGACAACTTACCTTCAATGCTGAAGCCACTCATTTAATGTACCGTACTATGTCTTCTTCTGAATTTAACATAGTTTCTTCTTGTACAACAAGGAAGGAGATATTTCATAGATTGGGATGTTGAAATTAAATCATAAACACTATGATTAATCAACATAAACAACCTATTAATCAAGAACAAATCAAATTGATTTATATGAATGTAAAACACCAAGTTTGTAGACACAGCGGAAATAGATACAAACTTGTTTGAGCCATTGCTTCATCCAAATAGAATAGATTAATCCGACTTCGAGTGGCAATGGCAATTCTTCCAACGTATTTTTCTAGAATGTCAGCTTTTCTTTTCTATGACCTATTTATGTATAGTAGCCTTCAATGGGATAAAACGACAAATAGATTATGCTTATTTGAGAAGGGACCTAGCAAACTCTAACATAAGTGTGTTTATTGGGCTATTCTCATTACGGACTTTAGCTAAACATGATTGCCTACACTTTGTTGCGCAACCAAGCCCGTTATCGACAGATGCCAAAACTCAATTTAATAATATCACTAGGAATTTATATATATGTATATATGTTTATATTGGAATATCCATTAATCTGATTAATTTAAAATAAGAAATTGATTAATTAAAGTAAGCCCATATTTTAATAAAATTTCCAACATTGTCCCACTTGGGCTAAGTTAAGTAACTTATTTTTATTTTGAAAACTATTTTCTTTTGAAAACGACACTATTGGGTTAATAACTTAAAACTTGTTTTTCGTGGCCACAATTTAAAAATATATATTCTAATAACGGCATCTGAAAACCAATCCAATCCAATCCAATATAACCTTAGTATAGGACTATGGAGATTAAGGTGTTAAAAAATATCACAAAACACATGACCTTCCATAATCACATATAATATGTATCATATTTTCATGGATCATGAGCCTAGTAGTGTAGTAAGAAATAGTGCCAATATGTGATCAACATACACTATTCCTTATTGGTCCTCAATGCAATTTCTCAACGACATGAAACTGCATTAGTGCAATTTCTAAATAATATGAAATTGCCACAATGCAATTTCTAAATGACATGAAATTGCACAAATATGTTGGAGATCTCACAATTAGTAACATCTAGTCATTTTTAAACTAAAATTTGTTTAAAGATATTGTTTTATACTTCCACTTCTCATTTAATAGGAGAAAATATAAATAAAAAATGATGATCATCATTTATTAGTTTGCATATAACTAAAATATCTAGAAAGGCAAAATTTATATGTAGCTCACACTAACAAAATAAATCAAAAGACTCTAAAACACCCATATTTTTTTTGCATGTTCTTTAGATAAAATGGGTCATAAGCCTTTTCTTAGAGGATCAGCTAACATAGACTCAATTATGATATTCTCGATCATGACGTCTCCCTTTTTGACCAAGTTTTTAACAGTATAATATTTCATCTCCATATGTTTGGATGCATTGTTGATCTTGTCAATCTTAGAATAAAACACGGCTGTAATGTTGTCATAGTAGATCACCATGAGTTTAGCAATGGAGTCCATAATACACAATTTCAAGATCAAATTTTTGAGCCAAATCGCCTGAGTTGAAGTACCATAACATGCCACAAACTCAGCATACATTGTAGAATTCGTAGTCAATGTTTGCTTTGTGCTCTTCCAAGAAATAGCAACTCTAGCCATTACGAAAATATATCCAGAATTTGATTTTCGGTCATCCAAACATCTAGCAAAATCAACATCTGGATATCCAATCACCTTTAGATATTTTACTTTCCTATACACGAGCATGAAGTCTTCTTTTGTTCATTGTAGATATCTCGTCACGTTCTTAGCTACAACCTAATGTTCATGACTTGGATTTGACAAATATCCTTTAAGAGTATTCACTACAAAAGCAATATCAAGTTTGGAACATACTTGTGCATACATAAGACTGTTGGTTACACTAGCATATGGAATATTCTTCATTGCTTTCTTTTCAACATCATTCTTGGGGCATTATTCGATGCTCAATTTATCTCCATTCAAAACAAGAGTTTCACCAACCTTGCAGGTTTGCATGTTTAACAAGATCTATATAACTTTTCTAAAATAACCCAAAAACCTTCTTAAAATTGTCTCAATGAATCTTAATGCCAAGAACAAATGAAGCTTCCCCAAGATCTTTCGTAGCTAACTTTGCAGATAGAAAACTCTTAGTGTCATTTAATAGAGCAAGTAAAATGTCATCTACATAAACTACTAAGAAAATGTATTTACTCACACTTATTTTCATGTAAATGCATTGATCAAACTTGTTTTCTACAAAGCCAAATGATCTCACAACTTTGTCAAATTTCAAGTACCACTGACATGATGCTTATTTGAGACCATAAATAGATCTCTGAAGTTTACACACCATGTGCACTTTGCCAACTTCTTCAAATTCTTTAGGTTGTTGTATGTACACTTGTTCATCCAGATCTTCATCTAGAAAGTTGTCTTGAAGCTCTAAGTCAAAATGAGCCACCAATGCCATAATTATACGAAAGGAGTCTTTAATAGATACAGGAGAAATAATTTCAATATAATCAATACTTTCTCTTTGTGTGAACTCTTTTGCAACTAATATTGCCTTGAATCTCTCTATGTTGGCTTTATTGTCTTTCTTGGTTTTGAATACCCATTTGCAGCCGATCGCTTTATGCCCATCAAGTATATCAACGAGTTTCCATACTGGATTATTTAACATGTAAATCATTTCATCATTCATCGCTCCTGACCATTCATATGCCTAATCACTATTAAGAGCTTATTTCATGATAATTGTAGAGCACCATTCGCTTCTAGATAGCTGAATCTTTACTATTGTACCCATGAATCATCATCAAATTATGGTGTTTTTCTCATAGGAACCATGTCCTTTTAGCAGTGATTTTCTTTATCTTTTTCTCCACATCAAGATCGACCAACATGAAAATGAGCACCCTTTCCTCCACTTTTAACCGAACCTACCATCGTAGTTGCAACAATGATCAATGAAATGTTATCCTTCCTATGAACAACTAGGGAATTTAGACTTTGTAAAAATTCTTAAATTAAGTCTTCTGTGACCCCTTTTTTTTTTTGGTAATTGGCGGTTGTAATGACCAAAAGGAAAGAGTTCTGGAAATAAAAGGTCTCAGATTTCACAGGTGATCTGACATGTGTATAACTGTATTGTCACTATTGTCATCATAGTATACAAATAAATCCGATATAAGTTCACATGTGATCTAACATGTGTATCAATGTTTGTCCCATATCTATTTCACACTTCCAGTGTGCCTAACCAACCTCTAAGCGGTTAAACAAATTAATAGATAACGTAGGTAAATTTCTCTATCTGAGAGGTTATGGTAATGATAACGGCGTCATAGTTGAACGGGTGTAAGAGCGATAATGGTGCAGGGGCGTCACACCATCTATATATCGACATAGAAAGACTGGATTCATCCAGTTTTGTTTTGATGTTATTTAAATGTCTGATTTGTTATTGGCTAAGAGTATCACTAGAGGAGGGTGAATCAGTGGTTTCTAGAAACTCGACAAACTATTATGGAATTAAAAAAGGTCAAATTTGTCGAAATCACATTTCACCCCTTCTAGGTGATACTATTAGTCAATAATAATTAGTATTGGAGCCCAATGCTCATTGTTTTGGAGTGTTAATAAACTTATTGAGTCATCTATTATTATGGCTAGCATACTTGGACCGGATATCATCAAGGACAGAGCAACACCAAACCTCCCTATTTGAATGAGAAGGACTATGACATATAGAAGAACAAAATGAAAGTCATTTTCGGATCTATAGATCCCTTGATATGGGAAGTTATGCAAAATGGAGTAAATGCTGCAGCACAAAGCAAAACTACTTATAAAACAATAACCAATGAGCGGAGGGACTCAAATGAAAGAAGAACTTCAGCTCAGCCAACCATCACTCGTCAAGATCTCGCAAAACGAGGAGCACTCAATGCTAAAGAGGCTCCTAACCTAGGTAAGGTAAGGAGGTCTTTAGGTTGGAGGTCATGGGAATTCTTTTTTCGAAATTGCAATTTCTTTTGTTAGCTTTTGACTTTTTTGATTAAAAACCACTCACTGGATATTAACGGCACAATCTTATTCTTCTTCATGGCTTTCAATTGAAATTTTGTCAAATGGAGAATGAGGGAGGATTTTTTTTACTATGCTTCAAAAGAAACGAATTCAATTTTCAGGACATTTTAATTCCGTTATCATTATCCTTCTTGGGACAATAAACCTAAAAATGTTATTGACGAGATCGACTGGATCATAATGTGTGTTGAGAAAAGAAAAAGGTATTTGAGTAACTAGTGCACATATTAAAGAAATGTGTATAATTATTTATTAAATTTAAGTCAACACAGCACGAGAGAAATCCAACTACTCTCCATCAAACATCAGCTTTATTAAATTGGTGTCGATGCCATATTTCCTTTAACATAATTCATGAAAGGATGATAAAAAACATACTGAAACACATTACAAATCTAATTGGACCAATGGAAAATTATGAGATGACATTGCATTTTAACGTATGGTGATCTAATTGAACTAATTGAAAGTTCAAGTATGTCGCTACATATCACTAAAAGTTTGCAGACTACTAGTACCCCTCTCTTCTAGCAATGGAAACTACATGTTTGTTACATCTTGATTTAAAGAAGGCAAGAGATGTCGACCCAATGCATTTTGCAAATTCACTTCCAGATAGCTGTGCAAAAAAGTTGGGAATATTAGTGAAATGAGATATCCCCAGAAGCCTTCCCGTAATTGTTTATAGTCCCATGACTCCAAACCATAAGCATCGCACTGCTCCCATAACATTCATGCAGAAGCTGATCCTACAGTGAAAATCATAAATCACACGGATGGGATTAGTGAGAATTAAGAGATATTCAAAAGGAGATCGCCATTATCTTTAAAAACCAAACATAATAACATATGAAAAGTTACTTCAAAGCTGACCATCTCTTCCAGTGAATGCTCCGAATTCCCTGACATTGAGGTCAAGAAGTTGCTCTAAATTGACCGAATGTGGCATCTCTAGGGGTACTCGAATGCGAAGCTCATGCGAGACTTGTCCCATGGTCGGTCGAAGCTGCGGATTGGCTTGCAAGCATGCGAATGCTAGTTTGATGATCGAGATCACGTCTTGCGCATCTTGAAGACGAATTCTAGAAGGCAAGAGACGTTGATCCAGCACATCCTTCGACAACATCGGTGACCTAGTTTGGGCAGATGATGAACATTCTTGAGAGAAATAATCTTTTGGATGCTTTCCCATGATTATCTCCAATGCGATGACTCCAAAGCTAAACACATCGCATTTTTCTGTGGGAATTGTAGAATAAGCAAGCTCTGCAAGTGGAGAATTCACATTTTTCATATGACCTCGATCATGAGCTGTGTATAAGTTGACAACATTGCTTCCCATGATGTGACGTTTATATCTACTTAGTCTACACTTTTTATTTGACACATGAAGTACGAGCACCATGGATCGATTATTATGTTTTTCCCCGATTGCCAACAATTCCATATTGAAAATCGGAAAGCTGTGTGATCGACACTGAACTTGAAAGCTCACAATGAGTAAACTGATTTCCTTAAGAAGATTAAATAACTAAAGAACTGCAATAAATTAGAAAAAGTTCAATTATAGAAGGGATATCTAACACTAAATTCCATCAAAATTGAAGAATACGAGATACCTGGAGCAATATATCCAATTGTGCCAGCAATAGTAGTCCAGTTTGATGAATCTGGCCTCAGTAGCCTTGCAGTGCCAAAATCGGAAACATGAGCCTCATAATCATGATCCAATAGAATGTTGTTACTGGTCAAGTCTCGATGAATCAAGGGAGGTGAAAGTTCGTGATGCATATAGGACAATGCATCGGCAACTCCTTGGACCACGTTTATCCTCTTGCCCCATTGAAATTCAATTGCTCTTTCATCATCATTTAAAATTCTTCTCAAGCTTCCTCTTTCCATGTACTCATACACCAAAAGACAGCATTGGGCATGAGAACAGAACCCGTAAAATTTCACAATGTTGCGATGACGAATATATGTTAAGGCTTGAATTTCCCTTTCAAATGGTATCAAATCAAGAATTTCACTATCTTCTTGAGATGGCAAGGTCTTCTTAACAGCAACAATTTGACCTTTTGATATCTCGGCTTTATAAACAATTCCATATGCTCCTTCACCCACATAGTACTTGGAGTCAAACCCTTCTGTAGCCTGGACAATTCGATTATAGAAAACTCTGCCATCATAACTTAAAATATGCATGAAATCCAAATCATTTGCCGGTTCATTGTTCACTCTTTTGATAATCCTTCCCCGACGATTATTGGCAATTACAAAAACGATCAAGGCACAAGAGAGAAGGAGAAACCCTGAGAATGAGAGAATGAGGATCAATGTGAGTCTAGCTCCAACGCGTCGATTGCGTTTCTTGCTCCCCGTAGAATTACATGTCGGTAAACCAACAACATTTCCACAGAGCCCTTTGTTATGTTGAATTGCCTCAAATGGAGCCACATTGAAAGCCTTGACATTTGGGAGAGGACCTTCAAGGTCATTATAGGATATATCAATGGAAATTAAGGCCAACATATCTTCGAAAGTACGTGGGATGGAACCAGACAGGCTGTTGTGGGAGATATTTAGAAATTGCAAATTTCTCAATTCCGCTAGCTCTCCTGGGATATTTCCAGACAAAATATTATAACTCAAATCAAGAACCTCAAGAACTTGTGTGTTGCCTATCTTGGAAGGAATGCTTCTCTGGAATTTGTTTCTGCTTAGATTCAAGCTCCATAAGCTCGTGCATGAGTCTAAAGTCGGAATCGATCCACTCAAATTGTTTGATGCCAAGTTTAGACGTTCCAGACGAGATAAAACTCCAACCTCAATCGGGACATTTCCTGTGATCAAGTTGCTGCTTAGATCGAGTTCTAACAACATCGAGAGGTTTGCCAAGTCCCTTGGAATCTCTCCGTGCAAATTATTTGAAGAAAGGTCCAATACATGTATCTGAGCCATCCTTCCAAATATTGAGGGTATCTCACCAGAAATGTTGTTGTTCGATATCCTTAAGCTCGTCAAATTACGGCAGTGCTCCCATTTCCACGGAAGTTCACCGTTCAAATGATTGTGGCTCAAGTCCATAAAATCTAGATGCGGATATATTCCGAAAGCTTTTGTTATGTTTGCTGTAAGTTGGTTTCCTTGTAGCTTCAATTTGGTTAATGTGCTGCAATTCTCTAAGCTTGTCGGGATGGGACCCGTGAAATGATTACTGAAGACGGAGAAATATTGCAATGATCTCCCAAGGCATACATCTTGCGGCAATTCCCCCTCAAGTGCGTTATTCGATAGAGTCAAAGAACTCAAATGCGTCAACTTACCAAATTCAGAGGGCAAGCTACCAAAAAATCTGTTGAAACCTAGGTGCAATATAGTTAGATTGGTCAGGCTTCCAATTGATGCAGGGATTGGACCGGTCAAATCATTATCGGTCAGACGTAATTCTCTAAGAGATATCAATTTCCCGAACTCTTGCGGAATCGAGCCTGAAAGATTATTTAAGTAAAGGCTTAAGACATATAGATTGCTCAAGTTCTGAAAAGATGATGGGATTGGACCAACCAAATCATTCCTAGACAAATCCAATCGTTCGAGAAATATCAATCTTCCAATTTCTCGAGGGATCGAGCCTGACATTCCAGTTCTTTGTAAGCTTAGAAACTTCAAGCTCTTCAAGTCGAATATTTCTTGTGGAATGGAACCACAAAGAGTATTATTTGAAGCATCTAATTCGGTTAAATTGCCTAATTTTCCAAGAGAATTAGGAATGAACCCTGAAAGTTGATTTTCGAATAGATTTAGCTTAATCAGGCTGCTCAAGTTCCCCAGTGAAGCAGGTATAGGACCGGTCAAATTGTTTTCTGAAAAATCGAGTTCCAAAAGAGAATCCAACCACCCAATCTCTTCAGGGATGCGTCCACTCAAGTTGTTCGCACATATGGACAAAGAATGAAGATTCTCTAGCATACCTATACTTGGAGGAATGTGCCCGGACAGTTCATTACCACAAAGATGAAGCGAGTTGAGTTTGGAAAGATTACCGATGCCCGAGGGGATGGAGCCATAAATCAAATTGCTGCCAAGTTCTAACCTAGCCAGATTGGTTAAGTGTGAGAAGTCAAGGCCTTCTAAAGTTCCTCCCAAACCAAGATAGGAAAGATCTAGATGGGTGATGGACCCATAGTCATCGCAAGCGACACCGGCAAAGCCGCAGGGATTGTCGCCGTGCCATGAAGACAGGACAGATTGGCTGTGGTTATCAAGAGTAGATTTCCATTGCAGGAGGGCCTCCGCTTCATCCTTATTCTCCGTCGTGTTGATAGCGGAAAAAGAAGTGGCGAAAGCAGAAACACCTGCACCATGTGTTGAACTGGTGTCGACAAATAACAACGAGAAGAACAAGAAGACACCTAAAGGAGACCGGTTGGATAGCAGCAAGGAAGAAACCATGATTTGGGGGATGGTTCGTTTTCGGGAGGTAAGATGGTTCAGGGCTACACATTGCTGACAAGATTGATGACATTCTTATAGATGGAAATCATTCAATGAAGCCGGAGGCGAGGTCGATGAAGCATTTATTTCTCATTGATGATTTATTGGAAGATCAAATCCTTTCCTTTCTCAATCAGTTTAGCGTGCGCTGTTGGGAATTATGAATAAATAGTACAGAACGATGGGACTCAATCCCTAGTCATTTTGCTAGTAAGAATGGCATGCTTGACTTACTTTTCCAAGTCTTCATTGAAATTGACACGTCAAGCAAATTAGTGGAAAGCGGTAGATTTGAGTGCGGGTATTCTTGAACCACTAGTCATTCAGGGCGATTCGCCGGTCTTCTTATCTTGCTCAGGGACAGGTAACGCAAGTCCATTGATGAAGAATCATAAATGCATTTTTGTTCTCTCTCTCTCTCTCTCTCTCTCTCTCTCTCTCTCTCTCTCTCTCTCTCTCGCTGGTATGAAAACACGATTCTTTTTTAACTATGTAGATGATAAAAGTTTTCAGATCTTTAAAAGAAAACATATCTCAGCCATTCAACCCTCCATGACTGAGTGTTCTCTCTTTGGAATGTACAATTATCTGAAAAGAACCATTATTCCCATTCTCCCGCAGCAGTTACCAGAGCCTTCCTGGTATCATCCCTGCTTCAGCTGCATTAGTTTAAATATGGGAGAGAACACTGACAATCGAAATGATGAGATAAGGAGATGAACAAGAAAAGCGAGGAAGAGAGGGAGAGGAAGAGAGAGAGAGAGGATCTCCATGCCTGATTCCTCTTTTTGGATAGATCTTACCTGTTCTCTTTCCATCAAGCAGCAATTCATAGGACCGTGATCTTACACAGAGCATAATCATGTCAATCCGAGTTTAATTGAATCCCAATTGCCATATCAAATTCTAATAAATCCCACTCAACTCTTTGATGAACTTCACTCATGTCGGCTTCGAGAGAACACCACCCTTTTCACCCTTTTACCTTACTTGCATGTGATGGAACACCTGGCGTGCCACTATGATGTTGTCAGGGATCAGTCTACCTTCCGTGAATGCATCTTGATAAGGAGAAGCTAACTGTGGAAGAAATTGTTTGAGCCTATTGACGAGAACTTTGGAGCTGATCTGGTAAAAGAAATTGCAAAGGAAAATCGCATTGTTAGATATACATTTAGATATTCTAGATATTTATGATATTATGAGTATCTTGACGATATTCTAGATATAAATAATATTCTTGAATATCTTTGTGGTTGATTTTGTAATATTTAGTTTCTGTAAATTATCAACTAGTAAAGCCTATAAAGGTGCGTTTAGTAACGGTTCTAGTTTTTGGTTTCTCCTCTCCGGACGAGTTTGAGATGAAAAATTTGTTTGGCAAATGCCCTTAAAATTTTTAATCCCCGGATGAAAAAAAAGTCTGAAGATGGGTTTTGGATAGGAAATCAGAAGAACAATTTTTTTTTTTGGTTTTCTGTTTCTCGGACGAAAATGCACAGTACGAGAAAGAAAAAATCGATTTCTTCCTTAGTCTTTACTTTCGTCCCAGACGAGAAAGAGAAAACCAATTTTACCAAACGTGTTTCTCTTCCCAAAAACTCATCTAAGAACCATATCTAAAAAAAAATTCATTCTACAAAAATATGTAGAATATCGTGTTGATTGGGCTACCAAACGTGTTTTTTTTTTTATGCTGATTGGGCTAGTGACCCTCTTGATCGTCGCTCTACTATAGGCTACTACTTCTTTCTTGGTACTTCACTCTATGATGGCATAATAAACAGATTGTTATTGATCGATCTAGCATGGAAGCAAAATATCGTGCTCTTGCTAATACAACATTAGAATTACTCTAGCTAGAGTGGTTATTAGAAAACATGGGAGTCCATCATAATGGTGGAACAACCATTTATTATTGTGACAATCTGAGTGCTATTCAAATAGCTCATAATCATGTCTTCATGAGCGCACCTAGCATATTGAAATTGATTGTCATTTCATAAGATATAACGTTCTTCATGGCAATGTACAACTTGTTTCTTACTTCATCAACTATCAAACTACTAATATCTTTATGAAGGCACATCTATCCAGGCGTATTCAGGATCTTCTTCAAACTCTAGTTGACTCCTTCAAGATCACCTTGAGTTTGAGGAGGTGTTAGATATACATTTATATATTCTAGATATTTGTGATATTTTGACGATATTCTAGATATATATAATATTATTAAATATCTTTGTGGTTGATTTCTAATATTTAGGGTGCACATGATACGTGTCTATTTTTGTTCCATAATGAGTTCTGTTCCAAAAAAACTCATTATGGAACAGAACCGAGTTTGATAGGAATTTTTTGTTTTTCTATTTATGAGATAGAAATGTATTTCAGAAATAAATTTTGGTAGGAAATGAGAAACAACAATTTTGTGGTTTCTCATTCTCAGACTCTTTTTGAGAATTCGTTCTTTTCTCTCCTTCCCTCTAACCTAATCGTTACTGTCTCTCATGAAGCTCTCCCTTAGCAAAGCTCTCTCCTCCTTCACAGAAGCCGTCTCCTCCCCCACCGAAGTTCTCTCACTAGAGCCCTCACCAAAGTCCTCTCCTCCCTCACCGAAGCTATCTCCATATCCCTCATCGAAGCCCTCACTGAAGCCCTCTTCTCCCTCACCGAACCTATCTCCGCCTCCCTCACTGAAGCTGTCCCCGTCTCCCTCACCACATCTCCTCCACCTCGTCCGATGACACCCTCCTAGTTCTCCTCGTCTGCGAGAGCTTATCGAGTGTCAACCCCCCCTCTCTCCTCGGATTACGAGTTTGTATGGGTTCTTATTCTCAAATTAGGAAATCTATTTAGACTGAATTTTCTTTTCGAGCTCAAATTCGAGACATATTTTCAACAAATCATGTTACCATATTATTGTTGGAGTATAAAAAGGATTATATTGACAAAAGACTTTTTCTATGCAGTATTACTGGGTGACAAATCATACCTGTAATAAAGGATGCTATCATCGTGGGGACCCAGAAATAAATGGGTGGTTGATGCAGCATAATAATCTTTAACCAAGTACAGGTACAGGTCATGTTCTCCAGTTTTTAAAGCATTTTGCTTAGATGACCGATATTATCTCCGCACGACTTTGGAGAGGCAAAGTTAAACACAACGACTGATTAGGACCCGTAAATCGTCACATAAAAGTCGAGCATTCATTCAATGTTATGCTTAATGAATCTGCAACATGTTAGGCGGTGGTCAATCTTGGGTTCTGTAAAAGGTTCTTGAAGTTGATGGCGATGAAATCAAGCAAGCAATTGGATTTGAAATACATGAATCTAGATTGACAAGAAACATGAAATGCTGGTGGCCGAAGAGCATAAAAATAAATATAATGCAACGTCACGGCTTGTTTGATATTGTTTATTTGCCACATGGAAGTTAAATATGAGATTGGTTATGTTATGTAGTTATTTCCATAATATGATGTTAAACATTATTTGTTTGTCAAATATGATCCCGCTATGAGATAGATCTTTTAATAGATTATTGTCAGATATGAGTCAATTACGTGATAGATAGCCCTGTGCTGATTGATCTTTCCATTGATCTTTCAATAAATATTTCTTTGTCCAGTACGAGTTCAATTTGAGATGAATCATATAATATAAATATTTCTGCTATATAATTCCCAACATGAGATTGATCTTTTAAAATGTTATTCGTTAAATATGGGCCGCACGAAGTATAAGAGCATGAACCAAATTATACTATGGCATAAGAATATATGAAAGTACATCGATTATAAATCTTGTACCAAAATATGTGTAAAAACTTGGGATGTAGCGTTAGAGATTTGCTAGAATTAAAAATTTGCTAGAGTGATCATAAAAAACAAATTACTGAGTTTTGCAGGTGAGCATGCTATGTCAGTCGACCTCGCGTGATAAAAGTGTCCACGGGCATTTGGAAAGTAACAAGATTAAGAAAACATAGTAGATTCTAATGGCCTAACTATCGCATTAGACATTTTTAGCAAGTGTATCGAGAGCTCTTATCAAGAAAATCCTTTTATTTTCATATTTTATTTGGCCTAAAGCATTGAACTTTTTCATATCATAAATGCATTAAAGCAATCGATTTATCTACTCCTTTCAATCTCTAAGTCAGTTTGAATTTCATGATAGGTTGGATATATAAAACCTATGTAAGTTTACTCCATCCCTGAGCTTGCAACCAAAGGTGCTTCGTATCATTGAAACTAATGGTTTTCTTAAATAACACTATGCAATCTCCTCGAGATTAAAACAGCATAACACGCCCCAGTGAAGTATGTCGATGAAAAAGGCACCACTAAATGTCTTAGACAAATCTAACCCTAATGGATTAATATGAAGCAGAAGCATTTCGGATGTTTAGACTCTGTATGCAGTCAATTTAAGCTTTTGTAAGTGATCCAAGATATTCGAGCGCAAAGCATGCTACACATAATCGCGTATAGCTAATTGAGATGCATGTCAAAGAAACAAAGACAAGCAAAATATCTGAAGAGCCTGAATCGATATCTCCGTTTTCAATCGGCATCGGCAATTTGAAACCAACCAGATGCAAGTTGGAGGTCTCCGACTTCCCATTGGATCGACATCATTGTCCAACAGTTTCTCCTTGTCATAATGGTTTGTACCGGCGCATACTCCATGCTGTTAACCTATCGCCAATCAATATGGTGGCCATGGAAACACCTCGCTAGACATAGAACTCGGGATTTCATTTTCGGATAATTATTGCATATGCTATCAATAGAAGAAAATTTCTCTACAGGGGACTGTATTTCCACTGACTTGTGGGCTGGTTGTAGGTCGCTATTGATCCATTACAACCATCGAATGAAGGGGCAAACTAGGCCTTCTCTTTTCTGAATAATCCTTCTCTCATTGACAATAATTTGCAAGATAAATCTTTCTTTTGATAGTGCTAAAACATTCAAAAGCATGGGGATGACAGAAAATATAGGACAGGACTATAAATCTCAACCGGATAAGTCATCTTGCTTTAAAGACAGAGAGGGCACTTATAGGATCATGATCATTTTCATTGCCCGTGCTCTAATTACTTTTCAAAGTCATCATTAAAAGTGACCTAGCTAGTCAAGCAATGATCCATTTGATTATCGATATACTCAAAATATGAAGAAATTAAATTAGTCCTAAGCCTATTGTACGGATGTCAATTGAATCATAAACTTTTCAATTTTACTAATATAATCCTAAATGTTCATGAGAAATTCCATGTAATCATTTTGGCTAGTTTTCTTCGAAAATTGCTGATGTGCCAGTGTACTATGTAGGACATTCAACAATAACTAAATCACCACATCCGCTGAAAATTGATTAGAAGGACTTCATTACTAAATTAATGAAATATAAAAGCTTAAAAATTAATTGACAATACTAGGGATGAGCAAAAACAGGGTGGGTAGGTTCTAGACTTGGACCCTGTACCCGACCCTGTTATAACCGGTTCTCTATTTTTGGATCCTGTATCCTACCCTGTTTTCATTGGACCCTGTACCCGACCCACCCTGTTTTTCCGGTCCGGTTCCAGGGTTGACCCAGTTTATATTGGAACCTGTTTTGCAACCGTTAATCCTATACGATTTTCCATTTGTCTAAGCAAAAATCATAACATTACATATATATTAGTAACAAACATGAATATAATATTAGTCTTATTCACACAATACTACATGAAACTTTTCATTTGTCTAAAATGATTAATAAATCTTTAGTGCAAAGACTTCTCCAAAAGTGAAATCAACATAACTTATCATTCAAAAGTAAAATTAGGCAAGCCAATCCATGTGGTACAAAATCTGTAACAAAATCCTAAAATTCATATATAAGAAAAATCAACAAGAAATCATGCTCTAAAAACATATGCAAAAATTATGATTTAATAAAGTATATTTACTTACAAAATCAGAAACTAAATGAAGTTTATTAAAACAGGGTTCAGGGTAGGTTCCACACCCGGACCCTGTACCCAACCCTGTTATAACCGGTTTCCCTTTTTTGGACCTTGTACCCGACCCTGTTTATATTGGACCCTATTCCCGACCCTGTTTTCGAGGTGGGCCGGTCCGGTTGCACACCCCTACCACATACCGCAAGTCAGGTCTTCAGATGGCGTGAATCCATAATAGTGACTGTCGATGTTATCAGCGAAATGATGATGCAAGTATGTGGCCACACAATTTAGCGTGCCTTTTCTCTCTTTTCCACACTATAGTACCTTCTCTCCCTCACAGCAATTCATACTAATACTTGTACACAAATATTTTGGTCCATAAAAATTTATGAATATCTTGTGGGCCTCATATAGGTTCTATATGTGCATTGCCTGGCTGCTTGAGTACATTTAGTAACAAAATGATTTTTTTCTGATATAATTTTATATTGTTTCTATTTCCTAAATGAGTTTCTTTGTCAAAGAGTGTGTTTAGTAATTGTTATTCCCGAAATAGAATAGTAACATAAATGCATTTGACATAACCCGTCTTATTTTTTCTAATATTTTTGTATTTTTCCTTTTTTCCATTTTTTTCTTTCCTTTCTTTTCTTCTTCCTCTTCTAGCAGATTATCGACCCTTGGAGATGGCTAGTAACTGGCCAAAGACTCAAATCGGCAAGGTTAATCTCGTCATGGTTGGGTGAGGTCGGCCTTGCTTAGATCTTGCGAGGTCAAGCCTCACCCAGCCACCAATAAGGCTTGACCTTGCAGCAGCTGGGCAAGGCTGAGCCTTGCTGGTGGCTAGGGAGGCCTGCCATCCTAAGTCTCGAGACAGCCACTGACCATTGTCAAGGCTCAGCAATCGGTTGGAGGCAGACAAAGAAGAAAAAGAAAGAATGAAAAAAAAAGGAAAAAAATTATCTAAAAGACATTGTTCCAGAGAACAAATAAGTATGTCTTTATTTTTACTTCTTATTTCTATTCCAAATTTATTCCCTAATCACTTCTCTATTTCGTAAAATAACAAAAAATAATTGACATTACCAAACTGTTTTTTTGTCCTTTTTCTGTTTCAGATGACAAACCTAAGCATAAATTTTGTTTTGTCAAGTAACTACCAGATTAAATCACCATGATGAATACCACCATGCCCCAGAAAAGATCATATTTGCTTGTGCATCAAGTAATTTCTCGTCAAGGAGCACACTTTGATTATGACTAATATGTTTCAACCTATCCCCATATGGTCGACGACCATGCTGGATTTTCATGGCCATGGGGAATTCATGTATCAATACGAGTGCATCGTGTTAGTGATCAGTTACAATCATCCAAGCGAGGGAAGAGAACGATATCACATTCCTAGAAAAGTTAAAAGAGAAAGTTGAGAGATACATTGCATGATATCCCAATCTCGAACTCGCCTTGCAAAGATTAATGTTTATTTAGGGAAAAATTATTAGGTACTCTCGATCCATATTTCCAAACTTGCCGCTCAAAAGGCAAGAACCAGCGGTAATCAATCACTAATAATCATGCAAATTCATTTTTGTCAAGCTATTGTGCCAAACTATCAAAACATTAACCCCATGCTATGTGGATCGACGGTTTTCGATAGTATTCATATCTTGAACATAATGATCCTAAAATCTTTTACTATTTGAAGCAATTGTGGGCACACAAATCTGTGACTTGATATGCAGAAAAGCATCTTCAAGAAGTTCTTCAGATTTAATGTAAAAGCAAAGCTACAAGTAGAAAGAATCATCTTCATATGCAATAACATCTCGAGGTTATACTGGGGACTCCAGCAATGATTTCGGTTGTTAGAGCCGGGAAGGTGGAACAGGTCAAGTGGATAGGCCGAACTGCTGTAATTATGCTTTGCAATTCTTTATTCCTTAAAACTCTCTTTATATATTTGTTAATAAAAGACAACTATTGCTGCACACGCACGATTGTTTTTGCAGCAGTAGGTCATGATGTTCACACTGTCCAAGATTTATTCACGAAAAATGTCTGAATTTTCCTTAGGTAGCCAATTCACCTCCTCTTGATTTTTTTATGCCAAGTCCATTTGTGGGTTTGCTCATATCATATTGATATGTGAAAAAGATATATAACCCACAATGTCAAACTACACATTATTGTATCATAGGATTGACACAAATTCCATGGAAATTAATATACCGAAAAATCAAGATGGTAAAGTATAACAAGAATTTGATGAAAATAATTGTTCCACAAATTATTAGTTCTAAGTGAAATGTCCAAAATCAACGGTCTGTTTCAAAATTTTTACTTATAAGCAAATTAATCTTTTCATGAAAAAAAGTAATTTTTCCTTTTTCAATCGGTTTAGCCGACTTGGTTTGCTAACATGCTCGATATGTGAAAAAGATATATAGCCCACAATGTCAAACTACACATTATTGTATCATAGGATTGACACAAGTTCCATGGATATTAATATACCGAAAAATCAAGATGGTAAAGTATAACAATAATTTGATGAAAATAATTGTTCAACAAATTATAGTTCTAAGTGGAATGTCCAAAATCAACGGTCGGTTTCAAAATTAGTACTTATAAGCAAATTAATCTTTTCAAGAAAAAAAGTAATCTTTTCCTTTTGCCAAGTCTTCATTGAAATTGACATGTCGAGCAGATTTTTGGAAAATGGTATTCAGCAGAGTTCGTTGGATTGCGAATTGACGTTTCCATTTTCTGATAATCTTGTGATTGTCTGATCTTTAGGTTGGTCTTTTGGTGGCACGGGAAGGGGAGATCACGACCGTGTGGATGCTCGACCGTGAATCTTTGGCCGAGAACTTTTCTCTCTTGTTGTATCTCTCTATGTACTCTGAGATTTGTAATTGCCAACCTTAAGTATATGAATCCGCAGAAGGAAAGAAAGACCTTTCTTGCCTGTGAAAACCGAACAAGTTTATTTAGAGTTAACCTAAATTTAGTCAGATGGGCTTGATCTGATTAAGCTCAAATCCTTATAATCCTTATTTCTATGGGTTAATCTCAGTTTAGCCGAAGTCCCTAACTGCCCCCTCTAATTGTAATTTTTAGCCAGGGCTTATAGTGTGGGCTTGGCCTAAATTGACCCACTTGTGGGCTCAATTTATCTTAAAACTCTCGGTGATTCTGGCCCCAATCGTATGGGCTCAACTTAGCTCAATTGAAGCTTAACAGGTTGTTTTCTATTTATTATATTTCGGCCGATCCAACCCACTACTACTTGGTCGAATGCTCAGCCCAGATAATTAAATTAAAATGCAATTAATCTATATGCATAATAATCCCAATTCTATATGCAATTTAATGATGATTATTTTTGCTAGGGGCCGAGGTTGACTCCTGATGTTCTTATGCCACAAATGACTGAATGAGACATCAAAAAATTTAGATATCAATGGCCGCCTCTCTTTGAAATGGAACTCGAAAATGTTCAGTTCAAAGACAAATTAATGCAATTGATTCTTCGTGTAGGGAACACGGGTTTTAACGAATCCAAATAAATACAATGAAATGTTATCAAAATGCAAATTTAAAAGCAAGAATAGACAAACATACTGGAAGTTACTTGTGGATGCAACCGAGTAATTTGAGGCACAAAACAAGGTACGGATTTACTTGACAAGTATTTGGATTTTGCCTTAGAAATCTGAAAGGTTTCATTCATGATCTCTAAAAAGACTTTGGTGATCTGAAACTTAGTTCAAACACTCGAAAGTAGTTCTTAACGAATTGCCTAGATATTACCTTAGGCATTCGAAAAGCAATAATCAATAAACAACTAAATATCGTCAGAAGCATCTAAAAGATTGAGAAATTGAAAATTGTTTATAATATCTACATATGGTCTAACATATTCGAATAAGATTGATAAACATCTAAATTTCATATGAGGCATCTAACAATTGAATTACAAATGAAAGTTATTCCAAAATACGAAATCTCTAAAATTTGAGTGAGACTCAAGCTCGCCTGAGGCTGCCAAAGCTTAGCTAGGTTCTAGTGACCTTGGGTGAGGCTCAAGCCTTGTGTAGCTCACTAGATTCTAATGAGGTGGAGCCTTGCTCAAGGCCAATGAGACTCCATCTAGCTGAAATTTAACAAGCTTAAATCTTGCTGACCTTAGGTGCACCTCCTGCTTAACAATGGCTAGTCATCGACTGTCACTATGGGCATCAACCTACCAATGAAGACGAAAAAAAGGGAAAAAAGAATGAAAAAGAAAAAGAAAAAGAAAAAGAAAATTTGTGAATTTTAAAAAATAAAAATAAAAATATAAAAATGAAAAATAATTAAATTTTTGAATTTTTGTTTAAATATTTTTATGAAAATAAACATTTCATTAATGAAGAATGTGAGCCTAAGTCAATGACCATAACCTTTATAGACTAGGGCTTGTGTACTAAGAACTGGAACTTGAGTTTTAGGAATTTGGGCATGGCCTTTGTAGATCTGAGCTTAAGTGTTGAGGCATCATGCATCGGTTTTGGGGCATCAAGTATGAGTACCAAGGCACTGAACACAGGCATTAGGAGTTCGAGCCTCACCTTAACGAATTAGGGCTCGAGCGCTAGGGGCTAGGGCCCATGCCCTAGTCCTAAATGTGGGGACCTAAGAACTAACATTGGGTTTTCATGCTCAAATATAGAGTTTCGGGTCTAAGCGTCAATACCTAGTTATATTTTAGAAAACGTTGTCAATTCTTTCAAATAGGAAATCATTTTCTTGAATTTAAATTTTCCAAGAGAAAACTTTTCCGTCGGCTAAATTTGTTTTCATTAACTCGTTTTCCTAATCAAACCAAATGATGGCTGTCAAACACAGGCCCCCTAAGTGAAAGTATAAACCACAATATAGCTGTCTTGCACAATAATTTTCTCGTATGCTCTCTCATTAGCAGTTTGACAGAAGCAATTGCAATAGCATAAATATTTTTCCTTCTACAAAGGCATATTTGCAAGTCATCCATGAATTTTTTTAGATTTTTCTTAGAACAATCAATTCAACCCCCTCTAGGTTGTTGTGTCAGCCATTTCACTTGATATTTGAGCTTGCTGGCTTAATTTTTTGAAGTGTTATATTTCAAGAACATAAAAATATTGGCATTAGAGCTTGGTCGCTCAGTTTTTTGAAGTGTTATATTCAAGAACATGAATATCATAATGACTAATCTCATTGGGGCATGACTTAGTGAGGCTCAATTGATTTCTAGACCATTGTTCGATAAAACTATGTGTTTATTTAAAATGCATAATGAAGGTTTTTGTGCAGTCCATGGACTGCGACGTATGGAACAACGTTGGGACAGAACCTTATGTGCCAACGCAATCTTAATTTCTATTGCACCTTTAATACCAGCTGATGGTGCAAAGCCACCTTCTCCTCCAACCGCGGTTCCACATCCCGCGACCTTATTCCTAGAACAAGAAACAAGACGACTTACCTTCAACGCTGAATTTAACATAGTTTCTTCTGCTAAGGAAGGAGATACCTGACAGATTAGAAGTCGCTTACGAAGGCACAGACGGAGTCAGATAGACGAAGATGAACATCCTACTAGGCAACTACGATGCTCAAGATAAGACCAGATGAAAACATCACCCAAATGTGTACAAGCTATACATATATCATCAATGGTCTTGCCAGCTAAGAGAAGACCTGCAGCAGCACAGAAACCGCGAACGCGGTCCATGGTTTTTTCAATGAGCTAAAGGCAATGGTGGAATCATTCTCAGAGATTGCAAAAATGGTACTTACCAACCAACCATCTTTGTGACCCCAATTGTTTTTAAAATTACGCTGAAGCTAATACATGCCGCAATTTTATCTCAAACACAAGAGAACGATAATACCCAAAAAACAACAAAGATACTATAGATTTACGTAATTCGATCCAAGTGTTTGAATTAACTTTTTAAGGAGAGCCAGCTGCAAAGAAAGCCATTATGAATTTGGACAACTACAAAGTTACAATCGCCCGATCATTCATGTGTTTCTACCCCTGCATTACACTCATATTATAGAGATAATCTTGACACTCTTCTTACTTGCTCTTATGGGTAACTTTGATAAAGTAGGTCTAAAAAAGCCTTCCAGAACCCACGTTTTCAAGGTCAATATGATATATGAGCACTCGCTCAGAATGGTTTGGACACCCACTCGATATGCAAAATGGAGAGGCAAAACCAGGCTTCTTGTTAATCTGACCACCCGCCCGCTGCCCAATAGCTACAAGCTATTAAGCGCATCTGACTGGTTGCCCGAGCAAGCCGCCTCCTTGCACCACAGGCACCTCCAAACACATCTCGGACCTATCTGGATCTCTAGGCTCGATTATAACTCCAGTTTTAGCAAGAACTGCGAGACACAAGTGACATTTGCTTATCCCGCTCTTGAATCGTTAAAAATCTAACGAATACCATCAAAAAGTTTTTATCCCCAAGATCGTGTAAGCATGAGCATGAACATGAAACAATTGCCAAATAAGTCCTAAACCTTTTGTTATTTTGCTTATTCAGTTCTAAACTTTTTTTTAATGCAAAATAAGTCCTAAACCTTTTGCAACTTTGCCAATTAAGTCCTTCCGGCGAATTTTGGCCCGAAAATGCCTACGTGGCGACAACGTGGCGCGACCGGACCTCGCCGACAATGACGTGGCGGCGACGTGGCAAAAAACAGATAAAATTAAAAAAGTTAAAAAAGATTAAAAAAATGGGAGGGCTCTAACCCTCCACCTGTGGCCGCCGCCCCATCGCCAGTGGGGCGGCGGCCATGCCCCCAGCCCTGCCGGCCCTAGATCTAGATGCCAGCGAGGCTAGGCGAGGTGAGGCTGCGATCTGCAGTTGTGCAAGCTTGCCCGGCCCTCGCCATCGCTGGTCGGGGGCCGCCCTTGCCAATGGCTGGCAAGGGCCGGGCGAGCTCACCCAACTACAGATCTGTAGCAGCTTGCTTCGCGTCGCCTAGCCCCGCTAGCATCCAGATATGGGGCCGGCGAGGCTGGGGGCATGGCCGCCACCCCACTGGTGATGGGGCGATGGCCACAGGTGAAGGGCTGGAGCCCTCCCTTTTTTTTTAATTTTGTCTTCTTCTTTTTTTGTCATGTCGCCGCCACGTCATCACTGACGAGGTCTGGTCGCGCCACATAGGCATTTTCCGGCCAAAATCCGCCGGAAGGACTTAATTGGCAAAGTTACAAAAGGTTTAGGATTTATTTGACATAAAAAAAAGGTTTATGACTGAATCGACAAAGTAGCAAAATGTTTAGGACTTATTTGGCAATTATCCCGTATGAATACCAATCACAACCTAACTCCCTTCTTTATAACATATCATTTTTGACATGACAACGGATTATATTTAGTGAAACGGGCTCAGCTGAAACTGCAATTTATGCCGAAAGCAGAAGGGAAAAAGAGAATTGCAACTAGCTACGTAGAACTTCGAACCCCTTTGGTGCTAGGACACTCGAAGCTAAACTAGGAGAGAAGTTTTGAGTGCTCCTGAAGAAACATCGCACCCTCTCACCAAGGAGAAACTGTTTAGTTGTTTAAAGGACCATATCCTAAATACAAATTGTTCGGTGGATGACTTAAATTTTTTTGGTGAAGTGGTAAAATGCACGAAATTATGTGATGTTTTATTGTTTGGGCGGAAATATGACACAGTTCTCTTGGACCACCTCAAATTCTCTTAAAAAAATTGATCCAAAGGGGTAAATTATGACTTAAGTGGTCGACTAGTTCGAATTTGTGGTAAATTCTCGTGCATTCAACTAGTGAACTTTCTTCAATCCACTATCATTGGATTATTAAGCTTACTTGGTCAGCACCAGGATGTAGCATGGATGAGAGTCCAATCTAAGTAGAAATCACAACTGTAAACATGCCAGATTTCCTAATATTGCTCATTCAAATAGCAGTAGATAGAATAAAAGTCTATTGCCCGGTCCAATGCATAGTTATTCATAATCAAGAAAGTGCAAGCCACGAGCAGCATTGTTTAAACCAGAGCCATGTGCGTAGCTTTGTTAGCAGTCCATCATTTTTAGCCGGTGGCCCATAACATGTCACTAGATTCAAATTATTAAGAGCCCTAATTCGGATAAGCAACAGACAAGCCAACCAGTAAAAATCATAAGCAAGATATTTATGACCCTGTTTCAATGTTTTCGTTTTCTTATTTTGAGTGAAAATCAACAGGAATATGAAGTGAAGTGTCCGGTAGGTGTAAAATTTGTCAATTGTGTCTGTAGCGGAACCATTCTCATTGGCTAACGTCTTTTTCCCTATCAAGGCCGTGGCAATAACACTTAAGAAAGAAGCATGTTCAAAATAGACCTAATCAAGGATAGATCAGCCTACTCACCCCGTTAAGAATCAAACCAGGTAAAGGAGAAAGTTAAGGGAAAGTACTCTACATGCAAAAGATGACCCATCTATAATTTGGTTGGCTCCAGAACGCAAAATGGACGGGTTAGAAAAGCCATTTCGCACCTTTCCTATCCCAGTTAGGTCACGATATATTTCATGTAAAAAATTTCTATTTTCTTGATTATGCTCAATTCACATGGAGCCAGCTGGTGTAATAAACTGGATATAACCATTTAGAAATCGCAATAAGACGCTTGTAAGATAGATTTCGACTACCCAACTTTTCTCAAGGTATCAATGCATCATCTCAAGGGGCTAATTCATTATCTTTATAATTAATTACAAAGGATCCCAATATTTTCAATCAGTTTGATAAAAAGCATACACGTGTGGATCACATTCCCACAAGGAAAAATATCTAGACGAAGGGCATTTGTTAGTTTCAGTTTGATAAAAAAAATCTTTTTCCTTCTGCAAAAATTTAGAAAAAAATGTTAGTTCATTTAAAAGTATTATAAAAAATTTGTTTTTGTACTTTTGATAAAAGTTTCAAATATTTCAAATTTCACGAAAAAATAATAATGCGGGACTAACAAGCTTTGAGTAAATAAAAAGTAAAATATTAAAATTAAATCTAGTCGGAATGAGTTGATCAAAAGCCACATATTTTAAAAAAAAATTATGGGCTTGCGATCTACGCAATGAACCACACTTCTAAATTACTAAGCACTCAAGACTTAGCAACTTATATATAGCTGATACTTCAATTTACATGAGGACTGGTTACATAATATCGTCAGAGACAGAGCCACAGCAGCTTTTTAACTTTATTTAATCTATAGTTTATAATATGTGGTGGAATGTAGTGCTCGCTTCTGGGCGAGTCATTCATTTCTCCATCAGTTGGGAATGAGCTTGAAGGGAGGCCTGACAAGAGCCGGAGCTGGATCATATCTTCCGTAGTCCTTGGTGTTTGCTCTGAGAAGCCTTTCATGGATGATGTCGGTCTCTGCTAAATCCTCTTCCGCTGTTGTTGAGGATGACGATTCTGTCGCTTTCCATGCTTCCTATGGACAACCCATCAAAGCTAAGAAAATTTCTGAAAATGCTGTAAAATGAGACATTTTGCGCACAACTCTCCATGCATGTGGGGCTCATACCTTGTATGACTTGCGGGGTATCACCTGCCCGCGACTCAAACCATTATTATGTGCATGCGTGCGATTCTCATTTTTCTTGTGTATAATTCTCAAGGTTAGCGCAGTTGGTTGCGGCTACGCTTAATGCCCGAACTTAATCAGTTCATGAGAATTGTAGAGCACCATTCACTTCCAGATAGCTGGATCTTTACATACTTATCCATGGATCATCATAAAAATATGGTGTTTTTCTCATAGGAACCACGTCTTTTTAGCAGTGATTTTCTTTATCTTTTTCTCCACATCAAGACCGACTAACATGAAACTGAGCTCCCTTTCCTCCACTTTTAACGGAACCTACCAACTTAGTTGCAACAATGATCAACGAAATGTCATCCTACCTATGAACAACTAGGGAATTTAGACTTTGTCGAAATTTTTAAATTAAGTCTTCTGTGACCCCATTTTTTTTTTTTTTTGGTAATTGGTGGTTGCAGTGACCAAAAGAAAAGAGTGCTGGAAATATAAAGGTCGCAGATTTCAAGGTACTCCTAATGGAAATCCAGAAAATGACTATAAGTAAAATGGAAAAAATATATTATCAGCACAAACCTCTTGATCAGTCTTTCCACTCACATCCAGCTCCTTAGTCAACTCTTCCATAGACTTGAAGGGTCGACCTGCCAACAGGACACACCATGCTTTATGCACATTCAGCGTAACGCACTAATTTGATGTACATTCTGACGTCTCCCAAATCACAAGAAATACTCTTTACTCTCTTCTGATTCCTTGTGATAGACCGTTGAGATTATACAATCATACATATAGTTTTGACGATAATGCAAAAGAAGAAGAAGAAGAAGCTGCAATTCCAACATGATAATAATAGGCCTACCTGCATGACAAGATGCGAGAAGTGATGCTGAGAAGAGGAGGAGGAAGAAGAAGAGACTGATTTTGATCTTCAGAAGCACCACACCCATTCTCATGATCAACTTTCTTCTTTCCAAATTTAGTTTTTTGGCTTTCACAGAGAGAGAGAGAGAGAGAGAGAGAGAGAGAAGCTAAATCATGCAATGCTTCTGCATTAGCAAAAGGAGACCATTGAAGTGCCTCTACCAAATTAAGCACGCTAAAGTTAGTCGGAGTGGCAATGCATGGACAAACAGGAAACTTTTATAATACTATCTGTGATGGAGGGTGCAAAATTATGTTTTTTCTTTTCCTTTCTTACATTAAGTTTACGATTCAAAACCAAAAGGTGAAGCACACCCTCTTTTCTCTTGTAGGGCATTATAAGTCTATGAAGTTAGTGGATTGATGATTTGGTGTTGGATTAGTGATAAAGCATTGACGTGACCTCCAGTGGAAATTATCAAAGTAGCCCCCATGTTTTGGACTAAAGTTTTCCCTCCTCACTTGGTGACGTGATGTTTTATCTCTAAATTTGGAGAGTTCCCCTTCTAGGTATGGCATTTTTCACGAAGTTTATCGCATACGGAAACTCTTTAGAGCAAACTAAAGAGACCGCTCTTTCGACATTATTATGTTGTATGCTTCCCCCTGCTCACCTTTTTAATTGCTACTCTCGTCAGAGGGCACAAATGGGAAGATCGAACCAATTTTAGGGTTGGGATGTGTTAGAATCGTATAGTTGTCTGGTTCTCTCACCTCAGATAGGGGCTTCGCTTTCTTACAATTCAGGTTGGCTCTTGTTTAGCTTGTACTCAGATCAGCTATAGGCTTGCTTGAGTTTTTGATGATTTTGATTTAATATACTGCCGGCTTTAAATTCACCGGGTCAGAATCAAGTATTGCTACTGTAGGACAGCATCAAGTTTAGGTTTTCTTGGGTTTGGTTTACTCTGGATTCCGGTTAATATCATGTTTGCTTCAGTTCAAGTTCAGGTGAGGCCAATGCCGCATTACTTGGTAATCGGGTTTTGTCGAAAGCTTATTGTTTTGCCTTCAGATTAGATTGGGTTCTGATTATTGGCTCTAATAGGGGGGCCGGTTTTGGGATGCCTTGGGGTGGATTCTTCACATCGGTTAAGGAATTGCTAACTATAATTCTAATTCTTGATATGAGTCATGGTAGCAGATAAAGTAGCTAATGTCGAGCATGAAACTTGTGGAGTAAATATCATATTTAAATAGGTCCATTGTAGTTACCTTTCGAGAAAGTAATTGAAAACAAGAGTAATATTTTCGCATGTCCAAAAGGAATTAGTTTTTCTATGATTTGTTAATGATTGAAGGTTGATATTCATGAATCTCCCAAGAAAGCTCTTGATTCGAATCATATCAAAACACCGTGAAATGTCAATTATGAAAGCTCAAGTCTGCATGGTGGCGTTGGATAGAAGGGCAGAATCGTACTTACCGTACATGATGATGTGCGTCTATAGGCTAAAAGGTTATGCAGGTGAAAGGACAAAGGATGTGATTTCTGACTAACATAATATCTGTGTGGTTAGTTGTGAAGGAGAGCCTGAGAGGTAATAAAATATACATAAAAGTGAAGAGATAAAGTGAAAGTTTGGTCTAAAAATTACTTTTGTGGATCACTAGTGCTTCCAATAATCCTAAACGACAAGCTGAAAGGACACTGGTGGAGAATAAAGAGCAGCATCTGGGTAAGAAGGACGAAGATAATGTATTTGAGATGGGTCTTCTTCTTTGTGGAAGTGGTGTTAGCTAAGCACAAGTCTCCCTCCTTTTCAAGGAGACAGTGGCTTTCGCTTTTGCTTGTATTATTGGGCAGCCTCTTGATAGTGTTGAAAATTTGTCTTCCTTTCCCAAGATTTGAAGGATTAGTAGGTCCTTCAGGGCTACACATTGACATCATGCTAGGAGGTTGCATTGGGTTCTCTTTGAAATTTGGAAGGGGCTTAAGAGGTTTGAACAAGAAATTATGCCAAATGACATGTCAACATGTCAGGAATGCTGGATTGGCTACAAATTTTTCGATGCAAAAGAGATAAATTGAGAGGCCATCGATGAATGATCGCATTATAAACTTCTTGAATTCATATTAAAAAAAATTATTAAAGAGAGGAGACCCACCCTCGCCAACTTTATTCCATATCCCAAATTAGGGAGTCAAAGCTCTCTAAATCATGTAATCCCACTCCTTTACAAACTTTACTCAATTGCCGAAGCAAATGAAGGAGATTATATAGAAGAGATTTAGTTTAAGCACTATAATGTCAGACACAAGTCTTAAGTTGGGTGAAGCTCAGCTTAATATGAACGTCAAAGCTGGATTCTGTTTTTAATTTTTTCTCAGCATTCAATAACATAACTTGTAGAAACAACATGTAGAATATTGGTTAATATCATTGCTATGAGCTACAGTCTTTTCGTAATTGCAATATGATAAATTATGGATAGACTGAATCAATAAACTCAGTATCAAACTTCAGTGAATCAAACAGCAAATTAACATGCAAATCACCCATATCTCTTTTAGCCTTACATTGAATTATATAAGAAGATTCAAACTGAAAGATCGATAGAAGATAATTCACCAATAGAAGATAATTCACCGCTCCACCACCGCGGCCGCTCTCCTTGTCTTCTCCACTGCCCTTTCCACCACATCCTCGACATCCTCAACACTGAACCGCCTCTGCTGGCACCACCGTCCATCTACGATATCGCTTCCACTGTCGTTGCCACCTCCAATCAAGATCGTGTTCGCTATGGCTACAACCTACCCTCACTCCATCTAATCTCCGTCTTGATCATCGCCCACCACCACTCACAAGATATTATAATATCTAGCACTACCATCTTGAGTCAATAGAAAATATATTTTGAATGGTGAAGATTCAACTCTCCAAGACATAGTTGTCAAAAGCTAAAAGAATATTAGATGTCCAAGCACTGACTCACAAGTTTGAAATCAACGAGGGGTCCCTTCCCCCCTCACGCACACAAACACCCAAAAACACGCGCAGGCACGTGTGGTAATCCAAAAGATGTATCAAGTTAATGGTAATACAAGGAAAAATCCTAAAAACTGAAGATACTGATGAGGAGAGAGTCGAGGAAACCAAATAAAAAAAGGGATGGGGTAAAGAAGTGGAATATGAACTTCAAGGGTTTAATAAGTTAACAGGACAACTGAATTTTTCACCTCATTGGTGAAGTCCTCTATCGCAATACTGCTGGGCACAATCCCTCAACTCCAGTAAATTCACAATTCCAATATGGGCTGGGGCTATATTAATATAATGCCCAAATGAAGATAGAAAATGCTATTGATAGTAGGTAGAGAAAAACAATGAAGCAGCAGCAGTTGCATAATATAGCAAAAGCCTTCAAGTTGCAGAATCCACTGGTAGGGCGTGACAGCAATCTATACCATGCAATTTTTGTTTCGCTATTTTCTTCTTTCATGTCTGAACCCTGTATATTTGCCCTCCTATTTCCGATTCTAAACCATATCTTCACATAGTCATCTCCAATATCATTCCAAACCTTCAAATCTGCAGACTGCTTTGAAAAAGTAAAGACCTAGCATGGCTTCTGTGTTTTTTTTTTTTTTTAGTAACCGAGGACTCCACCACAAGCCCCCGTGCCCGGACGACATTAAAGGATCGGGCCCCTATACCTCAAGGGAGATTAGCACATGACCCCAACACCATAGCCCTCCATTTAAAATGCTAATAACTGCGAGTTTCGAACTTGTAACTTCGGCGATGAGGGATATGCTCTTAACCAACACAGCTAAGAAAGAACTTCCATTCCCATTGATGATGGAAAAAACAAGGTTTGAAGCCACTACCTACCACCAATTACTTATTCATCAGTTCCCAAATTCGACTGAAACGACCAACTTAATTAAGAAATTGTGAAATCTTAGCAACAATAGTCCAACACTGATCTCCAACATCCAGTCACAAAATTAAGATATCACTTGCTCTGCATTTGATTGAACAGTCACTAGTACAGAGAAATTATGACTAGCACCAAACCAATTACAAGAAAGCTTCATGGAAAAATCACAAAGCACTGGGGCACTTAGAAGTCAAGAGATATGCTGCCATCATTTTTTCATGAGAAGTAATAATAACTGCCAAGCTACAATTATGTGCGATACACATAACAGACTTTGAACGCACTACTTATGCTCATGTCAGAAGGCCATGCTTGAAAAAAATACAATGACCAGAAAGCTTGAAGATAGTCCACTACAAGAGAGAAGTTAAATACATACAACAAAGATGCTCGGTAAAAAGAACATTATGATTTTGAAGCTTTGTCAGCTTTGACATCACCCTCATGTCGCAGGCTGTTCTCTCTACCGTAAGGAGACTTAGCACCCTGAGAAGTAAGGGACAAATTGAACCATATATTAAGACTGAAAATTCTTGGAATCAGTGTACAATTATTCCCAAAGTGAATGACACTCACTTGAAAGATTGTCCCAAGCTTCTTCAAAGCTCTAGCACGGAGCTTGAGAACATCCCTGGGAGCATTAGGGTCTTTGAGAACCTGAAACAACAAAAAGAAGAATTGGATTATTTTCCTTTTAAATGACACTCATTTGAGTCAGCTTATGCCATCCTCCTGTTTATCATACTGGAAAGTCATTGAGATTTCAAGTCTGCTTTTGGCCAATCACGCCCTAGAGAAAGCATACGACATGTAATAATCACACCCCATATTCCAGTATCACCATGCAAGCATTCTGTCTGAGTCAGAGTCCCAACTTTTATTAAGCACTGCGACTGATCTTCAGCTCCATTCAAATATATTAAAACAAAAATATGGAAACTATCGAGCTTATAAAATTAATTGGCAGTAAATAGAACTGAAACAATTTGAAATTTCAACAATGGTCCTTCCTCTATTCACTCAGCTGTCACCAAGGGGCATAAGGATGATCCACCTAAGCATACTATGACCTCCGTCAATATGTCGACTTCAGGTTCTCAAAATTTAGTTGACTTCTCGAGCAATGCAAATTTGAAGTCCAAAGGTTCCACCTTTTTACATATCATCGGTTATGATTAGCTGGGCAAGGATAATGACACAAGCATATATAGTTTTGAGCTACTAAAGATCTAGTACTCACTGCTTGGCAGACATGTGACAAAGTTGACTCTATATCAACCACATTAATCTGCCAGAGCGAATTAAGCATCACATCCTTCTTGTCTTCAATAGTTTTTAGAACAATCTCTTCTTTGTTTTCTCCTTCATTCAACTGTTTCAGCTCATCCTGTATTTGAATCAGAGACACAGCACCTACACATTCAAGAAGATATGAGTCTGTTAACTGTAGTAGAAGTTCCACAAGAAGTAAAGGACCCTAAGGCCCGGAGATCATATCAGCATGCATGATTTCCCAAGATTGAAAGAGAAATTACCAGAAGCTGCCATCACTTGTGATTTTATCTGGTGTCCCTTATCTCGAACCCATTCTGCTAGAAAAGGGACCTTCATAAGACGTATATCCTTTCCGAGTTCTCTTGCGGCTTTTCGTATGTAAACATAACCAATAGTATGAAGCATAGCTTCTCCAAAAGCTGTGGTTGACAACAGTCAATGTCAATGCAAAAATCATCAGTGAATCAAAAATTAATCAAGCCTTCAATTGGGCCAAATAATTTCTCTTGATTCCATCAGTGAAAAAAGAATGTAATCTGTGTGTGTGTGTGTGTGTGTGTGCGCGTGAGAGAGAGAGAGAGAGAGAGAGAGAGAGAGAGAGCTGGTGTGACAACAAATTTCTTATAATGTTTAGCCAAATAAAAGTGAAAAGAGAAACACCAATCGACACCCAACCACTTTAGACTGATTCTTTTATTTTTTAGCTTGGGTTGTGACTATCCTCATTATTCAACTAGTCGTTAGTTTACATACGAATATTGATGAGAGACATGTTCAGTCCTATGAAAATAAACAATGCAATATGCATCCTACAGGAGCTGCAAGAGGAAAAAAAATACTAAGAAAAGTTGCTGTTTGGAATCACATCAAGTTTGTTCTCTAGCTATTTACATATGTAAAAGAAACTATCCGGGGGAATCTCAAGAGTCTTCACTTTGTTATAGATTTATTCTAGTCCTAGTAAAGAAAAAAAATGCTGCTTCTCATAAGTTAAACCCTGAACTACTAATACATGACAAATTTCAAATAACGCTGAACCTGATGACTCTTTGACCTTCTCACTTAACAAAAGAGATCTCTATTTTTTAGTATCAGAGAGCTTTCGCTGTTCTTGTAAAACATGAATTCAAACTATCACATATTTACATACGCCAGCTTGACACCATTTCGAGAAAATCCACCTTGAAGAGCAAATACATACATGTATATATTGGCCAGTTGATGTTACAAGGGTAATGATTAATTAAAAGCATTTATCTTACACATATGGCATTTATAGTAGCCAGAAGTTTTCTAAACAGAGAGGTTAAGGGAGAGCGTTCAACAAGTTCAACATTGATAGGTATTACACTTCCTAGAAATTTAAATTCCAGTGCCTGATCTAGTCTGTTTTGTTTGCCTTTGTTCTATCTCGGTATGGAGGTTAGATCCTGTGACAATGTATAAGAGATGATTTTAAATAGGTAGATGGTATCTGGTGTCTTAAATTTTGAAATGGCATTTCAGTGTTGCCCAATGCATTGTGAAACTCTTCTGCACCCCATCATTATCAGATAATTACATGATGATTTATTGATTATAACTCGGCCCTTGGTCTATGTATTTTGTTCAAAAACTAGACAAAGTGATCCAAAAAAGTGTGCAACCAACACCTCCCTCATAAGAGGCAATTCAATATATAAGCACATCCAAGAACAAGAAGCGTTACCTGCTTTAGAGAGGCGTGTTGCTTCTAAACTTGCCCATTTCTCAAACTCTTCTGTTTGACCTTCAACAAAAGGCTGAAGGCGATCCTTCAGAATATTAGTGAGTTTTTCTTCCCTTTCATTTTGCAGCACCTGCACCACAGAAATGGAGAAATAGGTCAAATAAATTGCATATACTTACAAGTTCAGCAGGTGGGTGGGGTTTTGGAAGCATTAAAAAATATACTAATGCAGTTTATAAGAGGAAGTGTTGTGTAGCATAAAAAATAGTACCTTAATTTTTTCCCGAGTTTTCTGCTTACGGACTTCTGGATCCTGGGAATCTTCTTCAACTTCAATCCCTGCTAAAGAAGCCAATGCAAGTTCCCCAATATAATCTTCAAACAAGTCACTTCCGAAAAGCATCCCAAACACCACTGAGGGGTCCAACATGGTGTCCCTGACAAACACAATATAGTTAAGAAATCCAACATTTTTTTTTCCTTTTTTCTTTCTCTTCCTTCTGAGAACTAAACAAGGAAGAAACCAGAAGGAATCATGAAACTCCTTCTTCACATGATCTGCCATAAACTGATATGGAAATAAAATGAATCTTGAGAAAAAGTATAGATTAAAAGGAATGAAAACAGTTATTTATCAGAGATTATCCACACAGATAAGATTATTAAACTTATCGTATCAGCTGTCAAATTTTAGAGGCTAGCAGTCAAAACAGATTAAAGGCAAGCAATTTCAGCCCTTTTAAACCCAATATAACCAAGAGCTAAGAAATACAGCAAATCCATTTGTGACCACTATTTAAGGGACACTTGCATTTCATTGAATTTATTTGTATACCAAAGAAAACCACTATATCTGAAAATGCTAAATAGAATAATTGAGTTTAGCTATTCAATGGACTTCAGAATGTACTTGTTTTTTTTTTTTTTTATAATGAAAAGTATGTGCTAGAAAATAAGGAGTTACGAAAATCAAATGTCCTCAGAAGTTCTAGCTCATTATAGCTCAGGAGGAGGACTTACTGAGGCACTCCTGCCTTTCCATGCTTGTCATAAGCCTCACGCTTCTCGGGATCACTCAGGACTTGATAGGCCTCCCCAAGCATCTTCACAAGCATCAAAGGTACAATGAGTAAAGGCAAATATATTTTTGTCTCAGAAAAGGTTAAGGTTAGATAATACAATGATCTCAGGAAAAGCTTCCAAGCTACATAACATGTGAAAGTCTGTCCAGCTAAATGCAGAGAATTATATCCATGAGCAAAACATTCTTTTTCAATCTGACCCACATTAAAGTACTGAATGACTTTCAGATTATTCTGCTTCAGAACCCGATTTTTATTCCTTTGACACTTCTTTCTTGGGGACTTCAAACATTTAACTGGTCAATTTAAGAGATTGTCATCCAAGAAAGCACAAGTAACCCAAGTCAATATAAGTTGTAGTTTTGCATGCAAACTCATGGTGATTATACTCGTTCAGGAAAACAAAAGAGGATAAAACTGACCTGGAAATTTTCTGCAGCTTTTGGATCTCCAGGATTCTTATCTGGATGAACCAGCCGCGCCTGGAACACAGCACATTAACTAAATTCGAGAAGGGAAATTGACATTTTCATCATATTCACACAACCCTGTTCCCAGACCCTGGTCATGGGTACAGCCGACCAATTATGCATTCACTTAAAGAAGCATTTCTTTTTCTTACCCCAATCACATTGGAAAGTCTACTACCTTTATTCGAAGCTCATTCTCACCCAAGAAGGAAAAAAACAACCAAACACGCAGATGATCCATTACCTTGAGGTAATAAGCCTTCTTAATATCCGCCGCAGAAGCATCCACGCTCACGCCGAGGGTGTCGTAATACGCCGTGTCCTTCACCATTTCCCTCTCTCTACCCAAAAACAAAAAATTTGTATAAGCATCAGCGAAACACATCAAGAAGAAGATGAACCACGTAACCGCAGATCTCTCAGCCAAATCGGCCTACGCCACCCCTCATTCCCATTTCCTTCCAATAAACGAAAGAAGTAAGAAATGCCCCAGATACCCATTTCAGCTCCTCACGCAAATACAGTGAAAAACGAAAAGAAAACCCGAAAAGCACAAGCTCCAAAGCGAGGGGGGCTTACGAGATCGAAGCTGAAAACGCGAAAAACACGAGCCGATGGAAGAAGAAGCGAGGGAAATTAGAGCTTAAAGGAGAGTATAGGCCGAGATCGATCGCTGGTAAGGAGTAGATCCTGATCTGACTTGAAGGGTGCGACGAGATCAAACAATAAAGGCCCTAAATATACGGGTGGAGTGGAAGGTGATCGTTGGTCGGAAGGTATCCAGGAAAGAGAGAACCCGAAACGACAACGCGGCTAAGGAAATTGGTAGGGACACGCCAAGGAGGGATTCTGCTTATGCTGCTGCGTCGTTTTTGCAGAGCTAGTCGCGAAGGTTTGACCAGCGTCCGCCGGAAAGATTTCCGTCGTTCTGGTTCTTCGAAGGTGACCAACCGACAAACGAAGTAGTTTCTTCTTTCCTCGCATACTGTGCACCCACCACGTGTGACACTTGTGGGGGCTGTCACGTGCGGAGGAATTTGTCCATGGCGAGTCACGGTTTCTTTCGAATCAAATACCTGAATCTAGTGAAGATGCTCATCATCACGATCATGTCATTAACTGATAATGCAACCGTCATCTTTATATCGCTACAGTAAAAATCAGATTCTTTTCATAAGTACTCCGCCGTACTCGCGAAAGAACCATCATTTAGCAAGCAAAAGCTTGGTTAACAATTGTTACGAGAATACTAATTAACTGAAGAAGAGCGATTTTCTCATTGGCAATTTTAGAAATTCTGATACTTTGTTAAAAAATTAGAAAAGCTAATTCACTTTCCCAACAAAAAGAAATTGCTAATCATGGTGTGATGAGCTTAGTATCCATTCATTTTACCTTCATGCTTGACCATGATTACTTAGCAAACAAGTTAGTAGATTAATATTAACCATACCACATATGATATAAATAGATCTTCCTACTTTTATGGAATCTCAATAACTTGTTCGTTGAGAATCTGCTCCGAAATTTCTGATCGCTATTAGGGTTTTCTTGCTTGATAAGAAAATAATATTACCTTGGTAATATTGAGCCTCTAGTGTGTGATTATAAAAGAAGCCTTTGTGTATTCGATTATTCTTGGTAATTAGTGGAACTTTTTGGGCCGACCGTGGTTTTTCCCTCATTGGATTTTCCACGTAAAATCTTGATGTTATTTATTGGATTTATTGCTTTACCACTTGGTATTTTATTTATTTATTACGAGGTTGTATTGGTTAGTTATTGTTGAAATTAAGTTGATTTTGATGGATTTAATTTTGGGGAAGATATCGATCTTGGATTTGGCATAGTTATTGGTGAATTGTTACCCGGTTCTCCCCAATATGCTGTTATGTATCTTTTTTTCATAAAGCACGTCAAATGACACACAGATTGTCGGGAAGTGTTTATAAAGAAATGAGAAAGGAAAGTGTTGCTTATAAGGTTTTATCTATACCCTATATGATGGTTGACTCAATTACACGGATCAACTTATCTCGAATTTTTGCTGTCCATTGTTGGGAAATGCTCTGATTTAACTAAAAATTTCATCGTCAATTAAGTGCAAAACTATGAATGAATAAGAAATATCTATCTTTCAAAAACTTAATCATTGATTTATGATAAACAAAGTCTAAATTCGTTTGATTTCCCAAGTTCATAGAAACATAATTCACCTTTTACTGGAAAAAAATTGGGAAAGAAGAAGTACAGAGAAATAATACGACTTAGCAAAGTTTTAAAAAAGCTTAAGAAAAAAATATACCTTTCTCCACATTTCTTTGAAGTTCTAGACCTGAAAAATTATATGGTTCGTTTGTTTGGTAGCAAAAGATTGAATGGGAGCATTGTTTCCTTGATTTACAAAATGTTGACACCTAAATTTTGACTAAAATTAATTGCATAAGAAAATTAGGAATTAGTCCGACCCCTGAACAAAAAATATTATTTGCATTGCATGGTTTAAGCATAATCTTACCACGTGCCATTGTACGTGAAATCAAAAGAGTTTCTAGGTGGTGCACCTTCTCATCTTGGCGACTCCGTTGTGAACATATTTTAAAGAACTTTAGTGGATTTAGGCCAATTTTCATTTTTTTTTTCAAAAAAATATTTTTGTTTGGCAGCAAGGATACCAGGTTTGTCCCTAACACACATGTGTTAAATGTTTTTGCTGTTGGGAGGTATAAAGGGGTAGTTTATGCTAATCATTTGTCTTGCAGGAAGGCATCGAGATGTATGCTTATTTGAAGTGATGTCTGCTTATAAATTGTTGTGCATGCCATGATCATGTTTGCACTGCACTTTAGCACACACAACCTACTGTCGGACCTGGGCCGCATAGGATTACTTAGGATGGTGTTGAGGTAGATACCACTCCGACCACATGCCCGCGGTATGAGTCGCCTATCTCAATCCCGAAATATTTTTCTTGGTGTTGAGAGTATCCACCCCTGCCCGCAAGCCTGCGATCTAGGTCAACTCTTCGACCGTGTCGAAGTCATAAGGACCCAACTTAGTACGCGTGCCTGCGGCTAGTCCGATCATCCTTATGGCTTCACTTTGTCAAGCCTTTTAAGTAGAGATCGTGCTGCACTTTTCATGCGCGTGTGTTTGTGATTGCCCCCAATATACTTGTGTAGTAAGTTTTCTAAACTCTTACCTCGCAATTTATTTACATCATTGTAATTTTTGTCAGTCCATGACTGTTGACACCTAAATTTTGGCCTAAATTAAGTGCATAATAAAATCAGGGGTTTGGTCCGACCCCTAAATAAAAAAAAAAATATTTGCATCGCATGGTCTTAACATAATCTTACCCGTGGCACCACACGTGTAATCGAAAGAGCTTCTAGAAGACATGTGGTTGTGCTATGGATAATAAAATTTCAAAATCAACAAGTGGTTGAGTTGCGGATAGCGGACGGATGTATATTCTCTTGGAAATCAAATTTCGGAATCACCTTATTTCTGATTTTAAAGATTTTGAGTTGTTATCTCTAAGTCTTTATAAATAGAAAGGGGGTGGCATTCAGATTAGGGGGCTAAAAGATAGAAAAGAGAGGGGGAGAGTTTGTGTCGCTGAAAAGAGAGAGGGGTATGAGGGGTAAAAAAAAGAGAAAGTGTGAGAGATCTTGGGGAGGTTTTCCACTAGCAAGAAAAGAGAAGGGGAGTCTTGGTCGTTGAAAAGTCAGAGGGGAAGTCTTCTTTTTCTAGGGAAGCAGGAGCAAAAAAAAAAGAAGAGAAAGTTGTGCGTGAGGAGTTATAAAAGAGAGATAGAGAATTGAGAGGTGAGGGACGTGCACGAGGAAGAGAGAAAAGTAAAAAAAAGTCAAAGTCAAAGTCAAAGAGGGGATGGTCTCTTTGCTCCACGTTTGCTACGGCCTTCATCTTTTATGTTGTAATAGCTTTTCATCTACTCAAGACACCAAAGACTTGGTGGTCCTCTTTTATTGCAGCCAACAATAGCAGCACGTTCTTTGACGTGAATCAGTTACGGGGTTTGCCTCGGCGTAGCACCGATAGTTCTCTCATCCATAAGTTTTCTCGCGTCTTTATTGGCCATTGCTCACCATAGACGCTGCTCACAATTTGTCGAAGCCACTGATCATTGTTTCTGCCGTTTGGGAACTTCACCGAAATCGACGTACGTCCGACAAGTTTGCTCTCTCGCACTGCATTTTTGTTGGTGCCAAAAGCTGGTGTGAAACCCGCCGTTCGTGAACTTCATCGTTTGTCCTGATTCGGAAATATCCGACCTAAATCAGGTAATTTCCTAATCTAACTAAGGTTTTCATGTTATTTCTTAATTTGGACTAATGAAAATTTTGCTTTTTTAGGCATTACTCTTTAAAATTTAATTTTTTGAAGTTTGATATAATCCCAAAATTGATCTGCGAGATGGTGGATCATTTTTCCGATTATTTTAGATTTCCTTTGCAAGTCGGGTAAATATCTTTTTTAAGATTGCGACATCTGTTAATTTAAACCACGAGATGACGGATTATTTTTTCAGATATCGTAATCTTTCTTTAGGATTTGATTAGGTTTGTTTTTTTAGTTTAATAATTTATTTAATGCATCTTTCAATTCCGAATTTTATAGAAAAAACATAAAAACATAATCTTAGAGTAAATTAGTTTCTTCGTGTGCATGCCTAAATTAAGATATTTGGTTTATCTCGAATTTTCTTTTAAGAAATAAAATAGGAAGCATATGCATGTTTATAGTATAGGTCATGTCATGTGCATGTCACATAATTTGCACATTAGAAATTGCATGTCATATACAGATTAGGCGCATAAATCTCATGCCACGTCATCTAGAAATTGCATGTCTAGGTCATAAAAATTTCATATCATGTTAGAATAATACATTTAGAAGTCTAGGGTCACATAGATTAGATTTCATATTTTATTTGATTATTTAATTTCGAATTTTCATTTATTAATAAAAATTCCTAAAAAATATCATTAGCATGTCATATTAGGTTAGAATTCATAATCATATTAGGTCATTTAATTTTAAATTTATTAGAAAAATGTTCTTACATTAAGTTAGTAGCATGTTTGATTTAGGCATTTATCTAATTTCGAATTTTGATCAATAAATGGAAAAAGATAATAAAAAAAAGCATTCTCATGTCATTTAGATAATTATATGTTGATTAGCATGTTATATTTATTAGTTTAATTTAGAATTCCATAACATGTTAGGTTAGTCACATTTAGGGTTAGATTTTTATCATAAGCATCACATATTAGAATAGTTTTTTGCATTTAAAAAGTGAAAATCCCAAAAAAAATGTTTAAAATTTCATTCCTACATACTTAGTTAATTTGCACGTTAGAATAATAAAACCAAAAGAATCTTTTGACTTGCTTTGCTAGATCATCTTTGTCTATTGTTTTGTTTCATTAAGCATTCTCATAAATGTTTGTGCACCCACGTGATCATCTTGCATGTTTAGGAGTTAATTAAAATCAATTCAAGCTACCTGCAAATTATTTTTTGGAAATAGAAAGAAAAAGGCATTCAAGTCCACGAATTCAAAATCTCTAGTTCGTAGGGGTGAAGTACAACTCCCGGTACTTTACATGGGTTTCTAATCGATCCACCATGAATAGATTACTGGCGACTCTATTTGAAATTGATCTTGCATGTTAGAAATTGAAACCTAAGTCGTGAATTGGTATGAGTTTGGGAGAGCTCGAGCTAAGTTAATTTTAGCAATCCATTAGCCGAACCTTAGGTGGTGCACCTTCGGGGAGGTCGCGACAATGACATTAGGTTGAACATCAGTCTTGGTTTATATATCATGAGAAAACACGACATTCGACTTGTTCCTGCTCCTAAAGTCGAGCTAAGCATGTGGTGGGATAAATTGGACCGAATTGGCCGCGACTTGGTTGAGTCCAAGATCGGCCGCCTTCTTCCACTAATGAGAATTGAAGTTCACGGGGGTTTAGTTCAACCTTTGGCCCATTTCTGGTGCCCAAAGACATCCACTTTTATATTTGGTAATCCTCCTACTCTGGAAGAATATAGTATTGCCATCAGAAAACCTTTAGGATCGGAATTGATTAGTCCACCTATCAGAGCGGAACTTGCTTCCATTCTATCCGATTTTTTGAGAATCAAAGAATCTGAAATAAGAAAGGTTTTGAGAGCAAATCACATCACTTGCCCTTATTTATTTTTACATGAATGTTTTAAAAATGCCACATCTTTTCAAATGGGTAAGATTTTTCTCTTAGCTTTCTTTGGGTTCATAATCTTTCCTCATTGCAGAAATGCCATTGCTCCCTCAATTGCTTGGGTGGTTAAACAAGTGTGTGTGGGGATGAATTATGTCAATACCATTTTGGCCGAAACATTTCTTTCCCTCACTCGATACAAAGAAAATGGGGATAAGGTCTTACATGCTCCCCCCGAGCTGCTGCAAATATGGTTTCTTTCTCATATAAAAGGTTTTGAAATTTTAATGACCATCCATGAAATTAACGATTTAGACCACCCAATTTTAAAATTTGAGGAGAAGAAAAAACATGCTCCAGATTATCATTACTCTGAATGGTTAGCTTTCATGAAAAATCCTGATCCCAGTGGTTTCTTATGGCATGCTAAATGGTTCCAAGTTCAAGAAGCAAGGCTTACATGTGCTGGTATTGGACCAGTCCCTTTGTTGGGATTTATTGGTGCAACCAAATATCATCCGTCCAGAGTTGTTCGTTAGTATCAAGTCATGCAAGAACTGCCGCCAGCATTAAAGGAAAATCCGCTTCGGTCTAATTTCACCTACAAAGACCAAGATAAGAAGACATGGTCAATTTGGTCAAGTCAATGTGGGATATGTGCCCCCCATGCAAACTGACGTGGCCCGAAGAAGAGTTGAAAGGAAGGGAAAGGAGGTATTACACATCGATCGAATATATCAAGCAACACAAGATCCCTAAAGAGCTGCTTTCAGAGATACTAGATGTACCTGTAAAAGTCACTAATCGGGCAGAGATTGGACGACTCAAGAGGAAGGCGGAACGATATCAAGAACGTGCTTCAAAGCTCGCTCGAGCAAACGAGCAGTTATGAAAGAAAGTCGTCTCCCATGTGTATATAGATCAAGCTAGATGAAATAGTCTGAATATCATCTCACTTCTAGCATTTTTGTCTTAGGTTGCTCTATGTCTTTTATTTTCCATTATTGTTCAAAAATTTTTGGTTCTCATAGTTTTCATGTAAGAACAGCTTCATAAATAAATAAAGCAAGATGGTTTGCCTATTGTCATGGACCGTTTGTTCTTTCTTCTTTTTCGCACATTATGCTCATTTATCATTTCATTCTTAAAATTAGGTGATTACGGATCATCCTTGTTCACCAATTCGCACGCCGATCACGAGCTAAAATGGTTGACCAAAATGAACTCCGCGATCGTGTCGCTAACATGGAAGAGCAAATGAAGCAGTTTCTCACTGCGATGGAAGAGATGATAGTCGAGTTTAGAGCAGCCCAACTAAACCCAGCCCCTGCACCTATGCCCAAATAGAAAGACAACATCGTCGTGGAACTAGAGGAGGACATGTCTCCTTTAGAAGAAGATCTCATTGCTACTTGTGGGAAAAGGACCGACACTGATGATCTACATAAGACTGAATAGGAGAAATGCCTCGAGAAGCTCGAGGAGAAGCTGAAACAACTCTAGGGCCTTCAAGACCCGTCCTCGATAGACCTTTCTGTTTAGTCCAAGGTGATGATGCCGAAAAATTCAAAATGCCTAAGTTTGAGAAGTATGACGGCACAACTTGTTCGAGGGCCCACTTGCAAATGTTTTTGGTGAGGATGACTCAGTATGTCGACAATGCACCTCTAATGATCCAGTCATTCCAAGCAAGCTTGACAGAACCCCGCTCTGAGATGGTACATCACAAGGAGCATAAATCTATGTGAGACCTGGAATGAAGTATGTGAAACCTTTCATAAATAGTACAAGTTCATAACAGACATCACTCCTTCCCGTGATGATCTTGAGCGTGTTGAAAAGAAAAGGACGGAGTCGTTCAAGGAATATGCCGTCAGGTGGAGAAATCTAGTCGCCCAGGTCGATCCCGAGCCAACTGATGCAGAGCTGAGGAAAATATTCATCAAGACTCTTTTATATGAGTATTATACTCGTATGATAGCCACGACTACTAATACCTTTAATTAGCTCATTTTTCTCTTAGATTGAAATTGGACTAGAAGGTTTTCTGCAAGGAAGGAGAAGGAGCCACCTGTGGAGGTGAACCTTGAATATTCACAACCAACCGCTAGCGGGTTTTCAATTGCTCATGCCCCTAGAAATAAGCAGGGCGGAGGTCGGGCATCTGCACCACGTCAATTCAACAAGAGGCAGTTCACTCCTCTTCCCAGTCCTCTCTCTAAATTCTGCCGGTCCTCTAGAGTAAAGGTCTGCTTTCTCATGAACCAAAGCGACCTAATGCTGAGAGATTCTCCAATTATGATCCCTCGAAAAAATGTGACTATCATATGGGAGAATTGGGGCATTCGACTGATGAATGTGTGACCATGAAACACAAAGGTGTTCTCTTTTGCTGTGGCTCGACCACACGTCGAGAAAAATCCTTTTCCGAAGCACGAGAAGAACGTTATCGCAATCTTTGAAGATGACGCTAGAAGGAAAAGAAGGACGACAGAGGATGTCAAAGATATTTATCAGGGATTGGTAGCAGCTGGTTACTATCCGGCCAATGAAAATCTTCCATTGCTGATTGTGAAAAGAAGAGTCCAAGAAAGTATTAAGTCTGGCGTGGTTGTGCATGATAATTGTAGTGGAAACGTATCAACTGTTTCCCAGATTATTATTGATTGGGATGAAGAATCTACCGTCGTGGTTGCTGAGAACCAGTTATATCCCTAGCTTGAAGACATGCCACATCTCGAGGATGCATCTGATAAAGAGACAGACACGCCCGTAATAGTGATTGAGGTGCCTCAGCCTTATGATTACCGTAACAACAAGGCGGTTCCTTGGTCCTATGACTTTGATGTGGATTTGTGACAAGGTCAGGATGCACCTACGGGCAAATTAATTCTCAACCACCGAAGCATGTCACCGATGAAGAAGCCAAAGAATTCCTCATTATAATCAAAGCTAGCAAGTATGATGTGGTGGAGCAGTTGCGTAGAATGCCCGCATAAATCTATTTATTGGAGCTCTTGTAAATGTTAGGAAAGCATCAGAAATCTCTTATGAAGGTCCTGAGTGAAATACATGTGCCCGAAACAATTGATCAAGGCGAGCTGGGGGTTCATAGGCACAGTACTTCTTAAGGATCTCATTTCCTTTTCTGATGAGGAGTTTCCCGTTGAGGCGAGGGGACACATGAAGGTGCTGTATATCTCTGTCAGATGCAAGAATTCACATGTTGCTCGCGTTCTTATTGATAATGGGTCAGCTCTGAATATTTGTCCTTTAGCAACTCTGTGTCGCCTTGATGTAGACACTTCTAGGATCAATGTTGCTAAAACTTCTGTTTGAGCTTTTGATGGAATGAAGAAGGAAGTGATGGGTGAGACTCATTTGGATGTGCAAATAGGGCCAATAACATTCAACATCCTGTTTCAAGTAATGGACATATCCACTGCCTTCAATTTTCTCCTGGGTCATCCTTGGATTCATGTTGCTGGAGTTGTGCCTTCAAGTCTTCATCAATGTATGAAGTTTGTTGTTGATGGCAAGTTAGTTATTGTTCACGCTGAAGAAGACCATCAAATTTATCACGAGACCGCCATTCCATATGTTGAGTCGGAGGATAGCTTTGAATCCACTTATGAGTCGTTTGAGCTTGTATCAATGATACACAAGTCTCAAGGATCGTCTGCACCAATCCTCGAGTTATCCAATGCTGCTATCATGGTAGGGAAGGTTATGGTTCAAAATGGTTTTGTTCCAGGGAGAGGCCTTGGTAGAGAAGGTTAGGGGATCCGATATCCAATCCAACCTTCTCGAAGGCATCGCATGGCTGGATTAGGATACCATGGGATATGTGGACCTAGTAATGAATCACAAAAGCATATGGAGAATGCAACATTGCCTCCCCATATTCAAGAGACATTCCCAGGCCCAACTAGAATGATGCATGAAGAGGCGATTTATGTTCTGGGGGGACCAAACAGAAATTACGATTATCACGTAAGGTACTCTTTTCCCCCGAGCTTCTATATCAACTCCCGAGACATCGTTCCGGATGGATGGGGAGGCATGGATGTTGTGGTTCCTGAAAGACAGTGTTCAAGATGAGAGACTCGATGGGGTAGCGAATTTATTTGAAGATCTCTTCATAGGCGCCATTGAGAATGAGCCTTGGGAAGAAAAGGGTGGAAGCCCACATGAGTAATTTGTTTCTGCTTCTCTCACCTGCGAGGGAATTTCTTTCGTTTATTGCTTTCCTAAGATTTCCCGATTTTCAATTCAAGTTTTGCAATTTCCTTTCAATAAGTGTAATTCATTCAAAGTTATTCAATAAAATTACCATTTTTGTTTTGAGGGCATGATGAGGTACACCAAACCAGTTCAGTGATGATATCCAACAATGAAAAAAATACATCACCCAAGGAGAATTCTGAGGCCTGGACTTCCTCATGCTCTCTTTGTCCAAATCCTTCAAAAAATCATTTCTTAAAAAAAAAACCCTATTTGTTTTACTGATTAATTTACTTCATGTTTCAAGAATAATCTTGAGGAATGCAATGAAAATCCAGATGATTTCGATAGAGATCTCGCTGGAATTCAATGGAGTCTAGAGCAACATGAAAAGCCGAAATCCCTGACAGTCGAACACACCATCACAATCAACTTGAGCGACGCGAAGGACATTAAAGAAGTGAAAATTGGGCAAATCTCCCCAAAGGAGAAGCCACACGCCTTGTCGCCCTTTTGAAGGAATACCAAGATATCTTTGCATGGTCTTATGCGGATATGCCAGGTCTTGACCTAATGATTGTAGAACACAATTTGTCTACGAATCCACACATGCCTCCTAAAAAGCAGAATTTAAGAAGAACGAAGCCGAATTTATCAAAAAAGATCGAGGAGGAAGTGATGAAACTCTTGAAGGTCGGATTCATAGAAGTCTCACAATACCCTGATTGGGTAGCCAATATAGTACTAGTAATGAAGAAGGATGGTTGAGTTCGAGTTTGTGTCGACTATCACGACTTGAACAAGGCTAGCCCAAAGGATGAATTTCCTTTATCGCACATAGACGTCCTTATAGACAGTACTGCGGGTTTTGAACTATTCTCTTTCAAGGACGGTTTTCCTGGGTATAATCAGATTAGGATGAACGAAAAGGATAAGGAGAAAACTGCGTTCATCACCCCATGGGGAACCTTTCACTACAAAGTAATGACATTCGATCTCAAGAATGCACGGGCGACATACCAAAGGGCCATGGTTGCATTGTTTCATGATATGATGCATAAAGAAGTCGAAATCTATGTTGACGACATGATTGCCAAGACTCGGCAAGGAGAAAGTCACAATGACACTTTGAAAAAGTTATTTGACTGACTTCGGGAATTTAAACTCCGGCTTAACCCCGCAAAATGCACATTTGGGGTGACTTCGAGCAAATTACTCGGGTTCATGGTGAGTAATAAGGGAATTGAAATAGATCCCTCAAAGGTGAAAGCCATTTGTGAGTTACCGCATCCGAAGACCACCAAGGAGGTTTGAAGTCTCATGGGAAGATTGAATTACATAGCCTGATTTATTTCCCATTTGTTAGAAATTGCTAAGCTATTTTTCAAGCTTCTCAAAAAGGATGCATTGGTTCATTGGGATGATGATTGTCAGAAGGCATTTGACAAGCTGAAATCATACTTGACGTGTCCACTGGTCCTGGTTTCGCCAATATTGGGGCACCCCTTGATGCTTTATTTCACCATTAATAGTGAATCATTGGGTGCGATGCTGGCTTAGAAAAGGCCCGATGATGGGAAGGAACAAGCTATTTATTATTTGAGTAAGAAGTTCACTACATTGGAGCTGAATTATTCTAGCGTGGAAAAAACTTGTGTTGTGCTAGTTTGGGTCCTACATCGACTCCGTCAATATACATTGCACTACAAGATATTTCTTGTGATTGAGAATGATCTGATTATATATTTAGTGGACCTTTGGTAGGAAAGTTGGCCAAATGGCAAATCTTGATTTCTGAATTCGACATGCAGATTTTGCCACAAAAGTCTATAAAAGGCCGAGTTATTGTAGACATACTGGCTGAAAACCCCAGGCCAACACAGGAAGATGAATGTTCCCCTAATGATCGCATCTTGTCTATTGATAAAGATATGTGGACCATATTTTTTGATGGGGTGGTGAACATGTCTGGTTTAGGTACTGGGGCAGTTTTAATCTCTCCAAATGGACAACACTATCCAGTCGCTACAAAGTTAGTGTTCCCGTGCACTAACAACATTGCTGAGTATGAAGCATGCATCCTCGGTCTTCAAGCCGCGATCGAGATGAAGATAGATAGGCTCAAAGTATTCGGTGATTCCGCATTAATCATTCTTTAAACGGTAGAGGAGTGGAAGACGAGGGATGCTAAATTACTTCCATACCACAAATATCTCAAGGAGATAGTGGAAAAGTTCGACGAGATCTCATTTGAATACTTATCTCGAGCTCATAATCAGTTCGCTGATGCTTTAGCTACACTGTCATCCATGCTATAGGTTAATGATAGGATGGAGGTACAATTGCTGAAAATTGACATGTTGGCAAAGCCAGCTCATTGCATGATCATCACTGAAGAACCTGACGGGAAGCCATGGTATCATGATATCATGAATTATATCAAGAGCCAAGAATTTCCTGAGGGAAGCGGACCTGCTGACAGGAAATACACAATGAAAATGGCTTCGAAATTCTTTGTCAGTGGTGAAAATTTATATAAGAGATCTTATGATTCAGTGTTAGTGAGATGTGTAGATGCTACTGAAGCCACACAGATAATGCAAGAAATGCACGAAGGAATGTGTGGTCCACACATGAATGGTCATATGCTAGCCAAGAAGATCATCAGACTGGGTTACTATTGGCTAACCTTGGAGAGTGACTACATCAAACATGTGCGGAAGTGTCATCGGTGTCAGATTTATGGAGATAAGATAAATGTTTCCCCAAATGAGTTACATTAGTTGTCTGAGCCATGGCCTTTCTCAATGTGGGGGATAGATGTTATTGGCCCAATCAACCCTAAGGCATCGAACGGTCATCAATTCATCTTAATCATGATTGACTATTTTTCTAAGTGGATCGAAGCAACTTCTTATGCAAATGTCACTGCTCGAAATGTAGTGAAATTTGTCCGACGTGATATCATTGCTCGTTACGGTGTTCCCGAGGCCATCATCACTGATAATGAGACCAATCTAAACAACAAGTTTGTTGATGGGTTGTTTAGTGAATTCAAGATTCGGCATCTGAACTCGTCTCCTTACTGTCCCCAAATGAATGGAGCAGTAGAGGCGGCCAATAAAAACATCAAGAAGATTCTAGCTAAGAATGCTGAAAATTACTGCGACTGGCATGAAAGATTACCTTTTGCGTTGATGGCATATCGAACATCGATTCGAACTTCTGTTGGGGCAACACCTTTCTCTCTTGTCTATGGCATGGAAGAGGTTCTGCCTGTTGAAGTCGAGATCCCCTCATTGCGAGTGCTGTCCCAAATGAAATTGTCCGAAGATGAGTGGATACAACAAAGGTTTGAGCAGTTGAACTTAATTGACGAGAAGCGACTTGAAGCCATTTGTCACGGTCAGTGTTACCAACGGAGGGTAGCCAAGTCATTCAACCGCAAGGTCCGACCAAGGCAGTTTGAAGCAAACGATCTTGTTCTGCGGAAGATACTCTCCATTATTCCTGATCCAAGAGGTAAAATTCACTCCAAATTACAGTGGGCCTTATGTTGTGAAGAAGGTTCTCCTCGGAGGCGCATTGATCCTAGTTGAGATGGATGGTCGGGAATTCTCTAATCTCAGTCAATGAAGATGCTTTCAAGAAATACTATCCCTGATAATTCTCTTTATTTGTCAATGCTTATGAGTTAATAAAATGCTGAATGATGCAAGTTCTTGATTTGACATTCCATGAATGATTGAGTTTTTCAATGTGATATATCGGAATGACGAAAGGCAAGCCTTATCCACACACAATCCTTTACTTATATAGTTGTGAGATGAGCATACAAAATTCCTTGTCTGTAAAGGTAAAGAGTTCTCCCGTGAATGGTACGATAACCGAAATGATGAGAGGCGTATCATTTCTCTATTTCAAACACTATAATGATCCATTGGTAACCCATTTTGAGCCTAAATATTGTGAAGTTTCGTTTCATTTCATTTTGCCCCTGTCAAGAACCACCTCACATCGGGGCAAACTGGAGGTACATTTGCATCATTGATGTTAAAAGGTGAAAAATGGATACAAAAAATTTCTTGCTTTCACTTGCATCAATCTTCGAGTGTTGCTTTTACATATAGAATCGAGTATTAAGTCAAGTGCCTTAGGGATGATGAAGAGCGATCATCTTTTGTTAGCCACTTTGAGCTTGTGATTTCATTTCAAATTAAACCCACATTGGTGATGACCTCTTACACTGGGGTATGGCAAAATCAGAATGATTAGAAATATCACATTACAAGTGTCAAGTCCATAAAAAACTACAAATGGGGCATGAAAAAGCAGTGAGTCTGGCAAAAGCAAGACCAATGCCCAAATCCAAAAGAAAAGTGAAAAAGAATAGGGACAAGGAAAAAGTAGTGTGCCTAATAAAAGCAAGGCCAATGCCTATAAAAGTCAAAGCCAAAAGCTCAAATCTGCAAAAGCAAAAAAATGTTGAATGAGGCAATCTTGTCAATAGTCCCCAGTGAATTTGACATCATATAGCATCCCCAGTGAAGCAAGGTTTGAGGCTCGAAGGTTGAGTCGGAGAAAAAATTCCCAATTTTTCGTCTCATACACACTTTTGAGACAAGCTTACATTACATCCCTTTAAAGACTCTTTTGATTAGGGCACTTGAATTAATATGAGGTTTCTAATGTTTTAAGTTTAGCTCGAAAAAGTGCGAGCAAGACTAATTCTATTGCATTTGCAAGGTTCTTGACTTGTAAACCTAGTGATGTTTGTTAAAGACATTCTTTCAAAGCCTTGACTCAAAGAGTCTCCTTTGCTTAGTCATTGACCAAGCCCAAATTATGGTCCTATTAAAAGACCTCTCAGATTGGTAAGTCGTACCACTTGCGAGAATACTCTGACCTTTGTCGACATGATAAGATCGAGTGATACAATTATTCCCGCATCAATGGCCGGGACAAAAACCTTTCAATGAGAGCGAGTGAAAGTCATTTCTAACCGTATCTTATTTGACATTTTTAATAAATTTGCTCAATTGAATGGAAATCATTTTCCTCAAATCAAGACTTCATGATGTGCATAATTTTGAGTTTTACTCAAACATTACTCTTGAGAGTCAGAGAGTTTGGTTGAACTCAAGTATTTTCATAATGCTCTTGAGCTTTATTCTTGTTGAAAATCGATGCTGTGAAGAATCTGAAGTTTTTGTGCTTTACTTTTTTCTCAAATCTATTTCCCGGATATGCCACCGGTTTCACTGGGCAGTTGAATTATCCATTTTTAGGAGGATATCATAATTAGACTTAAAAGGGTAGATGAATTATTTATACCTTATATGACGGTTGACTCAATTTCAAGGACCAACTTCTCCCGATTTTTTGTTGTCCATTGCTGGGAAATGCTCATATTTAACTAGAATTTATCATCAAAATTAAGTGCAAAACTATCAATCGATTAGGAAATATCTATCATTCAAAAACTTAATCCTTGATTTATGATAAACAAAGTCTAAATTCGTTTGATTTCCCAAGTTAATAGAAACACAATTCATCTTTTACTTAAAAAAAATTTGGGGAAGAAGAAGTACAAAGAAATAATATTACTTTATAAGTAAACTTTTGGTAATTTCCTAAATCTTTTTCTTCCTTGAAATACTCATTATTTTAGGCAAGTCCTTGAATGGTAATTTAGTAATGAAAAGACAAAATGAGTAACATGACAATCAAAAAGAAGGAAGGAGAGGATATAGCCTGCCAAAGAAGGTACTCTCCAACGAAAAACTCTTCCATGCCCTCAGTGCGGAGTGGCTAAATGATATGACCACTCAATGGTAAAATGAGTCAACTCAGTCATTAGATTTGTGAGCCTGATTACGTCGAACCCATTATTTCTGATGGTCTAAATCATCTGGTGTACTAGGAATTAAGATTAAGGAGATAATAAACCCAGGTATTCTCAACTTCAATCCTACGTGTAGGTACAACAAATGGCAAAAAAGGAAAACTAAACCCATCCAGCGGGTTTTCCTCTCATTGCTAACTTAAAAACAGAGAAGAGATAGTTGTTACCTTCAGTCGAACGCACTCCCTGAAAGCATGGCATGGTCGATTTCTCTTCTTTTGTCCCTTTTTCCTTTTTCAACTTCATGAAATCTCTTTTTATACCCACCCTAGTGTGACCGTCCCTAGAGACGCTTCTTGGGTTCTCTCTTACAAGTGCTCTCTGTGTGACATTTCTCGCCTTAATTGTGTGTTTCTTCGGTTCTCTCTATCGGAGTAATGGCTTCAGATCCCTTCCAAACGCTTAGCACAGCTTTAGAAAAGCTGGAGAAAGAAGTATACCTTTCTCCACATTTCTTTGAAGTTCTAGACCTGAAAATTTTTATGGGTCGTTTGTTTATTAGCAGAAGATTGAATGGGAGCACTGTTTTGTTAATTTGCATAAATTTGTAGAGAAAAGGCATAACTATTTTTTTGCTGGGTTTGATATTATTTTATTAGCTTTAATTTAAGACTATGGCGGCCTTAATTGAAACAATTTTTAGGTTTTTTTTTTGTTTAACTAAAAAAGGGACGGATTAACTTATGTGGCTAGGAATTTTCCAATTGTCCTTGTGAATAGTGTGGTAAAATGTCTTTTTCAGCAAAAATTGTTAGATATCAGGTTCACTGAAATCTAGTAAGTCAGTCATGCTTTATTGCTTTCTAGGGCATGTTGAATAGCACTTTGACGATCGCTCATGGAAGGAAACCAGCTAAAGACTCCATGGATTTTTATAACTTGCTCGACAGGTTCTGCAATGTCATGGAAATAGAGATGAGCGCTATCCCCTTTACTTTGTATGTCTCTGCTACATTCCTGATGCGGTGTGATTCTATCTCACTTGTTCTCTTGTGCTTATGTAAGACTCATCCTGTTTATTTGCCGATTTATAAAAGGGAACTCCCAGTTATGAACGAAAGCCAAATGTTGCACCACTATCAACAGATCAAAGATGCTGCAGATAGGTAAGATGGTGTTCCGGCTCATGTGGCCATGCGTCAATCGTACAATGTTCTTTCACATATCATGAGACAGAATGTGGGCAATTGATGTCTTTTACATGTAAGATCCTTGTGGTTTGTAATGTAGATAAGCTACATGTGGTGATTCTTGAAAAATAAATGAAAATGAATAAGCTTGATTACTTATATGAGGTCCATAGGATAGGGTATGATGATTGACGGCTTTTAAATGTGAGGTCTTTTACCGCGCAACACAAAGTGTTTTCGTCAACGTTAGTGTCTGATTTCTTATACTGTCTTCTTAATACTTTTGTTTGCCAAAATTTTACCTTTTTAAGATGTCGGAAGAATGTTGCACTGGCTCTTTTAAACATCTAACAAACTCTTAGATCAAGATATGCATATCTTTTATTTATTTGCCTATCAAAATAGAGTGTATATTACGTTACATTTTCAGATCATGCTACTCGTTGCCATTAAACAATACGTGACATCTCTATGGGAAAATCGGTAGTTGTTTCCCATGGGTAGATTCAACTTTTGGTATTATGTATTTATTCATGTGAGATAGGAAGATTCTATGTCAGTATTTTCAATGCAACGTTATTTTCTTAAACATACTGATAGGAATTACTAAAATTCAAGATATATGATGAAATTGCCTTTGCATACCCAATAAAAGATTGTCTTCACATTGGAAGTAGATTAGGTCGTATGTATTGTTGTGACGATTCAATGTTTTAATGATTCTGACTACCACCTCAAGAGTCAGAACCTAGAACTTGTTTGTCGGCATTAATGTGAATACTCAAATGTCAGCATCAAGAGACCAAAGGAAGCGATTCCTCTTATGTATGAACTTGTCATTAGTTTTCTTTTGTCAATTGTGTTTTTCCACAAGAGTTGCCCGAACAATCTGATTAGTGTCATGGCATATTGGTTGATCTTCGTGTATTATCCTTCTTGACTATATCATAGTGATTCCCTCTTACATCAATAACATCGATATCTTAGGTCAGCTAACATTTCTTAAATGGTTGTTTTAGTATTGGTGCTGTTACATTAAGTTTCGCGGCTAGACATTTAGACAGTGCCATCAGCAGTGCCTCTACCGAAGATGCCTCCAACCGCGCTGCCTCCATCGGCTCTGCTGGAGACAACACTGATGCCGCTGATGCCATCATCCACGATGCGGCCATCCGCGGTGCCTCCATCCGTAATCCCTGCATGGTAAGGTGAGGAAACATGTCCTCTCTACGTGCAAAGGACAACGCCATTCCATTGATATCTTGGAACTGTTTCAACATTCCACAGGTCCTTCTATTACTAAATTAGCATATCGAATAGGAAAGTATAGGCAATTTGACAGTCATTTGACATGTGAAATAGGAAAGGTGCCTTTGCCAATTGACTAGCCTCGCTAAAGCATCTCTCCTAGTGATCAATGAGAAAAATACTGGCATGCTCACTTACATTCGGTATCTTAACGACGAAGTTTGACGATTTTTCTACATGCTCATTATGCAGATGTGAGTCGATAGTGGGTAACATCCGACAGCAGTACTTGAAGCTGCGTCCGTCCTTGGACAACATTGTGGAGGTAATAAGACTCGAATCCTTAATCTCTTTTCTTTTGCTAGTAAGAGTTTTACTTTTATTCCACAACTTATACTCGAATAGGATTGACAATTTTGAGGTCGTGGGGTGTAAAAGAGAAATAAAAGATTGTGTTTGACTTAATCTAAGTCATTTGGGCACAGACTTTGCCAAGTAGATCTTATGCTTGTATAACTCTCGAATGCAGCTTGAGCTCCAGATTATCCACCTAGGGTAACCAGCCAAGAACTGGGAACTGTTGAAACTGGGCCACTGTCAGATGGAAGCTTGCCAATCATTTATATCATGGAGTAAACTCTGTTATTAACTGTTTGAGTTTAAATAAATATCGGCAAGGTCTTATGTCGTGTTTGAATATATGAACTTGTCTAAATATATATTTGCGTCGTTTCATGTCTTGAGAGTCTAAACTGGTCTTTTGGTGCTATCACTTGCATGTAATGTGGCCCTCATCCACATAAATAAAACCCAGCGGTTTGACATGTGGATGTTTCATTTCTTCTATTATTCTGTTGCACATCATATATTATCCAGATGAAGTAGCTGGATTATATAGTTCAAAGTGTTGCAGCCAACGCTTTGTTCACTCTAGACAAGATTTCTAGTTGTCATTTTCTGCTGAGAATTTTCAAAAAAAAAAAACCGCTCTTTGCGTTTGTGGAATCGATTGACAAATCGAGCTTCACTTTATGAAGTTGCAAATTCCCAATAAAATTTTTGTCTCGATTATTTTTGGCGTGTTTCGGACGGTCAAACATTCTTCAAAATTGGGGAAATGTTTTTCTGAATTATCCCTAGTTGATTAGCGAACATCTTTCTCAAGTAGCTTCTCGAATCTCACTAAAAATGAAAAAGTGAAATTCCTTTTCAAGAACAAATTAAGTCACTTACTATGCCCCCTCTCCTTTATTGAAAATGAACAATTAGATTTAATAATATCAAATTATAATTACAAATCTTGACTTCGACTTTTGTTAATATTACTTTCAGACATCAACTCATTAATCAAACAAATCAAATGCCCAGACAATTGACCTGCACAATTAAAAAATGAACAAACTCAACGCGACATTTGAGGGTGGAGACATGAAGCATGCTCATGTGCAGACTTCCCCCATCAATTTAATTTCCATAGTCAAATTAGAAAATATCTTATTCTAGTAAATATAATTTGGATATGCATTCTAATAACAAACCACTAATCAATGTACAATAAATAATAGAGCTTAACATTTTTTGGTAATAACTAAAATCCCGACAAACTTCTTGTTCTTATGTGTATTCTAATAATAAACCTCCAATGTCTGGTAAGAAATAAAAGGGAAATGCACATTTTTCTAATAAATAAAATAATTGTACATTATAAATTTTACTTAGACGAAATATCAAAAGTCTGTGGCACATAAATGTTTTATTTTTACTCAAATCTATTTCCTGGATATGCCACCGGTTTCACTGGGCAGTTGAATTATCCATTTTTAGGAGGATATCAGAATAAGACTTAAAAGGATAGATGAATTATCTATACCCTATATGATGGTTGACTCAATTTCAAGGACCAACTTCTCCCGATTTTTTGTTGTCCATTGCTGGGAAATGCTCATATTTAACTAGAATTTATCATCAAAATTAAGTGCAAAACTATCAATCGATTAGGAAATATCTATCATTCAAAAACTTAATCCTTGATTTATGATAAACAAAGTCTAAATTCGTTTGATTTCCCAAGTTAATAGAAACACAATTCATCTTTTACTCAAAAAAAATTGGGGAAGAAGAAGTACAGAGAAATAATATTATTTTGTAAGTAAACTTTTGGTAATTTCCTAAATCTTTTTCTTCCTTGAAATACTCATTATTTTAGGCAAGTCCTTGAATGGTAATTTAGTAATGAATAGACAAAATGAGTAACATGGCAATCAAAAAGAAGGAAAGAGAGGATATAGCCTGCCGAAGAAGGCACTCTCCAACGAAAAACTCTTCCATGCCCTCAGTGCGGAGTGGCTAAATGATTTGGCCACTCAATGGTAAAATGAGTCAACTCGGTCATTAGATTTGTGAGCCTGATTACGTCGAACCCATTATTTCTGATGGTCTGAATCATCTGGTGTACTAGGAATTAAGATTAAGGAGATAATAGACCCAGGTATTCTCAACTTCAATCCTAGGTGTAGGTACAACAAATGGCAAAAAAGGGAAACTAAAAACAGAGAAGAGATAACTGTTACCTTCAGTCCAACGCACTCCCTGAAAGCATGGCATGGTCGATTTCTCTTCTTTTGTCCCTTTTTCCTTTTTCGGCTTCATGAAATCTCTTTTTACACCCACCCTAGTGCAACCGTCCCTAGAGACGCTTCTTGGGTTCTCCCTTACAAGTGCTCTCTGTGTGACATTTCTCTCCTTAATTGTATGTTTCTCTGGTTCTCTCTATCGGAGTAATGGCTTCAGATCCCTTCCAAATGCTTAGGACAACTTTAGAAAAGCTGGAGAAAGAAGTATACATTTCTCCACATTTCTTTGAAGTTCTAGACCTGAAAATTTTTATGGGTCGTTTGTTTATTAGCAGAAGATTGAATGGGAGCACTGTTTCGTTAATTTGCATAAATTTGTACAGAAAAGGCATAACTATTTTTTTTGCTGGGTTTGATATTATTTTATTAGCTTCAATTTAAGACTATGGCGGCCTTAATTGAAACAAGCTTTAGGTTTTTTTTTTTAACTAAAACAGGGACGGATTAACTTATGTGGCTAGGAATTTTCCAATTGTCCTTGTGAATAGTGTGGTAAAATGTCTTTATTTTTCAGCAAAAATTGTTAGATACCAGGTTCACTGAAATCTAGTAAGTCAGTCATGCTTTATTGCTTTCTAGGGCATGTTGAATAGCACTTTGACGATCGCTCATGGAAGGAAACCAGCTAAAGACTCCATGGATTTTTATAACTTGCTCGACAGGTTCTACAATGTCATGGAAATAGAGATGAGCACTATCCCCTTTACTTTGCATGTCTTTGCTACATTCCTGATGCGGTGTGATTCTATCTCACTTGTTCTCTTGTGCTTATGTAAGACTCATCCTGTTTATTTGTCGGTTTATAAAAGGGGACTCCTAGTTATGAACGAAAGCCAAATGTTGCACCACTATCAACAGATCAAAGATGCTGCAGATAGGTAAGATAGTGTTCCGGCTCATGTGGCCATGCATCAATCGTACAATGTTCTTTCACATATCATGAGACAGAATGTGGGCAATTGATGTCTTTTACATGTAAGATCCTTGTGGTTGTAATGTAGATAAGCTACATGTGGTGATTCCTGAAAAATAAATGAAAACGAATGAGCTTGATTACTTATATGAGGTCCACAGGAGAGGGTATGATGATTGATGGCTTTTAAATGTGAGGTCTTTTGCTGCGCAACACAAAGTGTTTTCGTCAACGTTAGTGTCTGATTTCTTATATTGTCTTCTTAATACTTTTGTTTGCCAAAATTTTACTTTTTTAAGATGTCGGAAGAATGTTGCACTGGCTCTTTTTAACATCTAACAAACTCTTAGATCAAGATATGCATATCTTTTATTTATTTGCCTATCAAATTAGAGTGTATATTACATTACATTTTCAAATCATGCTACTCGTTGCCATTAAACAATACGTGACATCTCTGTGGGAAAATCGGTACTTGTTTCCCACGGGCAGATTCATCTTTTGGTATTATGTATTTATTCGTGTGACATAGGAAGATTCTTTGTCAGTATTTTCAACGCAACGTTATTTACTTAAACATACTTATAGGAATTACTAAAATTCAAGATATATGATGAAATTGCCCTTGCATACCCAATAAAAGATTGTCTTCACATTGGAAGTAGATTAGGTCGTTTGTATTGTTGTGACGATTCAATGTTTTAATGATTCTGACTACCACCTCAAGAGTCAGAACCTAGAACTTATTTGTCGGCATTAATGTGAATATCTCAAATGTTAGCTTCAAGAGATCAAAGGAAGCGATTCCTCTGATGTATGAACTTGTCATTAGTTTTCTTTTGTCAATTGTGTTTTTCCACAGGAGTTGCCGAACAATCTGATTAGTGTCATGGCATATCGGTTGATCTTCGCGTATTATCCTTCTTGACTATATCATAGTGATTCCCACTTACATCAATAACATCAATATCTTAGGTCAGCTAACATTTCTTAAATGGTTGTTTTAGTATTGGTGCTGTTATATTAAGTTTCGCGGCTAGACATTTAGGCAATGCCATTAGCAGTGCCTCTACCTAAGATGCCTCCAATCGCGCTGCCTCCATCGGCTCTACTGGAGACAACACTGATGCCGATGATGTCATCATCCACGATGCGGCCATCCGTGGTGCCTCCATCCGCAATCCTTGCATGATAAGGTGAGGAAACACGTCCTCTCTACGTGCAAAGGACAACGCTACTCCATTGATATCTTGGAACTGTTGCAACATTCCACATGTCCTTTTATTACTAAATTAGCATATCGAATAGGAAAGTATAGGCAATTTGACAGTCATTTGACATGTGAATTAGGAAAGGTGCCTTTGCAATTGACTAGCCTCGCCAAAGCATCTCTCCTAGTGATCAATGAGAAAAATACTGGCATGCTCACTTACGTTCGTTATCTCAAACGATGAAGTGTGACGATTTTTCTACATGCTCATTATGCAGATGTGAGTCGATAGTAGGTAACATCCGACAGGAGTACCAGAAGCTGCATCCGTCCTTGGACGACTTTATTGAGGTAATAAGACTCGAATCCTTAATCTCTTTTCTTTTGCTAGTAAGAGTTTTACTTTTATTCCACAACTTATACTCGAATACGATTGACAATTCTGAGATCGTGGGGTGCAGAAGAGAAATAAAAGATTGTGTTTGACTTAATCTAAGTCATTTGGGCATAGACTTTGCCAAGTAGATCTTATGTTTGTATAACTCTCGAATGTAGCTTGAGCTCCAGATCATCCGCCTAGGGTAACCAGCCAAGAACTGGGAACTGCTGAAACTGGGCCACTATCGGATGGAAGCTTGCCAATCATTTATATCATGAAGTAAACTCCGTTATGAACTGTTTGAGTCTAAATAAATATCGGCAAGGTCTTATGTCGTGTTTGAATATATGAACTTATCTAAATATATATTTGCGTCGTTTCATGTCTTGAAAGTCTAAACTGGTCATTTGGTGCTATCGCTTGCATGTAATGCGGCCCTCATCCACATAAATAAAACCCAGCAGTTTGACATGTGGATGTTTCATTTCTTCTATTATTCTGTTGCACATCATATATTTTCCAGATGTAGTAGCTAGATTATATAGTTCAAAGTGTTGCAGCCAACGCTTTGTTCGCTCAGGACGAGCTTTCTAGTTGTCACTTTCTGCTGAGAATTTCCAAAAAAAAAAATCCCGCTCTTTGCATTTGTGGAATCGCTTGACAAATCGTGCTTCGCTTTATGAAGTTCCAAATTCCCAATAAAATTTTTGTCTCGATGATTTTTGGCGTGTTTCGGACGGTCAAACATTCTTCAAAATTGGGGAAATCTTTTTATGAATTATCCCTAGTTGATTAGCGAACATCTTTCTCAAGTAGCTTCTCGCATCTCACTAAAAATGAAAAAGTGAAATTCCTTTTCAAGAACAAATTAAGTCACTTACTATGCCCCCTCTCCTTTATTGTAAATGAATAATTACATTTAATAATATCAAATTATAATTACAAATCTTGACTTCGACTTTTGGTAATAATGCTTTCAAACATCAACTCATTAATAATAAAAATTAAATGCCCATACAATTGACTTGCACAATTAAAAAACCAATAAACTCAAAGTGATATTTGAGGGTTAAGATATGCAGCATGCTCGCGTGTACACTTCCCCCATCAGTTTAATTTCCATAGTCAATTTAGAAAATCTCTTATTCTAGGAAATATAATTTCTATAGGCATTCTGATAACAAACCTCTAATCAATGTACAATAAATAATAGAGCTAAACAAATTTTGGTAATAACTAAAATCCTGCAAACTTTTGATTCTTATTGTACATTATAAATTTTACTTTGACGAATTATCAAAAGTCTGTGGCACATAAATGTTTTATTTTGTTCTCAAATCTATTTCCCGGATATGCCACCGGTTTCACTGGTCTGTTGAATTATCCATTTTTAGGTGGATATGAGAATAAGACTTAAAAGGGCAGATGGCATTCCATTGCAAAAAAATTCAGATTTCTATTTCGTTCTCCATGGTTTGTTTAATCCTTATTCAAAAAATCCTATTTCAATCTGACCAAAATTATTTATCTTAAAAATATAAGATTTGATTTCACTTTTCTTTTTTCATCAGTTAACTTATGTTAGAGTTTAGAGATAATATGTTACATTTAAATATGTCCTTTTTATGTTCCTTGTAAGAGTGATTGTAACAGCTTGAGTTTTGTCCAATTGAAGGCCCAACAATTGTAATTCTGGGTTTAAGCTAGTGGCCCATTGGCCTTCAGAGTCCTCCAAACTAACCCGTGAATTTTATTTTTGGGTGGTCCCCGAATTTTTTTAATTACAAAAAGGTCCCCAAACTTTTGGATAATCGCAATATGGTCCCTATAGATTTGAAATTGGACAATGGTACTTTGGTAAATTCTCGAAGCAAGCTAGGAAGGAGGCCCACAGCTTAGCCCCACCAAATCTCACCGAATCTCTCTCTCTCTCTCTCTCTCTCTCTCTCTATATATATATATATATATATATATATATCTCTCTCACGTGAGATTTCTTCCTCTTCTTCCCCTTGCTTGCTGCCTAGTGACCCTCTATTGCTTGTTGTTTTGTAACAAACAAATTAGTATTTCTAGGTTTTGTTGTTGGTGCTGATGGAATACAGGTTGATGAGGAAAATGTGAAAGCAATTCGTGAATGGCCGACACCTAAGACAATAGGAGAGGTGCGCAGCTTTCATGGTTTAGCCAGTTTCTATCGTAGATTTGTAAAAGATTTTAGTACCATCGCTGCACCTTTAACCGAGGTTATCAAGAAGCACGTGAGTTTCACATGCGAAGAAGAGCAAGAGAGAGCATTCAATCTGTTAAATGATAAGTTGACTAATGCTCCTTTATTATCTTTACTGAATTTCAGTACTACTTTTGAGATAGAATGCGATGCTTCTGGTACAGGAATTGGAGCTGTGTTGATGCAAGGAGGACGTCCCATAGCATATTTCAGCGAGAAGTTAAGCGGAGCAACATTGAATTATCCGACTTATGATATGGAGATGTATGCTTTGGTGCGAGCTTTGGAGACTTGGCAACATTACTTGTGGCCAAAGGAGTTTGTGATCCACACCGACCACGAGACCATAAAGTACTTGAGGGGGCAGCAAAAATTGAACAAAAGACATGCCAAATGGATGGAGTTCATTGAGACTTTTCCATATGTAATCAAGTACAAGAAGGGTAAGGAAAATGTGGTAGCAGATGCACTTTCTCGACGGTATGCAATTCTAACTACTCTAGGAGCAAAGTGTTTAGGTTTTGAGCATATCAAAGGTTTATACATTGACGATGATGATTTTGGGAGAGTAATTGTAGCTTGTGAGCATGCTGCGTTTGAAAAGTTTTATAGGCATGATGGATATCTCTTTCGTGAAAATAAGTTGTGTGTGCCTAGATGCTCTTTGCGCGAGTTGTTAGTGCGAGAGGCACATAGTGGTGGTTTAATGGGGCATTTTGGAATCAATAAAATTTGTGAAGTACTACATGAACATTTTTATTGGTCACACATGAAACGAGATGTTACACGAATTTGTGAGAGATGTATCACATGTAAGTAGGCTAAGTCTACTACTAAACCACATGGTTTGTATACACCTTTGCATATTCCGACGCATCCTTGGGTTGACATCTCTATGGATTTCGTATTAGGATTGCCTAGGTCTAAGCATTGCAGGGATTCTATTTTTGTGGTTGTTGATCGATTTTCAAAGATGGCTCATTTTATACCATGTCATAAATCTGATGATGCGTCGCATGTTGCTGAATTGTTCTTTCGTGAGGTTGTACGTTTGCATGGCATGCCTAGGTCTATTGTTTTTTATCGAGATTCTAAATTTCTTAGCTACTTTTGGAGGACATTGTGGAAGAAGTTAGGAACACAACTTTTATTTTCTACTACTTGTCATCCACAGACTGATGGTCAAACTGAAGTAGTTAACAGGACATTAGGGACATTGCTGCGTGTTATCATTAAAAAGAACATTAAGTCTTGGGAAGATTGTTTACCGCATGTTGAGTTTGCTTATAATAGGAGCGTGCATTCTACTACTAAATTCACACCATTTGAGGTTGTCTATGGTTTTAATCCCTTAACTCCATTAGATTTAACCTCTTTGCCTATTGATGAGCGTGTGGATTTAGATGGTGCTAAGAAAGCTGACTTTGTGAAGACCTTGCACGAGAAGACGTGAATGAATATTGAGCACAAGACAAAGCAGTATGCAAAGCAAGCCAATAAAGGGCGCAAGAAAGTAGTGTTTGAGCCCGGCGATTGGGTTTGGGTTCATATGCGCACAGAGCATTTTCCCAAACAGCGACGTTCTAAATTACTACCGCGAGGGGATGGACCATTCATGGTGCTGGAGAGAGTCAACGATAATGCTTATAAGATCGACCTTCCATGTGACTATGGTATTAGTGCTACTTTCAATGTTTCTGATTTGACTCTTTTTTATGCAGACGCTGATTTGAGAGCAAATCCTTTGCACGGGGGAAGGAATGATGAGGACATCGAACCCTATCGAGGAGGAGGTGCTAGAGACCCGTTGTTCTATCCGCCAGGCCCGATCCCTCGAGCGAGAGCAAAGGAATTCAAACAAGCTGTCGACATCATGATTCAAGATATTTGGCATGAGGACAATTTGGATTCAAGATTTGAAGATGCTGAAACTCCTTAGTGCAACATGATTGCTTTTGATCTAGCGAATTCCGAAGGAGTTTCGAGTTGAAGAATTTCGAATTGGCTAAAATTTGGATGGACGCTTGAAAACAGGCAATTGATCAATACTCACTACCTTAGTAGTGATTGATGATATGTTTTAGCGATTTAAAGTCATTTTAGATAGACTTTTAGGTCTTTTTCCATTTTTTGGACAAATTTATATTAATTAGGGTTATTTTTGTAATTTTAATCCTAGTAGGATTAGGATTAGGATTTTTTTTATTTATTTGTATTATTTTGTAATTCTAATCCTAGTAGTATTAGGATTAGGGTTAACACCCTATATAAGGATGCTTATAGGTTTCTAAGAGACAGACATAATTTTATAAAGAAATTTTTCCTTCTTTTAGTTTAAGGACTAGATCTTATCAAGGTTTCCTTGTGGCGATCGAATTTAACTTATCGAGCAAGATCGCAAATTCTCTTGTTCGTGGCGTTATAACGTGGATTGGTTGACACAGGTTCATCAACAGGTCGCGTTCATACCAAGATTACCAATCACAGGTTCGATTGGGGGTTGAGGTCAGCAATTCGCAACTTACGGATCTTCGTAGAACGATCACTTCCACTTCAGATATATATATATATATATATATATATATATATATCAAAGTTAGTGCATTTTTCCTACAATTCAACAAGCCAATGCTCCTACCTTCTTTCATCTTCCACAAACGGTGTTTGTTGAAGCTCTTGCACAACAAGATCATTATGGAGAATTCAAACAATTCCTAGGACTTTTTCTTGAGTTGAAGTTTTGCCAATCCGATATGGAGCTGGAGCTTTTATAATTTCATAATCTTCTGAATGCGAAGACCTAGTCCTTCAACTATCACATTCAAGAGTTACATCAACATTTGGCGAAGAAAGTCAATGTTGACCAATGGAAGGAGACAATCAACAAGCTGGAGCGGAATGTGCAGTCATTGGCCGATTTACGAGTTGTTCGAGTTCCCCCTCCTTCTTAACTTTTATCTTTTTGATTATGACAAAAGGGGGAATAATGTGCAGATTTTGATTTTGAGTAGGTGGTTTTTTACTTTAGTTTGACTTTCGTTTGATAAACCTTGAATCTGACTGTTGGTTTGATTATATTTACCCATCAAGACTAACTTTTTATCTTGTGGTTGCAGATTCGATTAAAAGATGTTGTATAATGCTAACATTTTGTGGTGCATGATATATTTCAAATCTACATGATAGTTTTGTCTTGTTTAAGAGTTATTGCATATTGCTAACATTTTGTGTTGTAGAATATATCTTAAAATCTGCATAATGGTTTTGTCATCGTCAAAAATGGGAATATTGTTAGAGTATACTTTATTAATGTTTTGAAGATGACAAAACTCGAAGTCAAACTTGTTGAATCTAAAGTTGACAAATCTCGAAGTCAAACTCAAGTGGACTTTGAAGATGGCATAACTCATGTTCCAGACTCAGTAAGGTCTGAAGGATGGATTCAAACACAGTAAGGTCTGGAGGATGGATCCAGACATAGTAAGGTCTGAAGGTTGGTTTCAGACATATGAAGGTCTAGAGGATGGATCTACACACAGTAAGGTCTAAAGGTTGGTTCCAGACTCCATAAGGTCTGAAGGTATCAGGCAAGGTGAAGTCTGAGGATAATCATATTCTGATGACTTTGTATGTAAGATGGTATTCTTATGTCTTTGATTCTCGGGGATTTGATACGGCTTATTGATGGATTAATGGATTGATTATTCTCAAGTTTATCAAGATTATTGATTCTCTGAAGATCGAGTAAATGTGGCAAGTTTTCATTTATGAAAATCAAGGTCCTGATTGTATGGGCGACAAGGATTGATGGACTCTTATCACGATCTGAAGATTGTTCGAGATCTCCCTGATTGATTCTATCCAACGGGTAGATTGGAAGAACTCATTTGGAAGGTGCCAACAGTCGTTTAGGCATGAAGGAGTACATAAGGGGGATGTTTCAAGTCTTTTAGTAGAGACTTGAGTACAAGAGAAATATTCCAAAGTCTAGAACTACTCATTTACTACGCACTTATATTGAAAATAAAAGATTGTGATACATACTAATACTAGTTCTGTGAGAGGAAAAGACTCTATGAAGTCTAGATCCTGAACTGAAACTTTTTTGATTCATAATGGAATCCAGCCAATAGGCTGTCAACTCGAAAAGTGGACGTAGGCTTAAGCTAAAGCCGAACCATTATAATCTCTGTGTTTTCTTCTCTACTCTTTATTTTGTCTTGTGCTTATTTACTCTGATTACATACTCGTACAAGCACACATTAAACGTGTTGAATTTTATATTTCCGCAAAAAAAATTTGTAATCACCTATTCACGCCCCTCTAGGTGATCGCACTAATCATTTCAGACTTATCTATGGTCATGGTGAGAAAAGGTAGAGAAATTTTTATGATTTCCTCTTTGGAAGATGAACTTGTTCTGCAGGCAATAACAAGTCCCGGAAGCTGATTCAAGGATCGAAGGTATGCTTTGATACCATGAAAGGAAGTGTTGGACGCAAGCAATGAGGATCAGACACAAGCAAAAAAAAGAATTATGTAAATTGTATTCTATATTCCCTTGATACAAGTGAGTCTATTATATATTACATCTCATGCATAATAAAGGAAATCAATAAAATCAAATCAGATCACTAATTGATCTTGTTATATTTAATTAAAGCAAATACCTAGATCTTGGTATATACTTGACTATGTACAATATTATTCACTTGATTGCATATCTGTCAACAATAACATCCTCGATGGCCATCATCCCACACTAGGGCAAAGCGATGAGATGTAACCTTATTGAATGAACCCTAGGTACAAAAGAAATAGTCCTCAAGATTAAGAAAGACAATTCACTCCGGCGACCCTCATCTAGAGTCATGCTTGGATAAACTACTTGGGGCTGGTTTAAGATAAAGTACTAAAGGAGGAAGGAAAGAAGAAGAAAAGAGTCGGCAAGTTGCAAGAAAAATAAGTTTCAAGTCTACTAACGAAGGCCCAATGATCTAGAGAACTGGTTCTAGAAACCCGCGAGAGTCATTTGACTGGTTTAATCCTGCATAAAGTTTGCACGAGTCCTTAAGCCTTTGACCCTCCAAGGAGGGGATTTGGATCACCTGCCCTGCGTGACCTGCAATGGGGGCCTTTTTTATTTATTTATTTTTTTCCGAAAAAGTGCTTTTTGCCCCTAGTCATCGGATCTGAGATCGGACGACTGGGGGCAAATCCAATCACCCCTGCCCTGCGTACTTGCAAGGCAAGTGATCCAATTCCCCAAAGAGGATCCCCTTTCATTTCATAACCCTTGACCTGACCGTCTCCGCATCTCTTCAAAAGGGAAGTTTTCCCAAATACGTTTGTCGTCTCGGCCAATCCAGACGGAAGACCGGCTGCTGAACAACCCCCCCCCCCTTCCCCTCTTCCCCTCTCTTTCGTTTACTGAAACCATGAGGCTTACCCACACCACATGCTCTAGAATAAAAGGACCATTCGAGTCTTGGACAGTCGTTGGGCCCGAGAAAAGCGATTGAGTTACAGGATGATCATCGATTCCGGTGGCGTTCTACATCTGGGCCAAGAATACCTCTTGACAAGAGATCATTCTCGAACCCACATAACATGTATCGCCAATGTTGCATCCCTTTGGAAAGAGACCATATATATCTAAGGAAACTGCATGAGTTACTCCCATGCATGGCATAAAAAGGTGCAGACTCTCCCTCTCTCCCTCTCTGTCTCTGTATGTGTGTGTATCGTCGCGCACGAAACTTGAGGCCAGATCTTGTCAATCGTGACGGAGCTCAATGTCAAGATGTTGAATAAGAATAAGAAGAAGGTGTTGAAACGAGAAAACAAAGATACTTGGAAATCTGGTCTCAGAGTGACACTCACTTTCTTAAATGTGATTATTGCGCCAAGAAGAGAAAATAAGCTATTCACCCTCGATATATAGGGGAATCCTCTAAAACTCTCCTAAAAAGGAGACATGAAAATTAAAGGATAAGAGCCCAACAGTCATAAATTTGTTGTGAATGTTAATTCAGCCGTAAATTTTTCTAATTTTGCCAATGTAATTTTAAATCTTTGCGCGAAGTTATGATGTAGCCAAATCGGCTGATTGCCACTTGAAATTGCTGACGTGCATTGAGTCGTCATTAATAGTCTTATGTCATACACTAAATTGGATGACTTGTGAATTGTGATGTTGGTGTATTCCAGCAGTTGGTCGAAACGATTAGATTGAAATTTCATTGAAGTATTTAGGATTATATTAATAAAATAGAAAAGTATATAACTAAATTAGAATCCATACAAGAAGATCACTGCATAATTAAGGATTTTTCTTAGAAATTAGCATATATGCCCTGGTGATGGCCCAATCGGTGCTGTTACAGAGCACTCACACTAAAGCAACACCCATTCTAGGTGCTCAATCATACGAAGTCTTCAATTGTCTTCTCTCTTCTAATAAGGGAACTTATTTCTCATATTACGGACACCAACCTAATGTCCTACTTGCGTTAGGCGCTGGATGGATGGTCGTAAATGTCACTTTAGATCGAGTGCAAACAATCCCATCGATCAATAGCTAGTTGTCACTTCAGATTGTCACTCGGGATTATGACAAAACTTGTCCTATAGAAATACTTAATTAGAAGCTAGTTGTAGGCGTGCATGCACGTATTTGTCCAACTTTGGGATTTATAGACATCAAATGAATGGAAAACGTCATTGATCACTTCTAAATACTAGAGTGATTGTGACTCAATACAAGAGCGCGCGTGTTTACAAATGTCTCAGGCTTAAAGGATGCATTACTTTACTTGTGCGGAAATTGTTGACTAAAACTCAACGGGAGAAATACAATTGAAAATGCTCGAGAAAACAAAACTCGCCTGGGTGTTCAAAGAGAACATGAATACATGAACCGACGCCATTGGATTGCGACGTAAGCAAGAATGACAGCTTATTGTGGTGTTGCAATGGCTTTGGCTACTTTATTGGTTGGAAGATTGTGACGTACGAGGACAAAACGGGAGATCGAAAGCTGACAGAGAATCCTTGGTTATATTGCGTTTTTGTTGTTTGTATGTGACATTGGGAGGACATTAGGCATTTGGAAACGTAAGAAAAGGAGAGCCCTCCATTTCTCTTGTGATTTTCAAAGTTGGAGCCCACTGGCCATGTTCCTCCCTTGGCCTTATCTTCTTCACATGACGATGTCCAATTAATCATTGTAATCTTCTTAGGTTATAAACAACAATGTTGTTAGGTACATTAGAGTTGATTGCTAAGATAATATATTAAAAGGGAAAATAATAAAAAATTATATATCTCGCTTTCCATTTTTATGAAATATTTTTTTTTATATTTCTATTCACTAAACAAGTTTTTATACCAAAAAGAAAGATTTGACGATTGATATTCTTGAAATAAAAAAAGAATAGAATTGTATTTTGTACAAAACTAATTTTCTGATATAGTTACAATTTTTTCCTTTTTTTATTTTCTTTATTTCTTTTTTTTCTCCTTCGACCAATCGCTGGCCACCCGAAGACTGGCCAAAGAGTTGGCCGATGAGGTCAATCACGCTGATCCTTGGTGATGCAGACCTCTTGGGGGCTTGACCATGCAGCAGTCAAGCCAGGTCAAGCAACGCTAGTGGCTAGGCGTGGCTCCACCTCCCCAAATCTAGGAGAGACCGACCCTCACTAGCCACGACAAGGCCAAACTTGGCCAAAGGCTAATGAGGCGAGCTTACGACCGATGAGGTCGACATTGTCAGCCCAAGTCCTAGTCGATAGCCAATCAGTCGGTTGCCAAGGTCTAATAATTGGCTAGAGAAATATGAAGAGAAAGAAAAAAAAAGATTTGATAATTGATATTATTGAAATAAAAAAAAGAGAATAGAATTGTATTTTGTACAAAACTAATTTTCTGATAAAGTTACAAATTTTCCTTTTTCTATTTTCCTTATTTCTTTTTTTTCTTCCTTCGACCAATCGCTGGCCACCCGAAGACTGGCCAAAGACTTGGCTGGTGAGGTCAGTCGCGCTGATCCCTAGTAATGCCGACCTCTTGGGGGCTTGACCATGCGCCAGTCAAGCCAGGTCAAGCAACGTTCCTGAATCTTGAAATAAACCACTTGTACTCATCATCTTCGCACGCTGAATTTGAATCCTTCCTTAGGTGTTAGGTCGGGTGCCTCCTGCGCTCATCATGGACGCTGTTAACCACCATACTAAAAAGAAAACTAAAGCAAGAAAGCATACTACTCTAAAACTACAAATTGAAAGGAATTTTTTTTATTGTTTCCTTTTTAAAAAAAATATTTTTGTGGAAAGAGAGGTTAGTTACTTTTTACTTCTTATCCAGCGGAGGATGTGGCATGTATTTCAATTATGTTCGGTTAAAACCATTAGAAATTGTTGTGATTACATAGACTTTATGTTAATCTCGCCAGATCCGATTACCTAAATTCGGTTTACTACATACATGTATTGAATTTACTCAATAATTTCTCCGGATCTTCGTGTAGTTTTTATCAAAAATCCGATTCAATTGGAATGCCAACTAAAAGGACAATGAACATGGCTGCAAAGAACATTCATACACCACACTGATTAACTCAGCAACAATATTTATCTACCATTCATTTCGCAAAAAATAAATAATTTTAAAATATTTTCTCAAAAATAATCTTTTCATTGATGAAAATAATTCGTCAATGAAAAATATTTTCATTATATATAATTATTCATGTTTGAAATTTTTCATATATGGTAAATATATTTAGCATTTATTCATTTTTGTAAGTGTTACAAGTGATTAAATATTTTGTTCAAATCATTTGTCCACTAAACAAATGGAGTCTAAAATTATTTAATTTTTCGTTGACGTACTTGATTGGCCACTAAACACACATTTGAACACATTGACTAAGAATAAGTGATGGTAAGTTAGGCTTCTTTACCACACATTAAGCGATCCCCCATATGCCTCAGAATATTTTTTTCCCAGTCCACATACACTTAAAAACTGAAAAGTCTTAAAATCTCATAGAAGAAGTTTATTCTATTTCTAAATGGTTTTAAACTGGTATAATCAAATTCAAAACATTTAGAGATCAATCAAGTTGCTCCGGTCATTATTATCGAAAATTGTCAATATGACGATTGAGAATTGCTTGCACTTTCAAGTAAAGTTTCAATATTTTGTCGTGCCAATTGAAAGTTTCCACAATCACTGTCATTTTTATCATATCACGTGGAATTTTTGGGATCAAAATTCATGAAATTGATTTAAGGCCTTGTCTCATAAGCTACAGAATCTGACTACTCAAAAATTGGGATTTCAATTTCTTGATGTTTCATGATTGGACAAAAAAAGAAATCTAAACTTGGATTAAGATTACACATCAAATAAAATCCCTTAGGAAGTGTAACCAGCAAACTCTTAAAAAAAGAATAAGTGCTCTTAAAAAAAGAATAAGGAAAGTCTTAACAATTCAAGCTGCAAATTGAGAAATATAACAAACACAGCCCGTCGTCACCAAGGAGGAAAAACGGCGGACCGCCACCGGTGACGGCGATGACAGCGGTTCTCTCTCTGGGGAATAGATTTGAACTATCGTTGCTGTCATTCTAGACCACGGGGACATGGACCTCCATGAGTCTCGATTGGGGGGCTTGATTTGCCTCGATCACGAATTATATCTCAAGCCACCATGAATTGCTTCTCCAGGCTCCGCCATGGTGGTCGTGGACGTCCCCAGCCTCGTTTAACAACACATCTAAAGGTTGCACGAGGCGGCGCCAATGGAGGTCACAAACTTCATGACGGGGGTTCGTGACCTTCACACATGGTGAGAGAGAGAGAGAGAGAGAGAGAGAGAGAGAGAGAGAGAGAGAGACAAAGAGAGAGAGAGCATATGAGTAGTAAGCCAGGGTTGAGTCAATGGACGGAGGTGCGACGGTAAGGCCTCGTGGCGGCGATGGTCAGGTGACAAATCTGCGATGGGCGGCTGGCTAATCTATGTGGCCTTAATTGTTTGACCTTTCTTTGTTTCAATTGCCTTTTTCGTCATAAGAAAGAGTCATCAACAACATGTGGTTCCATGTCAACAACAGGTAAATTATCAATCGTCGGATCTATATCGATTGATATATCCTATTTAATTTAATTAAAATCGTGTACTTTTAATTTTTTAATATTCGAAAAATGTCTGAAACATTCACGAAATACAAATTTTTTAACACGTAGTTTTTCATGATATTTTAGAATTTAAATAAAATTTTAAACTATAGTAGAAAGATAAAAAGGGGTAACTTTTATGAGGGTCAATGTATAAGAAAAACTCAAATTATGTCCATTATGACATAAATATCTTTAATTTTTTTATGTCGCGAAAAACCTAAATTCAGACATCTATAATATATTCTATTTTCAATTCCATCCAATGTACATTCACGAAACGTGTATAATTTTATGGATTTTTATGTACTTGTGTTGCAATGGACAAAATTAGAGTTTTAACGACACAAGACAATTCGAATTATTTAAGTTACATAAATATAGTTTGGGATTTATTGCGGTATTGATCCTATATATCTTTACTTTAGCAAAAACCTACAAGCCTAAAGAGATCTGTTCCACTTTATTTCGGAGTTTGTTGGCATAATGATATAATGACTTTTGGACTTTGGTCTAATGTATAATGTGATCTCTAAACTTTTAATTTATCTAATTTAGTTATTAATTTTTAACTCAATATGCAATGTGATCCTAAAACGTTTGATTTATTCAATATGGTTCCGAACTTTTAGTACATATTTAAACTAATTCTCGATTTTTTATAGATTACATTCAATAAATTGAAAATTCATAAATTATATTACACATTGTGTTAAAATTCATAGATCATATTGAATGAAATTAAAACTTATAAAAGACGTTGTATACTTTATCAAAATTTAAGGATCGTTTATATTATTTTTCTAAAATTATTTTCTCCAAATTGCCAGCTTCGGCAAGATTCCACAAATGGTAAAATCCAACGTATCAAAACTAGGTGATTCGGTTCACGAGATGATGATGGTTTCTTGATCAGAGAGAAAGCAGAATGGATCTCACGCATGTTCATCGTGTACTGCGAGAAGAGTTGACGCTTCACGCTGAAAGCAATGCTCGCACGTGGGACTTGTCCTTTGCCCCGTAACCTCTGTTTGTGTAACTTCCTTCCTCCACCGCCGCTTGCTTAGGATCTTTAAAACAAATAAAAGGCCCAAATGGACAGCCTAATCAGAATAGATTCGAAGTTTCATTTAATTAGTCCATCGATTTGATTTAAAAAAGATTAAAACTATTAAAAAAATATAAACTGTGTCAATTATGACACAAATACTTTGAACTTTCTCCGTATCAAAAAATTCATAAAAGTACCTATTATAACATAAATATCTCCAAAAAAAATTGTATTGTAAAATATATCGAACTTATATCAATATGACAAATATAATTTCAATGAAACGGATGTATAACTTAGAGTTTTGATAACTTAAAAGTTTAGGGTATTTGTACAATAGTGAATATAGTTTGGAATTTTTTGTAATGTTTGCCCTTTTAAAAAATAATTCGAAAAGATCATGTTAAAGTGTGTCCTTAGGCCCTTAAAAACGTACCTAACATATTATATGGTCAATGCTACAAATATATATATATATATATTAAACTAGTATATTCGCTCCACATTTATCCAAAATTAATATTCGTGTCACAAAAAACCTCAAATTAAACACTCGTATCATATCTATTACGAACTAATATTCCTATCAGAAAAATTCTCAAATCACCAAAACCTTAGATTGAGAAAATTCCTAAAATTTGCTAATCCCTAAGAACTTCCTCAAGTTTCAAAAATCTATTAAAATACTTATTGTTTTGTGACATGAAAGTTAATTTGGGTAAACATTACAGGAATTGTCAGTTTAAGACTTTTTGTAACATAAGAATTAGATTGGTGTACATGTGTTACAAGTATGCGAATTTGGAATTTTTTGCGGTATTTACCTCATAGAATATTGTGAGGCGTTTTTTTTTACTAAAACACAATGTATTAAAGTTGATTGACGAAACTAAACGAAATAGAAAAAAAAAATTGTGGACCATTTCTCAGACCATCTCACGTTTGTCTATGCCACGGAATCCACATCGCATAACCATTTTCATGCGATTTGGACTATCTTGAAATCGAGTAGCCACTCTCTCACTTTTATGAGTAGCCACTCTCTCACTTTTATGAATCAACTGATTTCCCCTAAATCCCTAGCACTTTTTCGAATCTATTACTATGATTTTAAGATATCTATGAAGAAACGAGTAAGTATTGAACTAAATTTCTCTCTAAGAATTCTTCTTTCCATGGGCATTTTCTCTTTTCGATAGAATACATGAAGTTTCGCTTTACTTCTGGGTTAAAAGAGTACAAACGAAAAACTTTTGAAGCAATTAAAGATAGAAATGTGGCAATCAATCATTTTCCAACTTGAATGAAGAAAAAGTTACTAATGAGTACTAATTCGTGCTTGACATAATTGATGTTTTAAAAGATATTTTGGTGGTTGACTAGAAAGGCTGTGTTTTAGCCAAAAACGGAGTGAAAAATAACATTGGTCCAAAAAAAAAAAGATAATAGTTAAATCACTGATAATTATAAGCTTTTTTTCTTAATTGAATACTTGACGAATGTTCAAAGGCACGCACGTGTTAGCAAAATCTTAAACTTACGTCGATTTTCATTTGATATATTGTTCCTTTGACAAAGCTATTTAGTTGTATAGTTACTCGTAGGAGTAATTGCATCCTACGCCAAACGTATAAGTAGTTCGTTACTTTTTAAATGTAAAATTACCCAGATCGACAATGATTATATGTGAAATGTGTAGAATTTCAATTACACGACCTATATGGTCAATAGTAATACAAAGTATACTCATTAACACATCTAGTTGATGCAAGAATACAGAGTCTTGCAACGTTGGGACGTGCACACTTTATCTTGTAGCTTTCCCAGATTCATTGAATAAATGCTTTCTTAAGCATCCTCTTTGAGTGGGGACCTCTTTTCTCTATGATGAGAGGAGAGACGGTAATATCGTTATCAGCTACAGTTGGACATGCACAACAAATACGTGCGTCGTTAGCTCTTGTATTAGAAATATCGCAATGATTGAGAGGCAATCATGGTTGCACCTCATTGTAAAAGAAGCATTTTCTTCCTCTCACGAGGGTCTTTTTCAATGCAAAATTGCGAGGTCTATGGGCTAAATTGGTCAATATCACCTGCTCGGAGATAGCCAAATCTTGTGCCTCATAGAGGACCAAGTTCAGCGAAATGAACTCAATACTTCTGCATCTCTCTTTAAGGGTGACGGATAATCCATCCACAAAATATATTAATTACGTGAGCTAGACACAAGTGATCGTATCAATAGTTCAACTTAATATTGTATGGAAGCGAGATAGATCGAACTCATCTATATCCTTGTTCTTTAAAGGTACTAATGAAGTGAAGTACTAAGAGTAGCATAGTTAGTTGTGGTGTCAAAGGATTTCCAAGTTTAAAACTGAAATCATATGTTTGAATTTCATTAACCGTGAGCAATCGACATTAGATCTAAGCCATCTGCACTGGTCGGAAGCCCATATTTAACCAATTCATAGGATTTTTAGCATGTAAATGGATCTTCAAAAAGCAAAGCTACACCTATGCACATGGATTGGAATTAATATGAACTGCCCCAAATTCTCATTGAGAAAATCCTTAGTCCTAAATATATTGTATATATACCAATTAAGTCCCAAGCTTTTTAATTTTATCAATTAAGTCCTAAAATTTTATAAGGAATTTTAATATAGTTCTTTTAGTCAATTTTCATTAGAAATTACTGATGTTGAGGTATGTCACATTGGACAGCCAACAAGTACACATCAACGGTTTCTAGCAAAAATTGATTGAAAATGACCACATTAAAATTTTTTATAAAGATTTAAGATTAAAATTATAAAATTAGAACACATTAAACAATTCTCATAGAAAATTCCACATATAATTAAGTGATCGAAAGCAATACGCCAATGGAAGTGGAGACTTCACGACATCTCATGCTAACTAGTGGAAAATCACGTTGGCGATTGCTAATATATTCAAGTTAATTAAGTGCCGGTCATATCAGATCATGGACAGCTCATAGCTCCAAATTTAACAAAAAGTCAAGTTTTTCAAGCATGCCAGATCAATACAAATAAAAGAGTCGAAAGAGTACGCCATTGATAGAAACAGACTCCATTATATAAACTTCTTAGATATAACGACATCAAAAGACCATGAATTTCAACCTACCCATGGGTAGTCCAGCTGGTTAGGGCGAATTTAGACTTCATTGAGGTCTTGGGTTCGATCCCTAAGGAAGCGTCTGTGATTTAAGTGGGGGGCCATGGCGGTAGGTTGCTGTGCTAGTCTCCCCCGAAGAATAGTTGAGGTGTGCGCAAGCTGGCCCGGACACCTCAATTACCAAAAAAAAAACCATGAATTTCAACTCAATGCTTAATTTGATTAATGGATTTTAAATTTGTACAATAAAATTCCTAAATTCAATTGCAAAATACAATAGGGTCCATGAATTTTTAATTAGTCCAATATGGTTCATAAACTTTTGGTAGATGCTTATTTAGTCATTGGATTGTATGGAAATATTTAATATATCGTCCAAGAACTAAATTAAATATATAGCAAAAGTCCGGAACAACACGGAACAAATTAAAACTTCGGAGACTATATTGCATATTGAGTTAAAAATTATGGATTGCATTGAACAAATTTAATGATCGGGATTAAATTGCACATTAGTGAAAGCTTATAAGTCAATTATGTCGTTTTCCCATCCTTTTAAGCATCCAAAACTCTCCATGAGACACTTACTTCTACTCTTAGTGTTTTGCTCCCTAGATATCTTCTCATAGTACAGGAAATGATAAGCAATTACTTCCCTTTGAAAATATAAAAATTGTGTGTACTTATTTTTCTTTTAGCAGTATCTATTATAAGGTTCTTTTGCCAAAAAGAAAAATCATATTATCATATAGATACTCTTGAACTGTAAGACTAAAAATTTAGGTTTTATTTTGGAAAGAGGAAAGTGAAGTTGAAAGAAAAGGTATAGAGTCGAAACAGAGCGAAAATTCAACTTTTTACACAAGCAAAGTGAAGGAAAAATGGATGATGGTATATAAAGGTAAACAAAAATATCGTAAATGGTTATAGAACTTTGACATAATATGTAACGTGATTCATGAGCTATAATTTATTCAATGTAGTTTCTGAATTTTAGCTTAATGTATAATGCGATACCTAAATGTTTAACTTATTGATGTGGTCTTTAAACTTTTGATACATGTTTTATTTAGTCCCTAGATTATATAGCTATATTTAATGTTACCCTTGAACGTGAATTGATGGAGGGTTCAAGGACCAAGTTGAAAGTTCATAAACCACGATGTACATTGAGATAAAGTTTACAATTCATAATGAATAAATTAAAAGTCCAATGATTAGATTACGCACTAGGTCAAAGTTCATAAATCATTTTTATCATTATCTGTAAAGGGAAGTATTTTACCACTGACCCATCAAGTATGATCATCCATGTGTGCGAAGACAATGAATGGAGATTGCCACTATAGTGTCCATTATTTGCTATTCAATCATATATGGTTTATCTTGTCTTCCATGGTATCACAAGTTCAAATTATGTCAAGAGCAAAACTATAGCTTCTTATGCTTTATATATTTTACATCTCAAATGGAAAGATTTTCTAGCTTCTGACATGCTGGGTGGACCGTTTAATTATACAATTCAACATAATCTTTCATAACATAAGTGACACCCTTACAATAATGCTTAGAGGGTGTCGCTAATCGGACCACGTCCCCACCTTTTTACTTATAATAAAAGAATTGCATGGTACTTATATAAAAGAGTTTCAAGTTAGAGGGCATAAAATAGTTCCAAGTTAAGAGGGCGAAAGGGTTGTCTGCACAAAGGTTTTCTTTCCTTCTTAGATGCATTTACCTTTGGTTACTTCATTCCTTCTTCCCAGATACGGCAGTTGATTTCGTACTTCATATTCAATCGCTTCATCTTCTTCTACCCTCGGTCGGGCTAGTTGACTGCACATGCGAGCATCCAAGGACTCAGCAAATTCAATCTCGCCGAAAACACCATTGCTATGCATATAATATTTTATCATTTGGGTTAGAAAAAGATTTTTTTTTTATGTAGCATTTCGTTTCTGGCTAATAATGACTTGTCCAAAATTCTTCAAACTCTGATTACTTTATAGTACACATATCATTTTCCTTATTCTATACCAGTCGAATAATTACCAGATCCGTACTGAGATCATCTTTGGTTAGTAGGAATATGCATATTATCCCTAGTCTAATCTCAATAAACAATTATTGCATTATTTGGCTCAAAGTACAATCGGAGTAGCTAACGTTATTAAATCTAAATAGGTAAACAATCGGTTATCACAATCAATTACTCATGCTTATATTTTTAAATTGTTACTCAAAATGAAACTCCAAGTAAATTATAATTTTATATTCACAATGTGTTATCATTTTTAATCCCTACTGACATTTAATTACATATTATAATAATTAAAATTGTCAATTTTGTTCATAATCTTGTTGCAAGATTTTTAGTTTGTCTACCGCCATGCTCTGATGAAATAATGCAAATTACAATGGAAATTCATAGAATTATATCTTCGTCATGTTATGCATTCATTTCTCAAAATGTTTTACTAGAAAAACATAAAATATCAATATAAGGAGCATAGTATTATAAATTTTTCACAAGTTACAATTCAATACATATATATTATTTACCATCAGTGTATCCATTGTGAAAAAATAAGGATGCAATGATTTATATTATAATTCGTTGTCCCATTAGTATTTTCACTTTTAAAATTTAGTTGAACATAAAGATGATTAATATTGCAATATAAAGTTCCATTTATTTAACAAAAAATGAATAACTTGAAAAATATATTCCACAAAAATGATTACTTGTATTGCTCACACAAATATAAGAATGAAATTTTTTTTATCATCCATAAAGATATTTAGATATAGATTACTAGTCGATGATCAAATATATTTTTTATTAATTAATTGTTTCAAGTAATCTAGATAATTAATATTTAAAAAATTTGTTAAGATATTCACTTTTGGGGAAGCAAAGAGAACCTAACTAATAAAATACAATTGTCCTTGCCAAAGAAACCTTAAATCAGCTCGTGGGGTCCCCGGCCGGACCTGAGCAATGTGCAGTTGGGGGACTCCTCTTCCTTCTTCTCTCCAACCTCACATGTCCCATCAGCTTTTCGCATCGACCTTTTCTGCCATTAGATTCCAAAGCCCTCCCCTCACCTTCATTAATTTCTACTAATTTATCAATTTTTCCCATTTTTTATATTGATTATAATTTTCTTGATATTCCCTTTATTCCAAATCGGTGGCTCATCCTGCTTTATATAAATCCCAACCTCCAACCGCTGGAGGGCCTCTCTCTTCTCCTTTCTTTTCTCTCCTCCATAGCTACTTAGCAGTCTTTCTAGGCATCTTTCCTGGTTCCTCGTAGATCTGATACTTCTAAATTGTTTTCTTGCCACCCCTCTCCATAGCTTTGTGCCAAAGCTATCTTAACCTCCCCTCGGTTCTCTCCTCTTTCGGCTGATGATTCTGATTTCTCAAATCAAAGAAAGAAAGATCAAGACTTTATCCCCCCGTGCTTTTGATTCCTCCTCTGCTCTATTTCTCTTGCGAAAGTCCACATCTTTCTTTGCAGAGCTCCTCCCTTTTGTCCTGTATGTTGTTTTGAGTTCTTCAGCCTCCTGGTTCACGTGCCAAACCTTTCAACTCCCCCCAAAAGATTAGGCGTTTCTTGATCAAGAAATCTATCTTCATGCTCCTAACTGTGTTCTTGATGTTTGAGACCCATGTCTCCAATTATCAGTGAGATCCTTCTCTGTGGGTATATAATTTCCTCTTCATTCAGGCGCAGGACCCACCTTGTTCAATCCTTGTCAGTTGTCTTCCTCTACTGGCTCTACTACGTTTCATAATTCAACCCTCGATTCCTATTAATATATGTAATAGCTACTCTATCTGAATAAATCTGAAGCCAAGTATCATCTGGGTCTTGCTCTAGTTTCATATTCTCCCCCACTTAATTGCTCTGAAAAGGCGAAAAGAGATTTCCGCACAAAGCATTTCACAAAACTCTGCAGTTTGTATCTGCATCAATGGCATCTCCTAGTGGGACTTCTTCAGGGTCGTCCCTGGCTCAAAACTCGACCTCCGAGGAGGCCTTGCAGGTTGCGATGGACAAGAGGAAGAGGAAGAGGATGATCTCGAACCGCGAGTCGGCGCGGCGGTCCCGGACGAGGAAGCAGAAGCACCTGGACGATCTGAGGGCCCAGGTGGCTCAGCTGAGCAAGGAGAACCTCCAGATCGGGACCAACATCGACATCACCACACAGCGTCACTTGGGCATACAGGCTGAGAACTCTGTGCTGAGAGCCCGGCTGGCTGAGCTTGGCAACAGATTGGAGTCGATGAATGAGATCATCCATTTCTTGAATGCGAGCAATGGAGTCTTTGGATCTGGGGTTGCCCACCACAACGGCCCAATCGAGCCTGTTGACGACTTCTTGAACTTGGCCCCATTTAGTCTTGGCTTTAGCAATCAAGCAATCATGGCTTCTTCAGAGACGTTTCAGTGCTGATTTTGTCCGTGCGCAGGAAATGAGTGATCTTTGGGGGTTATTTTGGCTTTGGGTGATAAAGTGCGTTTTTAGTATGTCGTAGTGTAAGTGTTACTCTCGGTTATATTATGATCTTGTCTGTACTGTGTTTATCATGCATAAGTCAATAGACAATCCATGGAATGTAATTAGAGACGCCCACTTTGTAATGATATTAGATAATATACTAAAATATTTCTTGGGAAATGATTTGAATTGATAAGGTAAAGGAATGGGGTCCAAAAATAAGAACTTGTGATATAGTGTAGAACAATCGAACAATTCCATAGGAAATCTCGATCTTGTGTATGTAATACCATTAAATCCTAAATCTTTTAATTGATTCAATTAACTTGTAAGTTTTCTTTGGAAAATGACCATCAAGTCTTTTTGATAAATATATCCTTTTAAAAAAATGTTTATGTGACATTTTTAAATTGCACTTTTCAACATAATTTAGAGATATAATTGCATTTTTCGAAAAAGACGTTGGATTAACTGAATGAATTGAAAATTTTAAGAAGCGGTAGCATTTTTGTAATAAAATTTTGAAAGGTTTAAAACTAAATTTCATTCCCCACTTAAAATTTAGGACTTGTGATGCAATTTTTCTATATAATAACACTCTGGTACAAATTGCTAAGACATTGAAAGAACCGCTATTCTATTTCTATAGACATAAATTGCTGTAATAGCAATTACGAAGCTATAATATAGTTTGGCGCGAGCTCGAACAACGGGACAACTGCCAATTCAGTCCTAAACCTTTTGCTACTTTGTTGATTCAATCCTAAATCTTTTTTTATGCCAAATAAGTCCTAAACCTTTTGAAACTTTGCCGGTTAAGTCATTCCGGCGGATTTTGGCCGGAAAATGCCTACGTGGTGATGACGTGGCACACCGGACCTCGCCGGTGATGACCTCGCGACGACGTGGCGATGACCGGACCCAATTTTTTTCTTTTTTTTCCTTGTTTCTCTAAAAAAAGACTTACTTGGCCGGCAAGCTCCGCGGGCCGCCGGAGCTCACCGGCCACTCCAGAGGCCGGGCTGGCCCTCGCCGACCGCTGGCGAGGGCAAGAGAGGCCGCCGCGGCCCTCGCTAGTGGCCGGCAAGGGCCCTCGCAGACCCCAGATCTATGAGGGAGTGAACTCCCTCGCTGCAGACTGCAACGAGGAAGGAGCTCCCTCGCTGCTGCAGATCTACGAGGGAGGTCCTCCCTCAATGTAGATTTGGGCGAGGGAAGGGCTCCCCCGCTTCAGATCTGCAGCGATGGAGGAGCTCCCTCGCAGATCTGGCCAGCCACGAGCGAGGGCAGCAACAGCCTCCCCCGCCCTCACCCTCAGCCGACGAAGGTTGGCCCGGCCTCTGGAGTGGCCGGTGAGCTCCACAAATCGCCGGAGCTCGCCGGCCAAGTAAGTCTTTTTTTTTTAGAAAAACAAGGAAAAAAAATTGGGTTTGGTCATTGCCACGTCATCACCGGTGAGGTCTGGCGCCACGTCATCACCGGCGAGGTCTGGCGCCACGTCATCGCCACGTAGGCATTTTCCGACCAAAATCCGCTGGTAGGACTTAACCGGCAAAGTTACAGAAGGTTTATGACTTATTTGGCATATAGAAAAGGTTTAGGACTGAATCGGCAAAATAGCAAAAGGTTTAGGACTGAATTAACAATTGTCCCCTCGAATAACTATTTTACTACTTTGCTGTCTTTGTTTGATGCAAGTTTTACTTTTAATTTTGCAACTATTGTTAGTTGATTTTGTTTTACGCTATACATATATATACATATATATATTTAAATTTGGAGAACATGAGCTTTTTTTGCTAATTTTCCTAAAACTTATATTACTTTCCAAATTATGGAATTTTTGGAGAAACTATAAGGAATAGAAAGGATACTTAGCAAAATAATTTATAAATTGACTTTTCTATAAACTCTTGAAAAAATATTTAATTTACTTAATATTATAAAAAGCACACATGAATATACATATTATTTTTCCATGTTTTCAAAGAGTTAATATGTTCCACATTAAATAAATTTAAAATTGTATGATGCATAGCGTTTTTGTTAGGTAAAAATGTGGGAAGAAACGACCAGGCGAAAGGAGAAGTTTTACAAATTATAAGTTCAAAGTACTCCAAAATCTTGTGATGCCGAGTTTATTTATATCATTGACATAAAAATTATAATAAATGTGCAATTAAGTCATGTGTAAGTACAAATTAATACAAATGATATAGATCCAATCAAAATTTAAAATTTAAAAGTGGTACAATTAGGTCAAAACATTTGTTTCAAAAACCATCAAATATTTCTTGTCATCTCCTCCATTTTTAGTGATCGATATTCAATTTTGTCTTTTCATATATTTGTCATGACAATCGAGATTGACGTGACAACAAATAAGAGTTGATGTGGAACTCAGCCCAAATTTACTTCTTTTTGAAGGGATACTTACTTGGGCGTCGAATACAAGTAGCACCTTGCCGCCATGCTAGGCCACAATAAAGACGAAACAATTGCCATTTAAGTCCTAAACCTTTTGCTACTTTGCCGATTGAGTCCTAAACCTTTTTTTTATGCCAAATAAGTCATAAACTTTTTGCAACTTTGCTGATTAAGTCCTTTCGACGGATTTTAGCCGAAAAAGGCTGAAGTGGTGACGATGTGGCAATATATTTCTTTTTTCTTTTTTTTTCCTCTCTTTTTTTCTATTCTTTCTTTCTTTCTTTTCCTTTAAGGCACTTGGCCGGCTAGCTCCGACGGCCGGTGGAGCTCGCCGGCCACTCCGGAGGGTCGTCGGCCACGGGCAAGGGCCGTCGGGGGTCCCTAGCCCCCGCGGCCCTCACCAGTGGCCGGCGAGGGCTCGGCGAGGCAGCCCTTGCCCAGATTTGGGGAAGCCGCCGCGGCCCTCGCCCGCGGCCGGCGAGGCCAGCCTCGCCCAGATTTGGGTGGGGCAGACCTCGCCCAGCTAAGGCAGCCCCGCCCAGATCTGGGCTAGGGCTGCCTCGCCGGCCACTGGCGAGGGCCACGAGGGCTGGGGACCACCGACGGCCCTCGTCCGTACCCAGCGACCCTCCGGAGTGGCCGGCGAGCTCCGCCGGCCAAGTTCCTTAAAGGAAAAAAAGAAAGAAAAAACAGAAAAAGAAAAGAGGAAAAAAAATAAAAAAGAAATATATTGCCACGTCGTCGCCATGCCAGCCTTTTTTCAGCCAAAATCCGCCGGAAGGACTTAATCGGCAAAGTTGCAAAAGGTTTAGGACTTATTTGGCATAAAAAAAAAGGTTTAGGACTCAATCGGCAAAGTAACAAAAGGTTAAGGACTTAAATGGCAATTCTCCCCAATAAAGACTATGTAGCACCGACGCGAATGTGTGGCACGCGACACGATACGATACGACACGACATGCCGACACGTCATTTCTCAAAAATAGAGAATTTTGACATGTTTATATAGTATATAAATATTTATATATATAAATGCATAAATAACTAAATAGTAATAATAATAATAGCCTAGAATTAATCTATACTAAAACCATTAATCTTACATTTGTTAATATCATTCATTGTTTTAATTTGACAAATTCAACTACATTTCATTGTAACAATGTATAAAACTTGGAAGAAAAAATAAGTAATCCACATTCTACTATTAAATTTAGAATTTAACAATAAGAAAAAAAATCAACATTCCATCATCAAATGTAACAAAAAGTCATTTATCCACATTATCCACTTCTTCTTGGAAAAAAAAACACTCCTTCTCCGGCTCATCAAGTAAAATATTTAGACCCCAGAAATATTGGAAATTTGTAAATATAACCCAGTGCGTGTCGGAGTCACGTGTTGGAATTTCTAACTTGCGTGTCAAAGTGTCAGGCATGACACGAAAGGTCCCGCAGAGTATCGATGCTTCTTAGAATAAGGGCTTGCTTGCTCTCGCCGTGTGCTAGTGCCACACCATTCTACACAAGGGCAAAGGGCAACACTATCTTATATACCGAGTGTTTGAGTTATTTTATTATTACGGCGATTGCTTGGCATTTTACATGGTTGTACTTCTTGGATAAATTTCAAAATCTATTTACACTTTCCTTAATATTTTTTTATAGTTTTTGGTAAACTAATTTCTATCTTGTATGAAAGTATTCCATGTATAGATTCAAAGTCATCTTATTTATGGACGATAAATTCATGCAGACTCAAGAGTTGAGTATATATTTGCACCGCCAGACTTATGAGATGGATGTCATGTGACTAAAAGAGACTTGTTGTTAATCCCGGAATGAGCCAAAAAGAAAATGGAGTATTAAAATTTTTCAACTTCCATAGATTTTATGGAACGTTGGGTGTAACCGACGATATGTCTAACTATATGACAAATTAAGTACTCTCCCGAACGAAGTTAAATAATTTAGTACATTCGCTGTCACGCCCCGATTCTCAAACTCGTGACTATTTCCAGTCTTTACCTTCAGGATGTGAATCAATTCAAACATTCCGACAATGCTTCCATTCCTCCTTTCCGTCAAGTAACCAACGCATAAATTTTAATAAGCGAGGGACCAACCAAATTAGCAAAACACCATTAACATACATCATCATCAAACCACGTTTACAAGATCCCTAGTTACAAAAATCCAACGTGGAAGAAATCTCAAAAAGCCTAGGGTGTGCTCCTCCGCACAACTGTACAATTAAAAGTAGCGGGAAAGTGGAGGGGTGTACTACCCTATGGGGTAGGGAGCTGATCTAAGTATTCACGTAGGTTAAAACAGGGTGTCGGGTTAAGAACGGTCCCATCCTCCGAGTCGTCTGCTCCGTCAGGGTCATCATATCTAGACTCGTAACCTCCCCAAGGCACTCCACACTGCTCCGACTTATAGTTCATCTCGCCTCCTAGGGCACCGGTGTACTCCACTGTGTGCTGGTGAGGAATCCAGGTTCGCTTCGGGATGTTCCATATCCACTCCATCTACTCCTGTGTCTCCACGATCAGTCCGCTCTTCCAGATCTCCCTATTTACCACACACCCTTTATCGACAGGATGCTCAGGGATCATCCCTATATCCTCCAGGTCTTTCACTTCCTCGTCCGAGCTAAAGGGAGCCTCCGGCTTTGAGTCCTCCTCTAGCTGCTCCAGATCCTCCTCCTCCAGAGGTTTCAGCTCCAGTTGATCCCAATCCTCCTCCTCGAGAGGTTCCTCCTCCAATAGCTCCTCCTCCTGGGGGTCCTCCTCCTCTAATGGATCCTCCAAGTCTGAGAGTTCCTCCTCCGGGTCCATAGTTGGGTCCTGGGATGGTAGGGGTGGTGGAGTGAGATACTTGGTATCTTAGTGAATAAACCCTAACCCTAGATTAGGAACACCTCTACCCTCGGGTCCCTATAACGTCCCTTCCAACTCTCGGTTTCTAGATGGAAGGCTAGCTATCCTTAGCTAGGGAACAACCCTTATCACCCCACTCCAATCCAAGTCTCAGTATCGTCGTGCTACCGACTCTTGACTAAACTACCCAATAGGGCTCCCAAGCTCATGGTTACTAAGAATGATCCACCAGGTACTAAGGAAGCAATTAAGGGAATTGAATCGACTACTAGATCAATGCACCCTATTCGTCAATTAAGGTTGCCCCTACTAACTAACTAACTAAATAATGCGATTAAATGATAAATAATATAACGGATAACTAATTAATTTAATTTACTAATAAATAAATTGCAAGACTAGTAATTGATTTACAGCTAAAGTAAATAAATTGCATGGCTAGTAATTAATAAGTAAATTACAAGGTTAGTAATTAATTACAAACTTATTAAATAAATTACAAAAATAAATAATGAAAGGAACAATTAAATCGAAATAACTATCATGAGGTACGTGGCCGTCCATGATGAGCCCCCTTACTCAAACTCGCTCCGATACCGCACCAAAGTTGAATTTCTCAACTTTCTCAACTTCCCGTGGCCTTGGCACTTCCATCACACCAATTATTGGCCCTAAGGCACCTATCGCATCAAGCGAGGTCCCGTCACGAATTATCTCACATCAGCCAATCTAACTATTCTATCTTATTCAAACATTTAATCGAGTCCTAGCTAACACTAAAACTCTAAGAATTCTAACAATTCTAATAATTTCTACTAAAGCAGTGAATGCGCCTAATAAAGGTTTAGAGCCCACTCACTTGTGGATTTTCTGCCTCAGCCTTGCTGGCCCAAGTGATTGCTGGAGACTGAGAGAAAATTTTTTTTCCTCTTTTCTTTTCTTTTCCTTTTTCCTTTTTTTTCTCCTCTTTTCTTGTCCTTTTTCATTTTCTTTTCTCCACTTTCTTTTCCTTTTTCCTTTTATTTTTCTCCTCATTTCTTTTCCTTTTTTTCTTTTCTTTTCTCCCCTTTTTCTCTCCTCCCGCCTGGGCTGGGCCAGGCTGGCATTCGGGTTGGGTTGCTGGGCCGAGCTGCCTGGCAGGCTGACTGGGCCTCTGGCGACAGCGATGGTAACGACTACGGCGAGGCATGCACAGACTCGGTTCAGGCTATCCGGGTCATGCGTCGGGTCAAGGGATAGCCCATCGGGTCTTGCCGCCGTTTTTCGTCCTCCGGCCAAACTGAAGCTCGAGACTGGTCGGAATCGGAAGTTGGCTCGACAACGAGTCGAACGGCGGTGGCAGCGAGGGCTGAGGTGGTCGGAGTTGCGAGAACTCCGGCCGTGAAATCGACGGCTCAACCTAGGTTTTCGAGGAAGAGGGGTTAGGGTTCTTGAGCTGAAATCTGAGGATTCTAGACCAAATTGAGGGGGAAGAAGCAGCTAGACTCACCCACGAGGTGGTTGCGAGTCGAACAGCACCTACGACGGCGGCTAGAGCGGCGTCAGCGACGGATTGGGGCTCCGATGAGCTAGGGTTTGAGCTCGTCTCAAACCCAGCCGATCTCTTGCAAACCTAAACCAAATCGAACCCAACAAAAGTCAAAATCAAGGTTTAGAGACCCTTAGGAATCGATTGGTGGGGTCGGTTTGAGCCCAAGTGCTCGAGGTTAATAGATCTCACCGTTTCAAGGACGCGGGTTTTTCTGGAAAACCCAGAAAAATCGAACCGTGAAGCCCTCTTTCGGGGGATGCCAGCGACAGCTTCGATCAAACCGAAGGTGGTAGTGGGTGGCGTTTTAAGGACGGCACTGCAAGCTTCCTAACGGCACCAACGGTGAGAGGAGAGGAGGTCTGATCTAGGAGGAATGTGAGTCGAAAGTGGGGAGGGGGCTCGATATAATCGCAGGGGGAGTGGTTGGGGCGAGCTGAAAATCAGCTTGCCGACACCACGCAGCGACTTCCCACTGGCTGTTGACTACTCCGGCCATCCCCTCAGGTCAAGTGGTGGCAGCGGCGAGGCGACTGTTGAGGCAACGGTTGCAGCAGTTGAACAGTGCAACCCAACTGCTCGGTAGAATGCTGTAGAGAAGGAGAGAGAAGGAAAGAGAGAGAGGGAGCCGCGCGCATGCACGGCGCGTGCAACCGGTCCAACCGAGTCGGACCGTCCGGTTCGCGCGGTTGGACCGGCTGGTTTGCCAACCGGTTCGGGGAAATAATAAAATATTATTATTTTATTTTGAAAATTGGAAAATTGCTTTAATAAAACCTAAAATTTCGGGAAAATTTTCTAAAATTCACTAAAATTTCCCAACACCAAAATTATGACATTTTGGGCCCAAATAAAATTTTAAAAACCAATTTCAATAACCCAAAGCCTTTCACAATTTTCGCGAACCAAAAAGGAAATTATAATAGATTTCCCCAAAAATTTCCCGAGGCCATAATTGCGAACACGGTCCAAAAATGCAGCTGTTACAATTCTACTCCTCTTAAAAAATTCCGTCCTCGAAATTTGCTACACCTAAACCCTCAAACAGGTGAGGATGCTGGCGTCTCATGGTCTCTTCACTTTCCCAGGTGGCACTCTCCGCATCATGGTGTTGCCAGACGACCTTGACCAGAGGAATGACCTTGTTCCTGAGCATCTGCTCTTTTCGATCTTCGATTCTAACTGGTCTCTCTGCGTAAGAAACTTGATTATCAAGTTCAATGTCTTCATAGCTTAGTACATGAGAGACATTGACACATGAAAGACATTCTAACGGGCTCGTATTTTCTCAACATTGACACATGAAAGACATTGTGGATCTGATCCAAGTTCGGCGGTAAGCCTAGGCGGTAAGCTGCCGTTCCTATCTTTTCCAAAATCTCGAAAGGTCCCACATACCTGGGGCTTAGTTTTCCTTTTTCGCCAAAACGAGACGTTCTTTTCTTGGGTGATACCTTTAGGAAGACATGGTCTCCCTCTTGAAACTCCAATGGCCTACGTCTTCGGTCCACGTAACTCTTTTGTCGACTCTGAGCTGTCTTTAGCCTCTGCCTAATGATTTTTACTGCATCCTGTGACTAATGTACCAACTCAGGCCCTAAGACCTTCTGTTCTCCCACTTCATTCCAACACACAAGAGTTATGCAAGCCCGTCCATACAGTGCTTCAAAAGGGGCCATTCCTATACTCTTTTGGAAGCTATTGTTGTATGCGAACTCGACTAGAGGCAGTCGATCCTCCCAACCTCCCTTAAAATCCAAAACACACGCCTGTAGCATGTCTTCGAGGGTTTAAATAGTGCGCTCAGACTGTCCATCGGTCTGAGGGTGAAAAGTTGTACTGTACTGCAGAATGGTACCTAGTGCACCTTGAAAATTTTTCCAAAACAAGGCAGTAAACTGGGATTGCGGTCAAAGGTAATAGTCAAAGGTACTCCATGAAGTCTAACTATTTGAGCAACAAACAATTCTGCCAAGCGATCTAAGGGGAGATTTTTATGTACCGCTAGAAAATGGGCCAACTTGGTCAGTCTGTCCACTATAACCCAAATCGTATCATGACCTCATTGGCTCTTTGGCAATCCTGTCACGAAATCCATCATGATGTGCTCCCACTTCCACTCCGGAATTTCTAACAGGTTCAAGAGACCTCCCGACTTGCAGTACTGCGCCTTAACTTGCTGACACGTCAAGCATTTGGCTACGAATTTTTCCACGTCAGCCTTCATCCCATTCCACCAGTAATGTGGCCTCAGATTCTGGTACATCTTCGTGCTCCCTAGATGGACACTATAGTTGCTTCGGTGCGCCTCTGACAAAATTTCCTCCTTGAGCGCTTGATTGTCAGGCACACAGAGTCTTCCTTGAAAACTCATAACTCCATCTTCCGAGACCTGGAAATTAGGTTTCCTCTGCTCGTCCTCCGAATGAAGGATTTCCCGAAGGAAAGGGTCCATGGTTTGCAACTCCTTAACTCTAGTTTGGATCTGAGGTTCGATCCTTAGAGTGGCTAATAAACATGTGAGGTGACTAACTTCAAACTTAAACTCAGAGTTCCTTATCTTTTCCAATAGCTGCCACTCCTTGACCATTAAGAAAGCTAGAGAGGACTTGCGGCTGAGAGCATCAGCCACGCGATTTGCTTTTCTTGGATGATATAGGATTTCACAATCGTGGTCCTTTAATAACTCTATCCATCTTCGTTGTCTCATGTTCAGCTCCTTTTGAGAAAACAAATACTTGAGACTCTGGTGATCCATGTAAATCGGAAACTTCTCCCCGCACAAGTAGTGCCTCCAAATCTTAAGCACAAAGATTACCGCTGCTAACTCTAAGTCGTGCGTCGGATAATTCTGTTCATGCGGCTATAACTGCCTTAACGCATAAGCTACTACTCGTCCATGCTGCATCAGCACACATCCTAGTCCTTGATAGGATGTGTTGCTATAGACTTCACAACCACCCGGTCCTGAGGGAATGGTCAGAACCGGTGCGGTGGTCAACTTCTCCTTTAGTCTTTGGAAACTCTTCTCGCACTTATCAGTCCACTTAAACCCCGTCTCCTTTTCAATAAGTTCGTCAAGGGCAATGAAATACTTGAAAACTTCTCCAGAAACCGTCGATAGTAGCCAGCCAAACCCAGAAAACTATGAACCTCCATCATCGTCGTGGGTCTTGGCCAATCCATCACCGCTTCGATCTTAGCGGGGTCCACAGAAATCCCTTCTCCCAAAACTACATGACCCAGAAAAGCTACGCGGTCTAACCAAAACTCGCACTTACTAAACTTTGCGTAAAGTGCGTGTCCTCGTAGTACTGACAGTACTATCCTTAGGTGCTGCTCATGCTCTACGGGACTCTTCAAGTACTCTAGGATATCGTAAATAAACACAATGACAAATCTATCCAAGTACTCCCTAAAAACCCTGTTCATTAGGTCCATCAATGCTGTCAGGCCGTTTGTCAACCCGAATGGCATCACCGTGAACTTGTAGTGACCATACCGAGGTCGTAAAGCACTCTTAGGGATGTCCTCCTTTTTGATCCTTAGTTGATGATATCCAGTCCTCAAGTCGATCTTTGAGAAAACTTTCGCTCCTTGCAACTGATCGAATAGATCATCAATTATGGGTAACGGATATCTATTTTAGCCGTCACCTTGTTCAATTGTCTATAGTCAATACACATCCTTAAGGACCCATCCTTTTTCTTTACGAAGAGCACCGGCGCACCCCATGGTGACGCGCTAGGGCGGATAAATCCTTTGTCGAGTAACTCTTGCATTTGCACCTTCAATTCTTTCAATTCAGAGAGTGACATTCAATAGGGTACCCTTTGAGATCGGCTCCATCCCAGGGGGTACTTCAATTGCGAACTCGACCTCCCTCTCTAGAGGTAATCCAGGCAGTTCCTCAGGAAACACGTCGAGAAACTCTCGCACTATCGCGATCTCTCCTAACTCTGATTCTTTGACCGACGTGTCCACAACAGTCGCTAGGTAGCCTTGACAACCATCTTCTAACAAGCGCGTTGCTTCCAGAGAGGAAACAACCGAGGTCGAGGGTCCCCCGTGACTCACGAAAAACTCATAACTCAAGCCCTCTGATGGACAAAACCTTATCACTTTCCTAGAGCAGTCTACCGTAGCCTTCTGCTTGGTCAACCAATTCATACCAATTATCACATCGTAATCATATATGTCTAACACAACCAGATCAATCAACCCCTTCTCCCCACTAATCACTACCTCGCACCCTTTACACCCATTAATGGATAACATGTTAACATGTAAGGGGGTGGAGACATTAAGAATTACTGCTAAGGGCTCTACAGTTAATCCTACCAACTCCACAAAACGCTCAGTAACAAACGAGTGGGTAGCTCCCGTATCAAATAAAGCATAAGCAGGACAGCGGTACAGGGAGATGGTACCTGTAATTACTCCTCCAGAATTCTGAGTTTCGTTCCGAGTTACCGCATAGACCCTCCCTTGAGCTGGAGGTCGATCCAACAAGAGGGGAAGTGTCATTCCCGCTAGTTGCCCTACTTGCTGCTGCGGTTGCGCCCTGAACGTGCGTTAAGGACAGTCTCAGACCATATGGCCCAGCTGGCCACAGCCAAACCATCCTTCAGTCCTTGTGAGGCAAGGACCTGCTTTGTGGGATTTTCCACACTGATGACACCAAACCTCCTGATGGAACGGTGGTTTCTTTACCCCGCCACTCCGGTTAGCTGAAAAGGGCTTCTTAGACCCTGACATCGGTTTCTTCCCCTGTCAGAAGTTGTTGCTCCTATTGGCGAAGAACCGCGACCCAGATGCGATTGCTCTCTCATTGATGTCCTTCTCTACCATCAAAGCTTTAGTGTATACCTCCTTATAATCTTGTAGGTTGAAGGGTGCTTGCTGCGTCTTGATCTCGGGTTTCAACCCTTCTCGGAATCTTTTTGCCCTATCTACAAGGTCTTCAACCAGTTTCTTCCCATATTTCGCCAAGGCATCATACTTCGCCTCATATTCAACTACAGACATATTGTTCTGGCGAAGTCTCTGAAATTCAGCCAATTTTGCATCCCTAGCAGACTCCGAGAAGTACTGCTCATTGAAGTCCTCTACAAACGTATCCCAAGTTAGTACCACACCTTCAAGGAAAATGATGCCTTTGGTGGCCCTCCACCAATGATTCGTGTTACCTTGCAATTGGTACGCCGCCAGAGTCACCTGGTCCTCGTCAGTACATTCCATCACCTCGAAGATCTTCTCCAACTCCAACAGCCATTTAGTGACTGTTTCAGGGTCTCCCATCCCTGAGAATGCCGGGAGTTTCAGTTTCAAAACTGACCGACTTGTCTTTGCTTCTTCCTTTCCCCGTTTGTACCACCAGCGGCGGGGGCAGGAGCTGGGGCCTCAACCTCACCTCCCTCACCTCCCTCGACAGGTCCTTGAGCCCTAACAGCATTTTCGTTCCTCATTGCAGCTATGGCGGCGTTTACCGCGGCTATTATAGTGGCCTCCTAGTTCCTAGGTTGCTATCGAACCTCCTCTCGTAGGTCCTCGAGAGACCTTACGATTCCCTCGACACGGGGATCTCCCTAGGCGTCAGCTTCTCCAACCCCAAAACGACCAATCGTTGCCCTCCTCCCTGGGAGGTCTCTCGAGTCTAGCCATTCTACAGTCTCCATGTAACCAGTATTACAACACTCTCGCCACTCCTTGAGGATTTCAACAAGCGTTCATAGTAATGCACGATCCACAGCGGGGGTGTCGTCATGAAACAAATAAGCACCCTCATTGAAGGGCAAAACACGATATCTAATTATACTACTATCAGGGTGTCGTGCTCACGAGAAATTAGACATAGATGGTATTTCAATGAGGAAGCGCAACCCAACACCCAATTTAGAACATGCAACGCTCGACCCCACAGGTCCACAATCGATACCTCGTCAGGTCATCGACTACAGTGCACTAGCGGCTACCTTTCCCGGTACCATGCACTTTTGCCAAATTGGCAGGGACACGGCCTAATTCCACACTCTTAGAAAGGTTACCGTCACAGTCCATGTGACAACCGGGCCACGTGTCACTAAGGCGCAGTCTCGTCACTCTGTGTCGGGCCGACTGCTTGCCTCGCTAAACCACAAAGTCAAAGTTCGGCTTCGCTGCACACGTTCTAGACCATGCCAACTCAGCTAAACTAGACTATCAAGTCACTTGTCCCATGTTCAACCTTGTTGTACACATCCCAGACCGTGTCAACGCGGTTAAACATAGACTCAGTCCTAGGGTCTCTAGTCAAATGCTTGGCTTTGCTGAACACGTCCCATACCGTGCCAATGCGGCTAAACAGGTGACACCAATCCTAAGGATCAAGTGGGGGTCTTGAGCTAATCTCGGTCTTGCCTTTCTATCCTCACGATCAGACTCAGCCTTATCTCTCCCCAACTTGGTCCTTCCTGAGTTTAAACCTTACTTCACTCCTTAGGGTCCTATCTAATAGTTCCTACTAGCCCAACTGCTCCTTATCACTCCAAAACGTTAACCTTTCCTAGGTTATAACCTTGCTCTGATACCAAGCCGTCACGCCCCGATTCTCGGACTCATGACTATTTCCAGTCTTTCCCTTCAGAATCTGAATCAATTCAAACATTCCGACAACGCTTCCATTCCTCCTTTCTGTCAAGTAACCAACGCATAAATTTTAATAAGCGAGGCACCAACCAAATTCGCAAAACACCGTTAACATACATCATCATCAAATCTCATTTACAAGATCCCTTGTTACAAAAATACGACCTGGAAGAAATCTCAAAAAGCCTAAGGTGCGCTCCTCGGCACAGTTGTACAATCAAAAGTAGCAGGAAAGTGGAGGGGTGTACTGCCTTATAGGGTAGGGAGCTGATCTAAGTATTCACGTAGGTTAAAACGGGGTGTCGGGTTAAGAACGGTCCCATCCTCCGAGTCGTCTGCTCCGTCAGGGTCATCATATCCAGACTCGTAACCTTCGTAAGCCACTCCACACTGCTCCGAGTTATAGTTCATCTCACCTCCTGGGGCACCGATGTACTCCACTGTGTGCTGGTAAGGAATCCAGGTTCGCTTCAGGATGTTTCACATCCACTCCGTCGGCTCCTGTGTCTCCACGATCAGTCCGCTCTTCCGGATCTCCCTATTTACCACACACCCTCTATCGACAGGATGCTTAGGGATCATCCATATATCCTCCAGGTCTTCCGCTTCCTCGTTCGAGCTAAAGGGAGCTTCCAGCTCCAAGTCCTCCTCTAGTTGCTCCAGATCCTCCTCCTCCAGAGGTTCCAGCTCTAGTTGATCCCAATCCTCCTTCTCGAGAGGTTCCTCCTCCAATAGCTCCTCCTCCTGGGGGTCCTCCTCCTCTAATGGATCCTCCAAGTCTGAGAGTTCCTCATCCGGGTCCATAGTTGGGTCCTGGGATGGTGGCGGTAGTGGAGTGAGATACTTGGTATCTCAGTGAATAAACCCTAACCCTAGATTAGGAACACCCTTACCTTAGGGTCCCTATAGCGTCCCTCCCAACTCTCGATTTCTAGATGGAAGGCTAGCTATCCTTAGCTAGGGAACAACCCCTATCACTTCACTCCAATCCAAGTCTCAATATCGTCGTGCTACTGACTCTTGACTAAACTACCCAATAGGGCTCCCCAGCTCACGGTTACTAAGAATGATCCCCCAGGTACTAATGAAGCAATTAAGGGAATTCAATCGACTACTAGATCAATGCACCCTATTCGTCAATAAGGTTGCCCCGCAATGAACTAACTAACTAAATAATGCGATTAAATGATAAATAATATAACGGATAACTAATTAATTAATTTACTAATAAATAAATTGCAAGACTAGTAATCGATTTACAGCTAAAGTAAATAAATTGCATGGCTAGTAATTAATAAGTAAATTGCAAGGTTAGTAATTAATTACAAATGTATTAAATAAATTACGGAAATAAATAATGAAAGGAACAGTTAAATCGAAATAACTATCATGAGGTACGTGGCCGTCCATGACGAGCCCCCTCACTCAAACTCGCTCCGATACCGCACCAATTTCTCAACTTTCTCAACTTCCCGTGGCCTTGGCACTTCCATCACACCAATTATTGGCCCTAAGGCACCTATCGCATCAAGCAAGGTCCCGTCATGAATTATCTCACGTCAGCCAATCTAACCATTCTATCCGACTATTCAAACATTTAATCGAGTCCTAGCTAACACTAAAACTCTAGGAATTCTAACAATTCTAACAATTTCTACTAAAGCAGTGAATGCGCCTAATAAAGGTTTAGAGCCCACTCACTTGTGGATTTTCTGCCTCAGCCTTGCAGGCCAAGTGATTTCTAGAGACTAAGAGAATTTTTTTTCCACTTTTCTTTCCTTTTCATTTTTCCTTTTTTTTCTCCTCTTTTCTTTTCCTTTTTTCCTTTTCTTTTCTCTTCTTTTCTTTTCCTTTTTTTCTTTTCTTTTCTCCCCTTTTTCTCTCCACCCACCTAGGCTATGCCGGGCTGGCTACCGGGTCAGGTTGCTAGGCCGGGCCTGCTGGGCCGAGCTGCCTGGCCGGCTGACTGGGCCTCCGGCGACGGCAACGACAACGACTCCGGCGAGGCACCCACAGACCCGGTTCAGGCTATCTGGGTCGCGCGTCGGGTCGAGGGACAGCCCGTCGGGTCTTGCCGACGTTCTCCGTCCTCCACCCAAACCGAAGCGCGAGACCAGTCGGAATCGGAAGCTGGCTCGACGACGAGTCGAATGGCAGTGGCGGCGAGGGCTAAGGTGGTCGGAGTTGCGAGAACTCCGGCCGTGAAGTCGACGGCTGAACCTGGGTTTCTGAGGAAGAGGGGTTAGGGTTCTTGAGCTGAAATCCGAGGATTCCAGACCAAATCGAGGGGGAAGAAGCAGCTAGACTCACCCACGAAGTGGTTGCGAGTCGAACGGCACCTACAATGAGCGACGGCGGCGGCTGGAACGGCGTCGGCGACGGATTGGGGCTCCAGTGAGCTAGGGTTTGAGCTCCTCTCAAACCCAGCTGATCTCTTGCAAACCTAGACCAAATGAACCCAACAAAAGTCCAAATCAAGGTTTAGAGACCCTTAGGAATCGATTGGTGGGGTCGGTTTGAGCCCAAGTACTAGAGGTTGAGAGATCTCACCGTTTGAAGGACGCGGATTTTCTGGAAAACCCAGAAAAATCGAACCGTGAAGCCCTCTTTCAGGGGCTGCCGGCGACAGCTCCGGCCAAACCGCAAGCGGCGGTGGGTGGCGCTTTGAAGACGGCGTTGCAGGCTTTCCAACAGCACCAACGATGAGAGGAGATGAGGTCTGAGCTAGGAGGAATGTAAGTCGAAAGTGGGGAGGGGGCTCGGTATAAGCGCAGGGGGAGTGGTTGGGGCGAGCTGAAAATCAGCTCGCCGACACCACGCGGAGGCTTCCCACTGGCTGCTGACTACTCCGGCCATCCCCTCAAGTCAGGTGGTGGGTGGTAGCTGCGGCGAGGCGACCGTTGAGGCAACGATTGCGGCAGTTGAACAATGCAACCCAACTGCTAGGCAAAATGCCGTAGAGAATGAGAGAGAAAGAGAAAGAAGTAGAGAGGGAGAGGGAGCCGCGCGCGTGCACGGCGCGGGCAGTCGGTCACACCCGGTTGGACCGTACGGTTCGCACGATTGGACCAACTGGTTCGCTGGTCGGTTCGGGAAAATAATAAAATAATATTATTTTAATTTAAAAAATCGTAAAAATTTGAGAAAATTTTCTAAAATTCACTAAAATTTCCCAACACCAAAATTATGACATTTTGGGCCCAAATAAAATTTTAACAACCAATTTCAATAACCTAAAGCCTTTCACAATTTTCGCGAATTCCCCAAAACTTCCCCGAGGCCATAATTGCAAACACGGTCCAAAATTGCGGCTATTACATTTGCATTGTCGGATTTGTTTTAGTATTTTATCAATTGTTTATATTTGCAAGTGTAGTGTATCCATTTCTATGTTGAATTACCATGTGTTCATGGATAAGTTTTAGGAACCAAGTCTATTTGCACCATTTAATTATATGTATACCAAAATACTATAATTTATCTAGTATAATATAACTTAATGTAATAGCTATTATATATTTGGTTCAAAATGCTCAATAAATATTTTGCAACTAAGATAACAAAAAAAGTACATAGGAGTTACGATATATTAAGATAGTGCATGATAATTATTTTATTTTTGGTCAGAGCTATTTTTTATTATCGAAAATAGAACAAAAATCTATTTTGATAAGGTAATTTTATTTTTTTTCTATTTATGGATCAAAATTTTAGTCTAGAAATGGGTTTTAAAAATAAAAAAATAATTTTTTATGCATTTCTATATCTGAAATAAAAACAGAAAAAATTCTCATTATCAGCCTCATCGTGTGCTACTCACCCACCACCAGTTGACCGTCTCCCTAGGCCACAACCCATCAGCCATCATCAAGAGGACGGTTGACCGATGGTGGGAATTAAATTAAGAAGGTCTATCAAATGAGTTTCAGTTTTGGAAATAGAAATATTATATCGTTATCAAACGTGCTTCTTGACTTTAAAATCAATCTATGGAATAGAAATCAAATAATCTATTTCTAATCGGAAGCTATGTCCATAAACAAAACGATAATCATTTGTGCCTTAAGTATTTTATGACCATTTTGGCCAGACCATATCTAGACTTCTATGAAATAACAGAAGACTTAACATAGCCTAGGCATGCTCAAGCCAAGCCACCCTTGGTTGCCAATGCTAGAGCAAAGCTCTAAAATAACTACTTACCAATATTTAATGAGAACATTATCTGAAAAAACCTAAATCGATTATATGACTAATTTAGTTCTAAAACTTTTGATTGTACTAATTTAGTCATGATCTTTTTTGGCGATTTACATATTTAACCCTAAATCTTTCAATTCTACCAATTTAATTATAAACTTTTTAACAATTTACCAATTTAGTCATTTGGCTAATTTTAGTGGGAAATCACTAACGTAATGGTCTAATTAGTATAAGCCATCTTATATAACAGGATTTGCACTAACGTGAACAATCTTTGTGACATTTGTTTTTAATTTTCTAGATTTGGTCTTCTTTTTTTATCCTTTCCTTTTCTTTTTCTTTTTCTTGTTCTTTTTTCCCTTTTTCCCTCTTCTGATTATTGTAAGCCTCTTCAATGGCTGATAAAGGTCGTCAACCATTGAAGAGGCCTCAGCGCCATTGCCCTGAGGGCAGTCATTATTTCAACCAGACCAAGGCTTTAAGGCTCTCACTGATGGAGGAAAAATGGTAAAAAATAAAAAAAAATAAAAAAATTATTCCATAACCATAACAAATAAAATCCTACTACTTTAAATAGTATATATCTTTATTAACAGTTACAATTATTCTTTAAAAAATTACCATTATAAATATATCATTCCTAGAGCATTAGTTAAATATATTATTGTAATCGGTAAGTAAGTTCTAATTTACTTCACTTCTTCAATCAATTTCATTACATCACATGGTACCAAATTACACTTTTATTCTATATTTTTTTGACTTTTCCATTTTGCTAATCTTTTATTTTATGAAAAATTACTTGATATTGAAAACTATCAAAATATTCAAATTTTGACATATTTCAGATAAATTTTTAATTATTTTTAAAAATTGATTTGACATCAATTTTTTTCACAAAATAATTGATAACTATCAAAATATTCAAATAGCGACGTATAAGTCGTACTGGTTTTTTCATATTTTCTTCAAATTTTAAATGTATCATCTCTCTATGGAAGGAAAGTTCACTAATAAGAAAATGACGAAAATGATTAATGAATTTTGATCCAATGTGTAATATGGGCTTTGAACTTTAATTAATTCAATTGGATTATTGAATTTTAACCCAATACGCAATGTAATTTGTGAATTCTTAAATTATTCAATGAGGTCTTTGAACTTTCGATACATGTTTAATTTAGTTTTTCGTTTCTATAAAATGTTCAATATTATCCCTAAACTTGAACTAATGGAAGGACTATATTGAATATTTTTACACAGTTCATAGACTAAACTGAACATGTATCAAAAGTTTAGAGACCATATCGAACAAACTAAAAGTGCAAGGATTATATTGCACATCACAGAGATTCTCAAGTACCACCTTATACAAATTAAAAGTTCATAAACCACATTACATATAGGGTCAAAGTTAAAAAAAAACAATTTATGTCATAATCCTTTGCTAATAAAAAACTCTAATATGACATATAAGAACCTTATTATTCAACAATATTTCATTGCTGCTCACCGTTAATGCAACCATCTCTCATTCATAATTCACTAGATATACGAATATAATTAATCCAACATCATCATGTCTTGAATCCACTAGCTTTGAGCTTAAAGCCCAAGTGCGACCAACCCCATCTATAGGTAATTCCAGTCACCGTCTCGGTTCTTCATTCACTCCACGGAGTGTTTTATTTTGGGTTATTAGTAGGGCTGAGCACCGGGTGCCGCCCAACTCGGGAACCGCCCGGACCGGACGGAACTGGCCGGGTTGGTCCGGTTCTTTGGAGTTGTGGTCCAATCCACGGTTCCAAAAAATAGAACCGGTTCCCGGTTCTAGGGAGGGCGAGACCGGACCGGACCACTAGGACTGGAACCCCACATCTAAAACTAAACGACCCGTGGATCACCTCCTCCAAATTAAAATTAACCCATTTAATCAAATCCCAAATCCATCTCTCTCTCTCTCTCTCTCTCTCTCTCTCTCTCTCTCTCTCTAGCTCGTTGCTCACGGCCATGTGACTTCTTACAGTTTGAGGAAATTGTCCAATACTCTCCAAACATATTGGATACAATTCTCCACCATCCAACTAAACGTCTAGTGCCATCCGTTCATGTCAAAACAAAAACCGAATGTGTCAAAGCAAAACTGATCGTGCTCGACCATTGATTATTTTTTCTATGTGTGTTTCAAATGATTTGCAGACCACATCGCTCTGTCCTGCACGATCCACAAAGTGGCGAATGTTCGTGAAGATTTTTTTGACATCTCGAAACACTCGAGAGATTGACCCAAAGGACCCTCCAAAAGTCACAGGAGAAAAAAAGTTGAAAAAGATAAAAGAAGATGATTTGGCAAGAGGGGTCAAGATCAAAGAGGAGGGATGCCAAATGCATGATTTTCATTTTAATTTAGGCTTCTTTTTGAATTTTTTCCCGGTCCGGTCCACGATCCTAGAGACCGTGGATCGGTCATATCTGTCCGGTTCCCGGTTCCGGGGGGGGACCGGACCGCCCTGGACCATGCACACCCCTAGTTATTAGTAAACCTATCAAACGGATGGATTGGGTTGAAAATAGTTGGACCATTTTTTATCAATTTAACTTGTTTTGACTCATTTTCATTTAATTCAATTCTAGCGACCTAGATCCGACCTAGATTCAACCCATATTACTAAAACCTTTCTATATTTAACCAAATTGACGAGAACTTGTATTTTGTGATTTAAAAAAATTTATTGCTAAAATACTTTCATACAAATTACAATTTAGTTGACAATTTTTAAATTTTTTTATAATTTTTTATTTCAAACTTTAACTATTTTTATTTGAAAACTTGGATTTTTAAATTTTAAACTTTTTTATTTTCTTTTTATTTTTTATTTTCCTTGGCTGGTCCAACCATGGTGACTGCCGGCAACCAACCATGGGTGATGGACAAGCTCGCCCAAGCCCGGCATGACTCGAGCTTGACCTCGCTGACCTCAGGCAAGGCTCAAGCTCACCTCAACCTCTTGCTTTGACTGGAGCTTGCCACAACCTTGCCTCACCTCACGCCTTGTGACCTAGCCTCTTAAGCTTGTTGACCTCTGGTGAGGCCAAGACCTCATTGACCTCAAGCTTACTAAAGTCTAAGGAGCTCGTCCCTTCCCTCTTGGCCAATTGTTGGTTGGCCATTGCTACAGCCGGCAACTGGCCGAGAAAGAAGGCAAAAAAGAAAAAAGGAAATTAAAAGTAATTAAAAATTAGATTTTTAGAGAAAGTAATTAAAAATTCTAATTTTTTTAATTGTTTTACCATAATTTTTATAGTCTCAAAATGACATGTTTATCAAACTTAAAGTTAATTAGCTAACTCATTTATGACCCATTTGAGCTTTTAAGGTAACCTATTTATCATCCATATTATTTAATATGAGCTAAAACATGAGTTCTTGATTTATTTTGCAACCTCTAATTATATGATATGGTATCTAACCTTCTTGCCGAGAAAACATTAAAAGGGAAAATGTTTTTCAGGATGTGTGTGAGCTGAGCCAAATTAATATATAGGATGCCTTCATTAGGCGCAATAATATTGAAAGGGATAATATTAGGGATTTTTTTTTTGTCATGGTTCTGAAGTTGGGGATCTTGGCCTTTCTTCAGTGAGAGAATGTCATCCTGTGTGCTAAGACTAAGTGCTTTCAGCTTGGCATGGCTAGGATGAGAATGGGGGTTTACATGGCCTGCAGTTGGACCATGTTTTAGTATCGAAAACTTAGCTTTGAGCATCGAAAATTTTATTAGTCACGACAAGGCAATGGCATTGTTGAATTTAGTATTTAGGTGCTACTATGGTGCAACCTGAATTACTTTCTATTGTCTATTTTTTCACTGACATTGAAGTAGTCTGCACTAACGCGGATATTAATTGCGCATGATGTTCCTTATTCATGTCTTGGGCCAAAGGGTCCTATATGAAACTTTATGCTACACTAATGGTGGGGGGAAAGATAATTCGTGAGAAGGGTGTGGCCACCCTTTTGTTAGTGAAGGATTTACTTAAAATCCTTAACTTCGAACAAATTCAAAGCAAATTGCAACGGAAATACGAACAGATTGGCCTAGAAACGAAGAGCGCCCGTATGACTGATTAAAAGGCACATCACATATTTGAACGTACATTAATGACCATAGATTAGATGTTGAAATCGTGAGGGAATAATCCGAATCTCCAAGAACAGTAGAGTCTTCCTCTAGCCTCTTTCTCAAAAAACGTTCTCTGATAAACGTACGTTCTCTTGACGGTAGTTACCAACATGATTATCTTGCGGTTAGTTACAAATGTCTATCTCTAAGAAGATAATAACTACCTTCAGATAATTTGAAAGATGTGGACTGTGGGCTAAGTTCTACCCATCTTGGGCAGCCCATCCAAAAATCAAACCTAACATTCTCCCACTCGCCTACGATGGACTAAACGCTTCATTCTCCTCTCAACAAGTTTTATATTGACAAATAATACGTGCAACCAGCATACTCTGAGAACTCATTGCTATATATCCGTTTGGAGTATACAACCGCTTCTAAATTTCTCTTTTGGGCATTCAATGGATATAGTATGCAGTACCCTAGATCAAACAATTGCATTTATATCTCTCTCGATCTCTTGTAAATCTAATATTGTACTCACAAACATGATTAAACTCATCAATCATAACTGACCAGTCTGTGAATACAATGCTATAATGCGACACGAAGTTGACATTCCTCTTTCCTTAAACCTCTTAATTTCAGTCCAACTCGTTTTTCAAGAGATGCCCCATTAGGTCAAATCACTCATAACATTGGTATCACTCTAATATAGCAAACATTGAATAAGAATCTTGAGAATGAGTAAGAGTCATAAGGGGACTTATCGAGTAATTTATTTCCTTCAGAGTCTCATATGGCACAAGAAGTTGAGATCAAAACTTATGCCAACTCTTATAGGTCGTTCAATGCATACACAATATGAAATACGCATTACGGCATTTTTCTCCTTTCCCATGGAGCGTATGTCTTAACCAGTAATACCGTACATACAATAATTTTAGACATACACAATATCCATTCTTATCATTCCATTAGAACTCACGTCCGGCATAAAGACAGATAAAGTGAAATATGTGATTTTTCTTCTTACTTTCGGTCATAACAAAAAAATGACCTCATATTAACTCTTTTGTTAAGGTCACAATCATGTTTGAGCTAGGGCTCTCAATTATCACCTAGATAACAAGCTCAAACTATCTCATCTCCACTTATCGTATTATAAATAGATGCGATCACCCGTGCGAGTAGGTCGATTTATAATCTGTCTGGCATACTTTCTATAACACACATAGTGTTAACTTAACACACAAAGAGTTAAAATACATAATATCTTACTAATCACATGAAGATCAGTAATGAAGACAAACAAAGTGTTTATTCATTATGAACAACACATCAACCTTAACGCAGCCCTAGAGATTTTACATGACCATTGAAAACATCTCTAGTCACTGGATTGGTCAAAGGATCTGCTATCATTCTATGCATAGATATGTCTTGTACGTTCACAATCTTTTGTACCACCATGTCTTTGACAAAGTTATACTTGATGTCTATATATTTGGTCTTTCCATGAAACTTGGGATCCTTAGTATGGGAAATCGCTACTTGACTATCACAATTAATCAATAATGGTCCAGTAGCATTTTTAGTGATTCATAAATGTTCCAAAAATCTCTTCAGCCAAACACCCTCTTGTACTGCTGCTGATAAAGCCATGTATTCTGCTTCCATCGTGGATAGGGATACGCATGTCTATTTCTTACTACTCCATGATATGGCGCCATTATTCAGTAAGAATGCATATCTAGAGGTAGACCTCATTTCATCTAAATCTCCTCCCTAATCAACATTACAGTAGCCTTCACGACGCAAACCTCTTCCTTGGTAGCACAATGCGTAGTTTACAGTATCTTTCAAATATCTTAGGATTCTTTTGACGGCGATCTAATGTGCTCGACCAGGGTTGGATTGGTATCTACTTACCATTCCAACTGCATTACAAGTGTCTGGTCGTGTACACACCACAGCATACATTAAGCTACCAACAACAGGTCTGTATGGAACTCGCATCATCTATTCCATTTCTTGAGAAGTATTAGGACACGGTCTCTTCCTTTGGCTATTGGAGTATCTATGGGATTACAGTTTTGCTAACCAAAATGTTCAAGGACTTTCTTAATGTAAGTCTATTGTGAAAGAGATAGCGATCTCTTCGAACGATCTCTTGAAATCTTAACTCCAAGAATGTACGCAGCTTCATCCATGTCTTTCATCTCAAAATTGGTCGATAACCAACCTTTTACAATATTGACAACTCCATATCGCTTTCGGCAAGTAGAATATCATCAACATATAATGATATGATCACAAATTGATCCTTGGATCTCTTGATATATATACAATGATCCTCATGTATCATTGAAAAATCATATGCCATTATAGCATTATGAAAACATATATACCACTGTCTTGTTGACTACTTAAGACCATATATTGATCTTCAAAATTGACAGGCATTTTGTTCTTGACCTTTTGATATGAAACCATCAGGTTGTTTCATATAAATTTATTCTTCCAATTCTCCATTGAGAAAAGCAGTCTTTACATCCATCTGATGTAATTCGAGATCCATGCTTGCCACTATAGTCATGATAAGGCTAATGGAGGTAAATTTAACAATAGGAGAAAAGGTTTCTTCGTAATCAATTTATTTCTGTTGAGTAAAACCTTTTGCCACAAGGCGAGCTTTATACCTCTCAATTGAGCCATCAGCTTCACGCTTTATTTTGAGAACCCATTTGTTCTCAACAACTTTGCGTCCCTTCGGGAGATCAACCAATTCCCCTACTTGATTTGATCTCATAGACTTCATCTCATCTTCCATTCTTGCATCCATTTGTCCTTATCAGGGCCTATTAGAGTCTCATTTGCATTATTTGGCTCTTTTTCATTTTGTGGAGCAACCATGAAAGCTTCCCTTTTAATATTAAAACGTCGACGAGGAATGCTTTTCTGATTCGTCCAACATATTGAGGACAGATCCCTCAATTGAGTATTGCTCTCACTCTAATCAGATGACAGTGGCATTGTCTCATCAGGTGGTTCCAATTGAGATTGTTCGGGAACTAGTTGTCTTCTTCTCATATCACTCCCACTTGAAATAATGCCTACATTGCTGTCATCAATATCCATGGTTTCAAACATGGAATAATTTTCACCAATTTCTCCCTTTTTAGGAAACTCATTCTCTAAGAATGTGACGTCTCGTGATTCAATTTCAATTACACTCCCACTTTCTTGCTCGCTTATAAACACATATCCTTTTGAGTGCTCCGAGTACTGATAAAAACACTTTTCTTGCCTCTAGGACCTAACTTGCCATATTTGTGAGATGGCTCATGAAAATAAGTAGTAGAACCCCAAAGTTTTAGAAAACTTAAATCAGGTTTTTGACTTGTCCATAACTCATATGGAGTGGATGTAATTGATTTAGAGGGCACGCAGTTAAGTATATCGGTTGAAGTCAGTAAAGCATCAACCCAAAAGGTGATAGGCATTTTAGCTTGTGCCATCATAGACCTAACCATTTCCATTAGGATTATGTTTCTCATTTCCGCAACACCGCTCTGCTGAGGAGTATAAGGAATGAACGATTGTCTATCAATCCCTTTTTCATCACAAAAATTTCTAAACTCATTCAGATAGATATTCTCGACTTCAATAAGTTCTTAAAGCCTTTATTTTCTTATCTAATTGATTCTTCACCAAATTTAAAAATTTCTCAAAACAACTAAAAGCTTTGGATTTATGAGAAATCAAGTAGACATATCTGTATCGAGTGTAATCATCTATAAAGATAATAAAATAAACAACCCCGAGCCTCACTCTAACATTCATTAGACCACAAACATAAGAATAGATCAATTGTAATGGAAATTTAGCTCTCGTTCCCTTTCCAAATGGCTTACGTGTTGTTTTTCCAGTTATGCAATGCTCACAAACAAGCAAGTCGACTTTTTCAATATTGCCCATTTGGCTAATCCATTCATTTGTTGTTGGCCAATATGACCAAGTCTAGCATGTCATACATTCACATCAACATCATAAGCATTAGAGGACGTAAATAAGGAACAACACACATTCACATTGTGACTTTCAACATCCAATACAATAAAGCCATCTAGAAAATATCCAGAACCATACAAATTCATTCATAGAAACAAATCCACACCACAATCATGAAAATTCACACTAAAATCAAGTTTAACTAAAACCAACACAGAGACCAAATTTTGACAAATTTCGGGAGCATATAACACATCATGCAGGAACAGTGCGACCACCACGCATTTGGAGTTGGCAAGTGCCTATGCCCTTAACTTCAGCTCTAGAATTGTTCCACACATATATGTATTTGGCTCCTTGTGGGACTCGCCGAAACTCCACGAAGGCACTTCTATCCTTCGCTACATGGTCTGTGGCTCCCGAGTCTACAGTCCACAAAGGATGAGATTCGGTTAGAAAAACATAACTAGATACACAAGTGACGCTTTCATGTGTATCAAGGGTTTCTACCTTCTTGGGCTCGGCGCAATCGCGAGCAAAGTGACCCTTTTTGCCACAGTTAAAACATTTCACCCTTGAAATGTTCTTCTTCTTTATGGGGCGCTTCTCTTTTTGATGTTGATTCTCCTTCAGTTTCTATTCTGACAGATTCATTATCTTTCTCGACCACTTCTTGAACCCACCTTGACGCTTGCGCTTAAGACCCAAAGCTCCATGTGAGCTTGAACCAGCAAAGTATATATCCGATTTGGGTTGAGCTGTTAGGAGGCGGTCATCCTCGAAGGTCTTAATACTTTCATTGTGGGTCAGATGGACCTTCATGTGTTCCAAACTATGAAGAAGAGAACAAATTACTGCCTACATTTGCTGCTCATCAGTCAATATATGGCCATCATCTTTCAACTCACTTATCATGTTTGTCATACGCCTCAAGTGTTGTCTCATGGTCGACCATGTGACATCTTGTATGAGTCAAGCCTAATAGTGAGTTGCCTTAGTTTGGTGACCGATGTCTGACCAAACCTACTCGTTAGAGCACTCCACATATCCTTAGCATTCTCAAAATGCCTAAATTCTCGCATAATATCATTTTCCATGCTACTCAATAGCGTGATGGGAGCTATGGAATTTTTCTTCTTCCATACAGCAAAGGCCTCTTTATCTCTCTTATGTTATGCAGTATTTTTGTCCTCCGGTTCTTCCATGATCAAGTTAAGAGCTTATAATGCTTCTTGCTCTTCCAGCACATATTGGGTTTTCATGTTCCATATTTCATAATTATCGACATTTATTTTTTCTCCTTTGTTTAACTCAGCAATTATGTTTATGGATGCTGATGCCATTTATTTGAACATAAAGTCCATCAAACATATAAGTACAAAGGTCTCGTTCAATTGTCTTTATTTATGCACTACTTCACCCTAACTAACTATATTAAAAATAATTTCACGCTAGGCTCGAGAGTCAAAAGGACACAACATGTCTCCAATCATCATCCCAAAATCCTAATTTGAAATTATTATTAATATAATTCTTTAGGTGAAGTCTTAATTATATTAAGTTACTTATAACTTAAAGAACTAACCACATCTATTGTGCCATAACACAATTATGAAAAACACAATAACTAACATGAAATTCGAATAAGAAATTTCATTGTCATGAAACAAACTTGTACTTTAATGGAAAGTAACACGAAAAATAGAGAAACGTGAACGGGAACGGGAACGGGAAATGTCATGAAACATAAAATAATGCCAGATACTAACTTAGTCTAATAAAAGAAACTAAAAAATGTCAGAAACATTTTCTTCTGTTTTCCTTTTTATTTTCTTGCGGAGCCTAGGCAATGATTCCTCAAGGGCTTCAAACATCACTATTTTCTTCTTTGGTAGCCATGAGAATACTGTCGGATACCCCTTTGTGTTCAATGGCTTTCTCCAAGGCGCGTTCACTCTCTGCCAGGTGGAGTTCATCCCTAAGGTAAGTAGTCTTTTGCACTTCCTTCTTAAAGTCCTCTTTTAGTAACTCTTCAACAAGCTTATCATAGCTCATGATCACGTCCCTCACCCAAACACGTTCCATGACCTCATTCAACTTCAGTTTCCAATGTCTTGGAAGTGTTTCATACAACACATCTGATTTCTAGAAGAAACTCATCGCTGGATAACCGTACCATATGACATCTTGTATCATGTTGTTGACCCGAATCATGTGAGTCTCTAAGTCACCCTTTTGCCAACAATAATTCCTTAGGTCATTTCGTATGTCCCTTAGCTTTTCTTGCTATTCAGGCGTCCTCACAACTATGGGAGTTCTCCACTTATCGACCATTGTTCCTGCAACACATGCAAACCATTAAGGATTACTCAAAAAAAGAAGAAACTCACATCAATTAAAGATTACACAAATCGACAAGTCAATTAGGGATTACAAAAATCCTGAATATTTTTTTTGGTCAACGGTCTGGGTCAACGAGTCACCGGGTTAAACAGGGTCAAAAACCGGTCAACGGGTCACGCGTGGGGCGAGCCCACGGTCAACGGTTTGACCGTGCGGGACTTGGGCCCACTTAGGAGTGAGCCGGCTCAGCCCCAACCGCGAGCTTGGGCTCCCGAGCAGTGGCTCAAGGCCCAAGCCCACGCTTGCGGCCAAGGCTTGTGGGCCTTGGGCCCACCAGCCTTGGCCCTTGGCCCTTAGGCCCTTAAGCCACACGCAAGGCCTTTTTTTTAATCAACGATTTTTAAACCGCTGCGTGCACGTGGGGATACGTGCCTTCACGCGAGGAGTCCGTTGCCGGCACGTGCAACCCACCGACGGCCTTCCCGAGCTCCATTCGAGGCGTACGACCACTCGAAATCTTCATTTCAAAGAGTACTACCCAAATGTACAAAAAGATTCAACTTTTACCAAAGAAAATTTCCGAAAAATGCACAAAGGCATTCTGGCCTTCTTTAAACATGCCTTAATCCGAATTTCGATTAATCCAAACATGATTAACATGCTATTTTCATGAAGACGATCAGGAAGACAAGTAGATAGGCTCTGATACTAATGAAGGATTTACTTAAAATCCTTAACTTCGAACGAATTCAAAGCAAATTGCAGCGGAAATACGAAAAGATTGGCCTAGAAATGAAGAACGCTTGTATCACTGAAAGGCACATCACAAATTCGAACGTACCTTGATAGATGTAAAATTCGTGAGGGAATAATCCGAATCTCCTAGAAGAGTAGAGTCTTTCTCTAACCTCTTTCTCAAAAAAACGTTCTTTGATGAACGTATGTTCTCTTAACGGCAGTTACCAACATGATTATCTTGCAGTTAGTTACTAATATCTATCTCTAAGAAGATAATAACTGTCGTCAGATAATTTGAAAGATGTGGGTTGTGGGCCGGCAACTACCCATCTTGGGCGGCTCATCCAAAAATCAAACCCAACAGTCAGTGACAACAAGCGCAAAGCGATGTATTAGGCAGTTCAGGAAGTTGAATTTAAAGCTAGTGGCTCTTGAAATTGTTCTCATTATACGACGTAGGGCACATTTGAGAAAGAGATTATTGGTAATTCGCCATATGCTTTTGGTGATTTTGAGAGGAATATGTTGCAGTCTCTTTGGGATATGCAGAAATTCAAAACTAATTTTGTTGGAAGTGGAAACAAGGTCCCGTGAATTTCTTGAACTGTACTTCATTAATGTTTGTGGTCTTTCTCCAGTTGTCCACTACTGCTTATTTGAAAGCCTCGCCTTATGTGTTTTAAGAAATGCAAAAGTTTTGACTAGTGTGTCAGATATTTCTGACTGTGCTGACAGACTTGAGGCTTTTTATATGGATCCTTTTGAAGATATGTTTCCTGTAGCTGCCGCAAAGCAAAATAAGATGCCTTTAATGGGACTTGCTATGAGTGCCTAGCATGATTTTTTCCAAGGCTTGATATGAAGTTCTTACTCGGTACTGTTGCTGGCAGGTTTCAACCCAGGCGAAGACCAACGATACAAAAGCAATCATCTCCATCAGGGACTTCACTCCTCCCGAGCAATGACAAGAAAGAGGCCGTGTCGCCAAGGACTGACAAGTCGGACACGACAAAGTCATTAGGGGACATTGGCCCAAAAGATAATAAATTGAGCAATCCCAGTGCTTCAACTTTGGTTTTTCTTGATAGCTTGGGAAATTGGCGCCATGTGCGAGCAGTGAAAGTTCACGATCGGCACTCGACCACATGGAACATATGAGTGCTTCGTCTGAACTTGGGGTTCAACAGGATGTTGGACCTCAGATGCTCTATATCCTGATGTCGTCGTGCCAAATCCAAATGTTGAGGTTTCTTTTGTCATTGGAGAATGAATGGAGAGGGGAGCTGGACAAGTTATAGCTGGCTTGGATTCGTTGCAATAAAACGCTTCATAGATTTCTAAGCCCTAGGGTGTCGTCAGCAATATACTCTCTCGGCCGCTTTCAAGCAGTGGTATGAAACTATGGAGTGTATTTGAATTGTCATATTCACATACATGAAACTGTCTTAATGTTTCTCCTATCCTTTGTACAATTTTATTGCAGTTAAGGCTGGTACCAAGTCCCAACCCAAGCCTAAGCAACGATCAAGAAACAAATCTTCTGCATCCACCACCTCATCTCCCCGTCATAGAGGAACTGCCTGTTGAACTAGCCTCCACCAGTTTGGGGATAGCAGATTGTTTTGAAGTTATCAGTAGAGGTAGGATTATTCATATAATCTTGTAGTGTTATATGTACTTTTTCACTAATTATTTCTACTCTAGTAAATATTTTGTTGGAAATAGAAATAGACTTTTCCTAACCCAATCTCATCTAGAAACTTGGAGTCTTGGGACTTGGAGTTTTGTTACTGTGTTGGGACTTGGAGTTTTGAGATTATTATTTAGGAAATAATGTTTACTTATTGTTATTTATTTTCAAGATAGTTTTAATTAGAAATAACTGTTCTAGTTATCCAAAAAGGTCTATAAATTTTATGTAATCCTTCAAGAAATATGGTAAAGAATAATTCCAAATTTCATTCTTCAAATATTTGATATCAGAGCCAGTCCGGCTAATCTTGCAATTTAGAAAGATTTCAAGTTAGATGACTTATGTGAATAGTGTCGGGACTATTCAACCTCAACTCCCAAGGTTCAATTGGAAGAATTTTGAGCATCGGAAGATCCGGATGGAGGTGCTATTCGAGTTTGAAGAGCTAATCAAGATTTGTGGAAGAAGGGTTCAAGGAGCTAGCAACGCCAGCAGGTTTAACAGTAGAGGAGCAGAGGACGTTAAAAGAAAATCGCAAGAAAGATCATAAGGCTCTCTTTTACATCTTTCAAGTGACAGATTCGTCAATCTTCGATAAAGTGGTGAATTTGGAAACGGAAAAGAGGCTTGGGACACTCATCAAGATATACGGAGGCGTTGAAGAGGTCCGGAAGGTTCGGCTTTAGACTCTCTGTCAACAATTCGAGCTCGTTCAGATGGAAAAGTCAGAATCCATTCCTGACTATTTCTCATGGACATTAGCTCTTGTCAATCAAAAGAAGGCTAATGATTAGACTATTGGTGATCAACATATTGTCCAGGAACATTGACTTTGTAGTTCGAGTATATTGTGACTTCAATTGAAGAGTCTCGGGATCTCTCCACTTTGACCATTGATGAGTTGATAGGCTCTCTACAAAAGCACGAGCGGGGACTCAAGAAGAAATCCAAGACGGTGAAGGAAGCTCTACAAAGTCAGTTGGTGTTGCCTGATGAAAAGATCTTTCTAATCAAAAGAAAGACAAAAAGTGGCAAGAGAAGCATTCTGCACAACGAAAGGGTATAAGACATTCAGTATTTCAAATACAAAAGTACATGCATTACTAGTATGATTGTCGAAGTAAGAAGACTGGTGGTCAAGAAGATCTTGTCACGAAAGTGACAAGATCTGTTGATAGCGACGATGATCATGATAATGCTCTTTTTCAAGTGTGATACTGTGGTAGAAAACTAAAAATATGTTTGATACTTGGCCATAGGATGTAGCAATCACATGTGCAGCGAAAATGAGTTATTCTCAAAACTTGATGACACATTCTATTCGAAGGTAAGCTTCGGGAATAATACCAAAGTTCCTATAGTGGGAAAAGGGGCAACTAAAATCAAGGCGAAGGATGGGTCGGTTCAAAGCATTTTCGACGTTCATTACATTCTCGGTCTTCATGAAAACCTCCTCAGCATGGGATTGTTGTTTGAGCGAGGCTATCTCATGAAAATTAAGGATGGATTTGGCACGATTCGTGGTAGCAATGAGGGTTGATTGCAAGGTAAAAATGGCTCGGAATTGGCTTTTGTCTTTGCACATTAATTATGCTATATCTCATGTTTTAGTGCATCAATGCAAGATTCCTCATGGCTTTGGCACAAGCAGTTTTTTTTTTTTTTTGATCGGAAATTTGGATATTTCATTTACTTAGTAAAAGACGAGAGGCCCGATAAATGGGCATCATTACATAATAGATCTATCAAAGTTTGAGGAGGATATAAAATCCAATTCAGAGGTAAGTAATTTCTGTTGTGGGCTTTAGCTATCCAGTCCACCACAAGATTGGCCTCTCTATAGCAATGTACTATTTTAACGTTTGAGAAGTCCGTCAATTTCTCCTTGCATTTGCTGACAAGCGGTTGAATCTCCCAGTTTGACTGCTCGGTACTATTCATAGCGTTGACCAAAGCTAAGTTATCTGACTCAAAGGTAAGTACTTCGTGTCTTTTAGTGTGGAAGTGGTTGAGGGCTTCTAGAAGTGCTAGGGTTTCAACCATCAAAGGTGAGGATGCTCTCACTGAAGACGCTGCTCCTCCTCTCATCCTTCCAGCCGAATCTCTGCATAAACAGGCAATGGAATTTTCCTTTAAACCAGGTATGAAAGACCCATCTATGTTGACTTTGTATTCTCCTTCTGGCGGTGGCATCCATTGTTGAGGTGATTCATCTATGTCTTTTCCAGATCTGCCTCTGTTTTGGTTTCCCAAGTAAGGTGCTCTCCCGTAAATCGGTGCTCTGTTTTGAGGAAATTTTGCTCTGCTTCCTCCACTTCTTTCTGATTCAACTGCTACTTCGGCTCCCCACTCTCTAATCTCTGGTTCTCCTTCGTCGAATGGCCTGCTGTGCAGATTTTTGCTGAGATTTGCTGCCCCCCTTCCCGATCTCTCATGGACGCCTCCTCCCGGTGGATAAATCTCAGATGTTATTTCTCTTCTTGACTCTCTGTTCTCGGAGCTGCTTGCTCGGGACCCAACCCCTTCGGGTATTTGTTCTACCTGCTCTGTGTTACCATGTCTCAGTTCATGAATTGTCTTGTTCCCTTCAGCCTGGGTTGCTCTGCTGCCATGTTCAGCTTGTGCTCGGCCTCTTCCTTTTTTACTTTTAGAGTTCCAGCGCTCGTAGCATTTAATCAATGCTTGAGCTGATTCGAGAACATCTTGCCCCTCTAGGATGTTTGTTCTGAAATATTTTTTGGTTTCGGACTCTCCAGATATTCCATAAAACTGTGGCCACCAAATTCGGACAAGGAGGGTTCGTTACCTGATCCTTTATCTTGCAATACCAGTCTTCAATTCGTGTTAAGCCTTGACTTGATATCTTGATGTTTAACTGAGGATCGTTCCATATTTGTTTTGTCCATGTACATAACAGGAAAAGATGCTCGACCGTCTCCCTCGCATTGCAGCATAGTGGGCAGATTGGATCAGGTGATATATTTCTCCTGAATAGGTTATCCTTTGTTGGGAGAGCATTTTGACATAAGTTCCACATGAAAATTCTGATTTTGGGTGGGGTTTGTAGTTTCCATATATCTCTCCAGAGTGAGGGGGGAGGTTGAAAGGAGGATGTGGCTTGAATTTTCTGACTTTGTTCTGTATTTTCTTTGACATAGTTATACCCGCTTCTAACTGTATATGCCCCTGTCTGCGTGCCCGTCCACACCAACTGGTCTTTTTCTGTTTGGGGTTTAATTGGGATAGTCAGAATTTCTTCAGCTAAGTGTTCATCAAAATGTGCTGATATAGTTAATTCATTCCATCTGCCTTCCTCTTTGTCGATGAGTTCAGATACCAAAGAGGGTTCATTTGTGTTCACGGGACCTTCGATAATACCTCTCTTCAGCCATTTGTCTTCCCTAATTCTGATGTTTGAACCATCTCCCACCCTCCACATTACTCGAGATGCTATTGAGTTTCGTCCATAGACTAGGCTTTGCCATCCCCAAGAAGGTCGATGGCCCTTTGCTGCATGCCAGAAATCTGTGTGAGGATAATAGAGTCCCTTAAAGAGGCTGCTCCAAATAGAGGATGATGATTGACCTAAACGCCACACCTGCTTTCCTAACATAGCTTTGTTAAAGGATATTAGGTCTTTAAAGCCCATTCCACCCTTATCTTTTCTTGTTTTCAATATCTCCCATCTCTTCCAATGTATGCCTGCTTTCTTTTCATTTGTCTTCCACCAAAATGAGGCCACTTTTCTCTCTATAGCATTGCAAATCGAAACTGGAATTTTGAAGACGGACGTTGCATATTGTGGTAAAGCTTGAACCACCGTCTTCAATAATATCTCCTTCCCCGCTTTCGACAGTAGCTTTTCCTTCCAACTTTCTAATTTAGAGCTCACTCTCCCTAGTACCCATGAAAACATTTGTTTCTTTGTCCCACCCCAATCTGAAGGGATTCCTAGATATTTCCCAGTTTTATCAGTTATAGGAACCCGCAACTCCCTTGCCATATTCTCCTTCAAGGATTGAGGACAGTCCTTGCTGAAGAAAATTCCAGATTTGTTCAAATTTATCTCTTGTCCAATAGCTAGACAATACTGATTCAGAATCATGGCCAGCTTTTGACATTCTAAAATCGAATCATTTATAAAAAAGATCGAGTCATCAGCAAACAATAGATGAGAAAGGGTAGGACAATGTCTATTCAGCCGAATTCCTTTGATTTCCCCATACTCCACAGCTTGTTTCATCAATGAGGATAGAACATTAGCAACTATAATAAACAGATAAGCGGATAAGGGATCGCCTTGCCTTAGTCCTCTTGAAGGTTCAAAATGCTGAAGAGGTTCTCCATTAAAGTTGATGCTGAATGTAACTGTGGTGACGCAATGCATTATCCATCTCACCCATTTAGCCTCAAACCCAGTCTTTAATAAACATGCCTTCAAGAAGTCCCATTCCACTCGATCATAGGCCTTCTTCATATCCAGTTTAAGAACAGCTTGAAATTTCTTTCTCCTGGATCTGATTTTGATTTGATGCAGCACTTCCTGGACTACCGATATGTTATCCTGAATTTGCCTCCCGCCTACAAAGGCACTTCGTTCTGGTGCTATAATCTCTGGTAAGATGATTTTGAGTCTGTTTTGCCAGCACTTTTGAGATAATTTTATAGCCAAAGTTACATAAACTGATTGGATGAAACTGATCTAATTTCTCAGGGCTTGGCACTTTCGGGATAAGGGAGATATTGGTTCCATTCAGAGTTGGTGAAAAGGAGTCAGTGATCATAAAGTTCTCAACCTCCTTGAATATATCCCATTTGATATCTTCCCAGTGGTGGTGGTAAAACAAACCATTCAGGCCATCTGGCCCAGGAGCTTTGGTAGCTCCTAACTGAAATGCTGCTTGTGTCACTTCTTCTATAGTTACTGCAGCAAGTAAAATTCTGTTCATGTCATCTGTTACTGTTGCAGGAATTTGATTTACCACTGGTGCAAAGTTCCGGGGGCCATGGGATTCAAAAAGTTTGCTGAAGAAAGCCACTGTATGTTCCTTCAACTGTTCTTGAGCTGTTAACCATGTATTTTCTGCATTTAGTAGCATAGAAATCCTGTTTCTCTGTCTTCGTTGAATGGTTGTCGCATGGAAATACTTCATGTTCTGATCTCCCCATCGCAGCCAATTAATTCTGGAGTGTAAACTCCGATACATTTCTTCTTGTCTTCCCAGCTCATTGATTTCCCCTTGTACTTCTTGAAAATGTTTCTTGTTAAAAGGTTCCACAGTGTTGTTTATTATGCTCTCTAACTCCTGTCTCAATATGCTGATTTTTTTCTTCCCGTTCACAAAATTCTTTTTACTCCAAACAGAGAGAGCATTTTTTACCGCAGAAAGTTTCCCAGCCAAACCTTCCTCGTGTTGTGTAACAGATCTCCAGGACTCTAGTACTACTTCCTTACATTCAGTTTTCTCAAGCCAATACGCCTCAAATCTGAAGACTCGTCTTCTCCTTACATCAGCCGGTTTTAGGGAAAGCAAAATAGGACTATGATCTGATCCTACTGCTGGAAGTGCATATGCTTCTGCTTCAGGGTACATCAAGCGCCATTCGATTGTACAGACTACGCTGTCCAGCTTTTCTTTGACATAATTCTCCCCTTCCCTGTTGTTAGCCCAGGTAAATGCACACCCCTTGCTGTCTATATCCATAAGAGAGCATGCATCTAAACACTCCCTGAATGCATTCATTCTGTAGTTCTCAGCCAGTCGCTTTCCCACTTTTTCCCAAACATATCGTACCTCATTAAAGTCTCCCAAACATACCCAAGGCAGAGTATTAGTGGAGCTGATTTGTCTCAAGCTCTCCCACAGTTGCAATCTCCTTTGATATGTATAAGGAGCATGAATGAAAGTGATTCTCATTGTATTTCCTCTGACCCCTTCTTTACATTTCAGGTTCACAAAGTGCTCATTCATTGAGTCAATTTCCAATTTAATACTCTCATCCCACATAAGAGCCAACCCTCCAGCCGTACCCACAGGATCAACAACTACTAACCTCTGAAAATGGAGTTTTCTCTTCAATCTCTCCACATACTGTGATCTGTTCTTTGTTTCCATAAGAAAAACCAAAGAGGGCCTATATTGAGCCTTTAAGGCTCTCAGTTCTTGGACTGTCAAGGGTGTGCCCAACCCTTGACAGTTCCAACTTAATATGTTCATGGTTCAATTGGTGGCTTATTAGGGCTAGCCACCAAAGCCCAAGTTTTGACTTCTTCAGTCATCTCAATCGGGGTCTCCAAAAGTTGGGTCTCATCCAACAGGCCTTGTAGGAGTGTTTTTGATGCCTGAATATTGACTCGTTTCTGCTTTTTTGTAGAGGGAGTCTTGGTTGTAAGTAATTTTTCTTTTTGTTACTTTCAGAGTGAGTTTCTTGCTGGGGACTTGGATATTTCCTGTGCTCTGAACAAGTGATCAAAAGAGCTCTTTTCCCTGAGCTAAGTATAAGATCAGTTTGCATTTGCTCAGGACCACTCTGTATAGAATTTTGATTATGGGTGATAGGGATAAGCTGACCTTCTTCCATAACATCTGTTTGCCTTAACTGCTCAGGGGTTTCAGGGACGGTTTCTACTTCACTTTCTACTAGTGTTGCTCCATTGTAAAATACTTTCCAGAATGGGCTGTGATCAGAGGTTTCTGCTTTCAGCCAGCTTCCAAAGCAGCCACCTAGCTCAGTTGTAAATTTCTCCTCTTCATAAGGTATGTCTGGACAATAATTAGCATAATGTCCAATTTTGCCACATGAGTAGCAAAAGAAGGGGAGTCTTTCATATTTAAAGTCCAACCAAATTCTCTTGTTGCCGTGACACATCAGTTGCCCTACTCGCAATTCAGCCTCCATATCTAGCTCCACTCTTGCTTTTCCAATTTTCTGGAAAGCAGGGCCTCTAGCATCAATTTTAACTTCCAGAACCTTCCCCATTGAACTGGCTATTTTCTGTATCATACCCTCAGAATTCCATTCCAGAGGGAGCCCAAAAATTCTAATCCAAAATGCGCATGTCTTGAACTCATAGCAATGTAACGGAGTATCCGGCTCCCAAGCTTTCAGTAACATTAAATGGTTAGAGAAGGACCATGGGCCTCCCTCCAGAACTCGGTTTTTTTCCCTTTCATCCCTGAATGCAAAGCTGATTTTTCCATTTTCCAAGGATTTCACTTCAACATTATCAGTTTTCCACGCTCTTTTCATAGCTGTTGTGAGAGCTTGGAAGTTAACATTAGGGTTTTTGTAGAGTTGCCCAACAAGGGAGGCACGACATTCTTGAATTTTTTCTTTCGATAACTCCTCATCTAGAATAGACATATCTTTCTCATACATCAGTTTACCTAATTTATTGCAGAGCTGCGCAAGGCGACCCACTGCATCATCCTCACTTGCCATTGCTGTCGGAATTGTCGTTGGATACCCACTCAGATAGAAGCTTTGGGGACCCACTGGAGAACAACGTAACCAGCACCCCGTGAAGACCCTTCGGGGGATGGAGCTAAGAATCAAGAAGCACTAGTGGATTCAGTGCGTATCCCAATAAAGCCAAGAATCTAAAGCTATCTCGATCATTTTTCCTCCTTGCTGTTTTAGAAACAATGGGAATAAGGATGGGACTGTTCAGGTGGAAGGTTAGGGTTTAAGGATGTAAGGGTGGCGGCTGTAGCTGCATATGTGATATGGAATGTTAGGGTTTAAGGATATGGTGGTGGCGGCCATTGCTACACATTCGGTAGAGGAGAGCTCCACAAGAGGAGAGAAATTGTTATCACCCAGCTGACCGAGAGCTTGACTATTGGCACAAGCAGTTTGAGCATGTGAATTTTGACAACTTGAAGCTATTGTCTCGTAATAGATGGTGCATGGACTACCCAAAATTTCCTCTCCAAAGGAGATATGTGAACCATGTGTTATCGGGAAGAAGTGCAAAGTAAGATTCCCTTTGGGCCAATCATGGAAAGCTTCAAAACCTTTGGAGTTAGTGCACTCCAACTTTTGAGGACCGCTCGGTGAATTGTCAAATCGGGGGTACAAGTATTTTGCTACCTTCACCGATGACTTTAGCCGGAAGAGATGGTTTACTTCTTGAAGCACAAGTACGACGCCATTGCTGCTTTGAAGGAGTTTAAAGGCTATGTAGAAAAACAAAGTGGGCATCAAATTCGGATTCTCCGAATTGATTGTGGCACGAAATATTTGGTTGGAGATGGCTTCTTCAAGCAGTGTGGCATTAAGCATCAATTGACATCAGGGTATACTCCTCAGCAAAATCAAGTAGCGGAGAGAAAAAACCGCACTATCGTTGATATGGTCTGTACCATGTTTCGTTCAAAACATTTGCCTAAGCATTTTTGGGCAGAAGCCGTTACTTGTGCTGTTTACTTGTTGAATCGATGCCTACTAAAGGTCTCGAGTTCAAGAATTCAGCAAAGGTGTGGAGTAGTCAAACTCCTACAATTTAGCATTTTTTTGCGTGTTTGAGTGTATTGCTTATGCCCATTTTATCAAATGAACTTCGCAAGAAAATTGATGAGAAGAGTGAGAATTAAGTGCATATTTCTCGGCTATAGTAATGATACCGGGGGTTATTGATTGTATAATGCAGTGACGAAGAAGGTGGTTATCAATCGAGATATCAGCTTTGATGAGAAAGGTGAATGGACTTAGCACACGGAGGAGAAGAAGCAGTTTCACTTTATCCTAAATGGGGAGGAGTCGATTCAACTCAATTCAGATAGTCAGTTTGAACCAATAATGACATCGGTGCAACCTCAATCAATAGAAGAGACATAGCTTGATTATGCTAAAATGTCCTCATGTCCATGGTGAGAATGAGTTTTACCTGCTCGTTTGAGGGATTATGTTTTATTGAATGATGATAATCCTTATGATGTAGAAATTATTACTTTTTCTCTCTTTGTGGATTTTAGTGGACAAATTTTAAGAAGGCTTGGGTTCGTGCCATGGATGATGAGATACGTGTGATATAGAAAAACTACTTGTGGAAACTCACTCCTCTTCCAGAATGCAAGAAATTCATTGGTGTTGAAAGTGTCTACAAAACCAAGTACAAGCCTAACGGCGATGTTGATCGGTTAAAAGCTTGTCTTCTAGTCACGGGTTACAAACAAAATATCAGGATTGACTATTTTGAGGTATTTGCTCCGGTTGCGATATTGCATACCGTTCGCATAATCTTTGCTTTGGCCACTCAAAGACATTGAAAAATACACCAAATAAATGTCAAGTTCGCATTTTTCAATGGTGTACATGAGGAGGAGGTGCATGTGGATTAACCCGAGGAGTACGTCAAGAAATGAAAAGAGGGCTTGTTCAACAAATTGAAGAAAACTCTTTACGATTTCAAGCAAGCACTGCGAGCATGGTATACCAAAATTGATTCTTATTTTATGAATCATGGTTTTTATTAATGTCCTTGTAAGCATATTTTTTATGTGAAGATCGGCTTGAATGGGGAGATACTTATTGCTTGTTTACATGTTTGATGATCTCATATTTACCACAAATTGCCAAGAAATGATTTTTGACTTCAAGGAGGCCATGACTCATGAATTTGAGATGGCGGACATGGGTTTCATGTCTTATTTTCTCGATCTTGAAGTTACACAATCATAGGATTGTATCTTTATCTGTCAATGAAAGTATGTCAAGGATATTCTTGAGCGTTTCAAGATGGCTACTTGTAAACCAATTAGCACTTCGATGAAGGAAAGATTGAAGTTGACAAAAGATAAAATGGCTCCAGAGTCGATTCCACATATATCAAGAGGCTGGTCGGGAGTCTGCAATATTTGACTTCTACTCGGCCAGATCTTGTTTATATTGTTGGGATGGTAAGTAGATTTACGGAAACTCCTAGATAATCACACTTGCTAATAGGAGAGAGAATTCTACGGTACTTTAAAGTACAGTGGATGATGGTATATTTTATATTGTTTCTAATGATTTTTGGCTTGTGGGATATACATATTGTGATTAGGGAGGAGATATTGGAGAAAGGAAGAGTATTTCTAATTATGTTTTCTCTTTAGGAAATGGAATTTTTTCTTGGTCCTCGAAGAAACATCTGGTTGCTTTGTCCACTGCAAAAGTGGAATATATAACAGCGGCTTATTGTGCTATTCAAGCAGTTTGACTACATCTGATGCTTGCCGAGTTACGTCACAAGCAGCAGCATCTGATAGTGATTAATTGTCTTGACAAGTCAGCAATTGCCCTAGCAGAAAATCCGGTCTTTCATGGAAGAAGCAAGCACATTGATATCAAGTCATTTCATTCAAGATATAGTGAAGTCCGAGGAGACTGTGCTAGAGTTTTGTGAGTCGGAAGACTAGGTGGTTGACGTATTTACTACGAGTACTTTCCTTGTAATCAAGAGAATGATCGGCATGGTCAAGATGAGCTCCGTTTAAGGGAGGCTGTTGGAAATAAAAATAGGCTTTTCGTTACCCAAGCTCATCTAGAATCTTGGAGTTTTGGTACTTGGAGTTTGGGACTTTGAATTTTGAGACTTTGGGTCTTTGGATTGTTATCTAGGAAATAATATTTACTTATTGTTATCTATTTTCAAGAAAATTTAAATTAGAAATAGAAAGGTCTATGAATAATGTAATCCTTCAAGGAAAATAGTGAAGACTAATTCCAAATTTCCTTCTTTCAACATTTTTTTTTCTAAATGGGACTCTCTAGATTACTTGAATACGAAACCTGGAAAGATGACAGGTGAGGCAAAAGATTTTTTATTAGTCTTTCATAAACTTCTTTTTTGTTTGGTTTTTCAAAGACTGCAAGGTAGATGAATCTGTGATAAATTTGATGCTGATGGTCGTCGTGGAAACGATTTTCTGTCTGCAGATATTAGCAGTATTAGTCAGGAGGATACAACCTTCTTGTGAGAAGAAACAGCCATTCTTCTTTCAAGGGACATAAACGCAACAAGAGATTCAGATCAACCGGCTTCTAATTACCTTAAATCAATCGAAGCCACCATGACTGATGCTGCACAACTTCGTATTTTTTCTTGTCTATGTGAAAAAAAGACTCAAGACAGGGCAATTGATGGGCAAGACACGCCCTCTATTTGTGGGGATTCTCATATGCACACGGACAGGTCAGAAACAAAGGTGATTAACTGTACATTTCTTTCAGATTTCTCTTTCTCAACTCAGTATCATTGACCTTAACAGGTGAAGACATGTTGATCTGCGAATTCCACACCGTTCACACGAGAGAATCACTACATCGCGCATCGCTATTGACTTTGCTTACTGTGTGAAGCACATTGCTGCTAATTTGCTTCATCTGTTCATACAAAATTGCTAATTTTAGAAAGTTCCAAGAGCGAAGATCTGTCAGAGGCTAAAGTACAAAGTGAAGAAGAGAAACCTACTTTTTGTATCACTAATTCATAATTCAGAAGTTGAGACTGGTGATCAGTCCCCAGATTTGGTTTGGTCTGAAACTCAACATCTTGATCAAGGTTCCTTTCCTACCTCCATACGTGATGATATGTTTGATTACTCGTCCATAGAGCTTGAGGATGGTACTTTCAAAGGTCCAGCTTTTCACCAACCATCACACTCAGATACACTCATCATGGCAAATTCAATGGATGTCTCTGATGGGTCTGGTGGTTTGGTAATTATTTTACTGAGGTCCTGGTATTACACTGTGTTGAGACAAACGTTGGAGTGTCGATGGTAGTAATAAAGCTGTTATAGGCTGTGTCCCTTGGGCTTCCAGGTTGCCAAATATCCTCTTTCTTTTAACAGATTTTTTCCAAAACTTGACATAAGCAGAAGTCTCCACCGTAGAGAACGTGAGTTGACATAGCTTAAGCTGGTAAATAAAGGGTTGATTTAGTAGTCGAATGCTTTAACACTCTCATTTACAATAAGCTGGAATTTGGCCAAGATCAAGCCAGTGAAATTTATTATAAATCTTTTGTAGAAATTTAAGTACACAACCTCTGATCTGGTACAATGTAAATTTTGTGTGACCACATGCAATTTATGTGAAACCGTTTGGCAAATGCATAGCATACTATTCAAATGCTATAACATCCATATATTATTTTATTTTCTAAATCTATTTAATATTTCAATTGGCATGTGCAGAGTTACCATAATAAAGAAAGTTTGGCTGCCGTTTGATCTTCCTTCGATGATCGTGTATGTCTAATACCATGACTGACCGTAACACATCATCGAGGCAGTTGAGAAAGCGTCCTGCTTTTACTTTAACTTGTTGATCTGATGGGGAGGCTCACTCTGATGGCAACAGCTCAGCTGAAGCTCATAATCATAGTAATGCTGGTGGAGATGAATCGTATGATGGCGATGAATACAGGATACGAAATTGCCCACAGAAGAAAAGTAGTGCTGAAAAGTCAAAAGGATGGTTAACTAAGGGTGTGTTTGGTAACCATTCTCGTCCTAGAAATAAATTTTTTTAGAATGAATTTTTTTGAGAAATGGTTCTCGGATGAGTTTTTGGGAAGATAAACGTGTTTGGTAATTGAACAAAATAGAAAAAGAACATAAATCAATTTGGTAATTGCACAAAATTTCTCGTCCCAAGAATAAAAAATAAAAAAAAATGTGGTGGCCGGCGGCGGCGTCAACCGCCCAACGATCGGCGGTGGGGGCCGATGACCGGCGGCTGACGGCGACGACCGACAATGGCTGATGACCGGCGGCGGCGGTGACAACCAACAATCGGTGATCGATGGCGACAATCAGCGACAGGCAACGACAGTGGCTAGTGACCAGCGGAGGCTGCGGCCGATGGCGACGACCAGCGGCAGGTAGCAACGGTGGCCGGTGACTGGTAACTAGCAGTGGCAGCGATTGGCGATCGGCGGCCGGGGCCGATGACCGGCGGCTGACGGCGACGGTGGCTAATGACCAGTGGTAGCGGCAAACGGCGAATGGCGGCAGCGGCAAGAGATAAAAATAAAATATAAAAAATTAGCTTATTAATTGGTATTGTTCATTCTCGTCCCGGAAATAGAAAACCAAAAACAATTTGGTTTTCATTTCTCATCCCAAACCTATCCCAGCCATTTTTTCATCTCGGGCACAGAATCAAAATGAGAATTTGCCAAACAGGTTTCTCACCCCAAACTCATCCGAGGACGAGAAACTAAGAACGAGAATGGTTACTAAACACACCTTAAGAAACTGAGACAAGAAAGGAAGAAAGAGGCGGATAAAGCCCCTGAAAAGAGTACCGGAGAACCTCGCAAAAGGTTCTCTCACTCTACTCGATGTGGCAAAAGATGTGTTAATTATGTATATTGGTGTTTGACATCTCTGTCTCTGCTTCTGTCTCTCTCTCTCTCTAGGCGCATTTTTTCCTCTTATATAATGGATAAGGTTCTGCTTCAAACCCCAGAGGATGAAATTGACTGTAGAAAGTTGCGCATTAAGGATCTAATTCTTCTGGCCCACGTAAGGAGCTTTTAGCGGTAAAGAGAAGAGCCTTTACTTTTTCTTATGGTTATTCGAAATTCTGATCCAGAAACTTATTGTTATTCTTCATTCTGGTGCTTATATGTGCGCGTGTGGTTTTGCAGGCCACACTGGCAAACCCATCAACAACTGATTCAAATAATCAGAGGCATCTGAATTCAGTGAGATATTTGATTATTTGCTATTTTATTTGATAAATGCAAGTAGCCATTGCTGGAGTTTGTTCATAATTGGTTTAGCTATAGTTTCTTGGAAGCTCTCTTATTGTATGAACTCTTGCCTTTTCTTTTCCTGATAACAGGTTTTGAGAGACAAAATCAGTGGCGGTTTTTGTTGAGACAGTGAACATTACCACTGGGGCACTGGATTGTCTGCAGTGGACAGGATGCACCAAGCCCTCGTGATGCCTAAAATCCGTTGCCGCCTTTTGATATCTTGGGAGGAGTCTTATCTAATTAGAAAAGCTTCCTTATACTTATTGTAATTTCTTATATAGGCAATGGCCTGTTGATGCATTTTCAGGACAATATATCATACAACAAGGAAAATATCTGGTTTTGGGCTATTCTAATCTGTCTAGCAAAATGCCAAGTAAATGGTAGAAAAATCAACAGCTGATCCCGACTTTATCTGTAACCAAAGAACTAATCCGTGACTTGATTGTAATACATGCGCTAAACGGCCAAAATAGAGATGTTAGAAACTGAGTGCATGGCTTTTGTATTCATCGTGCACTAGGTGCAACTGTGCTGAGTACATTGCGGTTAGGAGTCTAATTGCATCTCTATGCAGCACTGACAAATCATCTTAAGGAGATGCTTCTCGTAAGGAAGGCGAGAATCTTCCTTCTGAGCAAGGAAAGGGCTCCGCTAACAAATCCCAGAGTAGAGCCAAACTTCTTTTCTTCAATTACCAGTCTCTCATGGAGAAAACTCCTCCCACTAGGTGGTCAAAGCATGACATGAAATTGTTATACAACGTACACAGAATGAAATCATCGACATAGTCCATTTGCTTTGCAAATTTTAATCTCTGAATTGCCTGGTGAAGGTCATTTTCCTGAGTCCCGGCATTGCTTGGCCATTTGAGAGAATGTCACCTAGCAAGAAAGATCTATTCTGTCTTATTGCAATAAAATTATGGTTGTTTTTTTGTTGGAATTTGTTGCTATTAATTAGTGTTAGCTGTCACTGTTGGAACATGTCGCTATTAATTGTGGTAGCTATGATTGTATTTAATTTGTCGTACTCGTATCTATTAGCTACCAACTACCTTCTTTTTCCAACTTGATTTCTGATGTATATAAATAGAGACTCATTGTATCCACAGAAATTAACAAAATATAACATCAGTATTTTTCAACTTGTATCAAAGCTTGAAGGTCCTTTACCTCATGTGTTTTTTTCCCCCTTTCATTCTTCGATCACTATGTCAGAAGAATCTTCAATCACCCAATCTAACACCCCATCACTTCTCTCAAAGTCCACCGAACACATCCTATTCAGATCACTTCTATCAGGCTGAATGGAGATAACTTTCTTCAGTTGTCTCAATCCGTTCGAATGTATATACAAGGCAGAGCAAAGATTGGCTATCTCACTGGAGATATGATAGAACCAGCCACAAAAGACCCTACTTGGGTTGTCTGGGATGCGGAGAATTAGATGATTATGATGTGGCCGACCAACTTCTTGGTAAAAGATATTGGTGCAAACTATTTAGGCTTTCATACTACCAGGGAACTCTAGGACGTTGTGTGTGAGATGTATTCAGATTTGGCTAATCAATCTCAAATTTATATGAGTTAACCTTGAAATTGGGGAAAATGCGGCAATGATAGGAAACTATCACAAAATAATTTCACTCTTTGAAACGTTTATGGCAGGGGCTAGATTTATTCAATGATCATGAGTGGACTTGCATTGAGATAATAATTGGTACAAGAAGATTGTGGAAGCAGAGCGTGTAATGCATTAGGTCTCCATTTTACAGATATTGTTCGCTTTGGGCCATTGACCCTCACAAATTTGTTCTCCTCGATCCAGCCTGAGAAAATGCGTCTATACAATTAGAGGACCACTTGCCTTATAAGGCAGCCCACCTCCCTCCCTAGGCGATGTGGGACAAGAGAAGTACCCCTCCTGCACACGTCCGGGGACCGAGGCAAGGACGCACCGCCATCCCTCCTCCCCGCTCACCGCCACCGGGGTCGTCACACTCCTCATCCCCACCACCAACAATATTGTCCACTTTGACCTTACCGCACTAGCACGAACGCACCACCATCCCAGCTACAGCCTCGATCTCACGGCTTTATTTTTCCTCGAGTCCACCATCCTCGCGGCCCTCAGCGGCAACTCACGAGCGCGTAACCCGGGAAAACACGTTGTTGATGGTTAAGGGTGGACCTCCCACATATAAGCCATCCCAAGGCATGCTCCCTAGATAATGTGGGACTAGGGAATGTTACATATCCCCCCCCCTCAACGGCACAATGTCCCGCTATGGCCCCACACGTGGTTGGGAGTCGGCTCTAATACCATTATGTAACGTCATCCCCATCCCCACCTCCAACAATATTGTCCGCTTTGGCCCTACTGCACTGGCGCAGACACACCGACATCCCATCTACGGCCTCGACCTCACGGTTTTGTTTTTCCTCGGGTCCACTATTCTTGCGGCCCTCGATGACAACTCACGAGCGCGCAATCCGGAAAAACACGTTGTTGATAGTTAAGGGTGGACCTCCCACATATAAGCCATCCCAAGGCTTACTCCCTAGGCAATGTGGGACTATGGAATGTTATAGAGCGTATCTACGCTTTCCTGGCAGGGTTTCAAGATGAGTCTAATGAGGTTTGCGGCAAAATACATAGGAAGCAACCTCTTCCACCGATTAGAGAGATCTTCTCAGAGGTTCAAAGAGAAGAAAGCAGCCGAGGAGTAACGCTAGGCAAGGTAGCTAGGCAAAAAGGATGGACCATTGGAAGGTTCAGCTTTGGCTACCTCCGACGACAAGAAGAGCCGTGTTTCCACTACAATAGTTTCCGAGACAAACGTAAGCAAAATCTCTGCTAAGTAGCGAAAATAAGATGGGAGACCCCATGTTTGGTGTGATTTCTGGAACAAACTTCGTTAGACATGGGAGACCTGTTGGAAGATTCTAGTCAACCAACTTCATGTAGCCGTGATAATAAGTTATCTCAGCGTATGCCTCCTATAGCTAATGAGGCAACCTTATTCCCTTTCACAAAGAACAACTAGACCATCTTCTACACCTTTTTTCAGCAAAGGCCGGGTTTGTATCGGGTAATCCTATTGCTTCGATTGCCCACCAAGGTAGAAATTTAAAAACCCTCTCCTGTCTTTTACAACATGTACCTTGGATCATTAATTCATGGGCATTGGACCATATGACTAATATTCCATATTTATTCACATCTTATGCTCCTTGTCTCGGCAACAACAAAAAATGCGGATTGCCGATGGGAGTTTTTCCATCTATTGTAAGCAAAGCATCAGTTTTACTTTCGATTTCTATTACACTTCATAATGTACTACATGTTCCTAAGTTAGCTTGTAACCTATTGTTTGTTAGTAAACTTTCCAAAGTCTAACTATTATGTTGTCTTTTTTGCTTCTCATTGTGAGTTTCAGGTTCAGATCTCAGGGAAGACGATTGGTAATGCTAGGATGAGGGACGGTCTCTACTACTTTAAAGAGTTCTTCTTTGATATAAAGAAAAAAAGCTTAGGCGTATAAAACTTTCAGTTTTTCCCATGTTCAAGAAAAAATAATGGTTTGGCACCATAGATTAGGTCATCATAGTTTTGGATATTTGAAACATTTGTTTCTTCAGTTGATTAAAGATGTGGATGTTTCTGAACTTTATCGTGACAATTGTCTTTTTTCTAATAGTCATCGTACTCATTATAGTCCAAATCGGTACCATGCATCATCATCATTTTGTTTATTCCATAGCGATGTTTGGGGTCCTTCACCCGTGCCAAGGAAAATCGAGAAATGATATTTTGTCACCTTTATAGATGATCATACCTGTTTTATGTTAAACATACATGAGGAGTGCCAAGACTGAAGTTGAGTCGTTGTTCAAAACTTTTTATCAAATGGTCGTGATCCAGTTCCACCCTTCTATTAATATTCTTCGTACTGATAATGGTACTGAGTATTTCAACCAGTATTTTGAGTTTTTTAAGAGAAAACGGCATCCTTCACCAATCAACTTGCCGAATGACACCCTAACAAAATGGCATTACTGAGGGCAAAAATCGTCATCTCCTTGAAGTATGTCGTGCCCTCAGCTTTTCATTGCATGTACCAAAATATTCATGGGGGGAAGCTATTTTTTAACATATTATTTAATTAATAGGTTGCCTACTCGGGTGTTAAATTTCACTAATCTCTTAGATTGTTTCAAATAAGTGTACTCCATAGCACATAAGTTTTTAAATATTCATCTAAGGGTGTTCGGCTGCATTGCATTTGTCCACCTTCTAAGTCAGTGTCAATCCAATTAGATTCTCAGGTTGAAAGGTGTGTTATTATGGGGTATGCATCGAATGAAAAAGGTTGCAAGTGTTATAATCCATGTTCCGGCAAATTTCTTATCACTATGGATGTCACCTTTATAGAGTCCCGATCATTTTTTTCCAATAAGTCTCTTCAAGGGGGAAATGTTGAAGTTAGTGAAGAGTTTTTGTGGCAGTCAAACTCTCATATCATTCCCACTCCTTTGTTTAAGTCTTCAAAAAAATCATTTCCTAATATTGAAGTGTCAAAAATGGGGGGAGAAAAAGTTTGAGATCACAATGCGATCTTCAAAAGGTAGCAGATCTTCAGGTTTATTCTAAAAGAAAAACTCTTCAAAAGGTAGCAGATCAGAACCTTGTCTTGAAGCCTCATCTGTTTGTAGTCCCGGGAGATGATTCTTTGCCCTCGTCATCAGGTGATTAGAGTAGTACCTCTTCTTCCATGTTCTCAGTCTCAAATTATGATACTAATACTTCTAATCTTGATATACCTATTACTCTTAGAAAATGGATCGGATCATGTACTCAACATCCCATATCAAAACATGTGTCATATCAAAAGTTGTCTCATCATCATAAAGCATTTTTGTCAAACCTGTCTCACATATCTATTCCTAGAAATATCAAGGAAGCTTTAAAGGATCCAAAGTGGAAGCAGTTGAGGATGAAATGCGGGCACGTGTGAAAAATGGCACCTAGGAATTGGTTGATACTCCAGAAGGAAAAAAAGATTGTTGGTTGTGAATGGGTATTTACTATAAAATGTAAACCTAATGGAAGTGTTGAACGATATAAAGCAAGGCTTGTGGCGAAGAGGTTTACTCGGACTCATGGAATTGACTATCGAGAGACCTTTGCCCTAGTTGCCAAGATAAATTTTATTTGGATTCTACTATCTTCGGCTGTTGTTCTTGATTGGCCCTTACTCCATTTAGACGTGAAGAATGTGTTCTTGAATAGTGACTTGAAGGAGGAAGTGTTTATGAGTTTACCTCCAGGAATTACATAAAATGAAGGCAAAGTCTGCAGATTTAAAAAATCATTGTACGGACTTAAACAATCTCCAAGAGTATGGTTTGAGCGGATTGGGAAGGCGGTTAAAAGGTTCAACTATCACCAAAGTCAGGGGGATCACACTCTATTTTATAAACATTTAAATGAAGGTAAGCGTGCCATTATAATTGTCTATCTTGATGATATAATCATGACTGGTGATGACAAAATTGAGTTGGAAAGCTTGCGAAAGAAGCTAGCTGAGGAGTTTGAGATTAAAGATATGGGTGTCTTGAAATATTTCTTTGGAATAGAATTTGCGAGATCCAAGAAGACCATATTTGTAAACCAATGTAAATATGTGCTTGATTTTTTCAAAGAGACGGGTTTATTAGGATGTAAAACAACGAAGAAACTCGTGAAACCAAATTTGAAACTTGAACTAGCCAAGGCTAAAGAAGTGATAGACCGAGAAAGGTATCAAATGCTTGTCAGTAGACTTATTTATTTATCTCATACTCGACCTGACATAACGTTTGATGTAAGTAGGGTGAGCCGGTTCATGCACTCACCTAGGCCAAGGCATTTTGAAGCGATATATATAATTCTATGTTACTTGAAGGGATCCAGGTAAGGGTCTAATGTTTGAGAAACATGGACATATGAAAATTGAGGTGTTCACTGATGCAGATGGGCTGAAAGCACTATGGGCAGGAGATCTACTTTAGGCTACTGCACGTTTGTTGGCGGACATTTAGTTACTTGGAAGAGTAAAAAGCAGAGTGTGGTAGCAAGAAGCAATGTTGAAGCTTAGTTTTGGTCAGTTGCACACGATGTATGTGAAGTTATGTTGATTAAAGGTATTTTGGATGAAAGTGTATAGCGATAATAAGGCAACAAATGGCGATAATAAGGCAACAATCGAAATTGCTCATAATTCCATGTTACATGAAAAGACAAAGCATGTGGAAGTTGACAAACACTTCATCAAAGAAAAACTTGACAACAGACTGATTTGTATGGGGTATATTTCTAGTGATGAACAAGCTGATGACATTCTAATCAAAGGACTGCATACAAGGCATTTTGACCATCTAATGATCAAGCTGTTTTTGGAAGATATCTTCAAGCCAGCTTGAGGGGGAGTGTTGAAATGTGTTGCTGCTAATTATTGTTAGCTGTCATTGTTGGAACATGTCTCTATCAATTAGATAGCCGTGATTGTATTTAATTAGTCTTAGTCATATATATTAGCTACCAATTACCTATTAAGTGGGGTTTTTTTCCAACTTGGTTTCTGATGTATATAAATAGAGACTCATTGTATCTATATAAATTAATAAAGTATAGACATCAGTATTTATCAACTTTTGTTCTCTTGCTTGTGACTTGAGATTGAGATTTGTACACTATTTTCTTCAGTAAAATCGTTACTTATGATTGGGGCTTTCCAGTTCCCTTCTATCTGAGACATAAATGCAGCGCACAGCCGGACCGTCAGTACACTATTTAGCTCAGCATGCCTCTCAACATCTTCCAGTGTATAAGGCAATTTTGAACAAATCTCTCAATGATCAAAGAATAGCTCCCCAAATTGACGCACCAGCAAGTAAAGTTGAAATTTAAGAAGGAAGAACGTCAAAATCAATATGGCTTTCTGAAGCTTTGGCCAGCCGTGCAAAAGGTGACAAATCTCCTGCTTCTTCATCTATTTTCCTTCTCTTTCTGTAGCTATCAGAGAAATAAGGAATTTCTGATATAGCAAATGATCACAACCACCTTCACCATTCTCTCAGCCATTATCAATGTCTGCTCATTTTGCAAGTAATTTCTTTGACCACTTTGCCTTGGAGTAGAGTTTGTTGTTATTTTCACACCACTCCACTAATTTCTTTTTCTCTATTTTTGGTGCGAATTCTTTCGTTTTGGGTTTGGGAGGTTGGTGTGGGTGGTTGGAGCAATTTATTTGCTTAACGTTACCATCGGAATTTGTTCGCAGCCACAACAGGGAAGCAGTCAGGAATGAAAAGCTTGGATAAGTAAAGGTGAGAGTCTTCTTATTTCCACTTTAGTCGATCAACTCTTGAGAAAAGAGCGCCCCTACTGTCGATCTCTTATTCTAGTGTCTCCCCTGCCACTGTCGACTTCTTTCTGTCTCTCGTACTAGAGTGCTATCTTCTTATCTCTTAGTTCTGATGCAAATATAGAATCCTCGCTCTTGAATCTTTGTGCATGAAGATGTGTATAAGATCAGTGCTCGACCTGTTTCTTTGTGCATAAGCATAGCTCCGCATTGGAATGGTTTCACGCTGCTCTTTTCCCTTGGTATCAGTCATTCTTTCTGGTGCTGGAAAGAAGATGCCAGATTTGCAACTTCTCTTGTCGGCAATCATCACTCGAAATGGTTCCCATTCTCTATCAGACTAGAATTTTGCTTATCCAAAAAAGTCAAGGGTTCCCTGGCATAAGACATGTTGGAGAGTCTTCTTTGCAATGTTAGCTATTGACCTGTCGATACGCAACATTCCCCATAGACACCACAGCAAAATTGTTCCAATTTTGTATTGTGTTATTCCTGCAGATCATTCTCATTTCGAATAGGTGATTGAGCCTCTCCGAGTTGCTGCTCAAGGCAGGGAATGAATCGAGCAAAGATGTTTCAGCTAGCACGATGGCTGAGGAAGAAGATGGGGAGTCATCACCTGAAATTACTGTATGTGACGATGGAAAAACCCGTGAGTGTGCATGACTATCTAACTGAACTTGTGGACAGATAGGTCCAGTGACTGTCTTGATTTGACAGCTCAACCTATTCTAGTGGTGTGTCCACCTTTCGAGTGGTTGCTGATATCTTGATGGGAAAAACAGTATAACTGTATCAAATGTTGCCACAAAATCACACATCAGATGCTGAGTGTGACCATTTAAAAGTTGAGGGTTAAAGTTTGTTCCTCACGCTGTAGATGTTTTATATTTTAAGGATGAAATTTATCTTTCGTAAGGTGGGTGAGCAGCATAGTGTTATTGTACCACTGACTTCATACATTCTATTCCATGATCAAAGACCCCCAAATCAGTTTAAACAGGTGAACACTCAGTCAGTCTTATTAAGACCTGCAACGTGTCATCTAGTCAATCTTGATAAATTACTGCGCGAAACCCAGTATCATAATACTTGGAACATTAACGTGAAACATTCATCTTAAGTGGTGGCGCCCCTAGCAATTGGCTGTTGAGACCACAGAGCTAGTTCATATATGGATGCTGTTTGGGCTACTGTTCTATCTTAATAAAGCAGGCTGTTCTTCTTGGCTTGCAGGAGGAAGCAGAAAAGCCAGAGAAAGATGCGGAATAGGGGATGGAGATGGTAAACGTGATGACCAGATCCACGATTCTTTGAAGTCAGATGAAAGTGATGGTGATCCTTTCAATTGCCTGAGTTCGTACAAAAGTGAATTCTAATCATTTGGGCTGTCGCTAACTGTACTTGTTGGTGGAACTTTGCTCGATACGTGGAGCAGCTCGCTTCTGTCTGCATATTATCATAGTTTTACCAATTACTTTGACTTGATCGAAGGAGTTCTTTTTATCGCTGTTATTCAGAGTATATGATCTTAGTTTGCTAATGAAGAAGCGATAGTTTGGTCTAGCGATCTTCTTAAACGCCGCTCAGTATTTGCCTACCTAATTCCCTCTCTCATGTATTTCATGCATTTTGGCTAATGACAGCCTTATGCAACCGTGTCGGATTCGCCAACTGTTTTCGAGCAGCCAAAGGTATTTGCCGTCCTGGATACAACTTAGCTTCTTATTATGTTTTGACTTGGCTTTGTGAATGGAGGCTGTCTGTTTTTATGGCTACCAAGGAAACTTGTTGCCCCTCATTGTTCAAGCGTGTCGAAGATGCGATACTGATTTCGGTCGACCCTCAACAACATCGACCAGACCGAACCATTAGCATTTTCGTCTTGAATTACTTCATCAAACTCACACCAGACATCGAGCTTGGATCGTCACGGCGTTTCTGCTTTCTGTTCGACACCTGAAGAACATTCTGATTGCGTTGGCAAAGCGTCGGAAGCGTGTTCACGCACTCAGGCTGGTGAAGTCGTTCATCTGAATTTCATATTAGAAAAGAGGAGAGCTTCCCTGGGTCGTGATGCGGTTGAAACGACGTCTGACATTTCCTCAAGGTTTCAGGAAAATTCCTGGGACTGTTCAAGATGCCCTTTCGCCATCACAGTGACGAACGACGCTAAACAAGAATTAAAGGGGTTCCATGGTTAAAGCATGCGTTCTTGCTGACGCCATCGAAAAGTACGTCAAACTTGCAGATGAAGCTGTCAGATAGGGTCTGCAAATATTTGTGATGGATACGAAGAACTTTGCGTGTCAAATTGAGTAATTTGAAAGGAAAAGAACCAAAGACAAGAATAATTCAAGGTACGTAGAATTATATGTGTTTATGGTTAAAGGCGGTCTAGTTTATAGAAAATCTAATGGGACTGATTGGGAATCGAGAAACTTTAAAAACAATTGAGTTTCTTTATTTTTTTTAATTATTTTGATAAAGTTGAGTAAAGATTAAAACTTTAGAAATTTAAATTGAGTTTTATTTAAAAAAAATTTACATCTTTATTTTTATTAAAATATAAAAAAAATTATTAGTTCGGTTGATCCAGTCCGACCCTCCTAAGAATCGGGAACCGGATCGCAAAACTGGAGACCGGACCAACACTTCAAGTCCAGTTCGGTTCCTGGCCAATCCCGATAGTTCTCGGTTTAGGCGGTTCAAATTACTCATCCCTACGTAATATACACTGAAAAGTCACTCTGTTGTTGTGCTAGTCTCCCCCGAGGAATAGTTGAGGTGCGCGCAAACTGGCCCAGACACCTCGGTTATAAAAAAAGAAGAAAATAGGTTCGATGTTTCGATAAAACACGATAGTACATAATCTAATCCAAATGAACTGGCTTGTAACGTCGATTGGATTAAGGAGGAGGGATTTGATTCTGTTTGCTGCTGCCAATAATTTGCAAGAAAAGGAGATCTTGCGTTTGACCAGGTAAATTTTGTAACGTTGAATCTTTGTTTCCCCTATAGTTGATGCAATTTGAGGAGAATCGTGCCAAATTTTAAGTTACAGTACTGATGTGATGGACACGTCAGTAATTCTTTTTTTTTTTTCAAATGTACTACCGCCCTCATGTCAGCATTTCGTTGAGAAATTAGATAAATTTGATTAAAATGCATCAATTGCAGCGATACTAAAAAAGTAATGCGTAGGTAAGATCAATTGCTCCGCAACTTTTTCTGGACTCGAAAATGACACGCATCCAAGTGATGAAAAAGAAAAAAAAATTGAGTTGCCATTGCTACATAATTAGATAGGTGACATGTACCTTTAATATAAAATTTGCAATTGAATTCTTCCACCTATCAATCATGAAACTGGATTGCCTACAGTAAGCCTGCACTACTGCAGGCAATCTTGGCCCTTCATTGGAGGGGCCATCAATGGAGGGCCAAGATCACCCGCAGTAGTATTGCACTATTATAGGCGATCTGTTTTGATAAGCTATCCATTGGACCTAGTAAACAATCTTTTTCTTTTTCCATGGACAAAAAAGGAGAGGCTGAGGTTTTTTTAGGGCATCTAAGAAAATTCAATTTTTGGCAGTCCAATTTTGGAAAAAAGGAAGAAATTAAGGCTACGTTCATTTCACGGAAAATATAGCATTTTTGGAAATATTTTTCCAAGAAATCATTTTCCTAGAAAATGAAAATATTTTCCGATGTTCGTTTGTCAAAAGTCACCACCTTACCAGCCTCGTGCGAGGTCAAGGCACGTTGTTAAAGGCCGCCATATTTAAAGGTAAACAAAGAACACAAAAATTATTATCTCCTTTCAAAAAACGGAAAATATTTTCCCCACTTATGAAGGTGTTTTTATTATTGGTGGAAAAATTTTCCTTGACTATTTTATTTTCCATGAAACGAACGCCGGAAAATTCGGAAATTATTTTACTGGAAATTATTTTTCGTGAAACGAACTAAGCCTAAGAAAAAAAGGGACCACAGGAGCTGAATGCTAACCAAAACGGTCAGACAAATATTTGTGATGGATAGGAAGAACTTGCATGCGTTATTGTTGACGCCATCGAAAAGTACGTCAAACTTGCAAATGAAGCGGTCATATAGGGTCTGCAAATATTTGTGATGGATAGGAAGAACTTGCGTGTCAAATTGAGTAATTTGAAAGGAAAAAAAACCAAAGACAAGAATAATTCAGGGTACGTAGAATTATATGTGTTCATGGTTAAGGGCGATCTGGTTTATTGAAAATCTAATGAGATCGATTGGAAATCGAGAACCTTAAAAAAATTGATTTTCTTTATTTTTTTAATTATTTTGGTAATGTTGAGTAAAGATTAAAATTTTAGAAATTTATATTGAGTTTTTTAAAATTTTTTACATCTTTATTTTTTATTAAAAATATAAAAAAATTTATTGGTTCGGTTGATCCAGTTCGAGCCTCCTAAGAATCGGGAATCGGATCGCCTAGATACCGATTCCACTTTTGGGAACCGGAGACCGGATCCACACTTTAAGTCCAGTTCGGTTCCTGGCCGATCCAGATATTTCTCGGTTTGGGCGGTCCAAATTACTCACCCCTACGTAGTATACACCAAAAAGTCACTCCAACTTGCGGGCAATCTTAAAGTAAACAAAGAACACGGAAATGTTTTCCCCTTTCAAAAAACGGAAAACATTTTCCCCACTTTTGAAGGTGTTTTTATCATTGGTGGAAAATATTTTCCTTGACTATTTTATTTTCTATGAAATGAACGCCGGAAAATTCGAAAAATATTTTCATGGAGATTATTTTACATTGACATGTCTTTAGCCACAAGTCTTACTAGGCTCCCAAGAGCTTCCGGTGGATCAAGGTAAGCCTCAAGCTTGCCTCTAGATACTACGAGCTCGCTGTCAAAAGCCGTCGGCTCGCCGGCCTCAGGCGAGGTCGATGTACGTTACTAGAGACCACAATATTTAAAGGTAAATAAAGAAAGCGGAAAAATATTTTCTGCTTTCCCCACTTTTAGAGGTGTTTTTTCTATTAGTGGAAAATATTTTCCATAATTACTTTGTTTTCTATTAAACGAACGTCGGAAAATTTGAAAAAAAAAATTTGGAAGTTATTTTTTGTGAAACAAACGGAGCCTAAGAAAATTCAATTTTTGGTAGTCTAATTTTGGAAAAAAAAAAGAAGAAGAGAAATTGGGAAGAAAAAAAAAGGGACCACCAGGAGCTGAATGCTGACCAAAACGTGTACAAAATTTTTCGCTTCTTGTGGAGCACCTTCGACTTGACTTGGAGGACACGTTGTGGACTTAACGTCTCTGCTTTAAGCAAACTTTGGCATAGATTCTTCATATGTTCCTCGTTTTGGAATCTCAACCTATGTTTATGCATCAAGACAAAAAGTAAATGGACCGTTAAAAAGAAGACAAAAACAAAAGAGAATCGGATCGTGTCGTTCCAAATGGACTCCCTTTCCGTGCTTATAGGTTGGCACGATCCTTCTCCGGTGGTCCATTTGAAATGTGATCTGCAAAAGGCAAAAATACATAAAGGGTGAAAATCGAAAGGGTCCGATTAATTCGGAGAAACAATTGGGAATACGTATTGGATGAAGCGTGGGATCTTGTGTTCGGTCTCTATTTTCCACGGTCATGAGTAGGGACGTCAAATAGATGGGTCGAGTCAGGTTAAAAATGATCCGATCCATATTGACCTATTTTCCATACAATACAATGTTAGAGATTTGATACTTACCAAACTCGACTCGCATTGTTAAAACACTTATATATTTAACCAAGTCCAAGAAAATTTGTGTCATTTTAAAAAAAATGTTTTGTCAAAATAATTTTATGTAATATGATTTATTTGATAATATTTTAAGTTTTTTTTTTAAATTTTAATTATCTTTTTGTAAAAGAATATATTTTGATTTTTTTTCTTTTTCGTCTTCAAATCGCCGAAGTCTAGTGAGCTCATCCCTCACCTCTTGGTGGCGACCAACTTAGAAAGAGTGAAAAATGAGAAAAAAAAAAGAAAACAAGGGGAAAATAAAAATAATCAAAATTTTATTTTTAAAAAATAAAAAATAATTAGAATATCAAAATTTAGTAAAAAAGTAGCTTGTTAATAACATTTAAATTGATTTTTTAATAACACTTACCTATTTTTGATCCATTTAAAACTCATTTAAGACGCATTCAGTTATTAAGTGATCTATTTAAGACCTATTTAACTTTTTAAGTTATCACATTTATATCATACATTATCTAACATGAGTTAAAATATGGATTTTTTTACCCATTTTGCCACATCTAATCGTGAGGATCAAGCCGAGAAGAATTCCTCGAGTCTTTTTAGTTTACGTTGTGGATGTCTTGTCTATAATTCGAACATAGAAGCGTCAAGTTCAATTCCTATAAAAAGAACGCGGTGGACTTTACCGTCTTATCACAATAAAAGAGCAATAGTGATAGATATGTCGACATTCTTTTTGGGTCATCTTCATGAGCACGGATCATGTCGTCCTAAGCGAACAGTCAAGGGTCTCATGCTCTTATTTCGAAATATTATTCATTAATATATCATGAGACAAATATAAAGTTAAAGCGGGAATAATTGGACAATTCCGGATGCCTTAAAAGACGAACAGTTACAAAATGCAATTGGCTATGACCTGTCAAAGCTACTTTATTTAGGGTCATTCGAGCTTGTGAAAGAGAACAATCTTCTCCTTGTGCGGAAAAGATTGTGAAAGAGATTTGATTTGGTGCGAGAAGAGCGGTGTAAACATGGAAACTGTTTCGTTTTTAGAAGTAAATCACATTTTTGTCTTTATCGTGGTATAATCAGAAAAGTGAGATTATCTTCGCTTTCTCACTACTTTTAAGCGAATCTTAATCTTACCCTTTTGGCACAACAAATTGATTTCGTCGGTGATTACATAATGTGAATGCAAAAGGATGGCTCCGGCGGACCGACTTTTAAACAACAAATTAAGTTTGATAGTCAGCTAATGTCTAAGAGTTATCAGCCATCTTCTTCTCTTTAACTTGCAACACTTCTTATCATATTTCTTGAGTAACAACAATATAATTTTTTTTTTTGTTGACAAGTGCCTTCAAAACACATGTTAAGTATGCTCAATTCGAAATATCTCAATGGATTTCGTTCACGAAAACTCCATTAAGAATTATGTTATTTGCAATACTTCATTCCTCACGTGTTATGATTAATTAGTGCGTTGAAAATAGAAACATTTTTTGATATTTTGTTCGTGTACAACTTCATTTCAATCTCGAAGATAATGACCGATCATAACACAAGAAAAATAGTACGTCGAAAACCCGTACATGTTCCTCATCCTCTTGTTCGATAGCTCGTTGACAAAGCCCGTTAAACATTCGATCATGCAGCCGAGAAAAATCATTAAATTTATTTCTCTCGGAAAAAAAAAGATATATTCCTCCCAATTGCCAACTGGCCACGCGGCACGTGCATGGGGCGTGACCACGAGAGGCGATGGCAACCCCCTCCTCGGTGCTATTAAATTCTCACCGAGCAGTGACCGAATCATTACCCAATCATCCACAACACGTCAAAACCAAAACCCCGCGCCTGTGCGCTGTGCGCTATGCGCTATGCGCGAGGTCAACCGCGCTCCACCCACCGCCGGCACTCACGGCAACCTCGGTGCAACCTCCACGTGTCGCTCCCTCATTCGCCTCCCGTGGACCCCACCGTGAGCTCTCTCTCTCACCTACAACACCTTCTTCTCTGACTTTCTCTCTCCTCCCTCTGTCCCTCTCCTCAGATCTGTTTTCTCCCTCTCTCGGCCGACGAAAAACGGCCATAAAAATATCTCTCTCTCTCTTCTTTATTTTTCTTTGGTTTAAATTATTTTTTAGGAGATAATTTATCCATCAGCTTCGTCATCGCCGACGGCGGAGGAGGAAGGCGGAGAAGCCGCAGATCCGTCGGGAGATTGGGGAAAAAAGATCCGCCGCTCGCGCGAATCGCGCATTTATGGTCGCCAGATCTTCCTCGTGATCCCCGCGCGATTCGAGCAAACGCGTTGCGGAGGTGAAGTGACGGCGTTTCTCGGTACGTCGCTGAGGCATGCGATGCGCTCGCTGGTTTTTCTTCCTTTTGCGCTCTGAGCTGCTCGGGTTCGGCGTCTTCTGGGGGTTCCGGATTTCTAGGGTTTTCTGATGAGGGCTTGGCTTGGTTTCGATTGAGCTCGTGCGGCTGTGGAATTGATCTTGGGCGTTTCTTTTGGTCGCAGGGTGATCTTTGCCATTGGAAGATGTCGGGCCCACTGGATCGATTCGCGAGGCCTTGTGAGTAGTACAATTCTTGCGATTTTCGAGCTCCTGTTCGATTTGTTTTGGTTTCTGTTATTGTGGTGATTGTTGTTTGCTGAACAGGGACGGGGGGGTTTCGGGATGGTGTGTGACTGCGTGTGTTCGTTTGGTGGGTTAGCGCTCTAGGGCATCGGTGATGATTTGGTGGCTTTAATTGTGCTGCATTTGAGAGAAAAGAAGGGAATGCTTTCTCATGACTGACGTTTTTTGTAATTTTGGTGCGGTTATAGTATCACGCACTCTGGTTTTTGACCTTTATTAGGCTGAAGAGAACGAATGTGGTTTTAGTTTTTGAAAGCTTTCACTAGATCGTTGCTGCCTGTGTGGTTGCATGTTTTCTTTCCCTGTGCTTTTACTTTTGAAGGGGTTGGAATTTGAGGATGTTTCATTTTTGTGGTTTTACAAAAGATCGCGTCACCGAGTGTTGGGGTTGGTTCTGCTCGTTTTGTGGAGTCAATTGTTTGATCCTCTAGTTGGATTAACACCAAGCACCCAGAAGTGTCCAGTCTTTGGAACTATGCTTTGCTGCAGTTAATTCATTCTTTATAGCTGGTGCTGGGTCTGGCTTTTCTAGTGTCAGTAAAGAGTCTTAACCTGTATGTAAAATGACTATCTCATGTCAGGCTTTGAGGGATTTTCTGGTAGTGATGAAAAAAGAGAGAGGAAATCTGACTTTGAGAACTCTGAAGATGAGAGGAGGACTAGAATTGGTTCCCTCAAGAAGAAGGCGATAAATGCGTCCACAAAGTTCAAACATTCCTTGAAGAAAAAGAGCAGTAGAAGGAAAAGTGATGGTAGAGTTAGCTCTGTTTCCATTGAGGATGTTCGGGATGTAGAAGAGCTGCAGGCAGTTGATGCATTTCGTCAGGCACTGATCTTGGATGAATTGCTGCCGGAGAAGCATGATGATTATCACATGATGCTACGGTATTTCTGTTTGTCCTTTATATGCGTTTTTGGATGCAAATGATTTATGCTGTTTAACCATTTCACCATTTCATCTGTGTGTTGAGCTGATAAATAACCAGATCTGGCTTTTCATTCATTTCTGCCGGTGCTTTCTATCTGATTGGACGGTGCTGTTTTTGTCGGTCCTGAAATAGGTGTCGGTGACTTAGCCAACTCATTATAGGTCCTTCTGTTTTCTCTCCCGACATTTGGCTGCAATTTGGTTCTCTCGGTATTTAGAAGCACTTCCTTTTAACGAGATTCTGGCTCTAGTCAGTTAGATTCCTATAAACTTATGACATCTTCATATGGTTTTACGGTTCATCTACTTGCTGGTTAAGATGCTTGTGTCACAGCGTACACTTTGCAAAAAATCAAATCTTTGAAAATACATACTGTACTAGACATGTGCAAGATTCCTGTTCTTTATTCACTTTTGGCCTTTTTCCTTTTCTTGTGGCTCTCGCAGTGCTAATTATGCTTAGCGCTAAACACCTGATATCTTTGAAAATGTACAAACTTTGACATGTAGATTTCTATGTAGTTTTCCTAAGTATTTGGAGATTCGTTTCTTTTTTAAGTAAAGCAAGTTTTCTGCAACCAAACAGGCCTTGACAGTTCATGCCTAAATTGGATGAACATATTGATAAGTCTTCAGCGAAAATCTTGTGGATAGCTGTCTTAGGTCCTTTCTGTATAGCGATTTTTCCTTTTCTGCTTTGGTCCTTCTGCATGTGCCAAACTTATTTGTTCTTTCTGAATGTGTAGAAAATGCTAATACTTACCTAATATAAGCCATGGCATTTTGTTTGTGGGAATGCTCTTTGGCATATCTTTGCGGTTCTACAGAATCGGCCTGCTATGCATTGCATTTTCATTCTCACATTCTTTGTACATGTTGGAATCTTTTAGATTCTTGAAGGCAAGAAAATTTGACATTGAAAAGGCAAAGCACATGTGGGCTGACATGCTTCAGTGGAGAAAGGATTTTGGTGTTGACACTATTACGGAGGTAATTTTAAGTTGACAGTTACTGATATGATTACTTGACTACCTCGACATAGTGGTTTTTGATCTTCACTGTACACCAAATGATGTATGTTTTCAGGATTTTGAATTTAAAGAGTTAGATGAAGTTCTGAAGTATTATCCTCATGGATATCATGGTGTGGATAAAGAGGGAAGACCAGTTTACATTGAAAGACTGGGAAAAGTTGATCCTGCCAAGCTTATGCAAGTCACGACTCTTGATCGATATATTAGATATCACGTGCAAGAATTTGAGAGAAGCTTTGTTGTGAAGTTTCCAGCTTGTACGATAGCTGCAAAGAGGCACATAGATTCGAGCACAACCATTTTAGACGTGCAAGGCGTGGTATGTTAAGTTGTCATTAATTATGTTATATATTAATGGTGTACGTATGGTGCATTTCATGATTCATTCTCTACATTTTCCTCCATGATTGTTCAGGGCCTTAAGAACTTCACTAAATCAGCACGAGAACTCATTATGCGACTTCAGAAGATTGATAGTGACAACTATCCAGAGGTACGTATCTCAATATTCATTAAATTCTAATTTCGCATAATTTTGTGGTGTGTATATTGCAAAAATAATTATGACGTTGCTTGATTCTTATTTTCTTGGAACCTCAATTGCTGCAGACTCTCTTCCAAATGTTCATCATCAATGCTGGTCCTGGATTTAAGCTGCTGTGGAACACTGTTAAGTCATTTCTGGATCCCAAAACTACGAGCAAGATACATGTACGCTGTATTTCTTTCTTCCAGCTTTTCAGCGTGTGTCAATTTTTTTCCTTCTTTATTCTAAACTTTTTGGGAAATTGTAGGTTCTTGGAAACAAGTATCAGAGCAAGTTGCTTGAGATAATTGATGCCAGGTAAGCATAGGCCTGAACTGTTAAACCTGGTGTAAGCAACCACATGCGCACAAAATGGTTTTCACACTTCTTATTTTTCTGACTTCCTATTGTATGTTTCTGCCATCTTATATGCTTAATTTCCTTATGCACAGTGAGTTACCAGAATTTCTAGGTGGCACCTGCACCTGTGCTGATCAGGGTGGTTGTCTTCGATCTGACAAGGGGCCATGGAAAAACCCGGATTTGTTAAAGGTATATATATAATGGTGTAAGTCCTTTGTCATCTGAAGCTTTAAGCTGCATGCTTTGCTTTAATTTATATGGTGAGGCCTCATGTAGTGACTCTTTGCAGGTGGTTTTAAGTGGTGAAGCACGACGAGCCAGGCAGGTTGTTAAGGTTCTGAATAGTGAAGGGAAGGTCATTGCTTATGCTAAGCCACGGTTTCCGATGGTTAGTTCTTTTCTATGACTATTCTGCCTTAAATATATGCATGAGAATTCCAAGGATGTCGCAGCTATGTGTGAAACAGTGTATTTGACATGGGTATGTGCTTATTTTGCATCTCTGCCCTTTGTTATTATGAATACCGATGTGTTAAATTATATAAAAGCTTTTGATAATTGAATGCGTAGGCCCATGGATTTGGTTGTTAAGAGATAACGTCCAGGTAAAGAGTCTTATTTTCTTTTATTATTAATATTCTTTTTTTTGGGGGAGCGGTGGGAGGTGGGGGGATTCATCTTAGCAGTGTGGTCACATTTAGTACAACAAGTCATGGTCAAAATCTGTGCTTCTGTGCTAAAGGTTTTTGATAAGTCTGAGCAACCTCTACTTAGCTTTTACACTTTTTTGGCTGAGTTTAGAAGGATTGGCCTATTAACATAAGCAGAATGTCCTGCTTTTTTATCTGGCCTAGACAATGATGAATGCATTAAGGATCAGCGTAAATTTTTTTGCTAGCAGAGAGTATAATTTTCCTTCCTTTGATCTGGTTCAGGTTAAAGGAAGTGATACATCGACTGCTGAATCGGGCTCTGAAGCTGAAGATATTGCTTCCCCAAAAGCAATGAAGAGTTACTCTCATCTTCGGTTGACTCCTGTTCGAGAAGAAGTGAGTTTTAACTGCTATAATTATGCAATTAAGTAATTTTTAGCTGCTGTATTGGTTTCACTTGTATCCATAGAGCTATTCGTGAAATTTTTTATGAATCTAATATTTCCCACTGAGTTGCCTCTTTTGTTTTCTGATGTGTTGTAAATTACCAAGTTGTATATTATTGTATCTTGAATTGCTGGATTTTCAAGAGTAGCTGTACTTTTGGATTCTGGCTTCCATTTACAATGGGTTTCATATGTGTAGGCTAAGGCAAATGGAAGGGCAAGCTATGTTGGAACATTCTCAGGGTATGATGAATATGTGCCCATGGTTGATAAGGCAGTTGATGCTGGTTGGAAGAAACAATCAACCCTTCAGAGGCCTTTTGCTTCTAAAGGTTAGCATGTCTGCTCTCCTTCTTATGTAACCCCAGTGACCAAGACAAAAAAAAAAAAAAAAAGGAGAAGAAAGAGTACTAATTGAGGGCAAACTAACAACTGGCCATTCCTTCTCATACTATGTAAGACGAGTTAGACTTAGATTATGAGACACAGGTGCTGGGTAAACTGCACTTTTAAAGATACTGGTTCATTGCTTCCGTCACCTAGTGTATCCTGGCAGTGGGTATTTCTTGTTAGAATCCTTGTTATGGATGATAAACACAGTTGCAAGGGCTCAAAGGTGTGCCTACTCAAGGAAAATAAAATCTCAGGAACTATATATGATTTTCTCGTTGTTTTTAAGTAGTAGTAAATTATAGTTCTGCTTCTCAATCGTCTTCGACCCATGGAGACCACGAGCTGGTGGTAACCTACTACTTCAGAAGATTCCTGTTCTTGACGTACGCTTTTAGGAATGAAATCTATCCTCATAGCTGAGGACTTACCACTAGGCAGGTTGTGAATTCTTTAAGTTCGCCATTAGCATGTCAAGCATGTATTGTTGTTAATAATGCTGACCAATCTGTGATTTACAATCACTTCTCTTCCAAGTATTTCAGGGTTTTGTTTGATAAGATTAAGTACGATCTGACTTACCCATGATTCAGGGACTGTAGCCCAGCCTGACCCTCCAAAGACACCAGAAGGACTTCGTGCTCGGATTTTGTTGGCTTTTATGGCCTTCTTCATGACTGTTTTTGCTTTCCTCCAATCAATTACATTCCAAGTTACTAAGAAGCTTCCCAGCACACCACTTGATGTTGACAATAAAATGTCCAAAGTTGCTCCTGACAGTACTCAGAAGGAAGAGTTCCGCCCCCCATCACCTACTCCGGCATTTACTGAGGCAGATCTCCTCTCCTCTGTGCTGAAAAGACTGGGTGAGGTGGAGGAGAAGGTTGATACACTTAGAGCGAAGCCATCTGAAATGCCCTATGAGAAAGAGGAATTGCTTAATGCTGCTGTTTGCCGTGTTGATGCCTTAGAAGCAGAGCTAATTGCTACTAAAAAGGTATTCTTGTTATGTTTATTAAAGAGTTCACTTCTTTTCTTGCTTGTTCCTTTTTCTTTGGGGGTATTCATTCATGTCTCATCATTATCACGTTGTGTCAATACTTCTCATTATAGCAATATCATACCTTGTCTCTTTACTTTATATAAAGCAGTGGTTTGAAATTCAGGGTTCAATCTTAGGCTGAAGTGAAAAAAGAAAAGAAAAGAAAAGTCATCAACGATTGATGGGTTTTACACTAACAACATAAATCATCATTTGATACTATTAGTTGATTTCTCTTTTGCTTCACGAAGTTTATCCTGCTTGAATATGAAGTCATATGGTGATTGATCCTTGGAATATTTTTTGCATTGTTTCTGTTTAGAAATCTTGCTGTTGGTGTATTGTATGGCATTTAGTTTGCCACCTCACTCTTCTGTCTAGATTGGATCTTACTGATAATGAGAGTATTATTAATATATATATATATATATTCTTTTTTTTTCTTTTTCTTTTTCCTGGTAACAACCCTTAACAGCTGATGCTTGTCCTTTCTTTTGGATGCATCATATTATAGCATCAATCAAATATTAGACATTACAATCATTGCTCAAGTCTTTTTGCTGGAGGGAATTCTTGTATATGTTAAAGCATGTGTGCTTATCCATTCAGCATTCACTGCTCGTAAGCAAGCAAGCATATGTAGTGTCTTCTATAGCGTAAAACAGTAAAAGAAGAGTCCAGTGTACAGATTATTAGTTGTTTTTATCCTTGAATGATAATCACTTATTTTTTTAATCTCAGATTTGTTAAATTATCATTTCTGTCCTGGATTTTTTTTTTTTTAAATCTAGAAATTGCTCCAGGTAAGAATTCAAACATCTTCTATTGGCTAAGCATTACAAATTTATGGAGTAATGAAAACTATATTTTGATGTACGTCTTACTTGACATTTTAGACATTTGCCCTCAGACGTAAATGGGCGCATGTAGTTCCCGCACCTTTGCTCTTCAGCTTTTGCAATTTCCCAAATCCTTATTGTGCGCGTGGCTTATAATTGCACAGGTTGAAAGATCAAAGCTTCCTGGGTATCTCAAATGCGAGTTTTCTGACAACTGTCCCTTTTCTGTTGTTTGCTTCACTTTTCTTACAGGCTCTATATGAGGCTTTGATTAAGCAAGAGGAATTGCTTGCGTACATGGATCATCAACGAGAGACACAATTTCGGGTATGTCGACGATTTATTTTTGGCTTCCTTTTCTGCGAAGAGACAGATAAAAAAGATGGTACTTACTTGAGCTAACATGAGATTACTGCATGTTGACCAGAAGAAGAAGTTTTGCTGGTAGTGTGTCTTGCTGATTGGGAGAGAGAACCGGGAGATACTTGTTATTCCTCATGGGATGCCTTTTGAACGGTGTTCCACGTATCTTGTGTCGATACTGTGGAGGGGGGGAAGTACCACAAGCGCAAGAAACTGGATTGTCTATGCGCAGAATGTAAGGATCTATGCAGAATTATTGTGCATAAAATGCATCTTTTGATTTGTCCCAGCTCCTTTCCTTACTCGCAACTTGAGGTGAGTAATACTTGAGACGTAATTTCTCTAGAAAATTTAAGCTTCTCTATCTGTTCGTTTGCCGAATTTCGCAATCCGTCTTGGCTAGTCACTCCTTGATTTCCACGCGTAGATTGAAGAGATTGAGGGAAAAGAAAACATACAAAGTTCCAGGCTCTGCATATTGAGTACAGAGTTATAGATTCTTCTTATCGATTATCAGTGCCCGGTAAAAACTTAGTGAGCGTGGATGAAAATAACCATGTGAATTCGACTCCCTGTCAATGATTACCTCCGTGATTGTGTCGGCGCCAAATTCCTTCCTCCGCTGGAACACGTCGGTCCACTTTTGTCTTCTCGATATTGAACATTGGCCTCTGCAAAAATTTGCGTCGTCCCATGAAACATTAATCCCCAGTATCGCCTGTCTTCTGCATAATCTCACTCAAATCAAAATGGCACACCTGAGGACGACGACTATGATAACTGAATATAGAAAGCGACCTTAGTGTGATATTTGATCATCGTGTGTTTCGATGGCAAAAAGCTCTTCCAGGATTAGTACCTGGCCGAAAACTCATCCGCTGCCTATAAAATTCCTCAGCTTCGATGTCTTCACGGCGGAACGGGATGGACATGACCTTGCTGCCTCTTTGGCCCCTGCTGTTTGAGGCAATTTATTGCCACCTTCTTTGGGTAGCCAAACCCGGTTTTCCTCTCATCCTCGGAGAATCTTTTATCGAATTTGTCTCGAGTCCACTCTATGTCCTGGGTGGAAGAAGCGAAAAGAAGACATCCTCAAATGCATCATCAGCAGTACGGGAAAAAATTGAGGTAGACTTCAAACCAATACTTATACGACGATTCCAGGTGATCTAACCCCGCCGCAACATTGCACTTTGTGACATGATAGACACGAACCATCCTCAGGAAGCTGAATGATACTCCATAGTTGAAGAACCTTTTTTGATGATTGAAATGCAAATTCCATGACTTGTCTTACTTTTATTTTCAAAATGTCGGGTCCTAGACATGCCAACCTAAGCCGACTACTTTCTTATGGCATCAGGAGTGTCTTCAAAACTTCAGGCAAAGCGATGACGAATGCGGTGAAAGAATGTGCATCTCATAACTGTTAAGATCATTGTGCCTCTAGTCAGCTGAAGAACATGGAAGGCATATTCTCGATCACCATTTCTATTTCTTTGCCTCTTGTAGAAAAATCATATGATGAGAGAGAACTTGGGAGGTCAGAAGTCACGGTTTTTGCGCAATCAAGACGTGAAAAGTTCACTCATTAAGAAAATCAGCTATAATTCAAACCCAATTCAATCTGCCATCATGATGTATATCCTTTGCCCTAACTAAGCATTCTCTTCAAATTCCATGGGGTTGATCAACTATACCTTGCCACCTTAACTACTGGATACCACGTCGAGAGCCCGAGTGGAATGCAAACTTTGCAAAGCGAATCACATTGCTGGAGGGAAAAAGAAAAACAGACTCCACGAGAAGAACGAGACATACCCGGTTTGAAGGAGCAAACGAGCTGTCCGGAAACGAAAGATATTCATCTGATAGCGCCTGTCACAACCCAGCAAACATTTACAAAACATGGCAGCGCGCCATATCAGAGTTTCATGCGTACCATCTGATCAATGAAGAATGGTGCATGGCAAGCTAATGATCCCCAAGTCATTCAAGAAATCAAAAGATGATCAAGCATGATAAGCTAATGAATCGACGTGAAAGAAGAAGTTTGTCTTACCCTCTGGACAAGAACGCTGAGAATTTTGGGGAGAGGCAAGAGAACAGATTATTATGGCTGTCACCCGAATTAATCTCGCAAATTGGGGCCCTGAGAGAGTAAGGGAAACAGCCTGTGCTAATCAAATCTATTTCATCATATCAACAAGAGAGAGAGAGAGAGAGAGAGAGAGAGAGAGAGCTAAATGCAAGCCACTCCGTTCAAAAGCAACAAACCTCATTCCAATTTCAGAATCAAATTCGACGGATTGGGTCAATCAATTGTATCTTGAGGAGTCGCCACCATTAATTATTATGCGCAGAGAAAAAAGAAGATAGAGATAGCTCCATCTTGTTGTTTTAATCTTATTGCTCCTTCTTTGGAGGATGTCTTTTCTTTTTTCCTTTCAAATTTTTTTTTTAGGTTTTGGGATTGATTCTTGATACTTGAAGGAAGACAGATTCGTTCTTCCTCTTTGATTACTTAATATTATGGTGGAACGAAAAATGTGCTTGCGGTAGGCCAGACTTAGACTCAAGAATTGCTCGCGATAAACCTGTCTAATTGCGAGTCGAGCTTGAGCTACTCAAGTATCTTATAGGTCAAACTCCAGCTCAAGGATTACATAGCTGGACATGCTCGCGAGTCTAATTGAGCTTTTAGTAATTTGTCATGAATGTCCATAGTTATAAAAATTAGACCTGAAAATCTTCAAAATTACATATTATATTTACAATATTGGAGTGTTTTCTAGATTGGGCTCAAGCTCTAGTGCCTTCATAAATGTATTAAAATTGAGCTGAGTCGAGTCGAGTCGAGTCGAGTTAGAGTATATGTTATGGAAAAGTAGATGCAGTGTTCGGAACAAACAAAGTAGCAACAATAATTTTTAAACTGCGTTGAGGAACAACAAAATTGAAGAGCAAAAACCTAGTCAGGTAAGGTTGAGCAAAAACAGGATGGGTAAGTTCTAGACCTGGACCCTGTACCCGACCCTGTTATAACCGCTACTCTTTTTTTGGACCCTGTACCTTACCTTGTTTGCATTGGACCCTGTATCCAACCCACCATGTTTTTCCGGTCCAGTTCAAGGGTTAACTCTGTTTATATTGGAACATATTTTGCAATCACTCATCCTATATGATTTTCCATTTGTCTAAGCAAAAATCATAACATTACATATACATTAGTAACAAACATGGATCTAATATTAGTCTTATTCACACAATACTACATGAAACTTTTCATTTATCTAAAATGATTAACAAATCTTTGGTGCAAACACTTCTCCAAAAGTGAAACCAACATAACTCATCCTTTAAAAATCAGGCGAGCCAATCCATGTGATACAAAATCTCTAATAAAAATCTAAAATTCATATATAAAGAAAAAGCAATAAAAAATCATGCTCTAAAGACATATGCAAAAATTATGATTTAATAAAGTATATTTACTTACAAAATCAGAAACTAAATGAATTTTGTTTTTTTAATAACTTGGTTCAGGGTTCAGGGTAGGTTCTGGACCTAAACCCTGTACCTGATTCTGTTATAACCAGTTCCCCTTTTTTGGATAATGTACCCGACCCTATTTACATTGGACCATAATCCTGAGCCTTGAGCACACGATGGAGTTGAGTTTTGAGTTTGGCACTATACAACTCAATTCGATTCACCATGCACGCCACATCAGCTAGAAATAGAAGCCTACATAGGAGTGACGATATTGATAGGTCATGTTCCTCGAGTTTCTTAATTGGCACATTAAAAAAAGAGTGATAATATGCTTAATAATCATAAGGGAAATCAATGTACAAAAAACTAAAAATCACTTGTTTTGTTATTCATCAAGTGTCCATACGAAGACAGGAGTTGACAAAGTTGATATTAGTTACTTTGGTTTATCTCAAACTAGTGAAATTGCGTAGCATGGAAAAAAAAGAGAGAAAAAAATGAGATAAATATTACTAGAAGTCATAAAACTTGTTGCAATTGTGCAATTGGGTTTTAAAACTTTAAAAATATGCAATTAAGTCCTAAAAATTATTGTGAAAGTACAATAGAGTTTTAAAGAACTTTGAAAAGGTATAATAAAATTACAAGGAAAGTGTAAACAAACTTTCAAAAATATATAAGGCAACTAATTTATAATTATTTATTTTATTTACTTTTTTTCTTTTACTAAGTCTGATGAGGGCAGGGCAAAAGATATTTTGTTTACCAAATTAAAAAATTTGTCAACTATATTTGTTTTGCATAAGTGTTTTAACAATATAATTGTTGTACAAAAACAAAAGAAGTAAGTTTCCCTAGATTTGATTAATTATATATGTATTTTAACAATATAAGTTAGGTCGGACATGAATCATAAATTTATATTACTTAAAAATAGATTAGAATGGATAAATATGTTAATTTGAGTCGGACCATTTCTTACCTGTTAGGCTATTCTTAAGCTTAGATGCGAACCAAATATCCTAATACGGACAAGCCCTCCTAGAAATTCGGGTCGGGTTACTCAGAATAGCGTCAACCCCTCCATATTGACCACGTTTTCTTCTTGTCCTCCAGCCATCCATACGACTAGGTTTAAAGCATGGAAAGAACACATGATTCGTAGACCCTTTGCTCATTCCTCAGCCACTCTGCGCATCCCTTCGCTCCACGAAAATGGCTGCTGCTGCGACCTCCCACCTACTCTCAAACCCCACCCACCGTAGCCAAACCCTAACAAGCCACCCGCTCTCCCAAAACCCAGTTGCCAAAATCCCCATTGTGCCCCTCAATGCCGCCGCCAAGCCCCTGAAGCGCCTCCGTCTACGAGCCGCCGCCGTGTCCGTGAACACGGCTTTGAAGCACTGCTTCTCCAAGTCCCGGGATGGGTTCCTCTACTGCGAGGACGTCAAGGTCCAGGATGTCATGGACGGCGTCGAGAGGAGGCCGTTTTACCTGTACAGCAAGCGGCAGATCACGAGAAATGTGGAGGCTTACAGGGAGGCGTTGGAGGGTTTGGAGGGCGCGGTCATTGGGTACGCGATCAAGGCGAATAATAACTTGAAGATTTTGGAGCATTTGAGAGGTTTGGGTTGCGGGGCGGTGTTGGTCAGTGGAAATGAGCTGAGGTTGGCTCTTCGTGCTGGGTTCGATCCCACCAGGTGAAATATAGTTTTTGCTACTGGTCTTTTGTGTTTGCAATTGGGTATTTGAAATGTGGTTTATTAGATGATTGGAGAATGGATTTGCTTGCGCTTAGATTTGTAGTATAGTTATTTTAGTTTTGACTGTAATGCGGCGAGCATTTATACCTGCAAAGGCAAATTTTTTAGAGAGGAATGGTTAGGAAGCTGGTATCACGTCAGAAATGGGGTGAGAGTAATGCTTTGCTTCCCTGAGTTTTTGCTGGTTGAAAAAGGTTTTATGCAGTGCTATGGAAAATCTTTTGCCTGGTGATCATGCCCAAACTTGTAAATGGTGCGAGAAAAGGGGAAGAAAATACATTAGGCTTAGTAGCTATGGTGCTTTTGTTCCTTTGATAGAAGGAGCTGATGTGTGGGATCAGCTACAATGTGAGCATGGGACGATTCAATGACATGCTTGTGCCAAGAATATTTACTTTTAACATTGAATGCAAGTTCGTTATTGATGGTAATAAGTACCTCATTTATGAAGGAGAAAAGAAGAAATACAGAGAAAAAGGTGAGTAAAGGAGTATCCTTGAGGATCTCAAAAGTTAGATCAGTTACTATGGATGAATCATAGAGTAGACATTCGATTTTATATCATATTGAAGTGACTAATGTGGCAGAGGATTAGGTATCTGCTGATGGTGGAGCTGAAAAAGTCCCTTTGGTGGAAACGTCTAATTCTTAAACAATGTGTCTGTTTGAACAATCATGGTCTTTCATTGCATTCAACAGTAATGGTTGAATACCTTTTTATCAAAACTTAGTACAGCAACACTGCATTGCCCTTTCCAAAAGGTGGATTTTTAAGAGAGGTCTAAAAGGTGTTCAGCTTGCTATTTCATATTTGTCAAATTTTCTGCTGGATTAAATCCTAAGGTCAAGTGGTTCTATTTATCAGTTATCAGCTATATTTTATTGATGCGCTCAACATGTAAGTGTGTTCTGTCTTTGTATCTGAAGAGAATTGTGGGATACTTTTGCTTAGATTGTGTTTCTGCGCAACTGTTTGCAATTTTTGGATGACAAGGTGAATATATTTGTTTGCTTTTTTGGAACTAATGATAGGTGCATTTTTAATGGAAATGGGAAACTCTTGGAAGATTTGGTTCTAGCGGCACAAGAAGGTGTCTTTGTCAACGTTGACAGTGAATTTGACTTGGAGAACATAGTTGCAGCTGCAAGGATAGCAGGCAAGAAGGTTAATGTCCTTCTTCGTATTAATCCAGATGTGGATCCTCAGGTAACTTTTGGTTCTTCCACTCATAACGGCTTGACATTTCATATCTTACATGCTCCTTTATCTGTCCAGCTCATTTTTCCACAGTTGTTTTGTGCAATTCATATGGGTTGTTGCTGGTGCATCACTGGTTCTTTCCTTCTCCTGAATATCTCACACTAATTCTGTGGGGTTTCCTTCAGGTCCATCCATATGTTGCCACGGGAAACAAGAACTCTAAGTTTGGTATTAGGAATGAGAAGCTGCAATGGTTTCTTGATGCTGTAAAGTCACATCCAAACGAGCTGAAGCTTGTGGGAGCCCATTGCCACCTTGGTTCCACAATTACCAAGGTATGGTCTTAATCCTGTCTTGAATCATATTAAAGATTACAGCAGTTGAAGCTGTTATTCTCTAACTATTAGTTTAGCTTTGACTGGTTGTACCTAACTGAGTCTGAGGATCATTTGAATCTCTCTGTACTTGGCATATATGTGTTTTCCCATCTACCTGCCAATTCTAACTTGGCATTCGGCACACTTGTGATATTGAGAGATTCCTTTTTCTTGTACTTCTCAGGTCGACATATTCAGAGATGCTGCAGTGCTCATGGTAAATTATATTGACCTAATTCGTGAGCAAGGATTCGAGGTTAATTATTTGAATATTGGAGGTGGTCTTGGAATAGATTATTACCACACTGGTGCTGTCCTTCCTACGCCCAGAGATCTCATTGACACTGTGAGGATCATACCTTCAATTCTTCATGTCATGTGTGGATTCTCGATGCTAATGGAGGCTCGATATGGATTAATTTATGTTGAGGCAACAAAACCTTGACGTATTTGGTTTGAAAGACTTGCGATCATTATTTTGAACTGATAATAATTTGTTCATGCTACTTTTTTGATGATCCCAACATGTTTAGGTGTTTCCAACACTTAATAGGTGTCATTACAGTGATTTATGTAGAGATTACTTACGAGAATAAAGTTGTTCAGAATATCTTATTTAAAAGGGTTGCTACTCTAATTGTAGTAAAACAAATCTGCCGATTGTTGATTTCACTGTCTTCTCAATGCACTGAACTTCCATCTGCTTATGATTGAATGCAGGTCCGTGAACTGGTCCTTTCACGGAATCTTAAGCTCATTATTGAACCAGGACGATCACTAATTGCAAATACTTGCTGTTTGGTTAATCGTGTAACTGGAGTTAAAACAAATGGAACAAAGAATTTCATTGTTATTGATGGTAGCATGGCAGAACTCATCCGTCCGAGTCTTTACGATGCTTATCAGGTTAGCATATCTTCATGCATGCTTCTGAAACATATTTTAATGACTTAGCTAATGTTTTGAGTTTTCTTTGTTGTTGTTTATTCATATAACAGAAAGAATAGTAAATTTGAGTAAATTTGTCTCTCACCATCATACATTACTTTTGCCTTTGTTCAATGTTAAAAAGCCTGGTTTAAGCCTTGATCCTTATATTTTCACCATCAATTTTTTTAAGGTGTAGCAGAAAAACTTTACTTTTGGTCGTTCAAAATAAAAGTTTCAGTGAGGGGATCACAATAGTGGCGGAGCATAGCTAGTCTTGGCATTGTTTTTGCTAGGAAGATGAAATTTATGTTACTTCAATTACAGTCAAACTTCTCATTCCTTCCTATAGATCATTTCTTGTAGAAACTTTTTCATTATTTTTATTGGGGTTTCAGGGCGTGAGGGGCTTCGTGAAGTAGAAAACCCATATATTCGCTTTTGTTTTTGTCATTGCGTAGGTGACAGAACGTAACAATATTACTTGCTTCCTCAGATGCAAGATTGACCTTTAATGCTGGTTGCAGCACATAGAGTTGATCTCTCCTACACCACCTGATGCTGATGTTTCAACCTTCGATGTGGTGGGTCCAGTGTGCGAGTCTGCAGATTTCTTGGGGAAGGACAGAGAACTTCCAACACCCGCTAAGGTTATTTTTAGTTTTTCCTGCTTTATGGTCTGTTCAATGAATAGCATCAGGTTTTTGATCAAGACTATTGTTTTTGTGCAGGGAACGGGACTCGTTGTCCATGATGCAGGTGCATACTGCATGAGTATGGCCTCGACTTACAATCTCAAGATGCGGCCCCCTGAGTATTGGGTATGCGCCCCTTGCTAATACCTGCTTTGGAAAATTTTTGTCATAATCCTCTGTTTCTCCTGGACTTTGCTTGGAAAATTTTCATGGACACCCTTTGAGTTTCTTAACCTGTGCTAATCAACCAAGTATAAGATTAAGTGTGCTTAACTTTACATTCCTTTTACCAGAAAAAAATAAAATAAAATGAAGTGGGTTTCAATGGTGTACTCTCTTCCCTACAGAAATCACTTTACTAGCAGTATCCACTCTAAAGAAAGGAAAGGCGACTATCAGGAATAAAGAAGCATTGCTGGTGAAAAACCAGAAGAAATGCTCTTTTGCAGAAGATTTTGTCTGATCTGATTTTTTTCCACTGACAAAGAAATCTTAGTTGCACAGAACTGTTTCAAACATCAGGGGGAAAAGAAACCCTGATATATAACTAAACCCAAAACTGGCAAGACAACGATGCGAACAAGAGATTAGAGCATGACACCATAAGTGCTTACAAGCGACTAAAGTTGAAGATGGGTAATTCAGATCCATCAAGTAGTCTTTCGTTCTATTGTATTCTAAATGCACTACCCAAGACTTGAGGGTTTTAGCAGTTAGTACTCAAGGATTTTTGGTTTTTATGAATATGGAAGCAGTCTGCCCTCAAACCATGTAGAAGTGTAATGTTCTCAAAACAAAGAACATAAAAAAATCAATTGATCGAATGACTTTTACCCTTGACAGGGCTTCTAGGTTTGCCATAGCGACTTGAAACTGTAACATGGTTCTCTTACCATGGATGGTGTCGTCATCTTTTCCTCAACGTCAATCTCCTTTTCACCTATACAATGATTCTTCTTTTCTTTTTGGCCAGAACTTTTTTGTTGGATCTTTTGTTGGTAATCACTGTTTAACGACTTATATATCTGCTTGAGATTGCCTGTGAAATCATCGCTGTGCCAGATTGGCATTACATTGACAGGCTTTAACCTTTGGAAATTACGTTCGGCATTGCAGGTTGAAGAAGATGGGTCGATCCGCAAAATCCGTCATGGCGAGACTTTCGAAGACCATTTGCGGTTCTTTGAGGGCCTCTGAGCACAAACGTACATGCCAGTGGAAGTACCACGGCGTCTAGATCCGCCAAAGATGGAGTATTGGCATTTCTTTTTGTAGATTGTCATTTCTCTTAGTTTAATTTTGCTGCTGCTTCTTTGTTAGATTGTCATTTTTAGGGGCTCATTCTTGATCATTGAAGGAAGAAACTCCGTTCTTTCTTTTTATTTACTTAATGTTTTGGTGGGAGGAAAAAGTGTGTTTGGCGGAGGCACCGATGAAACTAAGTCAAGCTGATTTGAAGTTAATTTGTTCTTTACTCGAGGTCGACTTGTTTGATTTCGAGTTGAGCTCGAGCTCATACTTCTTCTCAAATAAACTAAAGCTCAGTAATGACAAACTCTAAGCCGAATCAAGCTTTCAGTAATTTTTTTTGTAGATGTTAAACAGTCATTAAGAAAGCCTTCAAAATTACATAATATATGATCTGGCAACTTGGCTGGATGCTGAGCACTTGAATAGAAAGTCTCGACATTAAGCAAGAAGGCATCTTTCTTTCAGAATTCACAATAATAATACCCTCCTGGGATACTAAGAATCTGCCCTCACGACAGAAAATCTGTGTTATGTATTCCGTCGCCAAAGATTTTGGGGACAGACTCATGTTGTCTCTGTAAGATTAGATGTCGCGTCCGCTAAAAAAAAAAAAAGGATGTGCTTCAACATCTAGGGAAGAAGTATGAATTTCATGGCGCAGAGGTTGAATATCGGGACTGGCCAGTGTGGTGTCTATTCTTGAAAGTGATTCATAGAGATGAAATATAAGCGTTCAAACTTTCATTGACCACATAATTAACTTATATGGTTTTCCTTGCCTTGATCTGACACAGAATGAGGCTTCTCCAATTCCATCTTCTGATTAGTTGGGCTGCAGATATCGACATCGCTCACATCTTACTTCTAGCTTAGTTCGCGTGCGCTGCGGTTCATAACTTGTAATCTATCAATCAAGGTTATTTCACTCGATGGAGGTCAAGTCGAATTTCAAGCAGTGGGTACGTGAGTTGAGTCGATATGGTCATGTTCCCTGCGCGTCTTAATTGGCAAATGAAAAGAAAAGAGTGGCGGCATGCTTGATAGAGAAAACGTGCGAAGTCAGAAACTTTGATTACACTTATCATAGGAGAAAAATAATATATTTACAGATAACGAAAATACTCTTATGCAACAATTTAGCTGCTCATTTTGGTCGTGCCTGGATGGTCCTCTCCCTTTTATAACTTACCATAAATGTTTATCTGCAAATATTTCCAAATGTAGTCTTTTAAATTAAGAAACTTGCATAATTTGACAACGTGTTTCAGATAGCCGGACTGATCTCTTCCGGAGATCCGAACCGTGACAGTATATAAAATCTTTTGCACCTCCCATCAGCATGTGGAATGAGCTGTTGATTTTTCATCATCCAAATATAAAAGTTCTACTTTTTGCGGATAATTTTTTATTAAAAAATTCTTGCGTGAGGATAATATTAATTGATTTATGGATTTTTTTTTTGTAACCGAGGACTCCACCACGTGTCCCCGTACCCGGATGGCACCAAAGGATTGATTTGTGGATGTTGATTGCTATCTTTGCTTAATTTGTTTCCTAAAGTATAAAGATTAAAAAAAATACTTTCTCCTTTTAAAAATAGGCAATTATCCATAATAAAATGCATGTTAGGATAATTTAATTTTTATGATTTTTTTAGATAACTTTCCAGGATAAGATAGATTAGATTCCTAGTTCATCTAGGATTTACATTCAACTAGGATAGATTTTTTATTCCGAATATTTAAATAAAAATCATAAAAATTCCATTTTTAAGATTAGATTTATTTTCTAATTTTAATTTGAATAATAACGAATTTTCACAAAAGTAATCAAGAAGAAATCCTTTCGTAGAACATATTAGATAGCATTTAAAATTTAGAATTGGATGCTTAGAATAGGTTATATATTTATTCCGAATTTCTTGTGAAAAATACACAAAAAAATTTATCATACACATGTCATATAACTTAGCTACATTATCATAGCATTAGTTTATGCATCGCATTAGAATTAAATGTTAAAGTTTGTCTAATTTATTTTGCATGTCACATAAGGTGCATCATTTATTAAGTCATCATATCCAAGCATCATTCCGCATGTCATGTTTGCGCATGTCATGTTGGATGTCTTCCATTTGTCATGTGTTATGTTTAATTTAATTATTCTTGCATGTCACATCAATTGCATGTTATGTCTAATAAGTGAATTTCTCTAAAATAATGTCATTAGGCTGAGTGAATAATTTAAAACTGCACGGTAGGATTTAATCATTAGGCATGTCGCGTAAAAATTTTGCTTGTGAATTCTGATAAATTTGCATGTTAGATTAAATCCATGAGAATTTCATATAATATAAGTCACATAATAGAAATTGCATCACATCTAATAATTATGTGCTTGCTCATGTCGCACGTCATTAGAATTAGGTCATTTATATAAATATCTTCCATTTTAAGTTAGTTTAAATATTAGGCATGCCATTACTAGATTAGTCCACTTAAAAGTAATTGCACAATCTATGCATTGCATTTCATTACATTTCATTTAATAAAGTGAAAATCCAAAACAAGAATCAATGTTTACTGATGAGTGTAAGTAGAAATAATATTAGGGTGATTCTAACATGATATTATAGATGCTTATGTTGCTTTCGAGGTAAGTCCATACTTCCCTACCTCCGCAATTTATTTAACACTTTCATTATTGAGTGTTAAATAATGTATATATACCCATATGATCACCTCATGGGTTAGGTAGTTAGAATTAAAATTGATCCAAACTGTTTGCCAATATAATTTTATGAAATAAAAGGTGCCTAAAGGGCGTTTGATTAATTTAGTGCAATCAAGTCTCCAATATCAAACTCTCTATTTCTTATAGGTAAAGTATTCCTCCAATACTCTACACGTCTTTCTAATCGACACACCATAAATAGATTAGTAACGACCCCTAATTAAAATCTTTTGTATGCTGAGAACTTAAATCCTAAGCTGCGAATCGATGTGGGCTTAATTGAACTTGAGTTAGGCTTAATCCTAATAATCCATTAGCCAACCTCCTAGGTGGTTCACCGTCCGGGGATATTGCGACAAATTAATAAATCTCATTTATTGAAATTAATAGATGGATAATATTAGATTTCTCATATAGTTTAAAGATTAAATAAATATGTACTAAAAATGTAATGACCACATTGAACACATTAAAAGTTTAGGAATAACATTACATATAGAGCTAAAATATAGAGACCATATTCAATAAATTAAAGTAAAAAATGATATTACATGTTATGTTAAATTTAGAAATTGTTTACATAATTATTTCTAGATGCTGACATTTTTCTCCAACGATTGATGTTTCCACTTTGACAAATCGGGCAATCTCCTCTCGGTGCTATCAAATCATGAACGCCAATTCTTCCGTTAAGTCACCCTCCACCAACTTCACCCTGCGTTTTTCCAGACCTAGGCATTCATCGTCCTCAGACCTTACTCAACAACCATAATCATTAAAGCCATGGTCCTTTTCTCCCTTTCTTACAAAGCATTTTTCTTCAAAAACACGACCGGCCAAAAGGAATACTCGAACATCTTCTACTTAAATCTCGTAAAAGAAGACAATGAAAAATCAAATTTTACGGATTTACAATGTGAGGAGGTGATCGAGTACGAATCATTCTAAAATATGTTTTCCCTTATTTCACAATATTCAGTAAAGATTTATTACACTTGATCGTAATCAAGTATCGCTGATGTCACAAAACACATTTTTTTTTTTGTAAAATTTTGCAACGTTGCACCACCAATGCAACATTTTATTGTAACCAAGTGCAACATATTAGAAAGTACAAGAATGTATGAAATTTTTAAATACTACGATTACCATAGTATACAATGAATTTCTGACAGTACGTCATAAGTGCAGAATTTTATGAAATATGGAATTTTTTCTATTTATATGATGACTTAATCTTAATGTAACCAAGTGAATTTCATAAGTTTCTTGTTTTATTTAACGAGACATAGATATTGCAAGATATATCGAAAATGAAAAATTTATGCAATGTGCATATTTTGTGAGCATTATAAGGAAATGTAGATTAACAAAAAGAAAAATGATGATACTGCAAAGTAGTTCATATGGGAGAGATGGGATGAGGATTTACATTCAAGACAAGTAGTCAGGAAGAACAAAAGCTGGTTGGTAATTTACTTTTTCTTCAGCTGGATCTTTTTAGTTTTGTTAGCCATTTCTCATTGGAGTGGAAATCGGGGTCAACATAGTACCGTTAAAGACTCCGTACAACAGCACCGAGAAAGTATTAGCTGGTCCCGGGACCATTAGTCACCATGGTCACGAGACGGACCACTCATAACAGGACATGTGGCGGGTGTTGCCAGCTCGTGGGGCCCGCATTAAATGCAATTTCTCCCAGATGAATTTCTATTGGATGAGAGAGCACGGGCCCCACCAGCCACACTTTTGATATGAATCTACCCCACCAGCCCCACGGTCCGGGACCACCTAATATTTTTCCCCGCTAATTTCTTCTAAGTGTACGGTTAACTATGAATCTACCCCTAAATTCCATAAGAGGCAACCGGGCAGGGAAAAGATGGACGAAGCCAAGATCAGAGTACTGAAGGTGGCTTTTCCTCAAACCATGGATCAGACTCTTTGCATGAATGGAGGAGAAGGAAGAGCTAGTTATGCCCAGAATTCCTTCGTCCAGGTCTCTCTCTCCCTCCCTCAATCTCTCTCTCTCTCTCTCTCTCTTTCGTACTGTCATCGCCCGCTGCCCTCCGCCAATGCCGACGCCTCATCCAGATCGGTGCCACCAGTTTGCCATCATGCTTGCTGGCGCTGTCTCGATTTCTTCGCGACTGGCTTCCTCCCTAGCCTGTATGGCCTCGCCGATCTGTACCATGGCCTCCATTGCTGTCAAGGTTGCAGCAAGTTCGGCACTGCCATCGAGCTCTTTATGATCGTGGAGGCAGCGCCGAGGCTTCATTTCTGGAGGCTTGGCCCCTTCAGATCTAGAGGCTCACAGCTAGTTAGGAGATGGAGCTCAATGCACGTTGAGCTTCGGCAAGGCGACTAGCCTGATGCCGACCCTGTCGTGCTCAGAGAGAGAGAGAGAGAGAGAGAGAGAGAGAGAGAGAGAGAGAGAGAGAGAGAGACTACTGGAGCGGGGTCGTCATTTGCTTGGTGGTTGTGCTCGCGGAGGTCATCTTTGGCTCTGGTGGTCAGAGGCGTTGCGGAAATTTAGGTTGTTGTTGCTTAAGGTTGAGGCAAGAGAATAATTTGGTGTTGTGTGAGGTCCAACTCTGATTAAGCAACAAATATAGATGAAAGGGAAGTAGATGTCAACATAATTGGTAACGGAATATCTGGTATGATTAGCTCGAATTGTTTGTCATCCGCCTTGGAAAAAAAAACACTAGAACCAGAAGCCTTCATCCGTATCTTCTTTGTACTCTGGACATACCATGTAAACTCTGAATTCACGCGTGCACTTAGCTATTTATCTGCACTGACCGGTGAGCCTACCGTACCTTCTTGTCATTCCATGGTTATTCCTTGCTGTGATAACCTCAGAGAAGCAGAACACGCCTGAGCCCATTACAAAGTTTGGGCTTGTTTGACGTTCCTAATCATTTCAGTAAAAAACAATATAACACACTTGCGAGAGATTGCTCTTGTTCTTTTGGTTTTTTTTTTTGTCATTAACCTTGCAAGAGGTTTGTTTAAGTGCAAAAGAAAATCGAAGATTCAAACATCCATATTATTGGCTTCAATGCTATGACTGACTCGTTGTCCATGCACGCCATATACAGAAACAGGTTATGTCCAGGGCAAAGCCAGTACTGCAAGAAACCCTTGAAGAGCTCTATCTAGATAGCTTCCCTGAATGCTTCAAGTTGGCAGATTTGGGATGTTCTTCGGGTCCCAACGTCATACTATTTTTTGGGGAAATTATCGATCCATTGATGCGATACGAAAGAAACTAAATAAGAAGGAACCCATGTTCCAAATGTTTCTGAATGATCTCTTCGGTAACGATTTCAACACCATATTCGGATTGATCCCTAGCTTTTACGAGGAGCTGAGGAGAGAGAAGGGAGGAGATTTCGGGCCTTGTTTCATAGCGGCAATGCCAGGGACTTTTTATGGGAGGTTGTTCCCTGACCATTCTCTGCATTTCATACATTCTTCATATAGTGTCCATTGGCGCTCTCAGGTCAGTCATTATAAATACCCTTTAGATTCATTTATTCGCTCTTCTTTATTTGATACACGAGAATTACTTTACTTCTGCACATTATCAGGTGCCCGCCAACCTCGTCAGTGAGTTTGGGTTGCCCTTAAACAAAGGCCATATTTATCTGGCAAGGACAAGCCCCAAGAGCGTGCTTGAGGCATACTTGGACCTTTTCAAAAAGGACATGATTTTGTTCCTCAAGTCTCGTTCGCAAGAGTTAGTTCCTGGAGGTCGTATGATGTTCACAATGATCGGCACAGATCGGAGCATCAATTTGCCGGAGGATCAAGTCTCTAATATATGGGAACTGGTGGGAATGACAATAAGCGATATGGTCCAAGAGGTTTTACTCTCTACAATCTCTGTGTGGTTGCACGTAAATGCATGAATGTATGCGTGCCTATGGAGTGCATTGTGTTAATTGTCGCGTTTTGTTTGATTGGTGTGGCCTAAATGACTCTGATTCAAACAATTCCCGGTTGAAAGAAAATTAGACGATTTTCATTACACTTAGTTACGAATGGCAACTCCCCATGAGGTTAATTATATCGTCATCCCAGTTTCCACAGAAAAGGCTTCAAATGAAGTCACTATGGCAGGAGTTCGTAAAATATTAAAGAAATGAAGGCAGTCTAGTCTCAATAGTTTTTTAGTTCTGTCTGTTGTTCTGCAATAGTTGTTTTACGTGCAGTGCTTCGATCTATCATCGCTTTCTTCTCACCAGAAATTTTTTGGTTCTGGTGTTTAAAGGGTTTAATCAAGGAGGAAAAACTTGATGATTGCAACATGCCCTTTTACCTACCTACTCCTGATGAGGTGAGGCATGTGATTCGGGAGGAGGGCTCATTTCACGTCACCAGATTCGAAACGTTTAAAGTTGCTTGGGACGGTGGAATGGGCGATGGCGATTTACGAGCAAGAGGAAAATACGTGGCAGCAAGCATGAGAGCGGTCTCAGAGCCCATACTGGCACCACATTTCGGAGAAGAAGTCATGGATGGCTTGTTTGAGAGGTTTGCCAGCAAAGTTTCACAGTACATGGAACTGAATAAAGGAGAATATTTGAACATTGTAGTTTCAATGAAGAACGGATAAGCAACAACCCTCAGGCAACCCAGCTTTTAGCCCTTAACTCGAGGGAAAGCTGTGTCAGACATATGTAGGGATGTGTGTTATGGAGCAAGGGAATTTATCTTAGGTAAGCGCAAGAAGCATCTTTCAGTTGTCGAGCTTCCTAAATAATTTCGGTTCTCATTATGTATTACCGGTTAAGCCGAGCTTCGCGGAGTTAATCCTCCTTGGGATGCACTTAATCGTTCAACCAAGGAACCCAGTTCATCTGTTGATTGAGTGGCATTGTATAGAAATAGAAGCAAATGCCTTGAGCCTTCTGAGGCTACGGTAGTATGCCTGATATTTGTTGTCTTGGTCGTCATCGAGAGATCCGAGGGGTCGAACAAAAAAGTGCGGCTTTGAGGGTTAATTTTTTCAATCCTTCTTTGGAGCCGCCAAACTGTAGGCCTTAAACCAGATCCAATTGCGGGTTCAAACTTCAACTTTCCTTCAGAAAAGTAGGATGCAATGGACTAGATTGCACATTGGGTTAAAGTTTAGAAATTATTTGTGTCAAATTGAAAATTTAAGGACCCGATTGCGTATTTGACAAAAGTTCAAGAACTATTTGCGTCATTTTTTCTAGTAAAAAACTAGCATTACAGTTTAGAGTCTTGAAAGTTAAATTTCACTGCCCCTTCCTGTACTCACGCTATGCCTCATGGGACTTCCACTTACATGCATATTTGTGTTCACAGACTTTCAATGAACTGCAACTGGTCTCGCAATGTCTTGCCATCACGGATTTTGTGGATTGACCTACAATGCAAAGTACAACATCCAAAGATTTTAATCTGTTGATAAAATTCTATTTCAAAATAGAGGTGATTTCAAGGCGCCATGTAAGTCACTTAAAAAGTCATTATTTAACAAAAGATCCAACAAAAACGTTTTGGCCAAAAACTCAAACAAGAATCGTTCCCAAACACTCTTAACGATATCTCCAAATGCACAGAGTGACATGATACGTGATAGGATTATCCCAAGGAATGGAATTACAAAATGAGCTTAACCATGAATCAACTATACGAAATATCGTGCTTAATTTTTTTTTATACTCTCTTATATGCATGCAATGAACTATATGAAAAAAAAAAAACAGAGTCTAACCTGTACGCTTTAAGATGCTAGATGATTATTTGATTGATCATTCAAAATGCATTTAGTGAAATGGCTTAAGTAAAATTAATCACTCTATGTCATTAATAATGACTGCTTGAATGAAAGGTAAAGAAAGCAAGGATAATCGTTGACTCGAATGTGGTTTCATCAACTTATTGTTTTGATGTCGGTTTAATGGATTTTAATACTGATAACTATAACAGAAGCCATACACCAGTGAGAAAACTTCTCTTGATAAATCTGGCCAGTTGTGATAAAACCCAATAAGAACTCCATTTGATACCTCCAGATATAAGATGGCCGCATCATCTCTTTAAAAAAGGATGCTTTGATTCAAATTTGTTGGCTAATTCGAGCCAACTGAGCGGTGGCCTCGGATGAGTAAGGCCATCAAAAACCAGCTCAGATTGCTTTATCCACATCTTGATCGATACATCATGCTTGTACGTAAAGAATTTAGGATTTTAATAGGCACTTGTTCGAGCATTTTGTTAATCGACATACTAATGAAAAAGTTGGCGATTAGCATAGACTGGCAAATAATACCATCATGGGAATCGAAATTCAAGTAATTTTTTGAAATAAAATTTGCAGCCTCTTTGGATATATTAGTAGTAATCAAGTAATAAATAAACGAAGTGAAGAAAGTCATGTAAGCAGAAACGTCACGAATTATAAAACTTAAACTCAAACCTCCAAATTCGTGATGAGTAGTTCCGATTTATTGGAAATAAAGTTAAAAGTGATTTCACCTTTAAACTTTTACATCGCATGAAATTTTTCGGATCTTCAATTTATATGACATCTCCCCTTCTTTGTGAGAGAAATTTGGCCGGAAGCTCGAGAAATAATCTATCTCAAAAGCACTTTTATCAAATATTATCAAATGAGAAATGAAATCCCTTCATATTTAAAAACTATGATATAAACATGACCGAATGGATAATGCTCCATAAACTCCGGCCATTGATGGACTCCTTTATTTCTGGTTCTTATTATTCCTTGTCTTATAGAACTCTTCAACACAAGTCATCTCGAGACCCTTGTTCATCACTAGAGGTGACAAAATAGGTCAAAATCCATATTTTAACTCATATTAGATAATATGAGTCATAAATGAATTAGCTTAAAAGGTTAAATATATCTTAAATGGATCACTTGATAACTTAATGTGTCTTAAATGGGTTACCTGATTAATTTTAAGTGTTATTAACAAGTCATATTTAGGCTATGAAAATTTTGATACTTTAATTATTTAATTATTTAAATATAAAAATTTGATTATTTTTATTTTCCCTTTATTTTCCTTTTTTCTCCATTTTTTTTTTCTCTTTCTAAGTTGGTCAATCAAGGGGTGAGGGATGAGCTCACTAGACTCTGGTGACTGAAAGAGGAAAAAGCAAACAAATAAAAATATATTTTATTTTTAAAATAAAATTTTGGATAAATTAAAAATAGAAAAATTATCAAATAAATCTTATTATATAAAATAAATTTTTAAATAAATTTTTAAAAAATCATAAAATAAATTTTCCTAGACTTTGTTAAATATTGAAGTGTTTTAACAATTAGGATCAGGTCGAATATGAGTCACTAACATTATATTGTATAAAAATGGGTCAACATGGGCCTAACTATTTTTTTACCCGATCCAAACTCAACCCAACCCACCCATTTGACGCCCCTATTCATCACACAAAAAATAATGGTAGATAACTAAGAAGACTTTTTAATCAACACACTGTATATAGATTAGTGGTGACTCCTAATTAAAATATTTTGCATGCTAAGAACTTAAACCCTAAGTTGCAAAATAATATGGGCTTGAGAGAGCCCAAGTTAGGCTTAGTCCTAATAATCCATTAGCCAACCCCCTAGGTGGTGCACTGTCCGAGAATGTTGCGGCTAAATAAATTTCATTTACATGAATTAATAGATGGATAATATTTTATTTTTCATATAGTTTAAAATTAAATAAATACATACTAAAAATGTAATGACCACATTGAACACATCAAAAGTTTAGGAATAACATTACATATTGAGCTAAACTATAGAGCTATATTTAATAAATTAAAGTTAGAAAAGGATATTACGCATTACGCTAAAATTTAGAAATTATTAATATGATTATTTATACTGACATTTTTCTCCAACTGTTGATGTTTCCACTTATGACAAATCGGGCAACCCCCTGCCGGTGCTATCAAATCATGAACGCCAATTCTTCCGTAAGGTCACACACCGGCTTCATCCTGCTTTCTTCAAACCTCAAGCATTCATCGTCATCAAACCTTACTCAACAACCATAATCATTAAAGCCATGATTCTTTTCTCCTTTACGTACAAAGCCTCTTTCCCTCAAAAACATGACCAACCAAAAGTAATATTTGAAAATTTTCCACTTAAATATTGTATAAAAAAAAAGACAATCAAAAATCAAATTTTGCAGATTTATGATATAAGGAGGTGATCCTAAGAATCATTCTAAAATATGTTTTCCTTTGTTTTACAATATTCGGTAAAGATTTATTATAGTGGATCATAATCAAGTATCCATGATGTCACAAAACGCATTTAAAAAAAAAATTGCAACGTTGCACCACCAATGCAACATTTTATCGTAAATGAGTGCAACATATTATCAAGTACAAGAAAACATGAAATTTTTAAATACTCAATTACCATAATATACCATGAATTCCTGACAGTACATTAAAAGTGCAGAATTTTATGAAATACGGAAAAACATTTATACCATGACGTAATTTTAATGTAACCAAGTGAATGTCATAAGTTTCTTGTTTTATTTAATGAGATATAGATATTGCAAGATTTATCGAAAGTGCAAATTTGTACAATGTGAATATTTTTATTTTGTGAGCATCATGATGTTTCATCATAAGAAGGGATTATTTCACTAAAAGTCCTACAATTTGATACGAAATGCAAGTGAGTTCTAAAACTTACAAAAAGTACAATCAAGTCCTAAAACTTGTCAAGTCTATTCAATCAAGTTTTTCCATTAAATCAGTCTAATTTGACGAACAGACAATACCGACGTGGACATTTAGAAAAAATGACACTTTAGCATTTTCCGTTTGTCAAATTTGACGGAACTGACGGAATAACTTGATTGAATTAACTTGATAAGTTTTAGGACTCGATTGCATTTTTTTGTAAGTTTTAGAACTCACTTGCACTTTCGTACCAAGTTATAGGACTTTCAGCGCACTTATCCCTTATAAAACAAAATGTAGATTAACAAAAAGAAAAATGCTCATACTCCAAAGTAATTCATATGGGACAGATGGGATGAAGATTTACATTCAAGATAAGTAGTCAGGTTGAACAAAGGCTAGTTTGTCATTTACATTTTTTCAGCAGGATCTTTTTAGTTTTATTATCCATTTCTTATTGGAGTGGAAATTGAGATCAATATAGTACCGTTGAAAACTTAGTACAATAGTACCGTCACACTAGTGTTTGGTTGTCTGGATTTATAAACATGATATGATTATATGTGATAGGATTCCATGGATATCTTTATATTTTATTCGTTGTTTGGTGAATTATGGATTTAAAGTCGAATATCATCATATCCTATTGATTTTACTATTTAGTAAACTACAGATTTAAAGTCAAATATCCTTACATCTTATCCAATCTGTCGTTTAGTGAATTACGGATTTAAATTCAAATATTTTAAAAACAATAACATTAGGCAAGTACAAATTTGCTGATTTAATATTTACAAAATCATCCAAAATAATATGTCTTTTTCAAATGAACATATTCTCATCAAATTTCATGACTACGCATTGTAAATCTTTTTTATTCATTTGAAATAATATTTTAGTTACCCCATTTAACATCAACCGTTTTTAGAATAACCTCAAACTCTGAAATAACTCAATATAACTAAAATCATAAACACCAAATATAAGACTCTAAGATCGATGTCCAATTTCGAACAAAGCTTAAAATGTTAATTCGTTATGACTTCATTCATTGCGATCCATCACTCCTAATCATCACTCATTCTCTTTTCTCATCTCTTGGAGAAGTAATTCCACAGATGCTTTCCTATCATCTCCTTGAAATCCCAAAAATAGATTAGTATTCTCAGGATCCAATTTTTCTACATAATTTTATTATATCCATAGTACCTAAAGACATTTGAAGAAGCTCCTCATTGATTTTTCATTTGTCATTATCCAAATCCTTAGCATGTCCGATGCAGCTAGTAATCATCTCCTTTCTCTCGTTAGCTTTTTCCAAGAATGAGCCAAAAGTTCCCGCTATCTCAACTAAGTCAGCAGCCCATTTGTCACTTGATTTAGCCCTTTTTTCTTCTTGAAGAATCATAAACATTTTATGTCTAAGAAGATTATAGTGGCGGTAAGTTTTGACTTACATTGTTGGTTGCCACATTATCATGATTTTCACCTTCCTCATGATCTATAACCGCATGAGCTTCTGAGGGGTCTTCATTGAGATTTCCCTTGGCACGGTCTTTTCCAAATACGGCTGCTAGTCGATCATATTGAGGGAAGGACTTCCCTCTCAAACAAGCAGCTCCTTAATAGGCCTACAAAGAAAATATATTTATTTTGTTAAAAATGAAACAATTAATAAAGAAGAAAAATGACAAGAAGTGACACAATTCCTATAACATTTTTGCGAACTATCCTCATAATGGATATGAACACAATGCTTTTCATGGTCCCACCCAAAGCCACTTTGATTACTCAAGCCATATATCTGATTATACAACTTTTTCAACTTTTTCATTTTCAACTCTATGTGAGGATTACCCTTGATGCCAGAACAAGAGAACTTTTTTTCAAACCACTTCTCTAACATAATCATGTAACCACTTTTGAAGCCGTTATCGGCTTTCATTCCTCACGTAACTATTTTCAACTCTATGTGAGGATTACCCTTGATGCCAGAACAGGAGAACTTTTTTTCAAACCACTTCTCTAACATAATCATGTAACCACTTTTGAAGCCGTTATCGGCTTTCATTCCTCACGTAACTAATTCTTCAAGACCATCTAGAAGTGCATTTTCTTCATCTATTGTCCATATAGGTCAGTCTCTCTTGATTTGTTCCCCTTCCTTGACTTTGACTAAAATCACTACCTTCCACTCCTAAACATCTCATTGCAATTTAAAAAGAATTTAATGATGGAAGATAATGTGGTAGAGAAAATTTACTGATAGAGACAACATAGTACTTCAAATTTAAAATTTAAAGTCATAATTCAAACATTATATATGTAATATATGTCCCAATAATAATAAACCAGCACCATATCACATGTGTCTAATAAAAATGAAAGATATATAGCTTATAACGCAAGTCTTGCAACACTTGAAAAACAAATTATTTTTTTTAAATAATCCATGTCCTCGACTTGAATTCCAATCATTAAACATTTGTACTGCCAAATTTTGCCTCCATGTTGTCCAATGATCCAACGGCTCAACAACATCAATTGTTTCCCCATCTTCAATAGTGGTAGCAACTTCATCTAACTGTACCTCAATTGGATCAATAGCCATTTCTCTTCTTGTCAAGTTGTGCAAAAGGACAAGTTATGATTATTCGACTTTGCGTTCTAATTGGATAAAAAGATGGACTCCTAAGAATAGCCCACCGTCACTTAAGTAGACCGAAGCATCTTTCTATGACATTTCTAGCTTGAGGATGCTTCATGTTGAAGTGCTCCTTGGGTGAATTTGGTGTACGACCTTCTGTCCACTCAAATAGATGATATCGAGTACCTCTATAAGAAGCAAGGAAGCCCTCCCCGTTTGTGTATCTAGCATCTACAAGATAAAATTATCTAATAACAAATGATGATATTATTAATTGTCTTGGAACCTTTAAAACCTACAATATATAGAATGCAATCTATTGATAAAGGCTTATCTTACCAATAGGGATCTTTAAACCATTGGGTTTAACTAAAGCATCTCGAAGCACTCTAGAATCTGTTGCTGAGCCTTCCCATCTAGGTAAAATATAAACGAATCTCATGTCACGTGAGCAAACTCCTAATACATTGGACGCAACCTCAACCTTTCTATTTCGGTACCTCGGTTTATCAACCTCTGGAACACATACCCTTATATATGTGGCATCTAATGCTCCTAAGCAATCCTAGAAACATGAAATTAATAAAAATAACATTCTCTTTAAAGTATTAAATTAGTCCATGAAATAGCATAACAAACATACCTTAAACCACTTCCATCTCTCGTTGGCACATTCCTCTGGCACTAGTTCGGGTGAGACAAGAAGCACACTATGTATTCTTATCACCGCATTTAAAACTAAGTTAAAATACCTACTTATTGTCTCCCCAGACCTCATAAATATGAACTTGATTACTCAATTTTTCACGTGATGGGCAAGCATATGTAGAAACATGGCCATTTGTTCTTCTATAGATACAAGTCCATCTTCTTTTAACCCACCAATTATACGTGCCAACTCGCATTGTAGAGTAAATGTACGTTTATCCATCCTAAGTTCTTCCACACAATTCACGTCATTGCTCTTAATGAGGCGGTCAAGGTGATCTAAACAACCTTAAATTCTAATAAATGTCCGATCCTTCAATATATGGTTGCAGTAGTGCCGTTCAACAGTAGTGGACAGCAATAGCATATACATTATACACAAAAGCAACATTTGGAGGCTCATATCCTCTAATATAAGAATGGTGAAAATTTCCTCTCTATCATAGTGATCCATTTCTGCTGAGAAAAAAAATAACATTAGATAAGCACAAATTAATAGGTTAGATAATAGAAAAAATATATAAAATAATATCTTTTTTCCAATCGGCAAACTTCAAGGAGGTTTTTCTTTCTCTTTGCAGTAAGGTAAAAATCCTTGATCTCGTTGATTTCCTTCAGCTGTTTTTTAAAAGTTTAAGATGGATATATAATTTCTAAGGGCATTGAAAATATCAAATATTTTGCACAAAAACAGAAAGGCCTTTATAAATCTACAGATTCAAAACTACCAAGAAGAGAGCAGTTTTTGGCACTATAAAGTCGCATGCAAATTCAATCTCAAAACACCAAGGAAGAAGCACCAATCTATAGCTAGGGCATGTTCGAAACCATACATCACAGCAGTAAATTAGGGCCTATATGCAGCTTTGAACATAAAAAAAAAATCTCTCTTTGACATCACAGAGCAAGGATATAATAACATCTCTCCACCATAGCTCTTTGCCACAAACGCATAATAACAATTCTGGAAAAGAAGCCCTTTGCATGGAAATAATGTAAAAAAATTATGCAGGGGCAAGTCATATTGTTGATCAAAGCTCCAACTAAAGGCCATCCCCACCTTACCATGTCAACGTGCCCATCTTGTGCCAAGCTAAATGCTAAAATACATGGACTATTAAAAATTTCACTTCCAAGAACACGATATCCAATCAACTAGCAAAAAAACTGATAGAACTCAATTCTGACCTACGTGAGCCAAAATATAAATGAAACAGGAAAACAATTTACAACCAACCTTATAGCTACTTTAGAAGTCAATGAGAGAGAGAGAGAGAGAATGATTATTGACCTTCGAAAATTCGTCGTTTTCATGAAATTTCGATGTTTATTGACCTTCGAAAATCCGTCGTTTTCATAAAATTTCGATGTGAATCGGAGAGTTATCGATGAGAAGGCTTCGATGTCAATACTTTGGAAACAGAGGAGTTGGAGTTGTCTGTAGGTGTTTTTATGTTTCGGATAAAAGAAATCCTATCCGATATCCTACCATTTCTTTCGGATTTTTTTATCCGGTTCATATCCTTTTATATTTGACCTTATCCTATCCTAAATAGCTACCAAACGCGAGATAGGATAAAACATACATATCATGAGCTGATTTTTTCAGTTAATTATGAATCTACCTCTAAAATCCATATAAGGGTACCGGGCAGAGAAAAGATAGACGAAGCTAAGATCAGAGTACAGAAGGTGGCTTTCCCTCAAACCATGGATCGGATTTTTTTATTCAGTTCATATCCTTTTATATTCGACCTTATCCTATCCTAAATAGCTACCAAACACGAGATAGGATAAAACATACATATCATGAGCTGATTTTTACGGTTAATTATGAATCTACCTCTAAATTCCATGAGGGTACCGGGCAGAGAAAAGATAGACGAAGCTAAGATCAGAGTACAGAAGGTGGCTCCCTCAAACCATGGATCGGACCCTTTGCATGAATGGAGGAGAAGGAAGAGCTAGTTATGCCCAGAATTCCTTCGTCCAGGTCTCTCTCTCTCTCTCTCTCTCGTACTGTCATCGCCCGCTGCCCTCCGCCAATGCCGACGCCTCATCCAGATCGGTGCCCCCAGTTTGCCATTACGCTTGCTGGCGCCGTCTCGATTGCTTCGTGACTGGCTCCCTCCCCAGCCCGTATGGCCTCGCCGATCTGTACCCTGGCCTCCACTGCTGTCAAGGTTGCAGCAAGTTCGGCACTGCCATCGAGCGCTTTATGATCGTGGAGGGGGTGCCGAGGCTCCAATCTGGAGGCTTGGCCCCTTCAGATTTAGAGGCTTTAGCGATGAGACGGAGCTCAATGCATGTCGAGCTTCGGCAAGGCGACTAGCCTGATGCCGACGCTGTCATGCTCACACACACACACACAGAGTACTGGAGAGGGGTCGTCATTTGGCTTGGTGGTTGCGCTCGCGGCGGTCATCTTTGGCTGTGGTGGTCAGAGGCGTTGCGGAGACTTATCTTGTTGTTGGGGTTGCGGCGAGAGAATAATCTGGCGTTGTGTGAGGTCCAACTTTGATTGTGTAGAAATTTAGATGAAAGGGAAGAAGATGGCAACATAATTGGCAACGGCACATCGGCATTACGATTAGCTCGAATTATTTACCATCCGCCTCGGGAAGAAACACAAGAACCCGAAGCCTTCATCGGTCCCTTCTCTGTACTCCGGACATTCCATGTGAGCTCTGAACTCACGCGTGCACTCCGCTACTTATCTGCCTACCGTACCAGCTCAACTCACCTTTCAACGGTCTTTTGCACTAGGAAATCCAAACGCCACACTATTTGAACCTAAGGCAGCACCCACAACCTTCAGCCGTGAATTGTTGTGGACTGAACTGCAATGGCCTTCCTCACTCGACAGTCTAGTCGTTCCATGGTTATTCCTTGCTGTGATAACCTCAGAGAAGCAGAACACGCCAGAGCCCATTACAAAGTTTGAGCCTGTTTGACATTCCAAATCATTTCAATAAAAAACAGTATAGCACACTTCGAGAGACTGCTTTCTTTCTTTTTTTGTCATTAACCTTGCAAGAGGTTTGTTTAAGTGCAAAAGAAAACCAAAGATTCAAACATCCATATTATTGGCTTCAATGCTATGACTGACTCGTTGTCCATGCACACCATATACAGAAACAGGTTATGTCCAGGGCAAAGCCAGTACTGCAAGAAACCCTGGAAGAGCTCTATCTAGATAGCTTCCCTAAATGCTTCAAAGTGGCAGATTTGGGATGTTCTTCAGGTCCCAACGTTGTACTTATTTTAAGGGAAATTATCGATTCCATTGATGCGATAGGAAAGAAACTACATAAGAAGGAACCCATGTTCCAAATGTTCCTGAATGATCTCTTCGGTAACGATTTCAACACCATATTCAGATTGATCCCAAGCTTTTACGAGGAGCTGAGGAGAGAGAAGGGAGGAGATTTTGGGCCTTGTTTCATAGCGGCAATGCCCGGGAGTTTTTATGGGAGGTTGTTCCCTGACCATTCTCTGCATTTCATGCATTCTTCATATAGTGTCCACTGGCGCTCTCAGGTCAGTCATTATAAATTCCCTTTAGATTCATTTATTCGCTCTTCTTTATTTGATATACGTGAATTACTTTACTTCTGCACATTATCAGGTGCCCGCCAACCTCGTCAGTGAGTTTGGATTGCCCTTAAACAAAGGCCATATTTATCTGGCAAGGACAAGCCCCAAGAGCGTGCTTGAGGCATACTTGGACCATTTCAAAAAGGACATGATTTTGTTCCTTAAGTGTCGTTCGCAAGAGTTAGTTCCTGGAGGTCGTATGATGTTCACAATGATCGGCACAGATCAGAGCATCAATTTGCCGGAGGGTCAAGTCTCTAATGTATGGGAACTGCTGGGAATGACAATAAGCGATATGGTCCAAGAGGTTTTACTCTCTACAATCCCTGTATGGTTGCACGCAAATGCATACATGTTTGCGTGCCTATGGAGTGCATTGTGTGAATTATTTCGCATAAAGACTTTTTTTGTTTGTTTGGTGTGGCCTAAATGACTCTGCTTCAAACAATTCCCGGTTGAAAGAAAATTAGAAGATTTTCATTACACTTGGTTACGATTGGCAACTACCCACAAGGTTAATTATATTGACATCCCAATCTCCACAGAAGAAGCTTCAAATGAAGTCCCTATGACAGGAATTCGTAAAATATCAAAGAAATGAAGGTAGTCTAGTATCAATAGTTTTTTAGTTCTGTCTGTTGTTCTGCAAGAATCGTTTTCTGTGCAGCGCTTCGATCTATCGTCGGTTTCTTCTCACCAGCAATATTTTTGGTTCTTGTGTTTAAAGGGTTTAATCATGGAGGAAAAACTAGATGATTGCAACATGCCCTGTTACCTACCTACTCCTGAAGAGGTGAAGCAAGTGATTCGTGAGGAGGGCTCATTTCACATCACCAGATTCAAAACGTTTAAAGTCGCTTGGGACGGTGAAATGGACAATGGCGATTCACGAACGAGAGAAAAATATGTGGCAGCAAGCATGAGAGCGGTCTCAGAGCCCATACTGGCAAGACATTTCGGAGAAGAAGTCATGGATGGCTTGTTTGAGAGGTTTGCCAGCAAAGTTTCACAATACATGGAACTGAATAAAGGAGAATATTTGAACATTGTAGTTTCAATGAAGAACAGATGAGTAACAACCCTCAGGCAATCCAGCTTTTAGCCCTTAACTCAAGAGAAAGCAATGTCGAGCATATGTAGGGATGTGTGTTATGGAGCAAGGGAATTCATCTTGGGTAAGCGCACGAAACATCTTGCAGTTGTTATCAAGCTTCCTAAATCATTTCAGTTCTTATTATGTATTACCGGTTAATCCGAGCTTCGCGAAGTGAATCCTCCTTGGAATGCACTTAATCATTCAACCAAGGAACCCAGTTCATCAGTTGATAAAGTGGCATTGTATAGATATAGAAGCAAGTACCTGGAGCCTTCTGTGGCTACGATAGTATGCCTGATATTTGCTGTCTTGCTCGTCATCGAGAGATCCGAGGGGTCGAACCAAAAAGTGCAGCTTTGAGCGTAAACTTTTTCTATCCTTCTTTAGAGTCGCCAAACTGGATGCCTTAAACCAAATCCAATTGCGAGTTCAAACTTCAACTTTCCTTCAGAAAAGCAGGACGCAACAGGAATCTACAGTCACGTTGTAAAAGACCAGTTCATTGTTCGGAATGGCCCTTCCACGTGCCTTAGATGAAGAAGAAATACATTCAAACGATGGATATAATGTACTTTATAAATTTAAAATCCCAATAGTTGCTGAGATTCTTTTACATCAGTGACCCACGTTTCATTACTTTTATTCTATGGAATTTTTTGGTAGTGATTATTGACAACCCATTTGGAGGATAATCACGTGGAGGAGTTTGATCCTCATGCTGAAGATCACAGTCCTCACCCCTGTGATCTTTAAAATGCCCATAAATTGAGGCATTCCTTCTCATTCGAAGTTTTTCTCTTGTAACGCGGAGGTTCTGCATTTTGAAGATAAGTCAAGACGGCGTCACTCTTTAAATTTCAAATGGCGATAGCTCTGAAAAGACAAATTGACAATCTTTTCTTTCATCTCAGGCGAACACAATCGCCGGGGGAGGTAATTCAAATCCCTGAGGTTAATAAAAACAGCCCCCCCCCTTCCTTCAAATGTCCCATTTTACCATTAGTAAGAACTTGTTTAACTTGCATATCATAAGTCATTTGAACAATTACTTCAAATATGGTATCAGGAAGTACTGCTTATGAAATCTCAATATCCACAGGCTTGTTAGCTAAATTGTAATTGGCACATACCATACGCCCAGTTGCTCCTGGTAAATTTTCATGACTCTGTTGTGCAAAGATGGAATATGCATTTGAAATGGATGTCCAAGTTATGCATTCTAGGTCGTCATGAGGCTAACTTGATATCTTAGATTCATTTATATGTCATTATACTAGCCGCTTATAAATAAAAGTTCCAGATGTGTCTCGGCCATGATAATGTCGATCAAATTTCGAATATGAATGTACATAGTTATGCTACGACAATAGAACTGGAAATTGTGTCTGTTACCAAGTTACCATAATGACGAATTTTATATCTAAAAATTAAGCCGTAATATTGCCGGCATGGAATCACATTATGATTGTTCAATGTCACTAGAACCGGCATTGCTGCTATTAGTGAATATAAATCGTGCAGTTATGGGGGGCAGTATAATGTGGTTGAACACTTGAAGTGCTGGAACAAACCCCTTATTTTGCAATGCCAACTCTTAGGCTGCGATACCAAAGAGATTGAGCTTGGGTTTATGGGTGGACCCTAGTGATACGACCGGAGCCAAAGATTAGTAACCATCAAATGTGAGTTCATGCCTTAAAGGCTCATGTATATTAATCGTCGTTTTTTATTAAAAAGAGGGATGTCAACGTATGAATGAGCGCGGACTCCTCTATTGTATTTGTGCATCTTCACATATCATGACACATGTTGCACGACCTTGTTTGATTAACGTGTTATTATTATATTTGATTTGAGGATAAGGACACAAGTGATGTAAATCAATATAGTGCTTGGTTGAGTGTCAAATTTAGTTTTTCTTTTCTTTTTTCCGATCGTTTGAGTGACACATTGGTTAAAATCGTCTACTTGAGTATCATCAAGTGTTCCGATGTAACATTAATTTAATGTAAATTCTTCGACATCGCTTGTCAAAAAAATGAAGTCAACGAGAGAAAGGGTAAACGAATTGAGACAAAATTAGATATGATCTTCAAGCCCTAAACCCGATATGAGGAATTGAGGCAAATTTGCCTTTTGAAATTCACAATGGCGGGCAGGAGAAGGAGAAGCAACTCACAATCATGCAAGTCACGATCGCAATACCTAATACTACCCACGAGTTGGCACGATTCGAGTTTGTACGTGTGATGAAGAGTGTGTGTGTGTGTGTGTGTGTGTGTGTGTGTGTGTGTGTGAAGCTAATCCAATCCTTCGTCTCTTTGCTTTGGTTGTTGCAACGTGCATGGAGGAAGGATTGAAGCCGAGGGATGCAAGGCAACTGAGAGAGAATGTGGCCAAGAAGGTCCATTTCATCGCCGATTACTATTAAGTCCATTGAGAGCCTTCTGGTCCTCAACCAAGTCGACGAGGTTTTTGTTCTTTCCCTTCTCCTTCAGTTTTCATTTCCATGTAATAATTGACTGAAGAGAGAGAGAGAGAGAGAGGGCTTAGTCCCATTTGCCACGCCATCTCCTCCATTTACCACTTTGGATTTGATTTTTGTTAAAAGAAGTAACACTGCACACAAAACTTCATTGTGACAAATCACTAAAATATATCACTAGAGGCATTTGAGGTAGGCAAGTAATCGTAATGAATATTATGACATTCAAATGAGCGTCGTATGAATATATTAGCAAAATTTATCCCATTTGATTTGTATTACATATGTGATTGACACTTCATATGCATGTCATGAATGGTTGCAGTTAAGGAGGTTCAACCGAGTCTCTCTCTCTATACTTCTCTCTGACTTGTTTGACCCTAAACATTTTGAAAATTAATTTTGCCGACCTTTAAATCCCAAGGCATAATTCTACTTATATAGACAAAGTTGGTTGTAGTTATGGCCCATTATTTGCAAATATGATAATTCTTTCAACTAAGTCATTCTATGGCCAAATTACATCAAATTGGCTCCAATTGGAGCTGGGGAATTTGACCAAGCCCCTTCACCATGGGTTGGCCAAATTTCCCAAGTGTATGGGCTCGAAAATCACAAGCCTTGGTTTATTTAGTGCTTGTTCTAAGTAATTTCGAGATCTAATAAATTATGGGCTAAACCCATTTCAATTTAAACTTCAAATTGAGCTAATTTAGGCTAGAGGAATTTCGGCCTCCCTACTCTCTAGTGTTGGCCAAATGTTCCTTGAAGTATGGGCCAAACCTAAGCGATCGATTCAAGTCCGTATCACCGTCGATTTAATACAATGCAATTATAGATGTTGTACAATGTGTTTCTAAAACTAGATGATATGAAAATTAACTAAAATAGTCATTTTTTTTAATGAGGATGCGTGGGAGGATCCGGATTCCTTTCCAACTTCCCTCCATTTCCTCACATATTAATTTCCAATTCTTAACCTTTACTTTGCACACTACTTTCGACCAATTGGAAGGAAAATTAATTTCTTCACCTCATTTGTCTCCCCCACCCATTTTGCTCCCAAACATAGTGTTAATTTCACATTTTCACCCTACATAGAGGCGTGCAAAGAAATTAGGAACCACCCAAAATTGAACAGGACATGACCAACAATATCTATAAGAATCAGTTCAGCACTCATTCTGATTTTCAATTTTAAGAGTGGAACCACCCACTCGGACCAAATCGGAATCGTACATACATGCATATGTAGCTCACTTGCAATAACAATGAGTCTGTCTCGCCTGCCCCGTGATATTTACCCTATGATTCTACTCGTGTCTTGTGATCCTCAAAATAGAAACAAAAGGATGGAACCCTAGCCTCATGTCACTCTCATGATGAGAGTCTCACGAGACCGTGCCTTGAACTTTGTCGCTGCGTTGCAAAATCACAAACGCCTTGCCTCTAGCACTCCTTAATATCTCGCATCAAGCTTTCACCTAGCTTTAACTTTGTCATACGTCACAGAATCGTGTGAAAATTTTCTGCTTAAGGGTACTCATTCCTTTTGCAGTAGTTGGTGAATTTGATTTTCCAACCTAGGGTGTTTCAAATTATGTTAAAGTTTAGTTCAACGTTTATCAGTAGTTGGCTTGTCATTGTCTTTGCTCTTGCTTTAGTTGTGACTTTTAAGTGATCTGCACTTACTTGAGCCTCCTCAGTAGATAATTTAAGGGAATATACTCGGTCACCATGTTTTTAGTCTGGCTGTGAATCTGTAAAGATTGTGGAATAGTCAACATGGACCTTCTTGGCAAGCGAACCAGACCATGATCTTATTATTGGGTGGATTCATGGAACTGATGGGTGGTTCCCGATTTCAACTTTTTGGATAAGGATCGGTTTTTCGATTACTGTCCACCTGTACTATGCTCATTCCTAGCACATCCTTGTTCCTTAATTTTTTCTTTAATCTCTACAAATATTGAGCCAAAACCAGCTTTTGTCTCACTTCCTTTTCTTTATTTATTTTTTTGCTTCTTCTAATTATACACCTAACTCTAAGTTCAAGAAGAAAGCTAGGGTGTGTTTATTTCATGAAAAATGATTAATTGAGAAAATGTTTTTTTAGAAGATGATTGCTTACATCACTTAGAATAAGGAAGTGAATTAAAAGTATTTTCATCATCTACAAAAATACTTGACATAAAATGCTATCGACAATAAAAAATACTTTTAACAGATTGATTATTTCAAATGATGCGGGCAATCATTTTCAAAAAAATATTATTCAAATCATTAATTATCCATAAACAAACGGAGCTGATGTTGTGTTTATTTCATGAAAAATTCATGATAGAGAAAAATATTTTCTAGAAAATTATTTCTTCGGGATAATATTATCACATTTTCAGGTTAGTAAATTCTTTTTTCCAATTTTAAACATGCAGACTTTCTTTTATCGCGAACGATTTTTCATTGATCAATCATTTGTAGCAAACCAAACCCTTAAAAGTACATAAAATTAATTCGCGAATTTTTTTTTTCACTCAACTACCATGCATCCATCCATATGCAATGGAAAATGCTGACAACCTTCTTCCATGGGTTCATGTTCCCACCAACACCCGGGCTACCATCCCACGTTCTTTAAATCTCGGAACATCAGCTACACCCTCATCTGTCCTTAATTCAAAAAGGCAATGTCATCTTCTTCAAACTTTCTATCGCAAAAGACAGATGAGCGGCATGAATTCGGACTAGCAAAATTATCACCACTCTGAACTTGAACCTCAAAGTCACAATTTCAAGAAGAAGAACAAGAATTGGGGAGGAATATTTTTCCCAATCTAAAAGTGTGCTTGTCTTGCGAAAACAAAAGTGATTCGAAATCATTTTCCTCAAAGATAATTGCTTGTATATCTTATAAGAGTAAATGAACGAGGATTTTTTTGCCATGCACTAAAATGGTTAGACATGATGTATTATTGATCATGAAAGGATTTTCGATTAACTTATGATTTTAACTGATACAAAAAAAATTATAAAATATTTTTCAAATTATTCATTTTTCGCGAAATAAACGAAGCATAAAAAAATAATAATCTCCTGTTAGACTTTTCGTTGCCCCTGTTTTATTTCGGTATCACTCTTCCATTCATCATTAAAAAGAGTGAAGTTATCACAATCTTCGTGCACGTTTCTCGTGTGGATCTCATTTTATGCGACATACTTCCAGCATTGTCTGTAATTTGACATTTTCAAGCCACCGACCTCTTGCTGTCGGGACCTCCATGCGTTCACTTTGAGCAAATCGACACAAAAGAAATCATTCGCACATGTGCAATGGACGTTAGGCAATCATGCACGTGCGTAGCGTTTATGACGAGGGCTGGTCTATTTTAGGGAGAATTACAAAGATTAGTATATTTCGTGCACGATTAATCTCCTAACTTATCTCCAGTGGCAATTCAAAGACGAAAGTCAATTTTTTTGGTTCAAACGTGTATGGAATGTGCCGAATTAGCCCTAACGTATCGACACGTGGCTCCTATGTGGACAAGCTTATAAATATTACGCCTTTGGTCCTTGTACTTTGATAAATATTTAGATTAGTCTCTATATTTTGTTCTCGCGACGATACGGTCCTTCTATCATTTGCTAGAGATATCGAGTATGATTTTTCATATTTCATTCCAAATGAGATTTAAATGACACTCATCACGATATATACATAATATGCACATCTAGTATTTATGGGTTTATTAGTAATAACTACACTTAATGCTACTAGCCTCCCCATAATGTCCACAAGTCTTCACAATCAACACTACGCATTCTTGTTGATAATACTATCATGAATTGTCGTATTAACTATTGAGAATACTTTGCCCATAAGTTATCTACTTCCCTTATTTCTCAATGATAGTCCTAGATATTTCTATACTAACGTACACTCCAAATGGAGATGTCATTGTAGCGTATAATGTAATTAATTTTAATAAGACTCGATCAGATTGCGCACACTTTTGCAAATGAAAGGATCGATCGACACTTCCACAACATTTTCGATGAAGATGCAACGAAAAGAAATTACGTTCTAGAACAATATACAAGTGGTAATCTTTGCTGGCATGCTATTGAAGACGGGCCGAGGTGAAAAATGAAGGCATGATTCGACTTTGGCCTTAACTTAAGAGGTAAAAATACATAATTGATGAGGTAAATAGGGATCCAAAATATTTAAATTCACGACCGCTTACTTTAATATCGTGAGAAATTACACGGGATTGCTGTTAATTATTAAAATAAATTAAATTTTTAGATGGATACGTGATTTATTATTTAATAACTTTAACGGGAGAGGCTGAATATGAAATTAAAATCAGACAATGGTACGAGGAGGGAGCATAGTAAAAGTTTTCCTTATACTTCAATGAAACTTGTGTCTCCACGTGCTGGGTGGATGGCAAGATGGATTGACAAAACTTAAAACAATTTGGGCGCTCGCTCTCTCGCTTTGGCGGCACTCCGCGTCCCCCACTCACTCTGCTTTTGGATTTCTTCGCAATCCGCCCACCTCTCTGTCTCTCTCTCTTTCCCTTTGAAGACGATGATGACTGCGACCCTCTGAAGTGACAGAGACAGCGGGACAATTTCGATTCCAAAAGCGAGAGTGAAAGCGGTTTCCTCCCCTGGTTTTTGCGCTCTCTCTCTCTCTCTCTCTCTCTCTCTCTCTCTTTCTCTCTAACTCCATTAAAGCGTTGTTGTTGTTGTTGTTGTCGTTGTTGTTGTTGTCGTTGTCGATGCTTCTCCCACCCACATTCACGGCACATTGACGCAATTCGACGAATCTTTAACATCTTTGAACCGAGAAAAAAGAACCCCTCAACGTAAAACCTGGGTTCCCTAACCTGTGTGCAGGGTTTCGATTCGCCTCTTCTTCTTCTTCTTCTTCTTCTTCTTTCGTATCCGCCGGGAGAACCCAATTTCCAATGACCCGCGACCCATTGTGGGGACCTCTTTTGTACTGATTTTTTTTTTTTGGCAAATTGGTTCGATCGGGTTTTGACTGCTTTCGAGGCTTTCTTGGATTGGCTCGGCGGTGTGGGGATACGAGAGATATGTGAGTGCGACGCTGTCGTTCACAGTCCCTTCTTTCCACTGCTGGGTTTTCCTTTCTTTCATATTTGTGTCCATTGTCTTGTCTATTAGAACCCGACGAATGACGCTCGGAAAGGGGAAGATAGCCCTAACTGTTTTGCTCGTTTCTTGGCAGTGAAACCCGGTTGAGGTCGCTCCCATTGGTCGTTCCTGCGCGTTTTGGCTTCGCTGCGGTTCAAAATTTCGCCGTTCGCGTCTACATCGGTGAGCATTTCGCTCTGCTCTTTTGATTTTTCTGGGATTATGTTACCCAGTTTTGTTTTTTCTTTGCGGCGATTTGCCTTCATTTTCACTTTCGATTGTTGTTCTGTCTTGACCGAATGTCTAAATGCTGGGTTTTTCCTTTAGATTGTCTTCCTAACTCGTGTTTGATGTTTCTTGTGGGCATAGATTTAGAGAGGGAAAGTACAGTGACTGGGAATATCGAGCAGTTAACGCGAGTTTCTTGTGGGCATAGATTTAGAGAGGGAAAGTACAGTGATTGGGAATATAGAGCAGTGAGTTTCATGGGAAGATTTGTGAGAATTTCTCGATTAATTTGTGAATTCCTCAGATTTTGAAGCTAGCTCGCTGTAGGGATTAAGTTTCTACCTACTTGTTTTGAGCAATAGTGGACTGTGATTATCCCAAAAATTGGAGAAATCTCTTTATTATGTTTGTCCTTTCTCTTTTTTGCTGCATTCTGCTCTCTGAGAATGTTGTTGTTGCTAATGTGATTTGTGGAATTGTATCCTTTAAGAAGCATCTTTGAGGATTATCTGATTCGTATACGTTTGCCTGAAAGTTGAAACATAAATGTTTTGCTTCACGTCCTGCTTTAATGTGATGCCAAAAAAGAGGTTCTAGGATTTTGAATTTTCCACCATTTGGTGCAGGAGAAGTCTGGATTGTCTGGGCGAGTTTCTTCCTTTTGCAAGTTGTTTAGCTTGGTTGTTTATCTTATTCATAAACTTTCACCATTTTTTTTTCTGAAATAATGATCTATGGGCGTATTTTTCAGCTTTTAGTGTGATGGAATTCATGGATGCTGGTGTTTCCACTATACCTTTTCGCTTTTCAGGCTTTCTATTGTTCTTCCGATAAAAGATATCACTCCTCGGCGGCTGTTGTATATGTCTGCTCTGCTAATGTTATGGGATCTATCTTCTTTATGATCAATTTTCAGGTTCTGCCGCACTTCCATAGAAGTTGGTTGTGCAGCCTTTATTTCAAGCCGCTGTCTTTTGCTTGTTTTCAGCCTTTGAGTTCTGCAATGGCCAGTGAATTCTCGGCGACCCTTCCTAACGGCAACTGCAATGGGACTCCACCTGATCCACAAAGGACTTACCAAGTTGTTGTTGCTGCAACTCGATATATGGGTATAGGCAAGGATGGAAAACTTCCCTGGAGGCTGCCCTCTGATCTCAAATTTTTTAAGAGTGTTACTCTTACAACAATTGACTCTGGGAAAAAGAATGCAGTCATAATGGGTAGAAAAACATGGGAAAGTATTCCTGCCGAGCATAGGCCTCTGCCTGGCCGCCTCAATGTTGTTCTCACTCGTTCTGGTAGCTTTGACATTGCAACTGCGGAGAATGTCATCATATGTGGAAGCATGTGTTCTGCCTTGGATTTATTGGCTTCATCTCCTTATTGTCTATCAATTGAGAAAGTTTTTGTCATTGGCGGTGGCCAGATATTTAGGTATCCTAACAATAAATCATTATTACAATTGTACATGAGTTCCTCTCTTTCCCCCTTTGTAAATTTTCTCTTTTGGTGCAGGGAGGCTCTCAATGCTCCTGCATGTGATGCCATCCACATAACTGAAATTGAGACACCAGTTGAATGTGACACTTTCATGCCCATGGTTGATACGTCTGTCTTTCACCCATTTTACTCGTCCTTTCCCATGGTTGAAAACAACATTCGATATTCTTTTACTACTTATGTCCGTGTAAGATGTTCCGCAGAGGAGTCTCTGCCTCAGAACAATGGTGTGATCTTCAATGGTAAGATAGATTCTGTCAAGTTTGAGGTGAAGACCTTTACCTTTCTGCCCAAAATGATTTTTGAGAGACATGAAGAGTACCTGTATCTGAAATTAGTCGAAGATATACTGTTAAATGGTACTCAAAAGGATGACAGGACTGGAACTGGTACCATATCAAAGTTTGGATGCCAGGTGTGTTTTGCAAACCATTACTATTTTGTCAGCTGTTAAATTCTATGGAGCACGTCTTTCCTTTTAACTTGGATCGCCCTGTTTATCTCTATTTGCAGATGCGGTTTAATCTGCGCAAAAACTTCCCTCTTTTGACGACCAAGGTGCTGCTCCAAACTGTTCTACCTCTTTATTATATTCTTGTGAAATGTTTTATAAGAAGTGGAAGGTTTTCATTCTAAACTCTGGTGACTGGGATATTGTTATTGATTGGTTCTTAGAAAGTATTTTGGCGCGGAGTTGTTGAAGAACTTTTGTGGTTCATAAGTGGTTCTACAAATGCCAAGGTATTGATTGATGTCCTTGTTTTCTATAGAGTTTGCAATTTTTAAACTACCATCGTTCATTTTTTCACAGTTTTGGACTCTGTATGAGCTATAAAGTAAATGAACTGTTGCCTTTCTGTAACTGTTACTACGTTGCCATAATCTGTCAGTCATCTTAATGAAATGCAAAAATGAAATGCAAGAAGGCATCCCTGAGTAAGAGCTAGTGGGCTTGTCTATTGCAAAGCCTTCATTGCGCTATATCCCCTGCCTATTTTCTTGCCCCTAGGAACTATTTATACAAGTGCATTCGCACTGCTTGAGTGCTCGTCCCATGATTTCCTTTCCTGTTTCCTATGTTCATTCGCCTCTTTTTGGGTTTATGCGCACTCCTGGGCATCCTGTGCCTATGTGGGTCGCACATGCATGACACGTGCACGATGCATTTCCACCTACTAGGGAGGGGCAAGGTCATGTTCATCACTTTATCTTTTTCTTGTCTTCTCTCTCTGTCCAACTTGAAATGTAAGACGTTTGTGCCCAGCTTCCACGAACATTTCTTCGCGACCATCGTTTTAGATCTAGTGAAAACTGATGTTGTTGCATTAACAGATGATTCGGTGGATGTTATTTTCTCTTATTCTTCGAGTGAACTGATTGAACTGCAGCAGTATATTTCCAAAGTTCAGTTTGATCGATATCCTTTAACTCTAGATGAATAAACAGAGAAGTTCTGTTTCCTATTACTCCTGTGTTTTCCATGCCTTGAAGTTGCATTAAAAAATGCATAAAAGGTTCTGCACTTCCACTTTGAGAAATAACAGATTGCATTTTAAGCCTTTACGTTTCACGAATATTGCTGACAGGATTGGTCCAACAACTATATGTCTGCAGTACTAGTATATCCTCTTTTCCCCTCGATTAATTAACTGGAAGCGCATTAAAGGCTGACCATTAAACAGTCTCTTCATACTACTTGTTTTTCTTAGTCATATGTTTTGCTAGATATTCCACCTGTTCTTCAGTTCTAGCGGAGCATTCCTCATTTGCTAGGGAAATTGGAAACATTTAGATATTATGAGCTTTACAACCTTTTACTGGTGAATAAGTTTCTACCACATTCTGTAAATGTGTCTGGCTTAATTTTGGTGTGAAGTTATTGCCAGTAAAACTATTAAATGCAACCACCTATATTTCGGCTATTCTTACACTTTTTGGTCCTTTTAATTCAGTTAATGTATTTTTCCATCTATTTTCCAGAAAGATATATATTGGAAACCATGCTTATCACATGTGCATCTGACACTTGGATTAGATTTGAAGCAAGTATGTCTTCTTTGAGAATTAAATCACGAAGACCACCTATAGGAATCTTAACCTAGCTGACTACAAAAATTGATAATATTCGTCAGGAGATATGGGTACGACTATATATTATCTAATGGAACAACAGCCTTGCTAGTGACAAATGAGTACCATTGATCAAGGAATGGTAAATGTATAAATTGGAACTACAAGATGGAGCTGTAGTCTTTTTTATAATTTGCTACAAACTAATGATGCATGAACAAGCATGTAGGTTACTCTTCCTCATAATAAATAGGCACTTGATGTTTTCCTTCAATGGAGTGATGACTCCATGAAGTTGAGTTGGGCACTTAAGAGTAAATAACAAAAGGTTGCCAAGTTGCAATTCAGGGATCTATAGATACAATTTTCTAAAAATTGGATTGATATGATAACTCCAGTATGGGTTTAATGACCTTTGCTCTTAATTGTGACATGTAATTGGTTTCGTGCACATGAATCCCTTAAAAGGTATTCTGGTTGTAGTTTTTTTATATGTCTAACGTTGGGAATTGGGATGAAATTGTAAGACTAATATGAGAATGACCTTTTTCCAACAGATTCTTCAGGAAAAAGACATTCATATATGGGATGGCAATGCATCTAGAGACTACCTCGACGGGTTCGCATCTGATTCATGAGAATGAAATACATATGGTTGTTTTTTTCTTTACCTTGATGACATTTGTCCTGTCTATTCAGACTTGGTCTGAGAGATCGGGAAGAAGGTGACTTGGGACCAGTTTATGGCTTTCAGTGGCGGCATTTTGGTGCTAGGTTAGCTTGTTTTAGATTATGTGATCACTTTCTATTTTTTGCTGCAATATATGTTTAACAATGTCATAAAAATCGTATGTCACAGGTATATTGATATGCATGCTGACTATACCGGCCAGGGATTTGATCAGTTGTTGGATGTTATTGACAAGATCAAGAATAATCCAGATGATCGTCGAATTATACTCTCTGCTTGGAATCCTTCTGATTTAAAATTGATGGCACTTCCACCATGCCACATGTTTGCGCAGGTTAGATATGTTTGGCTTCCTTTTCTTGAATTCTCTGTTTTAACTTCTTCCTTAGTGTAATTAACCTAATTTTTACATTTGCAGTTCTATGTTGCAAATGGGGAATTGTCATGTCAAATGTATCAACGCTCTGCTGACATGGGATTGGGAGTGCCATTCAACATTGCTTCTTATGCTCTCCTTACATGCATGATTGCTCATGTTTGTGGTATGTATTTATGCTTTAGATAAAAGGTCAAAATATATGTGACATGTGATTTTCTGTATCAGTTGTAGTGGTAGTTGAACAGTATTAATCAACAGAGTTTTGGAATACTGTAACTGCTGGTGCAAGGTTTGGAAAAAAAGTATGCTTCTATAGATCTTGCACTATAAGTATTGTTGCTATAACCATTTAAGTCTAGTGGTTGCTAGATGATTACTAGCTTGATTTCCCAGCCTTAAGGGTGAAAAGCATCCTCTTGTTAGGAGGTTATAAACATGGGAACTAGTACTTATTTTAATTTTTTTGCAGATCTTTCTCCTGGTGATTTTGTTCATGTTATTGGGGATGCTCATGTTTATCGTAACCATGTTAGACCTCTGCAGGAACAACTTCAGAAAGCACCTAAGCCCTTTCCAGTGAGTAATATGCAGTAAATATGCAGAATGGTGACTTCGTTTTTATTTCATTGATCTCACTAAAAGTCTTTTCCACGTGCAGATTTTAAAGATAAACCCAGAGAGGAAGGATATAGACTCTTTTGTAGCTGCTGACTTTAAACTTATCGGATATGACCCTCATGATAAACTAGAAATGAAAATGGCAGTTTAGAGTTGAAGATTTGGCGGAGTGGATTCATGATGGACTTCCTTGTCAATTTTATATATAGGAGGTAGTATGAACTCCCTCGCTTCCATTAACGTTGTTAGCTTTATCTTCTTATTTTCTTAGTCAGGTGAATATTAATGTTAGAAAGTTTTAGCACCATGTCCTGAAAGGCACATTGTTTTAGTAAATATTTGGGTATTGCACCCGTTTCCAGTGATACCAAAGACGGTTCTTTCAATTACAGTAGAATATGTTTGTATTTATGTCTCTTTTTTCCTCTTTGCTTTCTTTAGTTTAGTAATTGATATCAAAGGGAGTCCAGCCAACTAGTGTTAGTCAAATATTAGCAGTGTTGGAGTGGAGACTAGGCATTCAGAAATTCATATTAGATATAGATACTTCTGTTTTATTATCAAATGTTTTGCCTGAGCCTGTCCAGCTGAGTTTTTGAGACTTATTACATTGTAATTGTTCCTTGAGACCAGTTCTTTTTCTTTATTTCAGGTCATCGAAGATTCGTGTTTCTACATGGAATTCTTGACTTGATGTGCCTAATGCTTGGCAGTGTAGGAAGTGATAATCCTTTAGTCCCCCAAGAATCATGGTGGTTCTAAGGTGATTTAGGATGTTCATTTATCTTGCTATCTCGGGAAATTCGGTCTATGGATGCATGGCTCTTGCTTCCTGACAGACAGTTGAACCTTTGAACTTTGTATAGTTTTCCTGAGATTGTGTTTAGCAGATATGACCACTGAGTTGCTGCACTTATGCCAGTCATATGGACCCAAACTGATTGAATCCGAGTTACTGAGTTCTGTCTTTTATCTATTGAAATACTTGAACTTGTTGGGAAGATCTGTACTAACGTTGCATCCCTCATTAATTCTTAAGGCTACGCTGGGCAGGATCTTGATGGCATGGACCATGAATTGTATTCTGATTGTTATTAGCTATATACATCGTTTCATGACACATCTGGTGTAGCAAATTATGTTGCCAACTAGAAGGTAATAGTTTCACCGCTGATGAACGTATTTTGACCTTCATCTTCTACTTATGATATCGTTTCCCCTTGTTCATTTCATTTGAGCATCTCATCCAAAAAGCAAAACAATTTTGGTAAAATTCCGTTTCATATGCTGTCCCTGACTGTCATGTGAAGAGCTACCTGCCATGTTGGGTAACTGTTTGTAAAGAATTCACTTCAAGAAATTCAAGACGAACCATTTGCAAAATAGCTACAACAGTGCTTATGACAAATAAGAAACCATTAAAGGAAAATGGAGCAGAAAAAGTATGACGCTCGTCTCTATGGAAACCTTAGTGGAAGTTTACTGTATCTCATTGCGACGGGACCATACATCATGGATACAACCTGTGAAATATCCCGTTTCAATCAGAGCGAGTCAAATTCACATAGGAGCTTCTAAAATAATTCCAAGGTAAGGAATAACAGATCATGGCATTTGGTATCTGCTAAGTGCAACCACAAAGCTACTTGGTTACAGCAACGGTGATTATGCGAGCTCCGCTGATGATAGGAGTTCTGCCATTACCATTAGGTTTTGAAATGTTACTTTGGGCACTCAAGAAGCGAGACTCAACAGCATAGTCCACGCAGAAGTTGAGAAAGTAGCAGTCACTACTACCAGGGATCAAGAGATATACGTATGGAATTAAAGAATATAAGAGATATCGGAGAAGTGCAGACAGAATCAACTCTGATACTTTGTGAAAAATCGCGATGGCTCCATGGAAAAGGTCTGGTCTTTAGTAAAGAACCGAACACATTGCCTTAGAATACCACTTTGTACAAAGAGGGCACAGAAACGGAGAGATTGAGCTCAAGTACTGCAAAACCAAGGATTAAGTTATGGTGGCAAGCCAAGTTTGAGATACTACGAAGCATGCTTAAAGTATCATGAGAATCGATCGGAAGATATTGTTAAGTTGATAATCCAGCAATCTAAACTTTTGTCTGCTTAATGGACGTGGGCATCAAGTAAAAAGGCCATGAAAGAGAAAAATCTTCAAGGTAGAGAAACGTACAAGTAGCCGTGCAATTCACCAAGTATAATGGCCTACTATGGAGCTCGCACATTATACGGGACAATTACCAAATAAGTCCTAAACCTTTTGCTACTTTGCCGATTTAGGCTGTACCCGCGGTCCGCGGGTAGCAACTCATCGCGAGTTGCCACGACGGATGTCACGTAGGAACCGGCCTCTTGCTGTCCAGTCGCCCGCCGTTGTTGCCCGACCCTTGGTAGCAGTTCAGCGACGTCGAGATGCTTTTGTTAATCACGACCCAGATGAACATGGAAAACCAGTGAAGAGTGCGTGAGCAAGATAAGAGGAGCATGCACTTCGTGGAGGGTTTTATTCAGAGCCAAACATTAACTGCAGGATCAGAATCATGTCGACTCACCTATATATTCTGGCCACAAAGTTCTCCGCTTTCTTTTCCAGCAATTGATAAAACCTACTCAGACGTGTGATCGGAGAAGGGTCTTCTTATCTTTCTTAGACTTTTATGCGCCGCATTAGTATACATGTTTGTACGTCCAAATGTTATCTTTTCTTCATATCGATTCCATAATCCTAATCCTAGGGAGCAAATGTCTCGTTGATGTTGTCTCGATTAATTTACAGCTTTATGTATTGTTCATCCATTTTACCATATGGTCGGTTGCGGTAGTAGATGCACCGCACTGTCTTCTATGAGGTTGCGAATCTAAGTAGTATCATGAGCTCATGTCCAATCAATTTATATCATAACCATTTGCTATCTCATGTGAAGAGATTTCCCCATTTTTGGTATGCAAGTATAGAGAGCCACAGGTCTATATATCCATAATTGGTCTGAGTAATTATGGCTCGGATAGAACATTCCGTAATGGGTACGAGACCTTAATGATAAAGCTTGAGAGAGTGTTGGGTCGCTGAATGCATTGCACTCTCGACCGTCGGACCATCAGACTGTGCGTCTATTCATACTTGAGGAAGGAGTCAATCTCGTGCTGCAGCTGCTGGTGACCCTTGTGAAAGTTTTGGACCATTAGATTCAAACGAAAGAATACTGACTACTGAGAGTTTGAAAAAGATTTATAATCCGATATTGACATGAACTGATGCGTAAAAAGATCTACTTGTTATAGCGTAACTTTGTCTTTTGGAACTCACTTTTTATTCAAACCGACACTGACCGCGTTGGAAAAGTAGTTTCTTTAAATGTTCAAGATACTTTTCTTTGTTGAAATCTGCCAATTTTTTTTTCTTTGAGAACATCGTAAATCAAATATAGATTGAAATTGTAACAACGGGTCAATTTAGAGGCTAATATTTCATGAGGGTGAAGATTAAACATGAGCAATCGTAGATGGACCCTATCTAGTAATTTTCTACTTATCCTAGCACGGTTAACATATTTTTAAGCTAAAGTAAACATTAAGTGAATGCAAACAAGAATTTGTTTTCGGGGATATTGCCAACAAATTGCTTGTAGCAATTTGCTCTTAAAACCTTTTGATATGAGCAATTTGGTTCCAAATTTTTTTTATTGTTGCTTTCCAATCGATATTGATCGGAAGCAATTAACGTGGATGTCAATTATGGGTAGTGTTGCATAGGACAAGCGGTACTAACATGGATGTCAGTTATGGGTAGTGTCGCATAGGACAAGCGGTACTAACATTGATAATTTTTGTGAATTTTTAATTTTTATGTATGATTAGCAATTTTTTTTAATGTTTTAAGAAAATATTTGTTTTTATTGTCCTTTTATTTTCATTATAACCACCAAGGGTTGCAGGCCTCGTCCAATGTTGGTCAGCATGATAAAAGAAAAGAAAATTAAATGAAATGAAAAAGATTGTTCATGTTAGCATGATATGTCATATAAGATAACCGACATCTTTTTTTTTTTGGTAATCGAGGACTTTACCACTATCCCCTCCCCTTGAGCCAATTGGGCCCCTCTACCTCGAATGAGACTAGTAAATGACCCCGACCCCAAGAGATCTGATATCCGTCCTAACTATTTTCAGTAAAAAAGTAGCCGGAAGAATCAATAATGATAAATCTTAAAAAAATTTAAGATTAAATTGACTAAATTAAATATTTATGAGTACAATAGATTTATGTTTTTACTTTTTAAAATTGACTAAATGAGAATATTTATGAATACGATTGACTTATGTCTTCATTTTTTGGATGATTTCCTCGTCCTTCCCCCGTATCGATCGAGTGTGTAACCAACACCAAACGTGGCTTGAAGAAAAAACAGAACTCAAACGACGACGTTTCCACCAAGGGCCCCGGCCATACAAGCAGCACCCCTTAAACGACGACGCTTCAACCGTGACCCGAACGCCAAAAAACCCTAATCCTTAAAATCGAGCGGATCCCATTCCACCTCCCGACGAGTCTCTCGTGCCTTCATCACTGCCTCCATCTCGCCGACGCTGAAGCGAGTCGCTCGATCCCATGGTAAGTCTCCCTGGCAATTCTCAGCCTTCAAGCAAATCATCATCATCAGGCCGAGTCTATCCGTCTTCCTTCTTGGGTCTGCGTGTTCCTCTCTCGCTCTGACATTCGAATTTTTTCGTGGGTCGTGACCCGTAGGCTCCGAAGAAGGACAAAGCCCCGCCTCCCTCGTCCAAGCCTGCGAAATCCGGTGGTGGAAAGCAGAAGAAGAAGGTCTGACTCTCTCTCTCTCTCTCTCGCGTCGCTCATGTGGAGCTGTTGAAAGTGTTGGGACAACTGTGCGTCCATTGTAGTTTTTCCGAATGCTTTTTGATTATGTTACTCGAAATGAAGTGAGGATGGCAGATCTTTCATGTTGGGCTATGATGGCGTGGGAAGATTTCAATTTTTTCCCCACTACATGTACGTTTTACGAGGTTTTTGGGCTAGGGTTTTCAGTTGAGCTCTAAGAGTGTTTTGGGCTTCCATCTTTGCTCTTCTTTCTAAGTAGTTGCCGATTGATTTTGCTGGCGAGTGTTTGAGCGGTTGTTGGTCTCGGCAATTTTAGGCAAAGATGAGATGAAAAAAAGAGGATGTTTTTATATGTTCACGCTGCGGTTAGTTGTTATTTATGTTGGGTTAGCTGGGTTGTGATGGATTGTAGTGTGTGATGGTGAGCAGAAGTGGAGCAAGGGAAAGCAGAAGGAGAAGGTGAACAACATGGTGCTGTTTGACCAGGGGACTTATGACAAGCTTCTATCCGAGGCGCCCAAGTATAAGCTGATTACCCCGTCCATCCTCTCCGATCGCCTAAGGGTATGCCGCTGCGTTAATCTACTCAGTATCTATAGTTGCCTCTGTCGTGGTTTGCGCATCTACTTTTTCCCCTTTTCTGCTTTCAAGATCAGTCATCTGTTTGTTTCTTATTTATTGAGACGGTAATAGCTATTTCACACTCGAACCTTTCTGGACATGTTTTGATGAAACCTTTTATTAATGCACTTAGGTCGACAATATATGTGTATGTAACCAATAGGATTTTCCAGCAGGATCTTGCTCTATTCATTCTCAGAAGTGCCTTAACTTATTAGTGTTGTATATGGTTGAGTTTTTAAGTAGACTTCTCATCCAATAAAATTCATTGGGATGGCTTCTTTAGGTCTATGAAGTTAGAAGGGTCTTGAGTTTTGAAAGTTCCTTTCCACAGGCAATTGATGATATAACTTAGAACTTCCCATTGGCTCACTTCCTGTTTGGAATGAATTGTTATTTTTCTTGGCTTAAAAAAATGCATTCCTCATCAGCGAATCTTTTGGTGGTGGGACATATTTCCGCTATTATGGATAAGTCAGCCTTTTGGAGAATGAAATTCACCTTCTGATTTTTTTTTTTGAACCAATTTTTTGTGGATCCTCTAAACAGTCTTATTTTCTCAGTGGTTAGTGTCTGCCATCCTTTACTTTGAACTTTCGTTAATTTGAACCAGAAACTTGCTTGGAGCTATTCTTTGCTGCATTTGTAAATGAATGGCTGTGTCGCCTATGTGTGATCAAGTTAAGATGACAACAATTAAACTTCCTTGCCTTGACTTTATGGGTGTTCTTCTGGTTCTGTTGTTTTCGTACTTAATGGGTTTTTCATGACCAGTGGTTTGCTTAGAACAATTTATACGTGAACATGGTCTACCTGATATACTCATGTTCTCATCATTGAGGGAATCTTACTGGCAGCTCCTCTTTCTAATGATTAGTCATCTCTTTGTTATGTATTCACTCTTTCTTATGCAGGTTAATGGATCACTTGCTCGGAAGGCAATAAGAGAACTCATGGCTAGAGGTTTGATCAGGATGGTCTCCGCTCATGCAAGCCAGCAAATCTACACCAGGGCAACAAATACCTAAATGTCCTTGGGCCCCTTGCATTTTCAGCTATATAGCAATGGTTGTTCTAGATCCTGCAATGGTAAACTATTGTTTTCTTTATCTTTGGATAACGCAACGCATACTTGAATTCATGGGACAGGTTTAGCGTTCTTTGAAATTTTGAAGAAATAGGTATTAGATTTCCGATAAGCCAAATATTTGGTGTTCATCCAATTAGTTTGCCTACAGCTATTACTCGTCTGGAGATCTTACTACCAATGCAAAGGAGATTTTAGCATCTTGAAATGCTCTGATGCGTATCAGCAATTATCGTACTTAAATTGATCAAACGACTGATAAATGTACTGCTCCTGATGGGGTAGTTCCAATAATGTGTTTTGCAAATGGTAGATTGTTTCTCATTCCCTCGTACTAAAGAGAATAAGTTGTCCTGAATGATTTTATACACTCATAATGTGCGATAAACAAAAATTATAAATTACGTTAATCAATCTTTGGTATAGAACGCAAGAGATTTGATAACAAGTATTATGCACTATAAAGTTGGTACTAAATATAAAAGAAATTTGAAAAAATGGCTGTCATCCCTTGTATGTATTGCTTGGCAGTGTAGATGATTCTGAGAAAAGTATCCCTTGGCAAGCTCAGCGAGGATCTGAATGCTCAAAATCATGAAATACGAGTCATTCCTCCTTCCTTCATCCTTGTTATAACATGATGAAGTCGGTTCATTTATTTTGGCTCAAAAAGGGTTAAAAGTAATTGTTTATCACTTGTCAAAACTTGCGAAGATGTCATGATTATTATCTGCATATTTGTTCGATGTTGAATTTTATCCTAGAATTTCAATTTTGGCCAATTTGGTCCGTTGATGTGGCCATACATATTATTGCCTCATCAGCAAAAATTTCAAAATATTAAATGATAAAGAATGGGGAAGATTTGATTTTTAAGCATAGGTTAGAGAGAGAGGGTTCAACCCTCGCTGAGATTTGGGCGAAGCCGAGTGTCGTCACGGGTGGTGGCAGGCTTGCGCTCGTTTTTGCTGAAGTGCTGTTACAGAGAAAATCTTCTTCTTAAGACCGATTTGTTCAACTCTTTGGAGGAGAAGTCAGGGGAGCGTACTCTTTAAGCGAAACAAAGAATAGAACACAAATCTGAAATTGGACGGAGGTCGAAAGTAGCCTCGAAAGGCACTTCAATCGGAGACGCAATGCGATCGATGATGGCTTCTTCGAGGTCCGAGATATGAACATAACGACATTAGAGCCACCTGAAAATGGGTCACCTACCCCGATGAGGGTCACTGGTGGCGTGGCCGTTCTTTGTTATACATTGTCAATAAAGAAAGAGTATCCTTATATAGAAGAACGTTCCACCCTCTTGCCAGTAATTCATTCTATTACAGGGGGATAAAACTGTGAATAAATCGGCACGAAGGGCAAAACGGAAATTATAGGAAAATTTCAAGGGCATAATCGTAAATTAAATAAAGAGGGGGCATAATCGGAAATTTAGAAAATGACAGGGGTAAAAAGGGAACATAGGCCGCAAGTGTGCTCCCAAGCGTGTGGATTCCACGCGTCTACAGTACCCGGTAGGGGTGAGCAATGGTCCAGGGTTGACCCTAGACCGGCCCAGAACTGGTCCAACCTGACTGGTCCTGGTCGGGTTTTAAGACGAACGGGTCGGTCCTTGGTCCTAAAATCTCCAACTTGATACTGTACGGGTTAGTCCTTAGTCCTAAGGTGTTGGGTTGGTCCAACCCGGACCAATCCGATAATATATTACTTAAAAATAATAAATTTTATTAATTTTTTTACAAGTTGATTTTTATAAGCTTCAACCCAAATCAAGAAAAAAGTTCATAGGCCCAACAACTTCCAGCCCAACCCACGCCCAAGTGCCCTACAGTATAGTCTACTTCTCTCATTCTCTGTTCTGAGTTTACAGTAGCCGCACGTTGCCACGAATCCCCCTTCTTCTTCGTCAACTTCAAGTCTTCAAGTTCAAGCCCTAATTTCTTCACGCTTGGCTCGCGTCTTCCTCTGTCTCTACTTCTGCTTGTCGCTGTCAGTCGCTGCTTCTGCTAGTCACTGCTGCTGTCTCTGCTCTGTCACCGCCACCGTGGTCGTCGCCAAGGATGACACGCCGAAAGCCGCGGCGCGACTCCCCTGTTCTTCTCTGCCTTGCTGCCAGTCGCTATTTGTCGAGCTGCTGTATCTGCTTCTACTTGTCGCTGCCGGCCACTGTTTTTGTTCGTTGCCACTGCTGTCTGTGCTCTGTCTCCGCTGCTGTCATCGTCGCCGGAGGACGACACGCCGGAAGCCGCGACGCGACTCCCCTGTTCTTCTCTGCCTCGCCGCCAGTCGTTGTCCGTCGAGCTACTGTCTTTGCTTCTGCTTGTCACTACTGGTCGCTGCTTCTACTTGTCGCCGCTGCTGTCTCTGCTCCGTCGCCGCCGCCGCCGGAGGACGACACGCCAGAAGCCGCGACGCAACTCCCATGTTCTTCAAATTTATTGTACGAAAGTTTTATCGGTCCCGAGTTGACCTTGGGACTGAACCGGACCGATAGGGTTGGGTCGGTCCACGATCCCAAGTTTGACGGGTCGGTCCACGATCCCAAGCTTGACGGGTCGGTCCACAGTCCCAAAAATTGAGGACCGATACTGTGCGGGTTGGTCCTCGGGTTGAGCATGGGATCGGCCCAACCCGAACCATGCACACCCCCTGTGCCCGGCGCCTACTCCTCCTCATGCTAGTTTGCCCAAAACTGGCCTCCGTCACTTCTTCTGCCACCAGATTCTCCTCCAACAGCCCATTTTTGGAAAGATTGAATCATGTACTTTGTATACCACGTTGTACGACCACATAGATCCAAGGTATTAAGAAATTGGTCAAGAATTTGGCCGGAATCGAATAAAATTCTGCCAAATGCAAATCCTAACCCCCAAAAACTTCCATTGCATAATTAGCCTCTGGCAATTACTTAAATGCCGATTAAACTTGGGGCTATTCATACCCATGGTGGTGCGATCGTTCTATTCTGAAGTCGGGCAATGGGTCGCCAAAATTTGGCCGAAATCGCCGAAAAGCCTAAATTCTAATTCACCCAAAATTCAACAAAAATTCTCACGAATTCATCAAACTAGAGATAGGGTGGCTCTAATTCCAATTGTTAGATTTAAAACTTGAAGAATTTTTTTTATGACCAAGGATTTCAACTTTTGCTAATCCTTCAGACCTACTTATTTGCATATCAATACCTCGGAGGAGATTCGCCTAGCAACCTACTGCCAGGGCCTCTCACTTAAATCACAGAGCCATACATGGGATTCGAACTCTGAATCCAGTTGTGGGAAAGGAACGTCTTCACTAGCATAACCATGTGTATGTAGGTTAAAAAAAATGAAAAATTGATGTCTCGATTATCCATAAATGATGAAAACTCATTCCTAATCAAGATTGAATGTGGAAACATGAAAAAAAAATCTTTACTAACCTCCAGTTAATGATGAAGTTCGATTGAAAACTTGATTTTCGAAATATCTATCATTCAGAGAATGGATTCATTTAGCCAATTGCTCTTTTGGAAATGATGGTGTGTTTATTTTTGAATGAATTCGATTCAATTCGGATTCAGAAGGTTTGGTTTAGAAGACCTTTATATATACTCACATTCACATCCCTTCGCATATAATTTCTCCCATCAAGAAGTCGTGCCTTTTGAGCGATTATCATATAATATGAAATGAATAATATTCGTTAACGAATTAATGCAAATAATTTATAAACTGAATATAGGATCACATTATTATTTTGTAGCAGTCATCATTGAGATTTGGGCGAAGCCAAGTGTCGTCGGCAGGCCTGTGCTCTTTTTTGCCGACACACTGTTATAGATAAGATCTTTTTAAGACCAATTTGTTCACCTCTTTGGAGGAGAAATTGGGGAGCGTACTTGGCAAGCAAAATGAAAAGTAAAATACACCGAAATTGGATGGAAGTGGACAATCCTCGAAAGGCATTTCAATTGGAGACGCAACGCGATTGATGATTGGCTTCGTCGAGGTCCAGGAGAAAACATGACGACAAGCCACCTCACTAGCAATGACGTACACTGACGGCAGCATCCACACATGGGAAGACATCATCTAAAAAAAAGAACTATTTTGTTTTTACTCAGAATCGAAGAAATGGTAATTTTGTTTTTTGTGTGGGTCGAAATTTGGATGGTATTGTTTTGTGTAAAATAAAAGGATCCGGAAGTGAAAATGAAAATGATCATAGGGTAAGTAGCATAGTGTGTTGTATGTCATTGGGTATGATCGTATACCGTAATATGTATTATTAAAGAACCGGATTCAAACGTTTTTGAAAAAAAGAAAATCTTTGCTCCAATGCTTTCCCATCTTCTTCCAAGGACCCAAAAAGTCAATTAAGGCTCCGACCGCACCCCCCCCCCCCCCCCTTTTTTTTCAATTGCCATAAGGTTCAGGTTATACGTAGCTGACGACTCAGAATCCATTCGAGCATTGTCTATGGTTATTCTAATTTTTATAATCCCCTTACTTGGGAAAAAATTCGATATTTTTTGAAATATATCAATAAATCATTTTTTATTTCAAATAGATGACAATATCATTTGGTATTTGGTCAAAAATGAAAATAAATTAGAAATTATTTTTCGCTGTTTGGAAATAATAATAAAAAACTTGATCGTTACTTAATTTATATAAAAAAACTTGATCGCGTTTTCCTAGAATGATGAGCTATGCTGTGACATGGGAGCTACTTTTTATTTCATATAGATGAAAATCGATGTGTGTTTCAATGGCCACTCCCATGGGTCCCGTCATCTTCTCCCTTTGACATGGAAGAACTTTTCCTGCTTTCTATTTATTTCCTTCTGTTCTTCTCAAAATGATGCTCAACAAACAGTCGATCAGTTCTCATAGCTCCGTCTCTCCTTCCTCTTGTTTTCCGCATCTATACAGCTTCAAGGATGCCAACTTTCGAGCGTCATCAATGGAACAACATCAACGCCATCGTCATCTTCATCATCCCAGTTCTGATCAACTTCCTTACCATGAAATATCAGGGGATGCCGTATTCCCCATTTGATGCCCACCCCATCACCATCTTCCTCACCATTTTCACTCTGCTTCTCTATTGCTCCTTGGCCCTCCTACTTGATGCTCGTCAACCACCCTTTCATATTGCTTGCAATGCTCGCACCTTCCTCAGGATGCTTTCCTTTCGATCTATAGCTTTCTTCACGTCATTGTTGTTCCGAGGCCCCTCCTTCTTTCCCCTCTATTTGCCGTTGATGATACCACTCTTTGCAGCTCACTTTTGGGATCTTATTCTGAAGCTCAAGCAAAATATACTTGTCACAAAGAGAAGAACAACAAAGAGATGGAGAAATCAGGGAAGAACTTTACCCTTTTTTCATTATATTGTCTGATACATGTAGCTAGGTATTTATAGCCTTTACATGTTTATGCACAAAATATGAAAGTTATATTCTAATTACAAGTGTATACAAATTGTAATCACAAGCTTTCTCTTCTTGCATGATCGTGCATATCTTGATATATCTTGCATATCTCAACACTCCCCCTCAAGCTAGCGGCTAGTATATATTCAAGACGCCAAGCTTGCTCAACAGATATGCATGTTGTCTTTGACAAAGTGCCTTAGTGAACAAATCCACAGGTTGTTCTGTGGTTCCAATCCCATAAGTCATGATAATTCCTTCTTGGATCTTATCACGAGTGAAATGGCAATCCACCTTGCTTTGTTCTCTCATGAAAGACAGGATTTGCTGCAAGTTTAACAGCTGTATCATTGTCACAGAATAATGTCGTTGGCCCTTTAATTTTAATGCCAAGGTCCAATAATCAACCTCGTAGCCAAATTACTTCACAAATAGTCTTGGCCATGACTCTATACTCTGCTTCAGCTAACAACAATGACACAGTCGACTGCTTCTTTGTCTTCCAAGAAAGTAAAGACTTTCCAAGTTTGATGCAGAAACTAGTAACTGATCTTCGGCCCATTGGGCAAGTAGCCCAATCTGAATCACAAAAAGCTTTCATCTCCATGTCACATTCCCTTGAAAGTAAAATGCCCAACCCTGGACAACTCTTCAGGTATTTAACTACTTTTATGGCTGCATTCATGTGAGAGACTTTAGGCTTTTGCATGAATTGACTCAATGTCTGAACAGCATAGCAAGTATCTAGCCTAGTCATAGTAAGATAAATGAGCTTCCCGACAAGCCTCTGATAAATAGACGAATCTTCAAGCAAAGGATCATCAATACTAGGTGTCACTTTTTCATCATATTCAGCTGTCGTCAACCTAGCATTTTGTTCAATGGGAATGACTGCTGGCTTACACGCTGATAATCCTGTCTCTGATATAATCTCCAAAACGAACTTTTGTTGATTGAGGGAGATGCCCAATTCTGAATGTGCAATTTCAATTCCAAGAAAATACTTAGGAGGTCCTAAGTCCTTAATGTGAAAAGTGGAATGCAAATAATTTTTAAGCCTTTTAACCGCCGCGTCATCATTTCCCATGATTAGAATATCATCAACATATATCATAAGATAAATCGAGGAACTACCCTTCGACCATGTAAAAAAGTGCGTAGTCATGCTTAGATTGACGGAAGCCCACAGAAGTAAGTGACGTTGTGAATTTCGCATACCATTGTCTAGAAGCTTGTTTGAGACCATAGAGGGATTTATGGAGAGGGCATACCTTATCCTCCCCCTGTCACTGTTAACCCGGTGGAAGCTCCATATAAATCTCCTCATCAAGATCACCATGCAGGAAAGCATTGTAGACATCCATCTGATGAAGAGGCCAACACGAAGGGCAGCAACAGACAAGAAGAAACGAACAGTCACTTCTTCAACAATAAGAGAGAAAGTCTCGTGATAATCAAAACCTTCATGTTGTGTAAAACCCTTGGCAACTAAATGGGCCTTGTATCGTTCAATCGAACCATCAGCCTTGAACTTGATTTTATAAACCCATTTGCATCCAATAGGTTTTCGGTGAGGTGGTGAAGAAACTAAATCTCAAGTGTGATTCTCAACCAAAGCATGCAACTCAGCCACCATAGCCTCTTGCCAACGAGGATCACTAGCAGCTTCTTGAAAGGACGAAGGCTCATGTGCATCAAATATTCGACTAATGCAACACTTATGTTCCTCAGATAACTGAGCGAAGGAAACATATGAAGAGGTAGGATATAAAATACCTAAAGAACAAGGACCAGAATCAGCGGAAGAACAAATATAATCCTTCGTTCAAGTGGGCGGCTGAGAGATCCGATCGGATCGCCGAAGGGAAGGAAGTGGTGCAGGAACCATCGACGGTGATGAAACCGTGATGTCATGTGACTCATCAACAGGCGGAGACGTCTTTACTGGAACATCGGGAACAACAGTAAAGCGTGTGGGCTCGTCCATGAGAGGAGCTGCCGATATCCCTGGAAGAAGAACATGCAAAGAAGAAGAACCTGCAGGAGGGTCCTCGACATAAAGAAATGAACTCTCGGACGGAATGGAGCCTAAGGTAATACTAGAAGACGCAAGGTTCTGGAAAGGAAACGAGTCTTCATGGAAAATAACGTCCCTACTGATGAAGAAATCATGAGTCAAAGGATTAATATGTGATAACCCTTTTTTAGAAGTGGATAACCCTTTTTGTTGATCCATAAATATGCTGTTTGAAATTCACGAGTATCAGAGTCGTAAGAATATCCTTTTACTCAAACAGTCGCAATAATTCCGACTTCCCAGATTTTACCAAATATGTTTTCTAGATGATACGTGTTCAGATCTTAAATATCTGACTACCTTCAGATGATAAGATCTGACTACCTTCAGATCATACAAGATCTGCCAACTCTCTAGATGATAAAGGTCTAGCCACAAGTAACACTTGTCTTCATGTCAGATCACAGAGTTTGCCCTTTGTTGTAGAGTTTTGTTATCTTCAAAATCATCGATAGATCTTTCTCTAACAATCTCCCCCTTTTTTTATTATGACAAAACGATCCTGTAGATTTTGGATTGGATCTCCTTGAGAATTTATTGCCTGCATTAAACACTACAACAATAATAACATTTATATATTTGGAATCTGTTCTTTGTTATCTTTCAACCAATCTCCCCCTGTTTGAAAGAAATAAACGGATCCTGCAGAATTGGAAATATATTCTGCAACAAATATTGTTAGATAAAAATAATATCTTATAAGCAGATAAAAAAACATGATTCTTTCTGTATAATGTGCATCCACAAAACAAGGTTAGTTTTGACAATAACCAAAGGTCATACATGTCCCTGTCATTCAATCATAAAATAATTTCTGCAAACAATGCAAACAATCATCATCATGATTCATCCATCCATTCATCCAATCAACTTTAGTCAAAACTAGTCAAAGCCAAAGCAAGCAAAGTCAAAAGCTGCACTTTCTCCCCCTTTTTGTCATAATAAAAAAGTTTAAGAGGGGGAAGGAACACGAACAAAATGAAGGGTGTCCAACGACTACACAATCTGCCCAGCTTCTTAATCGACTGCTTGATTTCATCAAGACTATCCAAAGCAGTAATTTGACCAAGTTACTGAGAGAGTTATTGAAGCATTCCCTGCTGTGTCTGCACAAATTGTATTTGATCAACTTTGGAGGTTAGTGCAGGTAGCATATCCATAACCAGTTGCAACTGTGTGATTGGAATGCTGGTAGTGCTTGGTCTAGCTGGTGCAGTTGACGTTGGGGTAACAGGAGTTGGAAGAAATTCTGAAGAGCCACCATCTCTTCTTGTTCTCACTGTCTCAAAATCAGTGGGCATCTCCTCAGAATGAACGACCCTAGTTGTTGCGCCCCCCGTTTCAACTGTTGTGGGAGATTCATGAATAGGCAGCATAGAGGAACTCTCTTCTTTTTCCTCATCCTCATCCCTCCTTCTCTTGCTCTGTCTCTTTCTCTTCTTCGTGCTCTTTCTCTACAGCCTCTCTTTCTTCCTTTTCCTTTTCTCTTCTTTTCTCTACTGTTGCGGTAGAGATCTATTTACCAAGTTCCTCATTCCAAGAACTATCAGTCGTGCTCAACGACAAACCAAGGGAGGTTATCGCCAACCCTTCCCCTGTTGGTTCAAATTCTTTCTCAAACTCTTCCTCAACAGAAAGCTTTATGCGTTGGGATGTAGGTGCCTCAACTATTGGCTCCTTGCCTTTCCTCTTTCCAGCAAAGGATTCATCCTTCACTTGTCTCATTGGTGTGGATTTGGAACTGGATCCAAGGGGCAGATCAGGCAATTTCATCTTGGTCACCATGGTGTGTCCCATCGAGATCGGGACAAGTCTGGTGGCACAGAGAGTTGAAGGCAAGGGAATGTGAAAATGTTGAAAAACTCAAGTCACCGGGGATGCATAAGGCAACTGTCCTTTGTCCTTCTGAGATACTCGAGAAATCTAGTATAAGATCATGAAGGCCGAGGAAAACTTGTGGAGATTCATAATGGCAAACATTAGTCGTGCCTCTAACTTAGAGACATCTGTCCGTGAAGTAGCCTTTGGCTTGAGGCAGTTGATTATGATCTTATGGAGCAGGACATGAGTAGCCGTCAATTTACAATAGGTGATTGGCCAGGAGGAAGATTTTTCTGTGCTGAGAAACTGAAAAACCTCCTGATCAGATTCCTCAATAGGAATAAAGCTACTCTTGACTGTTCCCAGAATGTCCGCCAAATCATCCACATCCACAGTCACAGTCCTATCCGCCATAGTAAACTGAAGACTGTACCTATTAGGAAAGGAGAGATTGGAGTAAAAGTAGGCAGTCAACTCCAAATACGTAGGGGTGGAATCCACACAGAGTTGATCTAAGCGATTATACTGAAGGAATCGCTTCAGAGGAATTTGGACTGCGTCCAGAAACTTAAAGTCTACATGACGAGGGCTCATTACCCCTCGTTCTACCATTCTATTATACGCTTGTTTGTGATCCTTTGATCGAAATAGCTTGTTGGCCTTGCCAGGCACATTAGCAGCTATCCCTTTTCTCGGTTAAAAGTGAACAAACATTTTTTTCATCTTCATCTCTAGGCTCAAAATCAGATGGGGTATGAAATCTGGGATCAGCAAGAATAGTTTTGCGAATGAGATCTGCCGTATCTGGTGGAGCAACACCAGCCTCCTCCATTTGTCTCAGAAAGTTTTGCTCATTGATGAAGCCATTGGATAACAGGAACTCTTGAATGACCCCGACGGATGCTCTGTTTTCTATCATTCTATAGTAGAAGGAATAGAGAACTTTTGGATTCTTCTTCTTGAGGGGAGTGGTGTCATGAACTCGTGTTTCAGAGGACGGTTCAACTATTGCTTGTTGAAGACTTTCGGTAGTCGGAGATTCCTCGGTAAGGTCGAAGTGAGTCTGTCCAGCATGGCCTTTCTCAAACTTTTTGGTTGCCAATCGAGAGGATTTCCTAGGAGCAGACATTGGTGCAGTTGAAAGATTGAACTTCATTTGAACAAGTAAAAAGATGAAATCTTTTTCTAGAAGAGAGAAAACGAGAGAAGATGAGATTGCTAGGGTTTCAGAATGAAGAAGTTTTTGGGCAAAGAGGCGGAGTCTCAATCAGTTTAAGGAGTGAGAGAAAGCCTTTCAAAATTCAAAAGAAAACAATATTTTTGGAAATACAAAATTCCAAAACAACGATTCAGCAACCAAGGAATACAACGATTCAATGAGGCAAGAAAATATGTCGCATGTAACGATCGTACCTTAACATATTAAAAATAAAACATACTTGTTACCTCATGAGCTTGTGGCGGGAAATTTCATATTGTAAGGTCCAAAGTCATAATATATCATAGATGAAGAAATGTCAAGACTTGGACCGTCTGAATGTCATAAGATCTGGATGTCATAAGATCTGAACCGTGTAATATCTGAAGCTTGTAAGATCTGGAATATAGTAAGATCATAAGATTTGAAGCATGTAAGATCTAAACCATCATAAGATCTGAAGTGATCTTAATCATCAGAAGATAATATATTCGGCTTGCTCCAAATGAATTCAAAAGAATTCCTTTCCAATGCCTTTGTAAAGATATCTGCAAGCTGATTCTTAGAGTCAATGAAGGTAATTCTGACATTCTTTTTCTCTATATGATCTCGTATAAAATGATGTTGAATTTCAATATGTTTCGCTCTGGAGTGCAGATAGGATTCTTAGTTAAATCCATCACACTGGTGCTATCACACCCGATCTCTATACATGATCTCGAAATTTTAAAGTCATGCAGCTGTTGCTTCATCCATAAAATCTGTGAACAACAACTTCCTAGAGTAACGTATTCTGACTCTGCTGTTGAGAGAGCAATAGTTTGTTGCTTTCTTGATAACCAAGAAATAAGTCATTGTCCAAGCAACTGACAAGTACCTGAAGTACTTTTTCTGTTTAGCTTACAACCTACTAAATCAACATCTGAATATCTGAGTAGAGTAAGGTCCCCATCTTTTGGATACCACAATCCAATTTTTGAAGTAGTTGCTAAATACTTTATAATGCTCTTCACAGTACTGAGATGTGACTCCTTTGGATTGGATTGATATCTAGCACATAGACATACACTAAACAAGATGTCAGGTCTAGATGCTGTTAGATATAAGAGAGATCCAATCATGCTCCTATAAAGTCTCTGATCAACTTGTTTTCCATCAATGTGTTCATCAAGTTTCAAGGTACTTGACATGGGCGTTTTTGTCTTCTTGCAGTTTTCTAATCCAAACTTTGACACAATCTCCTTGGCATACTTCTCTTGATGAATAAAAATGCATTCCTCTGATTGTTTGACTTGCAAGCCCAAGAAGAATGTCAATTCTCCCATCATAGTCATTTCGAACTCATCCTGCATTGCTTTTGAGAAGTTTTTGCATAGAGTTTCATTTGAGGAACCAAAGATGATATCATCAACATATATTTGAACTAAAAGAAAATCTTTTCCCTCAGTCTTGACAAATAAGGTTATATCTACTTTGCCTTTCTCAAAGCCATTCTTGAGTAAGAATTTACTTGACCTCTCGTACCAAGCTCTGGGAGCTTGTTTCAGACCATAGAGTACCTTTTTTAGTTTGTACACATGATTTGGCTTCTTCGGATCTTCAAAACCAGGAGATTGCTTAACATACACCTACTTTTGTATGAATCCATTCAGGAATGCACTTTTGACATCTATTTGGAACAACTTGAAATTTTTGTAACAAAGGCAAGCAATAGTCGAATAGCTTCTAACCTTGCTACTGGTGCATAGTTTTCATCATAATCAATTCCTTTTTGCTGAGAGTATCCTTTTGCAACCAATTTAGCTTTATTTTTGACAACTTTGCCTTCTTCATCCAATTTGTTTCTGAACACCCATTTTTCTCCAATGATAGACTTCCCTTTTGGTTTTGGGACTAACTCCCAAACATCATTGATTGCAAACTGTCTGAGCTCATCCTGCATAGCCTCAATCCAACTTTCATCAAGTAAGGCATCATTTATACCTTTTGGTTCAGCTTCAGACATAAGTGCTACTGCACTGAATTCTTCATGTCTCTGTGCCCTTGTTCGAATTCCTTCATTTAGATCTCCAATAATAAGATCAGTTGGATGACTAGACTTATGTCTCCAATTTGATCGAATCAATCACCTTGTTTCAGCTGATAAAGTTTCATCTTCTAGTTGTTGAGCTTCCTCATGAGAATTCATAGTTGAGACATTTTGAGAAGGATTTTAAATATATCAAGATTCGGTTGAAGTGAATGTAGTTGAGTATCTTCATGAAACTTGACATTTATGGATTCTTCCACAGTTCGAGTCCTTCTGTTAAGAAGATTCCTTCATTTGACTTCATATCAAACTTGCCAAGATTATCATTAGGATTCTTCAATATAAAACAATTGCAACCAAAGATTCGAAAGTAGGAAGCAATAGGTTTCTTATCTTTGTAGATCTCGTAGGGTGTCTTCTCAAGGATAGGCCTGAGATAAACTCTGTTGATGATGTAACATGCTGTAGATACAACTTTAGCCCAGAATTGTGAAGGCATGTAACTTTCTATGAGCAAAGTTCTGGCCATCTCTTGTAATGACCTGTTCTTTCTTTCCAAAACTCCGTTTTGTTCAAGCGTATATGGAGATGAAAACACATGTTGAATCCCTACATCATCACAAAACTTGGCAAAATCTTGATTCTCAAATTCTCTTCCATGATCAGTACGAATCCGTGAAATGGTATAACCCTTCTCATTTTGAACTCTCTTGGCAAACTTGGCGAAGTAGGAAATAGCATCTGACTTACTTGTCAATAAATAAGCCCATGTGAACCGTGAAAAATCATCAACAATTACCATACAATAAGTCTTTTCTCCAATACTCTGTGTTCGAGTAGGTCCAAACAAGTCCATATGGAGCAGCTGTAAAACACGGTCATTTGATACTTGATTTATCAACTTATAAGAGCTTATAACCTGTTTTCCCAACACACAAGATGTGCAAGTGTTGTTCTTTTGGAAAGCCAATCTTGGAAGACCACGAACAATCTTCTTGGAGGAGATCTTGGCAACCCGAGAAGGATTGTGAAGTTTCCTTTCACCAAAGAAACATCCTTAATAGTCAGATTTCCAATTTGCACATTTCCAAATCCAACAATCTTTCCTTTGCTTTTTCCTCCAAAAGACACTACTCCTTCTGTTTTGGATACCTTAATAAAACAGCTCGAATCTTCTGTCATGTGTCTTGAGCATCCACTGTCCAGGTACTATTTCGATTTGCTTTTGATGGTAACCTATTAACAAGAAGAATACTCATGTTTTCTTTGGTACCCATACTTTCTTGGGTCCAGTATAGTTAGTATAAACAAAGTTTGACCTGTTTTTCTTCACTGATCTTTTAAACAAGGGACAATCTCTTTCAAGATGTTCTGAGCTATTGCAGTTGGAGTACTTCAGAAAACTTCTTCCGCTAGGCTTTACAAAAACTTTTTGAAAATGATTTTCGTAAATAGATTTTGAAGGTTTTTGTTCAAGTCCTTCTTTCACCTTTGGAAAATCAATCAAGGGAATAGTTCCAGGGGTCATCCCTAAACTGGCTTTATTAAAACAAGGTCTCTGTATTGAAAGAAGTTTTTCAAGCTTTTCAGAACCATTTGAAAACTGCTTTGAAAGATTTGAGAAATCTGCTTTGAGACAAACAACCTGCTTCTCAAGAGAATTTGTCTTCTCTGAAAATTTTGTGAGCTAGAATTTCCTGAGTTGAATCTTCTTCCTCTGTTGTTCAATTTCTTGAACTTCCTCATTAGAAGAGCCATCTCCTCGTCATCCAAGGTCTCATTTGATCCTGCATCATGAAATTCTTCATTTGATTTCAAGGCTATAGATTTCTTACCTTTCAAGTCTGATTGTTCATCAAATCTTTCCACTTCATCAGATTGAAGAGTTCCAATCAACTCATCAACATATAGAGGTTGAATCCTTTGTGTTTCTCTTATAGTAATTTTCACTTGGTCCCACTCATTTGAGAGTCCTCAAAGTAACATGTTGACTTTCATTGGCTCAGAAATGATTTTTCCTTGATATGCAAAACCATTGACATTTTCTGTGAAGCGGCTAAACATGTCAGGAATGTTTTCTCCAGGTTTTATTTTGAAAGCTTCGTATTGACCAATTAGAATGTTGATTCTTGTCTCCTTGACTCGATCATTTCCTTCAAAGGTGATGTTCAACCTTTCCCATATTTCTTTGGCTATGGCACAAGAAGAGATGCGATTATATTCAATAGGAGACAAAGCACAATATAAAGAATAAATATCTTTAGCATCAATGTGTTGTCTTCTGATGAATTCAGCTTGATTCATCTCTCCAGCTTCTACAACATTTTTCTCTGAGTTTGATGTAGACTTGGGATTTACTCATCTTTCAACAACATCCAATTCCAGTGGATCTTTTGATCTTAGAAATTCTCTTATTTTGTTCTTCCAGTTGTTGTAGTCCTTTCCATCAAAATAAAGAGCTCTGACAGCATTCTGTCCTTCCATCACTTCTGGTACAAACAAACTAGACATAGATCTTTAGCTCAGAAGTAAAAACACTTCAAAAACAAGCACGAGGCTCTAATACCAATTGAAGGATCTAGTGCGATCACCTAGAATGGGGTGAATAGGTGATTTTAAAATCTTTTGCGGAAGTATATAAAGCACAGCGTGTGAAGCGTGATATGTGAGTGATATACGAAAAATTATAAACACAAACAGAGAGTTAAGTGAGAAGATCAAGACACAAGAATTATAGTGGTTCAGCTTAGCTCAAGCCAACGTCTACTCTCTCGGGCTGACAACCTATCGACTGGATTCCACTATAAATCAAAAGAGTTACAATTTTCGTTCAAGACTTCACTGAGTCTTTTGCTCTCACAAAGCAAGTTTGTATCACACTCTATTGTTACAATGTAAGCTCACAGTAAATAGAAGTTCTAAACTTATGAGATGGACTCTCGCCACTTCATTGTTTCTATTTGTCTCTTCTTTCTTATCTATAAAACAACTTGAAATATCTCCTTTAAATACTCCTTCATGCCAATACGACCGTTGGCACTTCCAAAGGAATTCTTCCAATCAACCCGTTTGATAGAATCAATCAGGAATATATCAAGCTATCTTTGGATAGTATAAGGAGTTTGTCAATCCTGGTCGCCCATACAATCAGGATCTTGGTTTTGATAAGTGAATACTTCCCATATTTACCCGATCTTCAGAGAATCCAATATGCCAATAATAAACTTCATATTCTTGGAGATAATCAATATTGTTGATCCACAAATATACTATCTGAAATCCACGAGTATCAGAGTCGTAAGAATATCCTTGTACTCTAACAGTCGTTATAATTCCAACTTCCTAGATTTTACCAAATCTGTTTTGCAGATGATATGTGTCCAAATCTTAAAGATTTGACTACTTTTAGATGATTAGATTTGACCTACCTTCAGATGATAAGATCTGACTACTTTCAGATCATACAAGATCTGCCAACTCTTCAGATGATAAAGGTCTGGCCACAAGTAACACTTGTCTTCATGTCAAATCACGGAGTTTGCCCTTTGTTATAGAGTTTTGTCATCTTCAAAATCATTGATAGATCTTTCTCTAACAAGGTTGAATTGGAATTGTGGTACAAATAGCACATTCTTAAGGGTAATATGGTCACTAAGATGCAATGTGCCTACTTTGCTGACTTGAGTGGAATTTCCATTAGGAAGAGCAACAGATATGGGTTTTATGATTTTGGCAGTACTGGAAAATAAACCTTCATTGTAGATTATGTGGTCACTAGCACCTGAATTAATTATCCATGCATCACGAGAAATAGAGCTGAGGTAGTGTGAAGTACCTGAGAAGCTTGCTTTCTTGGCAGAAAAATCCACATGACGCAAGGCACTTATAATTTGCTGAATTTGATCTGGAGTGAGAGATTGATCTATAGAAATTCCATTCACTTGATAGATTGCATGCTCATGCCCTTTTTTTATCCTTCTCCCTAGGCCGTCTGTGCAATTTCCAACATGTGTCCACAGTGTGATGTGGGCGTTGGCAATATTCACAAAATAATCTACCTTTTCCTTTATTTCCTTTCTACAAAAAAGAATTATTAGGTTTTTTAAATATAGTGGCATGGGGACTGTCGGATTGCTTGCGATGTTGTTCTCCATTGTCAGATTTGTACATGGCATGATAGCCATCCGATCGTCCAAGCTGATCTAGGTCATCTACTGCTTGCCCCATTATCCTCTCACTAGCCAACCCTAACGCCGTAGCTCCTTTCTCTCCTCCATCGAACCCTAACGACGTAGCTCTTTCGCGAAACCCTAGCAAAGTTCTTTGAGCTCCTCTCTCTCCTCCGTGCAGAGGGCCAAATGCAGCCGCTCACGATCCTTCGCCCACCGATCCGCTCTATTTGTGGCCCGATTGTGTGGCGAGCAAAATGGAATCTCCTCCGCCTCTGGTGTTGTCCGAGGAAGCGAGGCGTTGGCTTTCCTCCTGGACAACGAGCTAATAAATCCTGCCAAGGGAGAGCACTGGATCCATGGCCAAAATCTGGGTTCTAAACCTGAGGTATGAGTTGTTCAGGATTAAAAGAAAGTGTATGACTTTTTCTTGCTCCTTAATCCTTCGATATTGTTGGAGAGTTGCTTCGGGCCCTTCTAATTTCTCTCAACTACTTCCAATTGATTATAAAGGGCCGATAATTTGTTGTAGATTGTCCCAATCAACATATTCCCTTGTTTAAGTTCGCTGAGTCCCTGTGTTAGGGAAAAAATCTTCGCTATATCGAGCTTCCCATATATCTCATGTACGCTTTCCCACAATGTTTGTGAGTCTTTAGTGGGCGGAAGCCCGACAGCTACTGGTGGCGCGATACAATTGCCCATCCATAGTCGGTCTAACTGATTACATTTACACGATTGTCTTGCTAATTGTGGTTCTGTCGGAACAGGGACGGTACCATTGAGAAATCCGTCTTTATCTTTTGTTACCAATGCTCACCGGAAATCTCGAGCCCATGTGGTGTAATTCTCGAGTTCGGTAAGCTGTTGACTGATGAGACAGAGCTCCGGTCCGTCAACTATTGAGGGTGAAGAGGGGATCGCCAGGCTCTGGTCTAGTGCCTCTAGGAACAATCGAATACGGTAGAAATCCAGGGCCATAAACCAGATTGTGTTGTCCAACAAAACCTTGCCTTGAGTTTGATGCTCAGTTCCATTGGATGAGTCTGCCCCCATTGTGGTTGGTGGACCACCATGGAGTTGAGCGGTATTCATATTTGTCGGTGATGATGTTGTTGGATTGACGCTGAAATTCCACATATTTGATGGATATGGTATCCACTGGTAAGGATGGCCCGAAGTGGGCAACCCCAAATTAGACTAAGCCGGATATGGACCCCAAAAAAGTGATTGATTCTAGGGAGTTTGAGATATTGATAGCATGTTGGAAAGAACAAAAGGAGGATTCTGCACTGCAGAATCTATTGGCAAAGGTGAAGTCTCCTCCATCAAACTCTGTTCTCTAAATAAGAAGTCCAAGTTCCTATGCGTTGTGATTTCGTTTTGCAGGATGCCACAACGAATCTAAAAAAACGCAAGGGTAACTCAGAAGAAAAGATGCGGAAGCTTGATCAGAAACCATAGGGCTCTGATACCATGTCACAAAGAGAAGAACAACAGAGAGATGGAGAAATTAGGGAAGAACTTCTCCCTTTTTTCATTATATTGTCTGATACATGTAGCTAGGTATTTATAGCCTTTACATGTGTATGCACAAAATAGGAAAGTTATATTCTAATTACAAGTGTATAAAAATTGTAATCACAAGTTTCCTCTTCTTGCATGATCGAGCATATCTTGATATACCTTGCATATCTCAACAATACTAATAAACGCATATGCCCATTGGTTCCGTCATGTAGGAGGGGCGCTTCTGTCAGTACGATCGCCAGTATAAATCTCATATGAGAATTGGAGTACTAGCTGGTGATCAAACAGTCATTGTCAGGGGTATGAGAAGAAGCAGAGGAAACAGTAAGTAGTGTGGTGTGATGTAACAGCCGCATTTCAGACTCGGTTCGCATTTACGGCCTCGGGGAAATTTCATAATTTCCCTTTAATTTCGCGAAATTTGTGAAAGGCTCTTGAATTATTGAAATTAGTGATTAAAAATTTTATTTGGGCCCAATATGTCAAAATCTTGGTATTGGGAAATTTTAAGAAATTTACAAAATTTTCCCACATTTTTACGAATTTTTAAATTAATTTTCCAATTTTTGGAGATTAAAATATTATTATTTCAATCAAATTTCCGAACTGGCCAGCGAACCGGCTGGCCTGAACCGGGTGGTCTGACCGGGTCGGATCGGACGACACGCGCCACACACGCGCGCAGCTCTCCCCCTCTCCCCCTATCTCCTTCTCTCTCCTTCTCTGCAGCATTTCCTCGAATAGTTGATGTGCGCCCATCAATTGTTGCAACGGTCGCCTCAACGATCGCCTCGCCGCTGCCACCACCCACCTCTCGTCCTTGAGTGATGGCTAGAGTGATGTGGAGCCAGTGGGGGACCTCCACGTTATCAGCTCGCCCTCAACCACCCCACTCGGTTAAACTGAGCTTCCACTCCACTTTAGACCCACGCCATATTTAGTTCAGACCCCTCCAGCCCTCACCGTTGGTGCCATTGGAGAGCTTGCAATGCCCTCTGTTCAGCAACACCTACTGCCGCCTTCGGTTTGGCCGGAGCTGTTGCCGGCAGCCCCCGAAAGAGGGCTTCACGGTTTGGTTTTTCTGGGTTTTCCAAAGAAACCCGCGACCTTCAAACGGTTAGCGAGAGATCAGTTGGGTTTGAGACGAGCTCAAACCCTAGCTCACCGGAGCTCCAATTGGTCGCCGACGCCGTTACAGCCATCGCCGCCGCTTGTTGTGGGTGTCTTTTGACTCGCAACCACCTCGTGGAATCCGAGCTGCCGGCTTCGTGACCGAATTTCTCTCAGCTCTGACCACCCTAACTCACGGCACTACCACCGTTCGACGCGCCGGAGGTACAGCTTTCAGATCCAACTGGTCTCAAGCTTCGGTTTGGCTGGTGGATGGAGAACGGCGGCCAAACCCGACGTGCCCCGATGACTAGACTTGCGACCCGAAAAGACAACCGGGTCTGTGACTCGCCGGAGAAGACGATCGTCGCCGTTGCCGGAGTAGTCGCTGTCGCTGGAGACTAGTCAACGGGCTAAGCCATCGGCCTAGCAACCCGGTCCAGCAAGCCGGCCCAACGACCAGACCCGAGACTAGCCCAGGCTAGGCAGCTCGACCTAGCGAGCCAGACTCAGCCACGAGGCCCAGCCCAGCCCAGGCAGCTCGAGAGAGAAAGAAAAGAAAAGAAAAGAAAAAAGGGAGAAAATGAAGAAAAGAAAAGGAATGCGGGTGAAAAAAAAAGAGAGTTATTTTCTCTTGGCCGTTAGCAGGTTTCTGGTTCAGCAGAGTGGAAGCCAAGAGACTCACAAGTGAGTGGGCTCTAAACCTTTATTAGGCGCATTTACTGCTTTAGTAGAAATTGGGTAGAATTGGCTAGAATGGCTAAAATTGTTAGGATTCCTAGAAATTGGGATTGATTGATTGATTGATTGTTTGATTGATTGACTAATTGACTGATTGTTTGGCCGCATAACATGGATGGATCGACCGGTGATAGCCTAGTGGTGACGTTCCGCGTTGAATGCGAGAGGCACCTTAGTACTATAATTTGGCGTGTGGTGGTGCCGAGGGCACAAGTCCTTGAGAAAGTTGAAAAAGTTCAACTTGGATGTGGCCGTAGATTAAGCACCTTGAAATGGTGACAGTGTCGGTCTAACGCTTCATATTATTTTTGGGAGTTACTTAATTAAATTAGCAAAATTAAATTAGCCTTGCAATTTATTTATTAAGTTCGATTATTAAATTACTAGCTTTGCAATTTATTTACTAAATTCGATTATTAAATTACTAGCTTTGCAATTTACTTATTGAATTCGATTATTAGATCACTAGCTTTGCAATTTATTTATTTAAATTCTATTATTAGATTATTAGTCATGCAATTCATTTATTAAATTTGACTATTAATTATTAGCCTTGCAATTTATTCATTAGATTCGATTACTAGATTATTAGTCGTGTGATCTAATTCGATCAATTACTCTTGGCGACCATGAGACGGGGAGTCTTCCGGATTAGACTAGTCGCGAGTACTATGCGCAGTATGATAGGATCTTGGGATGTGAGATGTTAAAGTCGGTTCCCTAGCTAGGATAGTCAGACATATTGTTTAGAGACTGAGAGTTGGGAGGGACGTCTTAAGGACCCTAGGGTAGGGGTGTTCCTAATCTAGGGTTAGGGTTCGTTCACTAGGATACCAAGTATCTCACTCCACCACCCCTACAATCCCAGGACCCTACTATGGACCCGGAGCAGGAACTCTCCGACTTGGAGAACCAGTTAGAGGAGGAGGACCCCCAGGAGGAGCCGTTGGAGGAGGAGCCATAGGAGGAGGAGCCCATTGAGGAAGAGGACTGGGATCAACAGGAACTGGAGGTGGAACCTCTGGAGGAGGACCCGGAGGAGGACTCGGAGTTGGAGGCTCCCTTTAGTTCGGACGAGGAGGCAGAAGACCTGGAGGAAGAGATAGGAATGGTCCCTGACCAACCTATCGATAGAGGGTGTGTGATTAATCAGAGGGTGAGGGAGTCCGGGATGGTCATAGAGTCTCAGAGCCAGACCGAGTGGATTTGGAGCATCCCGAAGCAGACCTGGTTTCCACACCAGCATGTAGTGGAGTACATGGGGTTCCTAGAGACCAAGATGGAGTACCTCTCGGAGCGTTGCGAAGTACTGTAGGGAGGCTACGAGTCTGGTTACGATGATCCCGATGGGGGAGATGACTCAGAAGATGGGACTGTTATCGACCCGAAGCTTCTTAGCGTACGCGAGTGGTTAAAATCAGTTAGTGCACCGTAGGCTAGTCCACCCGTTTTACCCTTCCTCGCGACTTTTGATTGTACAGCTGAGCGGAGACTTGAACCCTAGGACTTCTGATATTTCCCTCCTGGTCTGATCTCTTTTGTATTTTGGAATGATGTGGACCCGTTATGAAGTTGTTTGTAATGAAGTAATTTAAGGTTTCTATCTTAGCTCTTGTTCTTAATTTTTGTGATTGAATGTTGGAATCGAAATTACTGGCGGGAGTTGAAGTGAAATTTGATCCTGAAGGTATGGCTACGTCTCCGAAGAATCGGGGCGTGACATGTGATAGAGCGGTGTATGAAATTGCTTTCCATTGGTGCATTTTCCTTTCTTTCATATTTGTTTTTAGTATCTTGTTTGTTATAAAAAGGAAAAAAGGGTTAAATTTTGTTCCTCTTTTGGTATCGAAACCCAGTTAAGGTAACTCCCCTTGGTTGTTCTTGCCTGTTTAATTTTGCCGTGATTCAAGATTGAGCGATTCGGGACCAGATCAGTGAGCATTTTGTTCTGCATTTTGGATTTTTCTGGGTTTATATTAGTAACCCTGTTTTGCCTTTCTTTGGGGGAACGTTGTTTTATTTTGATACATGCTTTAATGCTGGTTTTTTCCGTTCTGTTCTCTACGCAACTCATGTTTGATATTTGGTATAGAGTTGAAAGGGGAGAGTACGATGAGTAGGAATATTCAAGAGCGATTTTCATGCGGAGATGTGTGAGAATTAGATGTCAAAGTGGGCATGTAGTAGGGGTTAATAGTCGCCCCGAGTTCTTTTTGAGCAATAACGAATTGCGACCATTCATCCGACAAAATGGAAGAAGACCCCTTCATGATGCTTGTCCTCTCTCTTGGTGCTTGCATTCTGCTCTCTGAACATGTTCTTCTCGCTTATGGTTCTCTTTTTGAATTGATCCCCCTAAGAAATAATATTAGGGATTGATAAATTCAGATGCTTTTACCTGAAAGTTGAAGATCAATTTTCACCCTCGCATCGTTGCTGCCTTAAAGTGAAGCCAAAATAGAGGCACTAAGATTTGGAATTTTCCAACAATGTGTCAATTTACCAAGTTGTTGTTGCTGTGACTTTTCAGTGAGAAAGTGCTCTGTGATGGGCCGCGGTCTCAAAAAATATAAGTTTTTCAGCTTTCCGCTTTTATTTAAGGATAGGTATTTTAGGGCTGCTATGTTCGCATCCCCCAATTCATAATCAAAGTGGTCTCTTCTCGTGTGATCTCATGTGCAGTCTTCATAAAGCCCCTTTCTTGCAAAAATTAAAACAAAATTTTTGAACCAAAGTTACATGGAATAATTAGTTACCTCTAGGATCGCGAAATCGTCCGTCAATAAGGAAATAGTCCCAAGCTCATAGTATAGACTATGATGGAAAACTTCCATGGAGTCCGCCCTCTAATCTCAAAATTTTTAAGAACATCATTCTCTTGATAATTGATTCCAGGAAAAAGAATGCAATCATAACGAGTATTACGAGCATGGTTGGATGGCAAATATTTTAAGAGTGACTTGTGATGAATGAGCATGTTAAGATGTGCTCTTATCCCAATTCTAAAACACTTATATTTATTCATTAAGATCATCTATGAGAGGAGAAGGACAAGATGACCTAGCCCCAATTCGTGCAGCTCTCCCCGTATCGGTAGTTGAACTCTGTAAATATGCCAAACTAAGCATGAAATTTTGATTCAAACTTAGATATCATAAATTACGTACGGAGTATTAAATTTTTATATTCTTACAAATGGTAACTAGAGTCGGTCTTAATGCAATTTGATCCTTTACGCTCGTTATTTCCTGTATTGAGCTAGGGCTTTTGTTACCCATGTCATTGGGTTTTATACTATCATAATTTGGCATCCTAATTCAATTTCTACGTGGAGAATCTCGAACTTCAGGTCGGGTATGCGAATGGCAATTCTGAAATTTGAAATTGAATTTCTTTTGTACTTTACATACACAATTAGTTGGGGGGCTTTCTTTTTATTTTATTTTATGATAAATTGCTTCATCCATGGAAATCTTTGTGGGCTTATTGGTATCCAAATTGTTGAAATTTCAAGCATGAAAATTCTGGTCTTCCCTTGAGACCAAATGAGAGCATATTGTAAATCAGCGCTATTCATCTTTTTATTTTGAAATTGGCATGAGAATATTATATCCTTTTGTCATTGTGAAGAAGAGAAATCAGTTAACGTAGTCTATAATGGAGAAGCAATCGGGGAGAGAGAATGTGGGCTCAGATTTTTAATGGCTTGACAAGTGTGGCCCAAAATCACCACTTATAAATTTCTGAATGGTTTTACACAAATCCTACTTGGCACACACTTTCAGAAGTTTCTAAGCATTGATATATTCCTTAAGACAGACGTAAAATGGTTGGAATACACCAACATGTCGATAATAACCTCATATTTTGTATTTTATCTTTGGTCGGACTCAATCATACATATATAATCATATTTTTGATTTACTTCCAATTTTCTGTAGAATTTAGGAGCCACGATGCGAACAAGAGTTTAGAGTGATTTATTTTTTTGGAAATAAATAAACAAAAGAGGGAACATGGTGCGCACAAGACCATGACGACATTGCTTCGGACATGAATATGATGTTTAGGTGGCAAAGAAAACTCAAGTGGTCCATCCCAACCCATTTTTAGAATAAAATACAAAGATAAGAATACTCAAAGTATCAAAAATTTCGTAAAGCGCTCGTTTTAAATATCAAATTGAAGAAAAATTATCATTGTCCTTCGAAGAAAAATTCTAGCAAAAATTTTATGTGACTTTTTTACTTAAATATTGATGCCCATGTGGCTTTTTCATAAAAAAAGAAGGAAATTCCTCATGGATGATAAGGTGGCCTTAATCACAAAACGACCCCAAATGAAAATCTTTCTATGTCGTTCTCTCTCATTCAAGCTCTCATGACGATCGCTCCCTTTGTAGGGATGCTACAACCATTGTATCCTGCAAATATTGTGGTTCGAGACCTTCGTCTCAGAGCAAAATTCATCTTCCAGGTCGGATGACGCCACCATGGTTAGGCCGAATAAGAGTTATATTGGGCTGGATGGATAGGGTCTAGTATAAGAACTGGACCAGATCAGAAGTGTCGATCCAATCTCTAGTTCCTTAAAGTGGAACCGGTATTCAGACGGTCCGATTCCTGGTTCCTAGGAGGATAGGACCGGACCGATAAAATCTTTTATATTGTAGTAAAAATAAATATGTGAAAAAAGTAAAAAGAACTCAATTTTAATATCTAAAATTTTAATCTTTACCCAACTTTTTGAAAATAATTTTTTTAAAAAAAGTAAATAAACTCATTTTTTTAAAGAATTTTTCTTGTTCCCAATCTGTTCCATTGGATATCCTAAGAACCGAACCGGACTAAACCAAACTGACGGGTCTAGTCCGGTCCAGTCTAGGACTAGGTGGTTCGGTTCCTTGTTCCAGGGAGGAACTGAACTGCCCTGAACCATGCACACCCCTAGAGAGAATATCAATTAACTATCATTTGGTCCAAAGTGGCAACGTGAAGATAAAAATGATTTCGGTGCTCGATTTGCTTCTATGCCCTACTTCAGCCATCTCTTAATTTTTCTTTTGCTGTTTGAGCTTGCATTCAATGGCCATCTTCACGCAAATCTATTCCTTTATGTTATTCTCGATTTTATATTCAAGTCTCACGAAACAAAAGCGATTTAAATGAATCTGAAGTTCCTATTGTGATTTGAATATATAATGGACACTTCCACTGACATATTTGAGCAACTCTATCAAGTACGCTTCACAACTTCATGGAGACATTTCGACCAATAGCCTGTGTGCAACGAGATTATTAGATCTAGTCATGAAATCAAAATGTTTTTTCATCAATAATAAGTATTTGAAACAACGATGTCTGCACCAATCATCAACTAACAACTCAGATTTTTGGTGATTTACACATGGGTTTAGTAGACGAAATTGGTCTCGCACTTCTACAGAATAGGGCGGGAATTAGAGGAATGAAATTACCTTGTCGAGGCGGGGTTCTTGGTTGTGCTTACTAGTTGAGCTACATAAAAGGATCTGAAAAGCGTCGCCGGTGAGGCTAAGCATTGGCAATGGAACTTCAAATGCGAACAACCTACTTTGAACTTTCGCGGCGGGAGAATAGTGGCAAAACATAGGATTCCCCGCGTTCTTCCATAATCGTTGTGGGCAGAGAAGAAAGCTAACCGTGGATTTCGAGATGATTCACTTCAGTGGTTGATTACCACTTCATAAGCCACACTCGAACTAGGCTTGCGGCCATGGACAAGACCATAGCGACGCCAAAAGGGGGTGAGGAACAATAATTCTTTGTCTATAAAATATATATTTAGTAAATGTGCTCAAACATTTAGGACATATAAAATTCATTGCCGCTAGAACATATATCCATTCAAGCTGCAACGACTTTTATTTGTCCAACATAAATTATATACTAAAAATTATTTGTCATTATAAATTGGGCTTCATGTCCTGCAAGTTCATAATCCTCTCCCACCAACCAACTCCTTTTGAAATGATGAGTGGATTTATGCTCCGTTCGTTTTGCGGAAAATATGGTATTTTTGGAAAATATTTTCCAGGATGTTATTTTCCTAGAAAATGACAATATTTTCTGGTGTTCGCTTGAAACTTAAAAATGGATCGGAAAATATTTTCCGTTGTTCAATAGAGAAAATATTTTCTAGACTTTACCACTTGGGTATAAATCATTTTATCAACCCATAAATCTGTCAAAGTTATATTAGCGAGACATGAGGAAGGGAGAGGGTTCACAACTTTTGATTCAACAAATAACATCCAATCACTTTAGAAAAAAGAGTAAGCATTCTTTAAGTTGAAATGTAGAGTCCACATTGAGATTGCTAATCATAAAATAGCTAATAAACATATATGTGCTCTTCTTTCTTTGTACTCGCAACTTACATGGAATTACTGACCACAACCTCTTTCTACCTGTAACTAGCTAAAATTGTTCACTTACACTCATGCCTCTTTTTGGATTTCTCCGAAGCAATACCACGCGCTTAGAAAGGAGCACAAACAAAGAAGCAACAACAAAGCTCGATATAATGTATCACTCTCCTTTGAGTACAAATTTATCAATCCACACTTTTTGAAGCTTTGCATTCTTCACCATGAATGCCTTTCCAATTTTTTCCATTGTTAACTAGACAGTCAAAAATTGATGCAAGTGTAACTTCATCATATCCATCCACTTTCATCACCATGTTGTAGAGTTGAGAGTAATCGACATTGCTTTGACCTAACAACTTGATCGTTGATGCCATCTCTACAATTTGTTTTGGAAGTGTGGCATACTTATCATCATTGTAGGAATGTCTTCTTCCTTTATGAGATCTCTTCTCTGAAGGCACAATAGATGAAGATGTTTTTGATCCCTTAATCAACTCATCAAAGTCATTTCGTAAATCAATGGGTGAGGAGTCAACTTTTGTTTCATTAATATCTCGAGTTGCTTAGCAAAGTTTCTAGTGGCCATATCTTTCCCAACCACCAAAGCCATCTCATCATACATATCAATCATCTTATTCATATACTTTGCATGAGAAGGATGGACCTCTCAATGTAGATAATCCATATAAAGTCAAAATAAATAATTTAATTTGTCATAATATGCACCATATTGATTCGGCAATTATTCAAATAGAGCTTACAAAGAAAATGAAAACAAAATACTTGGGAAGCAATAAGAGAAACAAACTAACCCCAAAGAACAAAGCCAAATCAATCATAATCTTAGAATTACAAGAGCATTTTCCATGAAAGTTGATGAGAAAAATTGCCATCACATATTCATCAAATTCCTCTTTCCTAGCTATGACAATCTTCATCTTGTCATCCCAATTGAATCCACTGTTGCCACATACAATTTGAATTGTCTTCCAGGTGTTTCTCATTGTCTTCATACGGTTCTCAACGTGGTCGGGCTCACAACCAATGCCAAACCTCTCATTATTTGTGTCAACAACTTGAGCAATTGAAAAGGGTTTGAATGTGCTTGAAGGCTTGTTTCCTTTACAAGCTTCATCAGCAAGACTTTCAAGTAGAACACGTTCCATAGGCTTAGACCATCTAAATTACTTTACCTTCTCATCATTTGCCTTACTTTTGCTCATCATAATAACTACATGACAACTTTAAACAATAAAGTAAGAAAGAAATTATGGTGAAAAGGGACACTGTAGTAAATACTTAAAGATGATTAAAGGAATGAAAATCACATGTGTGAAATAAAGAACTCAAAAGAAATAAAAGAAAAACTATTGATTTCTACTAATATCTTGATAACCGATCCACATTTCATGTGCAATCATATTCTTTTTTTATGTCCATATCCTATTTTCCTCCTTTTCCTGTCTTTGAGAGAGTTGGATTCTTGGATTTTTTCTTTGAGATTCCATTTGTGTATTCATCTCCTCCATGGTAGAGTCATTGGGATCAAATCCCATTATAAAATTGTGAATGATACAACAAGCTAGGACAACATCGACTTGTGTTTCAAATGACAAAAATGTTCATAATCCAATATTCGAAAACACTTCTTTAGGAGTCCAAACAATATTTCAACAGTTTTTCTAAGAGATGAATGGCGTAAATTGAATAGTTCCTTATTATTTTTAGGCGGGTGATCACTGAACTTCTTCGAATGGTATCTAACACCACGATATGGATAGATGATGCCATTTTGGATTCCATAACCAGCATTGGCAAGATAATATTTTCCTACAAGTTACAAATATGTTTATCACTAAGATACCAAGTTTAATTCAAACATTATATATAAATTCCATTTTCTCACCACTAGGAATGTTCATTTCATCTGGCTTTGAAAGTGCATCGGATAAAATATGTGAATTGTGTGCAGCGCCCTCCTAACCAGCTAATACATAAGAAAACCTCAAGTCAAATTTAACAACAGATAATACATTTTGTGTTGTTCCATCCTTCCGACCACAAAATCTTCCTTGAATTTCAAGAGGAATTGATGTGCGTACATAATTTCCATCTATTACTCCAACACAATCCTAAAATAATTAATATAGTTATCAATCAAATACTAACGAAACTTCTCAAGCAATGTAAAAAGATTGGTTTTTTTTTTCCTTCCAAATTTCATACCTCAAAATTTGGATAAAATCTTCGACTGTTCCTTATCTTGAGAGGAATAGAATTGCTCGGTTCTTTCACCACATGTTTGTGTAATTTCAAAATTGCTTGCAAGATGATTATGAAATATCTGTCTACGGTATCTATTGATCTATGAAATCTTCCCCCAATGAATCTAAACCTCACATTATGTTCAATGATATGGTAAAATACCAAAAATTGCTCCCTCATAGAAACATTTACTATAGAACGCAACAAGTTACTTACATTGAGTACCTTATAAAGCTCTAAAAAAGTATGTGATGTCATCCGTGTTTGACTTACACAATAGATATTGCCACTATGAACACACGATTCATATACAACTCTCTTTCATAATCTTGATTAACATGAGGCTCTCTCGGTATGTGGTTCTCATAATTAGTATGATCATCCATAACTAATGTGATGATTGTCATAACTGCTGTTGCCGCACCCGCTACCGCCACTTGGGTTTTGTTATCATCCATTTATAAAGGAACACACTGATCATGAAACCCAAAATAGAGCTGAAATACTAGAAGGGCGATACCAAAAAAGCCAAAAATGCATGGGACAACAAATGTATGTATGCAATGGGAATGCAAATGCTCATTCAACCATTTAATCATATTTCTACATGAAAAAAAGGAATACCTATTATAGATTATATGCTCAACCAATCCTATGTGCAAACATATTTTTTCTCCGCTTTTTCTTTCTCTCTTGAGAGTTTTAATGCCTTTCCTTTTCTCTCCGTCACATCGAAAAATTCTCATTGATCAAGCATCCAATAGCTACTAGGGGTGTGCAACCGGACTAGGTAAACCTGATTCCCTGTTGGGCCTACCTTGAAAATTGGGTCAGGAACATGGTCCAATGCAAACAGGGTCGGGTACAGGGTTCAAAAAAGGGGAACTAGTTATAACAAGGCCGCATATAGGGTCCAAGTCTAGAACCTACCCTGAACCTTGAGCTCGATTATTAAAAAAATAAAGTTCATTCAGTTTCTGATTTTTTAAGTAAATATACTTTATTAAATCATAATTTTTGCACATGTCTTTAGAGCATGATTTCTTGTTGATTTTTCTTTATATATGAATTTTAGGTTTTTGTTAGAGATTTTGTACCACATGGATTGGCTCGCCTAATTTCACTTTTGGAGGATGAGTTATGTTGTTTCACTTTTGGATAAGTGTTTGCATTAAAAATTTGTTAACCATTTTAAGCAAATGAAAAGTTTCATGTAGTATTGTGTGAATGAGACTAATATTAAATCCATGTTTGTTACCAATGTATATGTAATGTTATGATATTTGCTTAGACAAGAAAAGTCATATTGGATGAATGGTTGTAAAACATGTTCCAATATAAACAGGGTTAACCCTGGAACCGGACCGGAAAAATAGGGTTAGGTCGAGTACACGGTCCAATGCAAACAGGGTAGGGTACATGGTCCAAAAAATGGGAACCGGTTATAACAAGGTCGGGTACAGGATCCAGGTCTAGAACCTCCCCACCCGATTTTTGCTCACCCTTAATAGCTATGTCTTTGAAAGTTCTCATTTCTTCACCATGTACATAGTAATAATGTAGTACGTTTACACTTCCAACCTAGAATTTTTCAAAAAGATTTATCCATCAGACAATGATTAATTTGAATGATTCACACAAACCATAATTAGATTATGAAATGCCAAACACTGTAACTTTATTAAAAATCACCGTGCAATCAAATTCTCTGATGCTATATGTGAATATTCTCTGAAACCAGAAGAAAGTTAGGGAGAAAGCACATAAAGAAGGAGTAGACGAGGCAAAATCACATAAACTAAACAAGAAAAAAGAAAATTCCTCTGGCAGGCTTATTTTTAGCTTCTCATGTGCGTTATTCACTGTCTTTCCATTCTTCTTCTTCCTCTATTTATGCCCATCCTTCCTAAAGCATCTTAGCACCTTCCGGTCAAAGAGAAACGATGACCCACCTGGAAGGCAAAATGTAAGTCCCACCCTGATTCTAGAAGCCCTAATAGAAGAGAACACTGATTACAATCGCCACAAGGTTCACTCATGTTCATAGAGCTTTCAATACCTTTCTTTCTATTTTTTAATCAGCCAACCATACTTTCTACTTGCCGAATGTTTAACTTAAGGTAATAAAAATGACAATTGGCAAAAGGCCTTTATCATTAGCCTGACAACATATATATATAAGATGCAAGCATTCTTTATACTCAGCTAGATACAACTTATGTTTCCATTTTCAAAGTAATCATCCATGATAGTGAACATGGCCAACAACCCATGAGAACTTGTATTCATCGCCTTCAGCTTGTGATGATTTAAATCATGTAGTACAGAAGAACAAGCATATAGTAAATGCAAAGATAAGGAAAGGAATTGTCTGCCCAGACATTAAGCTTAGCATAGAACACGTGTATGACTCACTTATTGCCTCAATACCAGCATTAAGGAGTGCCTAGAGTGACTCTACACAATCCTGACCAATAACGACTAGCTTCCCTTTTCCATTTCCGTTAGGCTGTGTACTTTCTTCTGATTTTTGCTTTGCTATTTGTTCAAATTGACGTTGGAGGAAAATACGAGCCTAAAGGGAGAAAAAGAACATGCAGTCAGTTTATCTAAAGCTCTATGATTTCCTACACATAGCCTCAGAACACAAAATATGCAAAGAAGTCCATTGATGTATAATTTTTATCGATCACCTACTAAATAAGTAAAGTCAAATCCGACGTGGTAATGAAACTTCAACAAATGAATGAGTTACAGAAACTTAGCAAATAATGACATTGAGTCAACTTGAAATTATATTAGTGGTGTGCAACCGGACCGGGTAAACCCGATTCCCTATTTGGCCCACCCTGAAAACAGGGTCCAATGCAAACATGGTCGGGTACATGGTCCAAAAAAGGGGAACCGGTTATAATAGGGTCGGGTACAGGGTTCGGGTCTGGAACCTACCTTGAACCCTGAGCCTGATTATTAAAAAAATAAACTTCATTGAGTTTCTGATTTTTAAGTAAATATTCTTTATTAAATCATAATTTTGCACATGTCCTTAGAGCATGATTTCTTGTTGATTTTCTTTATATATGAATTTTAGGTTTTTGTTAGAGATCTTGTACCACATGGATTGGCTTGCCTAATTTCACTTTTGGAGGATGAGTTATGTTGATTTCACTTTTGGATAAGTGTTTTCATTAAATATTTGTTAACCATTTTAGACAAATGAAAAGTTTCATGTAGTATTGTGTGAATGAGACTAATATTAGATCCATGTTTGTTACTAATGTATATGTAATGTTATGATATTTTCTTAGACAAGAAAAGTCATATAGGATGAACGGTTGTAAAACATTGTTCCAATATAAACAGGGTTAACCCTGGAACCGGACTGGAAAAACAGGGTTAGGTCGGGTATAGGGTCCAATGCAAACAGGATAGGGTACATGGTCCAAAAAATGGGAACCGGTTATAACAAAGTCGGGTACAGGATCTAGGTTTGAAACCTACCCACCATGTTTTTGTTCACCCCTAATAGCTACGTCTTTGAAAGTTCTCATTTCTTCACCATGTACGTAGTAATAATGCAGTACGTTTACGCTTCCAACCTAGAATTGCTCAAAAAGATTTATCCATCAGACAATGATTAATTCGAATGATTCACACAAACCAGAACTAGATTATGAAATGTCAAACACTGTAACTTTATTAAAAATCATCGTGCAATCTAATTCTCTGATGCTATATGTGAATATTCTCTGAAACTAGAAGAAAGTCAGGGAGAAAGTACATAAAGAAGGAGTAGACGAGGCAGAATCACATAAACTAAACAAGAAAAAAGAAAATTCCTCTGGCAGGCTTACCTTCAGCATCTCATGTGCGTCATTCACCGTCTTTCTATCCTTCTTCTTCCTCTATTTATGCCCATCCTTCCTAAAGCATCTCAACACCTTCCGGTCAAAGAGAAACAACGACCCACCTGGAAGGCAAAATGGAAGTCCCACCCTGATTCTAGTAGCCTTAATAGAAGAGAACACTGATTACAACCGCCACTGATTACAACTGCCACAAGGTTCACTCATGTTCGTAGAGCTTTCAACATCTTTCTTTCTATTCTTTAATCAGCCAACCATACTTTCTACTAGCAGGATGTTTAATTTAAGATAATTGGAATGACAATTGGCAAAAGGCCTTTATTATTAGCCTGACAACATATATATAAGATGCAAACATTCTCTATACTCAACTAGATACAAATTGTGTTTCCATTTTCAAAGTAATCATCCATGATAGTGAACATGGCCAACAACCCACGAGAACTTGTATTCATCGCCTTCAACTTGTGATGATTTAAATCATGTAGTACAGAAGAGCAGGCATATAGTAAATGCAAAGAATAGGAAAGGCATTGTCTGCCCAGACATTAAGCTTAGCATAGAACACGTGCATGACTCACTTATTACCTCAATACTAGCATTAAGGAGTGCCTAGAGTGACTCTACACAATCCTGACCAATGATGACTAGCTTCCCTTTTCCATTTCCGTTAGGCTGTGTACTTTCTTCTGATTTTTGCTTTGCTATTTGTTCAAATTGACGTTGGAGGAAAATACGAACCTAAAGGGAGAAAAAGAACATGCAGTCCGTTTATCTAAAACTCTCTGATTTCCTACACATAGCCTCAGAATACAAAATATGCAAAGAAGTCCATTGATGTATAATTTTTATCGATCACCTACTAAATAAGTAAAGTCAAATCCGACGTGGTAATGAAACTTCAGCAAATGAATGAGTTACAGAAACTTAGCAAATAATGACATTGAGTCAACTTGAAATTTATATTAGTGGTGTGCAACCGGACCGAGTAAACCCGGTTCCCTATTTGGCCTATCCTGAAGATAGGGTCCAATGCAAACATGGTTGGGTACAAGGTCCCAAAAATGGGAACCGATTATAACAGGGTCGGGTACAGGGTTCGGCTCTGGAACCTACTCTGAACCCTGAACCCGATTATTAATAAAATAAATTTCATTTAGTTTCTGATTTTGAAGGTAAATATACTTTATTAAATCATAATTTTTGCACATGTCTTTAGAGCATGATTTATTGTTGATTTTTCTTTATATATGAATTTTAGGTTTTTGTTAGAGATTTTGTACCACATGATTTGGCTCGCCTAATTTCACTTTTGGAGGATGAGTTATGTTGATTTCACTTTTGCATAAGTGTTTTCATTAGTGATTTGTTAACCATTTTAGACAAATGAAAAGTTTCATGTAGTATTGTGTGAATGAGACTAATATTAGATCCATGTTAGTTAGTAATGTATATCTAATGTTATGATTTTTGCTTAGACAAATGGAAAGTTGTATAGGATGAGCGGCTGCAAAACAGGTTCCAATATAAATGGGGTTATCCCTGGAACCGGACCGGAAAAACAGGATGGGTCGGGTATAGGGTCCAATGCAAATAGGGTAGGGTACGTGGTCCAAAAAAGGGGAACCGATTATAACAGGGTTGGGCACATGGTCCAGGTCTAGAACCGACCCACCCTGTTTTTGCTCACCCCTAATTTATATGATTCAGCATGAAAAGAACTAGAGCTGGAACTAAAGATTCTTCAATGATATTGTATAATGACATATCATCCACAGTAAACCGATTAACAGACAACTACAGAGATAATAAAAATGCCTTCTAGCTTGTGTAAGTTCTCACCCTTTTGTTTATAGGGGGTAAAGGAACAAAACAATGGTACTAAAATCCACGCTACAACTTGCAAATTAAGGTAAAAGTTGCAAAACATACTGCACAAAAGAACAAATAAGCAAAACGAAAACTCAAAAAATGCTTGTAGATAACATGAGCAATGACCAAGGATACGCACATGGAAAAAGATCATCATCTACTTTAGGAAACTTCTCTTCTCAATTCTATATCTATATTCGGGCATACCTTTTGAAGGGACGAGACAAAGCACAACATTGGAGGAGGAACGACTCTACAAAGTAGCGAAGGAGGATCAACTATGGAGATGACGAAGAGTGAGGCAATGACTGGCTTTGGAAATGAGGAAATGGAGTATCATGAGGCAGCAATAGAAGAGGAGAACCCTAATCGTGGTAAAGATGAAGAAAATGATCAGATATGGAGAGATGACAGAAGGAAGAAAAGACAAAAAGATACAAAGGCAAAAGGGTTATGCGAAGGTTGAAAAATGTTTTCCTTCCTTTCGGGAAAGGAAAACATTTTATCCTTTTTTAGAAGAATATTTTTCATTGATTGGAAAATATTTTTTTTGACAAATTATTTTCTTTCTCTGAACACTACAATTTAAGGAAAATATTTTCTGGAAAAATATTTTTCGTGAAACGAATGGAGCCTAGATAAGATTGAACTCAAGCGTTCTTTAGTGCTGATTCAATGAGCTTGAACGGAAGGCGTTTCCCAAAATAATACCCGACGAGACAATCTTTCCATTTCGGGTCACATGCTTGAGGATTTCATCCGTGATAATTACCGTATTAGAATATGATGGTATATATGTAAGGTTGTAGTTTTAACTGCCAATCGTGCTACATTAACCTAGGTTCGTGCCTGCATCTTCACAGTTTCGGTCAAAGCAAAAGCTTCATTTCCCTCCTTTATAGTTTTACAGGATTTAGATTGAACAACTAGACAGCTCCCCATCTAGGCATTCTGTCGAACTGATGGCTAACTGTCACCATGGACGTTGTGTCGTGCAAGTGGTCGAGTGGTCGAATAGGTAGTCGGCTTCTAGCCCTAGCATATTGCCGAACAGGTGGTCGGCCACCAAACCCGGCATTCTGGCGAACAGGTGATGTGCTGAGGGTAGCCTTCCCTTTCCCAACCAGGATAGTTTCCCACGGATTAACTTCTCCCAAAGGATCGTCCATATCACGCTCCTTAATCACAAGAAATCTCCTAATACTGCTCCTGCCTCGTCGCTCAGCGCACGAAGCCTTCCTGGTGATACTCACACTTGAAGTTCGACCAGCAACTTGAACGGGCAGTTGATACATATTTTACTTGGCCCCCAAAGTAGTGCCCATCCGAGCATGAAGATTTAGATTGGTCGCAGAAGGACCGGTGCCAGCCATCGCGCACGCACTAGCGCACGACAAAAGGAGACCCCCTAGCTGCAGAGTGACATTGTCGTTTGAAGGAAGCTTACCAAGGCAAATCCATTGGTGGCATCAAGAGGATCGTAGGCAAAAGAAATCCTTCGAATCCCACCTCCGTTCGTCACCTATAGCAACCAGAATGGCGAAAACCATATCTCGTGAATAGTGCACACGCCCAGCCGCTCGCGAGATAACTTGGCTTATATTAGTAGTACAGTTTGTTTCAATGCACTTTTTTTTTTTTGTATTTTCATAACATAAATGTTTCCTAAGTAAACAACATGAAATATGAACCATCCAAAATATGAACCGAAGGTAATTGGGGATCCGATTTTATGTCTTAAAGATTGAAACAGGACCGGATCCCTAGTTGTAACATCTCAAACAAGGATATTTCCTATATGAGAAATGCTTCAAATCTTAAATCAGTTAAATAACCACAATTTAGGTAATTGAATATGTGAATCAAACATAACTTAGGAAAATGCCTGAATTGGATTATCGACTCAAATGATGATCGATAGTGAGGGGGTCATGAGGAAGATTCGCGGTACTGGTAACCAGCAAGGAACGACAAGCAATGGCAAACTGCAACGTCAAAGACATTGTGAAGTTGAAGAACTAAGTGTTGTAGAGGTTTCCTCAAAATTTCAATGACCGTTCTGATGTAAACGATTGCATACCGACCATTTTCACGCAACCATGTAGTGGGCTCTCTAGTGGTTCGACTAGTTTGATTTTTTTCGTACCATTTCCAAAATTTGAGAATGATCCAAATGATTAATATGTGCCTACTCATCGATTTTGTGAACTGCATGCTGGAATTTTTCTAGGGGACCGCAGGATCGTGTGTACGTTTTTTGAGAGCTCTCATGTACCCGTTTTCTTTTTTATTGTAAATTGCCAACCCACTTTTAAGTCACACCATTAACTTCAAAATGACAATGTATTTATACAGGAAAAAATTTAAATTTTTTGTGAGATATCCTTTTATGATAATTTAATCGACATTTAGAATACTAGCACGGTCCTCTGTCAATTAAAGAGGCGGGCTTTACGGCTTTATGCATCTAAGGTGTTAAATGCAATCCGAACATGGCAAAAATTGATTTGTAGATGGCTCCATATTTTTTTTTGGGTAAATAAATATATATGGCTCATATTGATTTCTCTTATTTTTAAAAAAGGAAATACTAATGAAATGAAGGAGGAGAAGATGATTGAAGAAGAAGATGCCACCGCTAAAGCACCAAATCCAAAGAGAGAAACCAAAAGACCAGAAAAAAGAAAACGAAGCTGATAATTTATACGCCATTTCGAAGACTTTACCAAGTGATTGTTAACTATAGTCAGCTCATTTTTAGAAAAATTGGAATAAACACTGCTGCCTGACAAGCAAACAAGAGCTGCTTTCCAGTGCTAAAAGCATTCATATCAGTTAAACAATCGTCCATGTTCGTCAAATTAATAAAACTACACAAACTATTGGCGTTTTAATATTGAGAAACCCAAGCTGTAATCCTAATCGCTTCGCGTTCATTAGAGAAGTTTGCTATCTTGTTCCCAGCAGAAGAAGCAGGGAAGGTTACAAAAACATGGTAGCGAAAGGTTCGGGCACCGTAAACGGTGTGAAAGGCCGGTAGACGAGCAACAAGGGGAAGGGACGAGGATCAATCGAGATGGAGAGGAAGATGGTGATGATATAGGTGTCAGATGAAGAGTTGGGCTTCTCTTGGTACTTCACTTCAATGAAGTTGACCAGAACTGGAAAAATTAACGTGGAGAGAATGGCGTGGTGTTGCTCCACTGATTGCGCCCCGATGGTAGGCATCTGGGATTTGCATAACTTTGGTTCAAGTTGACCAGCTTTGTTCTCCGCCTCCACTCCTCGGTTGTTCGCGTGCTCCTCCTCTGGTCGTCCTGTCATGCCCCGAACCCAATAATCCCAGGTGTTATCGATTAATAAATTATATTAACTAAGGATATAAAATTAGTACAAAAGAAATGCAGCGGAACATGTTAAATAAAAATCCCAACCAAATCCTGAGGTATTTCATTTATTACAATAACATCAATAAGCTAATCAAATATCTAAAAAGGATCCACAAATTATCAACATTATTTATTTGCTCAACTAAAAGGATAAATGCGGAAAATAATTTCCTCACAAATAAAAATCTCCTAATCAAAATTAAATCGACTATGATCATCTGGCTGCGCCTCCTTCTTCACCTGGTCCTTGGGGAAGAGCTGCAATAATAGGACCTGAACAAATAATTTTAAGATGAGATAACTCATCGAGTTTGCCCCCTACTTTTTAATTAGGTTGATATTCACTCTAAGGTCCTTAACCAGATAATTAATTTAATCCTCACTTCTCACAACCCATGATCTTGTCAAGTCACTGAACCCTCTTGATAGATTATTCTCCAAATAATTCGATATAATTGTCACAATATCAGTTTCTAAGATAATCTAACATAAAGTCAATTATAATGAGCACCAAGAATTAAATAAATAAATCTCATTATGAAACAATCGATATCCACTTGCAATTAATAAATCAATCTCAATCAATCAAACAATCAAAAATATTAAATAGACATCCACAACTAAGCCATAAGTAGATTGAGATAATTTCTCAAAGTAACCAAAATCGATTCCCTGGACCTACCAATTAGGGATTCACCTAGGTCCCTAAATTGAATCTAGAGTGTTCGATTCGATCAACTACGGGTGACACAACCTTAATTAGTAGCCACTTAGCCAATCACGCAATTTCTAGAATTTATTCCAGAATATTGCGAATTACCTAAAATCATGTAATTTAATCTTAACTAAGTAAACAGAGTAAATACTCATAATTAACCGAATATCAATCCAATCCATCACTAATAATGATTTGATAACATCGCAACCAATATTTCTCACATCTTTCTCTAAACTGCTAAATTACACTTTTGCCCTCGAATTTCCAAAATTACATTTTTGCCTCTAAAAACCCTAATTTCTCAAAATTACAAACTTGGCCCTCAATAACCAATAATTCAATTAACTAAACTTAATTACTTGTCAATTAATCCTCTAATTATTCAATTTTACAATTCAACCCCTAAAAAATTAAATTTACGAAATTACCCCTATTTCAATAAATATCTCTAAACAAGCTCTAATTTCCAATTTAATCATCAACCAAGTCCAATCATCACAACTTATAGTTACTAGAGTAATTAACAGCCCTAATTAGGAGTTAGAGAGCAAACTCACCTAAATCCAAGCTTTGAAGTCCAACTTAACAACAACCGCGAGTTTTCCGCCGAATAATCCGGCGACGGTCCGACGAGCTAATTCGCGGGCTAGCTGGACTATTGGAGAGTGGCCCAACCTGTCGAATTGGGCTGGATCAAGGCCCACCGTGGCCTGGTTCGACCCACAGAAGCTGCTGGGCCCAAATATTGCCCACAGAAGCTATGAACAGGTTTTGTTCCTCTAATCTACCCATAGATGGGTACGGGCGAGCTGGGGGATTCTCTCTCGCGAGCTGAAGGCGCGAGCTGCAGGGCGGCATGAGCTGAAGGCCAGTCCGGCGGCGGCGTGGCGGCTGGGTGTGACGGTTGGCGTTGACGGCGTGGCTCTAGCTAGACGAGCTCGACGGCGTGGCTCGAGCTGGAGGCGAGCTCGACGGCATGGCGGCTGGACGGGTTGAATCCGCGGCGAACAGGGTTGACCGCGTCGAACTAGAGCTGCTCGTGGCCGGAGATGATGGTTCACGGCCTGGGCGAGACAAGGCAGAGGTGACTGTGAGCAGGGGCGAAACCAAGCGAGGATCATTTGTGACCAAGCAACTCAGTTCAGGCTTGTGACTGCGGTTCCTGATCTGTTGCTGCGGTTTCTCGACCTGTTGTTGCGGTTTTTCATGGCCTGAGGGAGCTGGGGTCGGGGCTGGACAGAACAGGGAGGCGAGCCGGGGAAGAACTGAACGACAACAAGTCGTGACCGGGAGAAAGCTAGGTTGCGTCCAAGGTTCCCCAAGCAAAACGAGTTCCCCGCAAGGGTCACAGCTTGTCAGTGACTTAGATTTCCAGCGAGAATCGAAGTAGAAGAGCTTTAGGTTCGCGTTATGGTTCGATTGAAACGCGGAGGAGGCATGGAGAGCAGCAGCTAAGGTTCTATAGGGTCGATTGCGCGAAGAATCTGCCAAGTTCATTGTGGAAGGAGATCGTGGGGGCGAGTTGTTGGTGTAATCGCGAGTTTCTCGCGTGGTTGGCAATGGCGGCGCTAGGGTTTCCATTGCACGCGAGGAAGAAGATGGTGAAGAGTGATGGAGTGGGTCGGGCCAAGCGATTGTTCGCGTGGACCAGGAGAAAGAAAAACTAGACTGGGCCGAGAAGAAAAGAAAGAAAGGAAGGTGTGGGTTGGCTTGGCTGGCGTGGGCCCACGTGCAAGGAAATTAGAAAGAAACAAGAGGAATAGAGAAGGAAAATTTGTGGGAAAATGGGGAATAAATTCTATTATTTCCTCATAAATTTAATCAAACTATTTTTCCAATTTACATCTAAAATTGGACTGTTACAATTCTCCCCCGCGTAGGACATTTCGTCCTCGAAATTTACATCAGTAGTCCCCTCAAACAGATAAGGATATTGGTTCCTCATAGCTTCTTCACTTTCCCAAGTTGCACCTTCTGTGTCGTGATGTTGCCAAACTACCTTGACTAGGGATATCACTTTATTCCTCAAACGATGTTCTCGACGATCTTCAATTCTGATCGGTCGCTACACATACGACACCCTGTCATCGACTTCAATCTCCTCGAAGCTCAGTACATGCGAGGGGTCAGGCTCATACTTCCTCGGCATCGATACATGGAAGACATTGTGAATATGAGCCAAATTCAGTGGTAAGGCTAGACGGTAGGCTGCTGCGCCTATCCTTTCCAGAACTTCAAATGGTCCCACATATCTAGGGCTCAATTTGCCTTTCTTGCCAAAACGTGACAATCTTCTCTTAGGTGACACCTTCAAGAACACGTTATCACCCTTTTGAAACTCCAAAGGCCTACGTTTCTTATCAGCATAGCTCTTTTGGCGGCTCTGCGCCGTCTTCATCCTATCCTTAATGACCTTGACTGCTTCAACTGATTGTTGTACTAACTCTGGACTTGTGATTTTCCGCTCTCCCACTTCATCCCAACAGATTGGAGTTCGACAGGCACGACCGTATAATGCCTCATAAGGGGCCATTCCAATGCTCTGTTGGAAGCTATTGTTGTAAGCAAACTCCACTAAATGCATCTGATCTTCCCAACTTCCCTTGAAGTCTAAGACACATGCTCGCAGCATGTCTTCCAGAGTCTGAATAGTCCTTTCAGACTGTCCATCTGTCTATGGATGATAAGCAGTACTATACTGCAGTTTCGTTCCTAAAGCTGTTTGTAAGCTCTTCCAGAAGGCGGCTATGAACCTCGGATCACGATCAGATGTGACCGTCACTGGTACTCCGTGGAGTCTAACAATCTGTCGGACATACAACTCAGTCAATCGGTCCAAGGAAAAATCTTTACGTACCACGATGAAGTGTGCAGACTTGGTCAGTCTATCCACTATGACCCATATCGTGTCGTGGCCTCGTTGAGTTCTAGGTAAACCTGTCACGAAGTCCATCGTGATGTGCTCTCACTTCCATTCTAGGATCTCTAATGGTCTTAATAAGCCTCCTGGTTTGTAGTGTTGCGCTTTCACTTGGTGACATGTCAAATACTTAGCCACGTGTCTCGCCACATCAAGCTTCATGCCATTCCACCAATAATGTGGCTTTAGGTTCTGATACATCTTAGTACTTCCAGGATGAATGCTATAGTTGCTCCTATGAGCCTCTGCCAACAAATCTTCCTTAAGTGCAGCATCATCCGGCACACATAGCCTTCCTCTAAATTTTAGTATCCCATCCTTAGAGATCTGGAAGTCCAGTTTTCACTTATCCTCACTCCCCTGGATAATCTTCTGAAGAGTTGGGTCCAGTGGTTGTAAAGACTTAATCCTTGTTTGAATCTGCGGTTCCACTCGTAAGGTGGCCATTAAGCATGCGAGATGACTTACCTCGAACTTAAAGTCAAAATCTCTCGCCTCTTCTAGTAAATGCCATTCCTTCGCCATAAAATGTGCTACCGACGATTTATGACTGAGGGCGTCAGCTACTCTATTGGCCTTTCCTGGATGATACAATATATCACAGTCATAGTCCTTCAGCAACTCCATCCAGCGACGTTGTCTCATGTTCAGCTCCTTCTGAGAAAATAAGTACTTAAGACTCTGATGATCCGTATAAATCGGGAACTTTTCTCCACATAGGTAGTGTCTCCAGATCTTGAGAGCGAAGATAATTGCAGCCAACTCTAGATCATGTGTCGGATAATTCTTTTCATGAGGCCTCAACTGCCTCGATGCATACGCCACGACTCGTCCATGCTGTATCAAAACACACCCTAACCCTTGATAAGAGGCATCACTATAAATCTCGTACCCACCTGGACTTGATGGAATCGTCAGTGTTGGAGCTGTGGTCAATCTCCTCTTCAGCTCTTGGAAGCTTCTCACACACCTATCTGTCCACTCAAATTTGGTGTCCTTCTTCAGGAAGTTAGTCAGTGGTGCTGCTATACTCGAGAACTTTTCTATGAAACGACGGTAATATCCAGCCAAGCCTAAGAAACTTCACCTCAGTCACCGTCATAGGCCTCGGCCAGTCTGACACTGCTTCAATCTTAGCTGGGTCCACTGAAATTCCCTCGCCTGAGATCACATGGCTCAAGAAGGCTACGCGGCCTAACCAGAATTCTCGCTTGCTAAACTTGGCGTACAATGCTTGTTGTCGAAGAGTCGTCAGTACTATCCTCAGGTGTTGTTCATGCTCCTCTGAACTCTTCGAGTACACCAGGATGTCGTCGATAAAGACTATGACAAACTGGTCTAAAAACTTCTTAAAGGTACGATTCATCATATCCATAAATGCAGCAGAGGCGTTTGTCAATCCAAACGGCATCACCGTGCACTCATAATGTTCATACCGCGTACGAAATGCTGTCTTCGGGACATCCTCCTTTCTAATCCTCAGCTGGTGATAGCCAGTCCTCAGGTCAATCTTAAAAAATACTGAGGCTCCTTGCAACTGATCAAACAAGTTGTCGATCCTCGGTAGGGGATATTTGTTCTTAATCGTCACTTGGTTCAGTTGCCTGTAATCAATGCACAATCTCATTGGCCCATCTTTCTTCTTCACAAATAATACTGGTGCACCCCATGGTGATGCACTATGACGAATGAATCCCTTGTCCAGCAATTCCTGCATCTGGACTTTTAGCTCCTTCATCTTTGACAATGACATTTGATAAGGAGGTTTGGAAATAGGTTCAGTACCAGGAGCCAATTCGATCACGAACTCAATCTCCCTCTCTGGGGGTAATCCTGGTAGTTCCTTACGAAATACATCAGCAAATTCTCGCACTACGATGATTTCTTCAATTGTCGATCCCTCAACCGACATATCTACTACTGCGGCCAGGAAACTCTAGCACCCAACCTCGAGTAGCTTTACTGCCTCAAGGGATGAAATCAACGGCACTGAAGGACCTCCTCTACTTCCTACGATCTCGTAACTAGGATGATCTAATGGTTGAAACTGAATCACCTGATTATAACAATCAACCGTGGTTCTCTGCTCTCTCAACCAATCCATTCCAACAATTACATCAAAGCCATACATACACAATACTACCAAATCTATTACCTTTTTCACCCCACTAACCACTATCTCACATCCCTTACACCTTTCAACTGATAACACCCTATCTTTCATGGGGGTAGTAACACTAAGGACAGTACTTAATGGTTCCAATTTTAATTCAGCTAACTTAGCAAATTGGACAGCCACAAAGGAATGGGTGGCTCAAGTATCAAATAATGCGTAAGCTGCATGTTGGTGTAAGGAGACAGTACCTGTAATTACTCATCCCGCGTTTTGAGCCTCCACTCGATTAACATCATATACTCTTCCCTGAGCTGGGGGTAGCTCCATATTGCCTTGGATAGCAAGTTGTCCTGGATGCGGTAGTGGCTGTGCCCCAGCTGGGCGACGTGGACAATCTCTCAGCAGATGACCTCTTTGGCCACATCCAAAGCAAGCTCCCATCCTCGTAGGGCAAGTCTCACTTCTATGGGGCCTCTCACAATGTCTGTACCCGTCGTCTCGACGAAATGGTGGTTTTCTAACTCCGCTAACCCTATTAAGAGGGATAGGATTCCTATATCTTGTCACTAGCCTCATTCCCTATCGACGATTGTCCCTCCTTGCAAAGAATCTAGAGCCAGATGCTGCTGCTCTCTCATTCATATCTTTTCAACCATCTTTGCTTTATTCAGCACCTCCTTATAACTGCGTAAATCAAAAGGCGCCAGCTGAATCTTGATTTCGGGTTTTAGTCCATCTCGAAACCTGAGAGCTCGTTCTACTGGGTTCTCGATCAGTCTTCTACCATACCTCGATAGTTCTGCGAACTTCGCCTCATATTCATCCATCGACAAATTATTCTGGCGTAGCCTCTGAAATTCAGTCATCTTATGGTCCCTTGCAGCATTGGAGAAGTATTGTTCATTAAATGCATCTACAAAGGTATCCCAAGTTGGTGCTACACCTTCAGGGAACACAGTTTCTTTGCTGGCCTTTCACCAGTAGTTGGCATTACCCTCCAGCTGATATACCGCCAACCTCACTTTGTCTGCATCGGTGCATTTCATCACCTCAAACACTTTCCCTAGACTTTAAAGCCATGAATTAGCAGCCTTAGGATCTCATTTTCCAAAGAACTGAGGAGGTTTCAACTTTAAAAACTATTCGACTTGCTCCAGGACTCTTCGCTCCTCATCCACAACTTCAGCTGGAACAGGGACAGGGACTTGTCTTTCATCCTCCACAGTGACTTCAACGGTTTCTGGAGCAGGGGCGGCGTTCCTCATCGTAGTAATGGCAGCATTTACCGCGGTAGCAATAGCAGCCTCTTGATTCTGAGCCTGCTGTCGGACCTCACCTCTCAGGTCCTCAAAGGACTTCATAATCACTTCAACTCGGGGATCTCCCTGGGGATCTCCCTGGGTATCATCCCCTTCAACTCCGAAGCGGCCAATAGTCATTCTTCTCCTCGGAGGTCTCTGATTTCTATCCATACTCACGATCAAATAATCCTGGTTCCAATATTTCAATAATTTCGTAAATAATAAAGTACACAATAAAATCCTCATCAATAAAGTCTGTGTAACACTCAACAAATTTGCTCAGACAAATGATACATATACAAGCCAGTAGCATGCAATACACATACATGCTCATATCTCAAAATTACTGAGGCCATTGATACGCATACAAGCCCCTAGCATGCGATATGCCTACACGCTCATCAACTCAACTTCCATGGCAGGAGACACACATACCGGCCTCTAGCGTGCGATACGCATACACGCTCACAACAATCTTTCACGATCAGCAGTATACAATCTCAAACAAACAGGGTCAAATGTCCGGCTTTGCTGCACACGTCCCATACCGTGTCAACGCAACTAAACATAAGACCACAACACTTAATCAGACAAATACAATGTCAAACATCCGGTCTTGTTGCACATGTCCAGATCATGCCAACTTGGCTAAATGCAAGACTATACATTTTTCTGATACACATTCATGTCTTAAATATACATGTCCCATACCGTGTACAATTAAGGCATGCATGTGACATATAAACAATAGGCATACGTGCGACATATAAACAATCATACATCAGTAGGGTGGCGTGAGCCGAGGGCGAGTCCGGCGGTAGCGTGGCGGCTGGGCGTGACGGCTGGCGTCGACGGCGTGGCTTGAGCTAGACGAGCTCGACGGCGTGGCTCGAGCTGGAGGCGAGCTCGACGGCATGGCGGCTGGACGGGTTGAATCCATGGCGAACAGGGCTGACCGCGTCGAACCAGAGCTGCTCGTGGGAGGAGATGATGGTTCACGGCCTGGGCGAGACAAGGCAGAGGCGACCGTGAGCAGGGGCAAAACCAAGCGAGGATCGTCCGTGACCAAGCAACTCGGTTCAGGCCTGTGACTACGGTTCCTGATCTGTTGCTGCGGTTTCTCGGCCTGTTGTTGCGGTTTTTTGTGGCCTGAGGGAGCTGGGGCCGAGGCTGGACAGAATAGGGAGGCGAGCCGGGGAAGAACCGAAAGACAACAAGTTGTGACTGAGAGAAAGCTAGGTCACGTCCAAGGTTCCCCAAGCAAAACGAGTCCCCCGCAAGGGTCATGGCTTGTCTGTGACTCAGATTTCCAACGAGAATCGAAGTAGAAGAGCTTTGGGTTCGCGTTATGGTTCGATTGAAACGCGTAGGAGGCATGGAGAGCAGTGGCTAGGGTTTTATAGGGTCGATCGCGCGAAGAATCTGCTGAGTTCGTTGTGGAAGGAGATCATGGGGGCGAGTCGTTGGTGTAATCGCGAGTTTCTCGCGTGGTTGGCAATGGCGGCGGCTAGGGTTTCCATCGCACGCGAGGAAAAAGATGGTGAATAGTGATGGAGTGAGTCGGGCCAAGCGGCTGTTCACGTGGGCCAGGAGAAAGAAAAGCCAGACTGGGTCGAGAAGAAAAGAAAGAAAGGAAGGCGTGGGCTAGCTTGGCTGGCGTGGAAGGAAATTAGAAAGAAACAAGAGGAATAGAGAAGGAAAATTTGTGGGAAAATGGGGAATAAATTCAATCAAACTATTTTTCCAATTAACATCTAAAATTGGACTGTTACACGTCCTTTGCTCCTCCTCCTCCGTTGTCCCTCTCGTCTCCCTCTGGTCGTCCTCTGCTCCGGTGGTCCCTCTCGCCTCTCTCGGGTCGTCCTCTACTCTGGTCATCCCTCTTGCCTCTCTCTGCTTACCTCCCTCTCAGTCGTCCCTCTCAATCGTCATCACCTCCCTCTCGGTCGTCCCTCTACTCCGCCTCCCTCTCGGTCGTCCCCTACTCCACCTCCCTCTTGCCTCCCTCTTGGTCGTCCTTTGCTCCACCTCCCTCTCAGTCGTCCCCTGCTCCGCCTCCCTCTTGCCTCCCTCTCGGTCGTGTCCTCTGCTCCGCTATCTATCTTCCCCCCTAAAAGGCTCCTAGGGTTTCCTTTGCTCCTAATTTTTTATTTATAAATTAAATTATTCTAAACATGTAAATAAATATATTTATGTCATTATTTTTTTCAATTTCAAACAAATTAAAGTTAAGAAAATAAAAAAAATTGGTTAAATCAAACAACTTTCCAAATATATATTTACCAAACAACATTTCCTCAAAGTTGCATCTTAATGCACTTTTCAATTTTAATTTACCAAACAGCATTTGCATTTCACCAAACCTCTTCAGGCTAAAGGCGTTTGCATTTTCTCAATGGCTTTCCCAAATGTTGAATCAAACGCACCCGTAGATGTGTTTATAGCAACTCATATTAGCATCTTAACCTAGAAATTTTGGGAAAATTGTTCAACAAGCTTTAAATCTTTTATGTGGCAACCAAATCAATTATAAACTTTTCAACCATGCTATTTAGTTTTATACCTTTTGGCAATGTACCAAATTAGCCATAAACATTTACGTTGTGCATCCCAAACTTTTTATAGATTTATCAACTTAGTCTTTCCACGAAATTTTGGATAGAAATCACTGATATGGCTATCCAGTCAAAATCGGCTATTTTACATGGCATGGTGGTGCTCGCATAAATAACATTTAATTATTTAATTATTTTAAATTCTTTCTTTTCCACTTTTTTTTTCATTCTTTTTTTCTTCAAGGGGCTAGCGAGGCATCGACTACTAGCAGAGAGTCGGCAATCTCCAATTGCCATTAGGCAAGGGTTGTCAACCCTCTTCGGCCCTAGGGTAAGGCCACAAAGCCTACGCCTAGTGCAAGAAGGGCGGGTAAGGGCTTTGTGGCCCTCACTTGGGGCCAATGTTAGCCTTATAAAGAAAATAAAAAAAGAAAAAAAATCAATGAAATGTAATTAAATATCAACATTTTTTATTAAACTTTTTTTCATGTCAGCTCTAGCATTGCGATGTAAGACAACAAGCATTGAATGAACTATCACATAGCGATTTTCGGTAAAAATTAGCTAGAAGGACCACGTAAGTAATTCGTTAAAAAGATTAGGGCTAAACCGGTCAACTCTCAAGAGGTTGAGATTAAATTAGTACAATTGAATTAGTCATTTTACAATAGGTGTATGACTTTTTGAGAAATTTCCCTCACAAAGTCTTTCAAAATAGTTGATGTAGGGAAGTACTAAGAGTGGGTTATGACGTCGGTTTGAGTGAAAAAAGAGAAATTAGTAGGTTGGTGGAAAAGAAAGAGAAATTTATAATATATAGAAAGGAAATAAAAGAGAGATGCATGTATGAGGAGAGCTGCCGCGAAGTAGGAGTGATTGGTTCTCCGGGAGGTCCGGTTCCCCCCCGGAACCGAGAACCAAACCAGTGGAACCGGTTCTCATTCCCTAGGACCATGGACCGGACCGCCAAAGTCTTGGACTGTACCGAACCGGACCCGTCCGTCCAGTCCGGTTCTTGGGCGGTCCAATAGGGCTGGGAAAAATTCAAAAAGAAGTCTAGAGAACTTCTCATTGGGCTAGTCACCAGCTACGGTTAGTCACGAAACCAATCAAAATAGGATAAAAAATGAAGAGGGAGATGGCGAAGGACCCATTTTTTTCTTTGCAATTTTCTCTGGAGCTATATGTTTAGAATTTGAAGTTGTTGTCTTGATGAAAGTTGTTCCTCTTTTGCACGTATAAAACATATATTAATTCGAGAATTTTCTGAAGTGTTTTCATCATCGGCTTATATGAATTTTAGACTAGTGTTCAAACTGTTTTTTAGAAACTGGGTTTGACCCCGTTCAAAAAAGTGTCATTTTGAGCTTGTTTTGTTGCAAATTTTGATTGATGATCTCATAAAAATTGTAGCTCATGTTTAGGGATACAACATGTCAAAATTTCAGATTCATACGATGACAATAGATACCCTTTGACATGCATTTATGTCCGAGTTTTCTCTGTAACCGGCACTATTTTTTCAGTAAAATGGATGCATGTTTTTAACACTCTTACTCAATGAATTTGAGGACTAATCCTTCTTGAAAGTTGTTTAACTATGTCTTAACTTTGTGGTGACATATCAGAATTTTTGGGTGGATAAATCTCTCCCTATGATTTAACAAAGAGAATGACTTCCCAGTGCATTATTGTGGTTTTTTTTTGTTGCATAGGGGAGAGAGATGATGGGACCAATCGGTTTTCTCTCTCTCGGCCCTAAAAGTGAACGGGTCGGTCCAATGGTCCGGTCCGGGGTCGGTCCAAGTGGTCTGGTCCGGTCTGGTCCCGCCATACTAGGAACCGAGAACCAGACTGCCCGGGAACCGGTTCCATTTTTTAGAACCGTGGACCGGACCAAAACTTCCAAGAACCGGACCAACCTGGCCAGTCTGGGCGATTCCCGGATTGGGCGGTCCATTGTGCTCACCTCTACAGCGAATTGGCCGTTGATAGCAGTTTTTGTGGACGACACATCCTAATGTCGAATCCCTCCGTACACTGACAGGGCGGAAGAATGGTCAACCTCACGTCCGGAGCGACGACAGAACTCGTAGTTTATCACATAGTCAATCGGGGAACCAAATGTGGAAGCTGCGCTTTCCATCTTTGCTTTACTTCAAGCAATCAGTCGTTTTGTCTAAGGGATGACGATGGCTATCCTGTTCAGAAAACATTTTTTTTAGGAATAGTTCAATAATTCTAAGATAACGTTTCTAATTTTAGGCTTAATGTCCTAAATAAATTTTTAAATCTACTAATTAACGTTTTAGTCTTCCATACACCCATGACGTACGAGCTCATCGACGAGCAAGCTTACTTGACCATACTGTTCTAACTTCTATTTGTTACACAATCATTTCCACCATGTTAATTAAAGATCTCCTCTAGGACCAACTGTTCTTATAACTAATTGATTTAATCATGATTACATTGATATACACTTGTTAACAGCCAATGATAGTCGGCTCTTAACATATCAACAAAGATATTTATAAGGATTATTTAACTCAGCTACTCGCAACACATTAACAGGATTTTGTATGAATAGAGATGTTCCATATAAAAATCTGCTCCAAACCGTCAATTAACTTGTCCTCTGCAAAATCGATGAGACAAAATAGTATGGCTATCAGATTAAAACGTTGCTAAATATGAAAACCTCTCAAAGATTTCAGATTATTATAAAGATCCTAATTGGTTACCACAGTTTACGCAATGTAAAAAGTTACATTCCACTACACGCTATCTATAATTACAAGAATTGAGAGATATTCATTAATAAAAGTTTTCAAACTTAAAGTAATAATTATAGATTGTTGTATGTCATCTAGATTTTCTTTTTTTTGGGGGGGGGGTCAGAGAATGTCATCTAGATTAATCGGCCTAAAATGAAAAAAATAAAACGCAATAGGTTATATATATATAAATATATATATATATATATATATTTATATATTCTATTTGGCCAAACTATATGCCCAATGGATCAATGCTAGGAAATTTGAAAAAGTGCAGTTTGAATTGACATATTGGATTTAGACAGCTTGGGTTGAACAACACCAAGATTGTGAAAATGCTCGCGCATTTGGTCTTTCTTGCTTACGGTCACGTGAATAAATTAATGTACTTGAGAATCACTTCTATCATCTCACATATTATCACTAATTCTTAATCTACATTGCACAGATTTTCTTTTCATATTTTATTTCTAAAAGAAGACATCTCTATAAAAGCACGTTCAAAGTATCCAAAGTACAACGCACATGGTCTTTTGTCATTCTAGCTATAATCATTTATAGATAGTTTCACTTAAGCTTAACACAACAAAAGCTCAGCAATACATGCCTTAAAAATAAAGATAAAAGAACGAAAATGAAGGGGGTAAAAGGATGAAAAATCCCTCGCTTTTAGAGCAAAGACAAAATATTTTGTGTTAGATCATTGCACTATGATTTCCTCAATATACAAATATGATGTGATATAATCATGCGAACTATTATTCTTACTAATTTCCCAATGTTTTGATGTGATACATAGACACATTCTTTAATTTGCAAAGTGTTTTCACAGTAATATATCTATTGCTTGAAAGGGAAAACAAAGTAATTTTGGAGGAGAAAACGCCAACAGTAATAGAACCAAAAATATTTAATAATCATGACAAAAACAGATTATAACTTTTTCATGACAATTGCCAACCCCCTTCAATAGTCTCTCTCTAACCTTTATGTTTTTTATTTTATTTTTATTTTTTCAGGTTTTAGTCTTTGTTATGATGTAGCATAATCGTCTCCATATCTGCACCATTGTCCCCAAAACACATTAAGAACTATATTTCATTTTTCCATCACATAATAGAAAATGGTGTCAACGAAAGTAATCGATTGTGGACAAGTTTTAGTAATGGAAAATGGTGTTAACGGAAGTCATCAATGGTGTTAACAGAAGTCATCAAAAATGGTATTCTCTTGCCCAGGCTTTTTATGGATTTTATCTCTACCATCTTTTAATATTTGTTAATTAGTAAAATTTTTTGCTGTTAATTCCTTTAATATCCATGGATATGATCGCATAGACCTGATTACCCGAAAGTCCATGGAACCATGTTATTGTACGCACATCCTAATTCGTTTATTTAGGCTTTGCAGAGAATTGTAAGAAGGAGCCGATTCATGTCCTTGCTAATATGTTGTCGGTCGACATTACATTAAACATTTAGGGATCTCCTAGGAGAATGTGTAGGCGTATGAGGACAGAGTAAAGGTGAACTTTCCCAGGGCACATTTGGACAGTATCCATGTGCCTGAAAACAAAAAGTCTGAGGAGGCGGCAAAAGACAAAATGGGATTCCAGTCATCCCAAACTATTTTCCTAGGAGGCATTGGTATCTCAAGCCTTCATAAAGTCCGACCAAACGTACTTTACTTTATGTGGAAGATGCAGAGAAGAGAGATGCTGAGTACGGGATAGATTCGAAGCTGAACATTTTTTATACTGAATCCAAGGGATCCGAAAAATCAGACGTGGAATTTTTTTTAATATGTTAATTGATTTTTTTTTTATTTTTTATGATTTTTTCATTATTTTTATTAAGAATAAAAAAAATAAAAAATTAAGATTGGAATAATTTTTTTTAAATTATATATATCCACGTCAGGAAAAATAATAAAAAAATCCATGTATGACAATTTTCTGGAAATGATACTTAAATGATCGATTTTACTCCTTGATGTGGCACTTGATTAAGCGAGAAAAAAAGTTACAATGTTGAAGTGAGCGCCGTACGAAAGTTACGATATTTTTGCAGCTTCTATTCTCATTTAAAATTATATAGTTGGTTGCTCGGAATTTGAGATATGAGTTAAAATACGGGTTAAAGAGCCATTTTAGTATGTACAGTTAATAGTGGCTCGAATCAGCGTATTAACCCGGAAATCTTCCAAAGTAATGGATGTAGGGAATGACCAAGAATGGGTTAAGATTCATAGTGAAATGATTAGGTGGGCAGCAAAGAGTGATATATATTATATAAATGAAAAGGAAATAAAAGAGAGATGCACCGAAATCAAAGGTCAGAGAGTCGCCGTGAAGAATGGTCAATCAAAGGTCCGAAGAAGAACCGAAATCCAGTTGATACCAAAGTCTGGCGGGGCCAAGTAAAAGAGTTGCTTTCTCTAGTTGCCACTTCAAGTAAAAACCCTCCCATGTTGAATCATTTCTCAATTATACCTTTTTGTTTTCTATAAAAACCTCTCAACTCTATGTTAATCATAATTCTACCCTAAACTTGCTAGGTCTCATAAACCATTCTTAACTTTAAGCAATTCCGGCCTAAACTTTTTTTAACTCATAAATAATCCAACTTTAGGTCCAATTTCAATATGTTTTCCATTAACCCTCTGTTCAAATCGCCCTTAGTGATTTTGGCTCGGTCTTCAATTTTCGTACTTGAGAATGTTTCATGTCTTGCAGTCGAAAAGCTTGCACTCGGGATGTTCGAACAACTCTTTCTGGTGAGTTTACATCTCTTGGTTGTTAACGAGAAATTTTGGACCAAGGATTAGTGTGAGGGAACATTTGTGAGTCGAGTAGAATTTTTGATTTTTTATGAAACTATAAAAATTTTAGGAAAAATTGGGACTTCACCTCAAATTGGGAGCATTTCATAAGACAAAACAAAATTATGATAAAAATGGGATAAGGCCTAAAGTTGAAGGCATTTCCATGGGAAAAAAGATTTATGGTAAAGTTAAAGAATAAATGGTAAAATTTAGAACAAAAGTTAAAATTTAGGTTTTTTAGTATTTTAACCTTTTTTCTAAGGCAGAAGTCAAATTCTCACGATTGATTGCCTGCTTTTAGATTGGTTCTCGAGAACGTTTTCGAGGAAACTCTGAGGAAAGCTTAACATGGACTTTTTGTGGAACTTGGAGGCCTAGGAAGATTCCATCTCCTTGCCATCGACTTTCAGTGCCATTTAAATAGCGGCGACTCTCAAGACAGCAAACCATCCTATTTCCCCCTCTAACACTTCTTTTTTTGGGGTTGAGGCTTGCTGTTTGGTTTTCTTGTAGCTCCGTCTCTTCCTCCTGTTTTCCATATCTATTCAGCTTCAAGAATGCCGAATTCCGTGCCTGATCAATGGAACAACATCGAGGCTATTGTCACCTTCATTGTCCCCATTCTGGTCAGCTTCCATATCATGAAATATCAGGGCACGCCCAATTCTCCGTTTGACACCCACCCCATCACCATCTTCCTTACCATCTTTCACCCTCCTTCTCCATTGCTCCTTTTCCCTTCTACTTCGTCAACCATGTAATGTTTTTCTAATTGTGGACTTGTATTAATTTAGATTGTAAAACCGAATAACGGGCTTGGTCTAATAAGGTTGGATATCAAGATTCTCAATTAAGTCTAATATGGGACTGGCTTGTATGGGCCGAGTTCGGCTTGGCCCGTAAAAAGAGGGCTTGACTGAAAACTCTATAAATAGTGCTCAAAGTCCCTCCTCTAACCCAGAAGCACAGAAATTCTCTCTGAACTTGCATAAGGAGTCCATTAGGCAAACAGAGCGCGAGAGGCAGTCTCATTGAGCCAGTGATCCGGTGGGTCATAGAGGGGAAAACCGAGAGCTCGTGGATCGTCGACAACGACCCCGAAACGACCATGGATTCGAAAACAAGTGCATAACTCAACTTTCATTGACTGATTGGTTCTATAGCTTAGCTACGTCGATCCTAGGGTGAGCCATGGCCATCTCGGTCGCAGCCAACAAGTGGTATCAGAGCCGCCGTAGCTCGGTTTTAGAATCCAAGGATTTTTCAGTACTTTCCATTTTTTTACGGACGAAAGTTGATTTTTAGTACACGATCGTGGCGGGCTCAAGATTCCGAGAATTTTGAGTGGTGGCGCGCCGCCTTTGGAGGCCGAACGGGGGAGCACGTGTCGCACGCGCTAGGGACGGCGCTGGCGCTGGCCATGCGCACCCCTGCGTGGCATGTCAGCCCATGGCTAGGCTGACGTCAGCGCCAGCTGGGCGAGGCATTAAATGCCGTGCCAGAGGACGGGGCCCGAGTGACGTTACGCTGACGTCACTCGATCAGCGGGCGGGCGACTCGGAGACCCGACCCAACCCGGTCCGTCGACCCGACCACCCGCCCCGCCGACCCGGGGCATCGACCCACCGACCCAAAGCATCGACCCGCCGACCGGCTCATGACCTGGTCAACCGACCCGTTGACCATCCGGTTAGTTGAGCGGACCAGTTGACCAGTTCGGCCTGGTCAGATCGGTCCGTCGACCTGCGCGCGCATTTTCTCATGTAGTTCTTTGTGTTCCTTATGAAATGCTTATATTAGCTCACATGTGTTTGGTCACATATGGTTAGTAGACAATGATTTGTTGATTGTATGTATAAGGTTTAACATGTATCAAAAAATTGAGCAATATGATTGGCATAACATATGATTTTAGTGACAATTGCCCCTGTCATCAAGTCTAAAATCTATTTATAAGGTGAATGTGAGTCTAAAGTTTAATATCCCTGGTATGAGAGAGTTTCAAGAGTTTGATTAGGAAGTGACAGCCAAAGTGGCAAACCTGGTTAGATTTGAGAAATAACAGTCTTGTATTGTTTTGGGATGTCTCATGTTCTAATGTGTCGTCATACTTCCAAAGGGGTTCATTTCATATTGGTTCATGGAGGGTTACATGTGCAACATAAGGTTGAGTTTTGATTGGTCTTAGTGATTCAGACACCCAGAGGTGATGAATTTGTGAAGATTTGAATTATATTCTCATTGTTGTTGTCATATGAAGGTTATACAACTGCATGTCATGTACTCTGCCCAAAGGTATTTATATGATGATGCATGTAGCTCTCAAGATGTGTACTTATAAGGTTTCAAGTTACACAGGTCTCACATTATGCTAATTATTTTCATCAATCACATTCTCCGTAAATTGTAATTCCATTACCATTGAGGTTCTTACGGGGTCAAATTTTAAGAAATGGAAAGAAGATTTTATGTTTAGGATGGAGCTGGCTGATGTTCATTCTGCCCTTAGTGGGGATAGGCCAGAAGATCTGACTGCTAATAGTTTTGAACCCAAAAGGCATTGTTCTTAGCCTGGGAAAAGAGCAACAGGATATGTCTGTTGTCTATGAGGCGGACCATTCAGGAACATTTGAAAAGTGGTTTGTCTGCTAATTACACTGCTAGACAATTGATGGAAGCCTTAGAAGCTAGAAATCGTGTGTCGCCTAATGCTGAGATAGGGACACATTTAACATGAGGTATGATGGTTCTAGAGGGGTTAGGGATTATATCCTTAGGATGGTGACATACAGTCCAAACTCACAGCCCTAAATGTTTCCATTTTTGACACATGCATAGTGCATCAGGCACTAAATACTCTCCCACCTGATTTTGGTATTATCAAAACCAACTACAACTCCCAAGATGAGACCTGGTTAGTTAATGACCTAATTGCTAGAGTTGTAGCTGAGGAAGAGAAATTGAGGAAGGAGAAAGGGCATCTGGCCCTCTTTACCTCTAGTTTTAGCCAGAAGAAGGGAAAAAGGTTTAAAGGTCGTACTCATAAAGGAACTCATCCAACCACCAGTCATTCTGCCACCGGTCATACTAAAAGTTTGGGTCCCAATAAAGCATCATCTTCTAAGGATAGTGGCCTCTACTTATTTTGCAAGAAGAAAGATCGCATAAAGAAGGACTGCAATAAGTATAAAGCTTGGTTGTCCAAGCGTGAGCAAACTGGTAACGATTCTTTGGCATTAGTTTGTGAATCTAACCTATCTAAAGTCCCATCTGGTTCTTGGCGGCTCGTTAGTGGTGCAACTAATCGTGTTGCGTTCACTATACAAGGATTCATTAACCAGAGGAAGCCAAATCAGGATGAATCGAAGCTCATCGTGGGAAACAATAACAAAGTCGATGTCGTATTTGTGGGAGACGTCATTTTGATACTAGACTCTGGTTTTAAACTGATGCTAAGGAACACATTTTATATACCTTCCTTCAGATGGAACTTATTTTCGCATCATGTTTGGACAAGTGTGGGTACACTTTTGAATTAAAGAACAATGTCATCTCTATGTTTTTTAATTCAAAAAGGTTGGGTGCTGCAATATGTCCAATGGATTGTATAGATTACGTTTGACTCCCACGGATATATACGTCGCTTATACAGCTGAAAATGTTGTTCTAAAAGACCTCTAAGGAACAATCTTACGCATTGTGTCATAAATCTTTGGGTTACATCTCTTGGGAAAGAGTGGATAGGCTGATAAAGGTTGCATCCTATCTTCTCTTAAAAGTGACCTAGAGACTTGCGTAAACAGCTGTAGGGGTAAGATGACCAAAATAAAGAAGAAAACTGCAGTCCACAGTTCTGACCTATTAGTGGTCATTCATATAGATATTAGTGGACCCTATAAAACAACCGTGTGTAGAAATTTTTATTTCATCAAATTTATCAATGACAAATCCTGATATGGTTATCTGTACTTGATTAAGGAAAAGTCTGAGTCTCTTGACAAGTTCAAGATTTTTCGGACTGAAGTCGAGAAACAACTAGGAAAAGTCATAAAGGTTGTGAGATCAGACCAAGGTGGTGAGTATTATGGCAAGCATGGCGATGCTGGACAACTTAAAGGGCCATTTGCCAAGTACTTGGAAGATTCTGGGATAGTAGCTCAGTTTACTATGCCTGGAAGTCTTGAGCAGAATGGTGTGGCCGAAAGGCGCAATTGCATCCTCATGGAAACGGTGAGGAGCATGACTAGTAGGACCAATTTACCGGATTTCCTATGGGGTGAATCCTTGAAAACAGCCCTCTACATTTTGAACCGAGTTCCTACCAAAGCAGTTCCATTGACTCCTTTCGAGCTGTGGACTGAATGGAAACCTACCCTAAACCATCTTAAAGTCTGGGGTTGTCCTTGTAGAAGTAAGGTTGTATAATCTAACATTGAGTAAGTTAGACCCCAAAACCACTCGGTGCTTCTTTGTATCCTATCCAGATCCTAGTGGAGGTACAAGAATTGTGGAATCGCAGACAACAAAGTTTCTGGAACTTGATGTAGCCGAAAAAGGTAGTGGCTCACAGACTACTGAGGAAATCAGTCCGATAGGGACAGTCGTGTCATTTTCTCTGCCTGCACAGACAGTTATGGAGCCCGCTTTACCACAAGTTGAGCCTGTTGAGGTTTAGGATCCTGTTGCTAAGATAGTTCCTGATGAAGTTTCTCAAACCTCTCAGACCCAAGATGAGGCTGTGGTAGCTCTATTCAGGAAATCTAGTAGGGAGAGACGACGAGCTATTCCATTGGATTATCTAGTCTATCTCGGAGAGCAAGATTACGATATTGGCTGTGATGTTGATCCAGTGACTTATGCAGATGCAGTCTCTTGTCATCAATCAGAGTTTTGGTTGGATGTGGTAATAGACGAGATGCAGTTTATGAAACATAATGGTGTATGAGAACTTGTTGGATTGCCTGAAAGATTCAAGCCCATCAGCTGCAAATTGGTATATAAGACTAAAAGGGATTCCAAGGGAAAGATTGAGAAGTTTAAAGCTAGACTGGTAGCCAAGTGATTCACTCAGAGAGAGGGAATAGACTATGAAGAAACATTTTCTCCAGTCTCTTCTAAGGACTCTTTCAGAGTGATCCTCGCATTGTTAGCTCATTTGGATATGGAGTTACACAAGATGGATGTCAAAACTGTCTTTCTAAATGGAAACCTTGATGATGTAGATTGAAAAAGTCTATTCATGCCTTAAGTAGGCTTCCAGACAATAGTACCTGAAGTTTCATAGTATTGTCACTTCATTCGGATTTGTTGAAAACATACTGGATCAATGTATATACTGCAAGGTCAGTGGGAGAAAGTTTATTTTTCTCATACTTTATGTCGACGACATCCTGTTGGCAAGTAGCGATCTTGCATTACTACATGAGACAAAACAAATCTTATCAAGTAATTTCGACATGGAGGACCTTGGTGAGGCATCTTTTATCCCAGGCATTGAGATCCTTAGGGATCGTTCTAGCCGGGTATTGGGTTTGTCTCAGAGGGCATATGCAGATCGTATTCTGAAAAGATTCGGTATGCACGACTGCAAGCCAGGAATTGCTCATATATGTAAAGGTGACAAACTGAGTCAGTTACAGTGTCCTCGTACGGCTGTTGAGAAAACCCAAATGAAGAATGTATCTTATGCGAGTGCACTTGGAAGCATCATTTATGCTCAAGTTTGCACTAGACCAGATATTGCTTTTGTGACTGGACTTCTAGGCAAGTATCAATCAAATATGGGACACGATTATTGGGTTGCTGCCAAGAAAGTTCTGAGATACCTAAAGAGGATAAGAGATTATATGTTGATTTACAGACATGTTTGGGACCTGCAGCTAGTAGGGTATGCGGATTTAGACTTTGCTGGCTGTAAGGATGAATCGAAGTCGACATGCGGATACATCTTTAAGTTGGTAGGAGGTGCAATATGATGGAAGAGTCAAAAAGCATCAGAACATGACATCCTCTACCATGCAGTCAGAGATAGTAGGATGCTATTGGCCCGCTTCTCAAGCAGTTTGGCTCCGAAACCTCATTAGGAATTTGGTCGTGTTTGACTTTGGGGATGCACCCATACAGTTGTATTGTGACAACAATTCTGTGGTATCATTTGGCAACAACAATAAAGGTCTCAAGGGGTGTAAACACATGGAGGTCAAGTATTTAACCATAAAGGAGATGGTTAATAATGGTGACGTTAAAGTAGAGCATGTTTACACAGATGATATGGTTGTAGATCCATTGACTAAAGGCCTTAGCCCTTGTGTTTTTGAACGACATGTCATTAGCATGGGCTTAGGAGCATCATGGGATGCTGTTGTTTAGTGAGAGCTGCTTTTCAATTTATGCTCTAATAAAGTTCACATCTGTGTTGTTACATTTTGTAACATTTTGATATGTATCGATTTTTGCATTCAATGAAGTATTTTCTGAATGTGTTATTGAGTACATATATATGGAAAAATCTCGAGGTATGTGTGAACCTCGAGTAAAGGCTAGGGGTTTTTAGTTATTAGCCTTAAAGATATGTCTTGTTACACATAAAAACAAGTTAACTATAAAGTGAGACATATACAGGTTCATTGGAACCATAAAGTTATTCTCTTGTGGCACATTAGGATTTGTGACGCATAAGGAGAGAGAATGGTGACTAACAAAGTAGATGACACATAAATTATTACTCTTGATGGGGTGTTATCTATTTGCCACACTACCATATTGATTCCATATTAGTAGAGTTAAGAACATTTGTGACCATGGAAGGCTTGACGTTCAGTCAATACAGTTACCGCCATGATTTAGTGTTTGAGACTCTATGAGATCGAATTGACAATTGAGAATAAATCCCTAGCCAACATAAAGGTGCGCACATAAAGTACAATTTTAATTAATATAGCCCAAGTGGGAGAATGTAATATTTTTCTAATTATGGACTTGTATTAATTGAGATTGAAAAACCGAATAACGGCTTGGTCTAATAAGGTCGGATATCAAGATTCTCAATTAAGTCTAATATGGGACTGGCTTGTGTGGGCCGAGTTTGGCTCAGCCCGTAATGAGAGGGCCTGGCTGAAAACTCTATAAATAGAGCTCAAAGTCCCTCGTCTAGCCCAGACGCACAGAAATTCTCTCTGAACTTGCATAAGGAGTCCATTAGGCAAACGGACCGCGAGAGGCAGTCTCATTGAGCCAGTGATTCGGTGGGTCATAGAGGGGAAGATCGAGAGTTCATGGATCATCGACAACAGCCCCGAAACGACCATGGATTTGAAAACGAGTATGTAACTCAACTTTCATTGACCGATTGGTTCTATAGCTTAGCTACGTCGATCCTAGGGCGAGCCGTGGCCATCTCGATCGTGGCCAACAAACCACCCTTTCATACTGCTTGCAATGCCCGCGCCATTCTCTACCTTGGGATCCTTTCCTTTCTCTCTATAGCTTTCCTCACGTCGTTGTTGTTCCGCGGCCCCTCCTTCTTTCTCCTCTATTTGCTGTTGCTGATACCGCTCTTTGCAACTCACTTTTGGGATCTTATTTTTGAAGCTCAAGAAAAAGATGCTAAAAGTCGCACTTGGCCGATTGGTTCCGCCATCCAGGAGTGGCGCCTCTGCCAGTACGGTTGCCCGGATAAATCTCATGTGAGAATTTTGTATTTTGTCTTTGATCCAGGAGGGGCGCCTCATATTTTGTATTTTATCTTTGGTCCAGGAGGGGTGCCTCATATTTTGTATTTTATATTTGGTCCGACTCATCATACATATATACATTTTTGATTTATCTCTACTTTGCTGTAGAACTTAGAAGCAACGGACCTTAAGTAAAAGGAGGCAGACGATGCGAACGGGCCTTTTCCTTTTCAATTTGTAAATAAAATTCCATGTGCTTTGGAGAAAGGGTGCAAAACAAGAATTTGGAGTGATCTTTTGGTTTGGAAAAACAAGAAAAAGAAAAAAGAGGGAACGTGGTGCGCACGAGACCATGATGTCATTGCTTCAGACGTCGATTCTTACTTTTTGCGCGCACAAGTTAATCGAATATGATATTTAGGTCGCTAAAAAAACTCAAATTGGCCCATCCCGACCCTACATAGTTTGTAATAAAAGTTCAGATATGAGTTTTGGGCAATGTTTACAAGCAGGTTTGAGCTTCTAAAGTCTCATATATTAAAATTTTAATATTAACAGCATAATTTCAAAAGCTTTTGATGTAAATTTTTGCTTTGGAAATGTTCAAAGCTCAAGACAAAATTTTCTACATTAGTTTATTATGAATAGTGGGTGGTTCTTATGAACTATATCCATCTGGATTTATATTATAGAGGATTTTTATTTTTGCTAGAATAGATATGTAGTTTTTAGAATAAGATATAAATATAAAGGTACTTGAATTGTCAAAAGTTCCATAAAGCGCTCATTTTGAGTGTCAAAAGTTTTGGTCAGCTCATTTAAGTATCAAATTGAAAGAAAATTATCATTATCCTTTGATAAATGATTCTAGCAAAAAATATTATGTGACCTTTTTAATTAAATATTAATGCCTATGTGGCTTTTTCATAGAAAAAAAAGGAAATACCTCGTGGATGATACGGTGGCCTTAATCACAAAACGACGCCACATGAAAATCTCTCTTTCTCTGTCGTTCTCTCTTGCTCTCTCTCCCGTTCAAGCTCTCATCGCGATCGAAACTCCCTTTGCGGAGATGCTACGACTCTCGAATCTTGCACATCTCGTGGTTCGAGACCATCGTCTCGGAGCAAAATTTGTCCTCCAGGCTGGACGACGCCTCTACCGTCAGGCCGAATAGGTTTACACTATGTTAAACATCTTCAGCCTATGACGATGGCTCAGCAGACTGAGCATAAGTCGTCTATTGGAATGCTTAAACTATAGAGTCAAGAGACTGAAGATATCAACTCCAGAAGATGTCAAGAGATGAAGATCAAAGACACGTACTCAGCTAGAAAGAAAGGAGATGTACTCAGTAATAAACTGGTCAACGTATGCAAGCTTAATAGTTGACATTCTGTTTCTATGTAACTGAAAGTAGTTAGTTTGTTCAATACAATCGGTTGAACATCTTGTACATAAAGGCTATGATGCGAACTGTACAGATTAAGGCTCTCAGATGAAGTCTTCATTCAAAAGATTGTTCTTGAATACTCTATGAAATACAAATAGGGCACTCCATAAACTCTTCATATCTTCTTCGTGTTCTTCATCATCTTCATCTTCAATATGTGACTTGAGTATAAACTTTTTCATGGTATCAGAGCCATCTCTAAGAGCCATCTTTAATCTGTGATTGTTCTTGTACACATTTGATCCATACAGAGCTTATGTCCAAATATGGCTGCAAGAACACCAAAATTTCCATTCCTGATCCATGTTACTATCACAAACTTTGTCATGATCAAGATGACTCAAGATAATTTCTTACTCTGGGAAGCACAATTCCAGAGATTTTTGCGAAGTCAAGAGCTGTATGGTTTCATCAGCGGAGAGATACCCTCGCCTATTCAAGTACTACGTGTTGAAGTTGAAGGATGCGATGAGGTTGTTAATCCGGATTACTCAGACTGGGTAAGAACTAATCAACTCATTTCTTCTTGGATCAGTGGTGCTGTTTCCGAGGATATTTTGAGTTTAATCATAGGCTTGAATACTTCATACGAAATATGGCAGACTGTACTCAATAGACTTACACAAAAGTCCATAGCAAGGGAGTTTGAATTAAGAGCAAAACTCCAGGCTTGTCAGAAAAGAAATCGTACTTTGCAAGTATATCTTAGAGAATACAAGTTGATTTGTGATCAGCTGAATGCGATAGGCAAGCCAATAGATGAAATAACTAAGATGTTCGGCGTTCTTGAGGGTTTAAGAGCCGCATATGAAAATTTTCGAACAACCATATATTGCTTGAAGCCTCAACCAGAGTATGATGAGGTGATCTCACAGTTGGAAAGGTTTGATGCAAGATTGCAGAGTTATTCAACTAATAGTGTTAACTTGAATCTGGCATTTTATGGCCAAAGAAATCCTGGTTTTCAGCAAAGGAGTGATCACAGTGAAGATCTTGTTTGGCAAAACTCTGCTTTTGAGAGTGTAAGGGTTAACAATCGTGGAACTAGAGGCTATGGCAGAGGACGGTCCTTCAATAATAGACGCCGCAATTTTGGCTTTTCAGGAAGAGGTATGAATTACAGACCTCATAATTTGATGTTTGATCAAGAGACTAATCGTGCAAAACAATACAGGAATTTTTTTAGTCCTGTCTCGGGGTCAGGTTTTCGGCCACATTCTGCTGCTTCACAGAGATATCAAACTATTAAGTCCTTTCCCTCTTCAAACTTCATTCCTCCAAAGTATGATCAGAGTGAGAAAATCTTAGATAAAGTTCGTCTGGAGTGTCAAATATGTCGACGCCCAGTACATGATGCACTTCATTGTTGGTACCGCTTTGATAACTCATATCAAGCTGAGGAGATTCCAACTGCCTTAATTGCAATGCACATTGAAGATGCAAAGGGCAGTGAATGGTATCCTGACACTAGAGCAACTACTCACATTACTGCAAACACAGGTATGCTCTTTGAATCTTCTAGATATAATGGTACTGATACAGTCATGGTAGGCGATGGTGCATGTTTTCCTATTACACATATTGGTAATGCAATGTTACATACTAAGCTTGACACATTGCCTCTGAAAGATGTACTCATAGTTCCTGAGATCAAGAAAAATCTCTTGTCAGTATCAAAGTTGACTGATGATTACCCACGTTCGTTTATTTTTGATAAAAATGGAGTTTTTGTTAAGGACAACCACACCAATAGAACATTGATGCTCGGGAAGAAAGTTAGAGGCTTATATCGAGTGGACCAACAGACCACATTAGCCTACTTCACTCAACTTCAAAAGTCTGTAGGTGAAGACATATGGCACCAGAGGTTGGCTCACTCAAATTTGAAAGTTCTGCAGTCCCTGCAAAATCAACAGTTGATTCAATGCAATTCAAGAACTTAGAATCTATGTAGTAGTTGTCAAGTTGCTAAAAGCACTGCTCTGCCCTTTCCTTTGTCTGACTCTATAGCATCTGCTCCTTTAAAGAGATTACACTGTGATGTCTGGGGACCTTCTCCAGTGAATTCTTTTCAACAATTCCGATATTATGTCATTTTTGTTGACAATTAATCAAGATACAGTTGGCTATATCCAATGCAATTGAAGTCAAATTTTCTTGATATTTTTGTCCTGTTCAAGACACAAGTAGGGAAGCAGTTTGATTCTCAAATAAAGTATTTCCAATGTGATAGTGGAGGAGAATTTATTGGTCACAAAGTTCAGAATTTCCTACAAACTTGTGGCATTATACAATGTCTTTCCTATCCCTACACTCCTGAACAGAATGGGATCTCGGAAAGGAAATACAGACATGTTGTTGAACTTGGTTTAGCTATGCTTTACCATGCTCGAATTCCACTAAAGTACTGGGTTGATGCTTTTGTTACAGCCAACTACATCATTAATCTGCTTCCTACACCAAAATTACAAATGGTGTCACCTTCTAGTAAGCTTTTTCGAAAACAACCATGTTATGATCATCTAAGGGTTTTTGGGTGTGCTTGTTACCCTTGCCTCCAACCCTATACACAACACAAATTTGATCCCAAGTCACTTACATGTGTCTTCCTTGACTATAGTACTAGGCATAAAGGTTATAGATTCCTTGTTCCTACTACTGGTCGTGTGTACATCAGTAGACATGCCTTATTTGATGAGAGGTCATTTCCTTTTACCAAGATATTATCGACTAGTATAATCAGTATACAAATCTGTATAAGTTGTGGGTTCAGGAAGTTCAATTTCTTGATTCTCCTGATCCAACTTTACTGCATATCTCAGAGCCACATTCTACATCTATTCCAACTAATGTTACCTCACAGCCACGGTTACTAACCTCCTTTTGTCCTGAAGCTATCTTTTTCCCTTCTCAGTGTACTTCTGAAACTCATACACCACCTTCTTCTGTAGTCGAGGTACCACATGAAGCCACCTCTACTCATTCTTCTCCAATTATATCTCCAAGAACACAGTCTATTCATCCTATGCAAACCAGATGTAAGCATGGCATTGTTAAGCCAAATCCAAAGTATGCATGTCTTGTGGAATATAATGTTCCTCCTGAGCCTAAATGAATCAAGTCAGCCTTAGCTGACAAGGGATGGCTTTCAGCCATGAACGAGGAAATGGATGCTTTGTATGCTAATCACACTTGGACATTATTCCTCACAGTCCTCAAATGAATGTCATAGGTTGCAAGTGGGTCTTCAAGACAAAGTTAACATCTGATGGCAGTCTTGATCGTTTGAAAGCTCGGCTAGTGGCAAAAGGGTTCCATCAGAAAGCAGGTATTGATTTCACCGACACATTTAGTCCAGTTGTTAAACATGCCACTACTCACATAGTCCTTTCTGTAGCATTGACAAAAAAGTGGTCCATGAGGCAACTTGATGTTAAAAATGCTTTTTTACATGGCTCTCTCACTGAAACTGTGTATATGGAGCAGCCCCCTGGCTTTGTCGACCATCACAAAGCTCATGATGTTTGTCTTCTTCAGAAATCTTTATATGGCCTTCGCCAAGCACCTCGTGTTTGGTTTGACAAATTTAGCAATTACCTTCTTGAGATTGGTTTTTTCTATAGCACTGCTGATCCCTCACTCTTTATTCTTAATTATGGGACAGACACAATCCTACTATTACTCTATGTTGATGATATTGTCTTAACTGGCACTTCGGCTCAATTACTTGATGATCTAATCACTTCTCTTAGTCATCGCTTCCACATGAAGGACCTTGGTTCCCTTCATTATTTCCTTGGCATAGAAGTTCATCGTGCAGCCATTGACATGTTTTTATGTCAAACCAAATATGCCCTTGACCTTCTCACACGGGCTAATATGAAAGACTGTAAATCCATATCTACTCCCTTGTCTCAAAAGCCAGTGGTTATGGACAATGATGCTGCTCCTCTCCCTAACCCCCTTGAATACCGAAGTCTAGTTGGTGGTCTTCAGTACCTTACCATCACCCGTCCTGACATTACTTTTGCCACAAATGTTCTCTATCAAAAGATGCAAACACCCACTGTTGGTGATTTCCTCAAGCTCAAACGTGTGCTTCGATATGTCAAAGGCACGATTCATCTTGGCATATTTCTCCATGCTCATAGTTCTCTAAATCTTTATGGTTTCTTTGATTCTGATTGGGCCGGGTGTCCTGCCACCAGAAGATCCACGACAGGTTTTTGTACTTATCTTGGAGCTAATCTCATTTCTTGGGCAGCTAAGAAGCAACCTACAATGTCTCGTTCTTCTATAGAGGCTGAATACAGAGCTCTTGCCTCTACTACAGCTGACCTTACTTGGGTCACCTTGTACTTCGTGATATTGGTATATGTCTGTCCTCGCCAACCACATTGTTTTGTGATAACAAATCAGCTATCTCCCTGACCGCCAATCCTATTATTCATGCGCGTACTAAGCACATTGAAGTTGATTATCACTTCGTTTGCGAGAAAGTTTCATCCGGTTCTCTCAGTGTTCGGTTTGTTCCAAGTGTTGCTCAGGTTGTTGATATCTTTACTAAAGCTCTGTCTCGCGTTGCTTATTTTTCTATTCGGCTCAAATTAGGTATGGGCTGTCCACCCCATACCAATTTGCGGGGGGATGTTAAACATATTCAGCCTATGACCATGGCTCAGCAGACTGAGCATAAGTCGTCTACTGGAATGCTTAAACTACAGAGTCAAGAGACTGAAGATATCAACTCCAGAAGATGTCAAGAGATGAAGATCAAAGACACGTACTCAACTAGAAAGAAAGGAGATGTACTCAGTAATAAACTGGTCAACGTATGCAAGTTTAATAGTTGACATTCTGTTTCTATGTAAATGAAAATAGTTAGTTTGTTCAATACAATCGGTTGAACATCCTGTACATAAAGGCTATGATGCGAACTGTATAGATTAAGGCTCTCAGATGAAATCTTCATTCAAAAGATTGTTCTTGAATACTCTGTGAAATACAAACAGGATATCTTCTTCGTGTTCTTCATCATCTTCTTCTCATCATCTTCATCTTCAATCTGTCACTTGAGTATAAACTTCTTCACACTGGACCAGATGGATAGGGACTTCTCCTCGTCCTTGTACAATCTTCCAAGCTTGGCGGAGATGAAGAGCGACGGGACAGAGAATCGCGCTAGGGTTTACGAGTTCCTTTGTGGGAATGGGATTGTCCTCGACGAGCTCGATGGGCTGGAGCTTCCGGTCTCGGTCGAGGTAATGAAGGAGCGAATTGATATTTTCTTCACAATTTGGGGTTGACGAGCGAGAATTTGAATTAACTATCATCTGGTCCTAGGTTGCGAAGGGAACGTGAAGATTATTCCCAGTCCTCGATTTGCTTCTATGCCCTACTTTGGCCCCAATTTATCAATTTGGACAAAAATGGAAAACGAGCTCAAACCGACTCTCTCTCTCTCTCGTCCATGGTCTCCTTCTGCTTCAGCCATCTTCCCTCTGTTTTTTCTTTTGCTGTTTGAGCTTGCATTCAATGACCGTCTTCACTCAAACCTATTCCTCTATGTTATTCTCGATTTCATATTCAAGTCCCACGAAACAAAAATCGATTTAAATGAATCTAAGGTTCCTATTGTGATTTGAACATATGATGAACACTTGAACCAACAGATTTAAGCAACTCTATCAAGTACGCTTCACAACTTCATGGAGACATTTCGACAAACAGCCTGTGTGCAACGAGATTATTAGATCTAGTCATGAAATCATAATGGTTTTCCATCTAAAATAAGTATTTGGGACAAAGATGTCTGCACCAATCATCAACTAACAACCCAGTTTTTCAGTGATTTTACACATGGGTTTTGTAGACGAAATTGGTCTCACACTTCTGCAGAACAGGGAAGGAAATAGATGAATGAAGTTACCTTGTCGAGGAGGGTTTCTCGGTTGTGCCAACTAGTTGAGCCACATGGGGGGATCTGAATAGCGTCGCCAATGAGAGTAAGCATTGGCAATGGAGCTTCAAATGCGAACGAGCTACTTCGGATTTTCGCAGCGGGAGAGTAGTGGCCAAACAGAGCATTCCTTGTGTTCTTCCATAATCGTCGTGAGCAGAGAAGAAAGCTGACCAAAGATTTCGAGATGATTTACAAGCTTCAATGGTTGATTACCATAAATTTTATACTAGCAATTATTTTTCATTATAAATGGAGCTTCATGTCGTGCAAATTCATCAGCCTCTCCCACCAACCAACTCCGTTTGAAATGACGAGCGGATTTAGACAGCTTAAACCGAGGTACAGAAATTGCACGTGCTATATTTGGCCTTTCTTGCTCATCCTCACGTGATTATAGGTAAGGTTGAGCACCTGAGAAGATTAGACCGAACCATCCAAAGACAATTATGGGGGGAAACACCTTTACAACCACCCAAAATTAGTTTTCAATATGAAAAATGACAATATAACCACTTACTAGCATAAGTTATAACAAAATGGTGTAATATGTATATCTTATTATAAAAATTTGATCTTTTACACAAAAACAAAAAAAAATTCTGATTAGTGGGTTTCCGATTTCAAAAATTGACCTTGATTGATCAAGTGCGCATGATAACCATTTTATTTCTGACCCGATCTATTTTTCTATTCTTGGGAATAGAGATCCGTTTGGTAATATAATATTATTTTTCTGTTTATGGAACACATTTTTATTCTAAAACTCTGTTTATAGAAAATGAGAATTAATAATTTTCAACTTTTCTGTATCTTTAACAGAAACAAAAATTAAAATTCTTCTCATCACTCTCGCTGGCCGCTTGCTTATTATTGGTTGGTGCCCACCACCAAGTGACAATCAATTTGTCTAAGGGATGACGATGGCTCTCCTGTTTAGAAAACTTTTTTTTAGAAATAGTTTAATAGTTCTAGGATAATGTTTCTATTTTTAGGCCTAATGTCCTAAATAATTTTTTTGAATCTACAAGATTTGATTAATGTTTTAGTCTTCCATACATCCATGACGTACGAGCTGATCGACGAGCGAGCTCACTTGGCCATACTGTTCTACCCTCTATTTGTTAATCACAATAATTTCCAGCACGTCAATTAAAGTTCTCCTCCACGACCAACTGTTCTTATAATAGACACAATCGGCTCTTAACACATCAACTGTTCTTCTAAATTTTCCTTATAATATTCATATGATTACTCTTTAGATATTTCAATCATAAAATATACCACTAAAAATCATCTATCTATATATATATTTTTAATGATTAATAATAATCATAATCGGTCATCCGTTATTACTCTATATTTTAAATGTGAAATAGCAGATGACTGATTCGCTATAACTCATTAAATAGTTAATCAATCATACACTAACAAGCGCATATAATAGGACGGTATAGGCAGTGTAGTGTGATAGACTGGGGTAGGACGCTTGTCTGCTCAAAAGGAATAAATTCTCTAGCATTTAAGTTGTCCCATGATCATAGCATCATTGAGGGACTCAAATAGTCAAGTTGTCTACTCTATTGTAAGGGGAGTCTAGTATAACCCCAAGTGTTCTCTACGACTTCGGTACTATTAACTTGGTCTACGCTCTGAGACTTTCGAAATTGAGGGGCATGTGATGTTCTGCAATTTGACCCTTTGCACTTGTTATTTTCCCCATTTGATTTAGGCTTTTGTTTTCCATGCTTTTGGATTTTATATTTTCAAAATTTCGTGTCCTAATTCAATATCTATATGGAGAATCTCGAACTTTAGGTTAGATATATGAATGGCAATTTTGAAATTCGAATTGAATTTCTTTTGTTCCTTACATACAAAATTAGTTGGGGCATTCTTTTTATATTTTTACTTTTAACAATAACATGATTGAGTCATGAAATCGTTGTGGCCTATTGCTATCTAAACCGTGAGAATTTCAAGCATGAAAGTTCTAGTCTTACCTTGAGACCAAATGAGCATACTTTGAATAAGCATTATTCATCGTTTTATATTTTGATTTTAACATGAAAATATTGTATCGGCTCGTTATTTTGACCTTCTTTTTTATTTGGGTCTAAAGGATTGTTTAGTTTTGATTAATTTAATTTTTATGCTTCAATCAAATACATATTGCAAAAGTTAGTACTTATAAATGTCCATTCTTGATGTCAAATCAGCATTGAAGCTTTCAATTTATTCTCATATACTGAATCAGTATCGGGCTGTTACTTATTTTCTAAAATATCCATCGGGTAAAATCCACCGGAACCGATGTCAATAAGCGTGTTTAAGGATTCAGGTTCTGTACCGAGTTAAGATCCCTCATGCACGCCCTATCGATTGCTCACGTGCAGCTCTGACGCGTGCGTGCTCGTGCTATTGTTGTTGAGCTCCATCCACCCCCTTTTGCCTAGGGATGATCGGTTCCCGGGCGATTCCCGGTTCCCATTGGAACGGGTTCCCTATTATTTGGAATCGAGAACCGGACCGGTGGAACTGGTTCCCTATTATTTGGAACCAGGAACTGGACCATGATCCGATTCCTGCCCGGTCCGGTCCGGTTCCCGGGTGAGTAATTATTAATTACTGGCAATGCGTTAGCTCTATTTTTATTTTTTAACGGTTATAGCTCGGTCCTGTCTGATTCCGATTTTGTTTTCTAGAGAGTGGAGATGAAGGTGGAGAAAAAGAAAGAGGCGAAATCGTGAAAGGTTAGGTTTAGGTGAGCCGATCAACCAAAAAGTAAAGATATGGTATATAATTTTTTGTATTTTTATTTTTTAATAGATAAAAAAAATTTGGTCCGATCCAGGTGGGCGGTTCCACCCCCGGAACCGGGAACGGAACCGGGAACTGGATCGGAAATTCCTGGTTCCATTTATGTGGAATCAGGAACAGGACCATTACCCTTTGGAACTGCCCAGAACCGACTGGTTCGGGCTGTTCCGTGTGGTTCCTGAGCATGCGGTATTCTATACTCACCCTTACTTTTGCCTATTCCACAGAGGCTATAGAATTCCAATATTGTCCTCAACCAAAGACGAGTCGCCGATGTTTCCCTCACCAAACGCTCGGTCAATGTCCCCCACCAAAGACTAAAATCATTGTTTATCCTCCACATAGAAAGCCAGAACTGTGCTGGCAGCATCCGTTTCTCGAGAAATGGATGGATCTTTAGATAAATTTGAGCCTGTCTTCCCAACATGGTCAGATTATTGTTGTAGCTTGTAGACCCCCATTGCTTGATAGAAAATTTAATATTTTCCAGAGATATTAATAAAAAAAATTCGGAAAAGATGATAACATCTTTATGCATTTGGTTAAAAGTAAAAATAAATTATAATTTAATTTTTAGCATTGTGAAACAAAACCTCGAACTCGTTTTCCCAGAAAGATGTGTTGTTCATGTGATGTATAAATTTCACATGTCGTCTCGTCAATTTTTTTAATCAAGTTTTATCTAGTTCGTGTAATATACTTGAGTGGTTAAGCTTGATCTTGCGGGACAATTTTGTGAAGAGGAACTTTTATTTAGGAGTTTTTGGTAGGGACGTTTTTCTACTCTTGTAAGAACGTTTCCATAACTTTGACAAAATTGGGAAAAAAAGTCAGATTCCATAATAAACTTACGAATGGGTTTTGATTAGTTGCATGGTCCCACTCACACGAGCATTCAGGCCATAAACCTTTCCTCTTCTTCTTTTTTTGATTCGACCTTTCTCTAGATCAACGGTGGTCCATGATGTAACCCTCAACCATGGGTGCATGAGCAAAATAGATTGAGAACCCTCGCATTTTTGGACAAATCACAACTAGAAGATTGATATTTCTATTTTAAGGGCTTATAATATCGAGTCATTCATAATACTTAGTATGTCTCATTTGAAATACGAGGAGTAAAAATGTGCCCTTATGAAAGACATTGTTCAATTTCGATAAATGAAAAAAGAAGAAGAAAAAAAGACAAGGACACATCATATGCATCCCTTCACTCAAGGTTTGAAAAATATGCATCTTCATCCTTTGGTGTTGGTGGACTTATAATGGATTCACCAACTTTCAATTTCTAAACATGTCATTTTTGAGTACATGCATGGGACAAGGACTTTTGTGAAGATTTTTCCACTTGGATGCTGAAGCCTGATATCCTGGCATGGCAACGAGGTCTCGAAATAAGCCTCAAGGGACCTCAGCCAGCCTATGTGGACTTGGCTTGAGAACCAGCGACTTGGCATGGGAATCAGGTATCTAGGCATGGCCGCGGAGGACCTAAAAATGGCTGTTAGGGTCCTAAGTTCAGCATTTGGGTACTCGGGGGACTAGGTCTTTGAGGACCCAGACAGAGGCATCGGGATTCCTGTGCGTACACATCGAGATTTATTTGTATTGTGGAGAATGATATGTAATTTTTAGAAGGAAAATTCATTTTCATAAATTTATTCATTAATTATTGGAAGTTTAGTTGTTGGCTCATTTTTCTAAAGTATTCAAGGCAAAAAAAATTGAAAATATTTTTTGATGAATTACTTCTCACAAAACAAACGAATTGTTAATCATACTGGACAACCTTGTTATGCGTCGATCCTTATTGTAAATGTTGCGTCTCAAGTATATACTAGAGAGAACAGAGAAAGATGAAATAGAGGAAATAGAAAAATATTGAAGGTAGTAGAGAAACTCTCTCTTTTTAACTCTTATTGTTCAAATGACTAGAATTGAACTCCTATTTATAAGAAAAATAAGGATGTACTTAATGTAGTAATAAATACATACATTTAATAGGGAAATGAAACTTTCGTAATAAGTAGACGTTACACAAGATTTAATGTATCATAATTGGTGATAAATATTCTCACAACATCAACTATTAAGTACCATAAATATTCACGTCATTAAGTAACATAATTGGTCCAATGAATATTCACGTAACATATTTCATAACACTCCCCCTTGAATATTTATTGTATCACGAATGTGCATAATACTGCCTCATTAAAAACCTTAAGCCAGAAAAACTCAGTGGGACAAAAACCAGATGAAAGAGAAAAAGAGTACATAGCACAAATGTCATGATTTCTCATTTTTATGAATGCATTAATTGCTTTGTTAAAAACCTTAAGTTGGAAAAACCCAATGTGACAAAAATAGGACAAAAGGGAAAATGAAGGCAATGCATAGATCATAATATCTCCCCCTCAATCAACCCATATAGCTACGACTGGAGCTAATTGATGAGGACATCGAACCCTATTGACAATGAGATGCTAGGGACTCACTGTTCTATCCGCTAGGCTAGATCACTTGAGCGAGAGCAAATGAATTTAAATAAGTTGTCGGCATCATGGTTCAAGATATTTGGAATGGAGACAATTTGGATTTGATACTTGAAGATTTCAAAATCCTTGGCTCAACAAGATAACTTTTACTTTAGCAAATTCCGAAGGTGCTTCAAGTTGACGATCTCCAAATTGGCTCAAATTTGATTGGATGTTTGGAAATGGGTTGCTGATCAATACTCACTAATTTAATAGTGACTAATGACATTTTTTAGCGATTTGAAGTCGTTTAGATGAACTTTTAGGCATTTTTATATTTTTGGGCGAATTTTAATTATTATTGTAATTCTAATCCTAGTAGGATAAAGATTACGAATTTTTAGGAATTCTAATCCTAGTAGCATTGGGATTAGGGTTATCACCTCATATAAGGTTGCTTATAGGTTTTTTTAAGAGGAAGACATAACTTTATACAAAAAAGTTTTCTTCTTTGAATTCTTTTGAGGACTAGATCTGATCAAGGTTTCGTTGTGGCGATCGAATTCAACTTATCGAGCAAGATCGCGAATTCTCTTGTTCGTGGCATTATAGCGTGGATTGGTTGACACAGATTCGTCAACAGGTCGCGTTCATATCAAGATTACCAATCACAGGTTTGATTGGAGGTTGAGGTCAGCAATTTGCAACTCATGGATCTTCGTAGAACGATCACTTCTGCTTCAGATATATAGATATATGTTGGTTCTACAAGGCCTAGTTATCCTACTTTTATTGCTTTTCGTTCATCAAGCTATGGTTTATAAATTTAGTGTTTCGTTATTAATCTAGTTAGGATTCTGAATTTGTTCTTGTGTATTTTCAAATTTGATTCAGGGTTGTCAATCCTAGTTATTTTTTTGGGGTTTGTCAAAAAAGGCAAAAAAAAGTCGGCCAAAAAAAGCAAAAAAAAAAAAAATTCGGCGACAAAAGAAAAGAAAAAAGTCAAAAAAGGCAAAAAAATCAAGAGGATGACTCTTTTTATTAATTTTAATATTATTGATAGTCTGACCGAATAGATAAGAAATAGTAGCAAAAATTGAATGCGAATCCGAATCTATTGAAAATTTGCTGATTTACTAATTCGAGCAGTATATTGCTGAATTTGATCTTATTTGGTGGTTAATCGATTGTTGTGAGGAGCTTGTGAGACTAGATTCAAGTTCAATAAAGAGCTTATAAGAAGAAAATGAGAGGTAAAATGCAAGGGCGTGTGAGTTTAATTAAGGAAAGAAAAGGCCGAAATTGAGTTAAACAAGAGATGAGTGACAAACACCTTGAGCGAAACACGTGAGGGAGTGTATGGTGAGAATTATTTTATCTCTAACGTTTTCTTGTAGGTTTGAAAAAAAATGTCAATCTCATGTTAGGAAAGTGTGAATCAAATGGAGGATGACACTCATTCAAGGGATGATGCGATTCTAGCGGGCATCCAGCAATTGCGTTTACAAATTGAAGCACTTAGCAATCGAGTTGCAAGATGTGAGATGAGATTTGATGATGACCAAGAGCCATCCCGAGGGAGGTGACAAAATCAATGAGAGGAGCCTAGGTCACAACCTAGATGGCAACGGCAATTTGATGATGCATACGTGTCTGATGCAGAAGATGATCAAGATGGTAGGTTTGAGAGAAGAAACGGACGCCGAGGATTTAGACATCGAGAAGATGACAAGCTTAGCAATATCAAGATGAAAATTCCAATTTTTTAAGGAAAGAATGATCTTCATGCGTATCAAGAATGGGAGAAATGAATGGATAGAGTATTTGATTGTTGGAGCTCAAAAAGTTAAAAAATGCAGTTGTTGAATTCATTGATTATGCTATAATTTGGTGGGATCAACTTGTGACTAACAGAAGAGGCAACGGTAAAAGACCAATAGAAACATGGGATGAGATGAAAGCGGTGATGAGGAGATGCTTCATACTTAGTCATTACCATAGAGACTTGTTCCATAAGCTGTAAAATCTCACACAAGGCAATTAAAGCGTGGAAGAATACTATAAAGAGATGGAGATTGCTATGATCTGTGCTAATGTGGTAGAAGATCGTGAGGTCACAATGTCACGATTTTTGTGTCATTTGAGCTAGGATATAGCAAGGGTGGGAGAGCTACAACATTACATTGAATTGGAGGAGTTAGTGGACAAAGCCATCAAAGTTAAGCGTCAATTGAAGTTATCAAAATTACAAGAGTTGTAAAGGTTCAAGCTCGAATTGGAAGCCTAATTGGAAGAGAGACAAGAAGCTAAATTAGAAGGGAAACAACATCAAGTCAGAATCTTGAAAGGAGAAGGAGAAAGATGGTAGAGTTGGTTCAAATCCTGTTTCAAGTAAAGCTGAAAACCCAAACAATAGAACACATGAAATTAAATGTTTTCAAGCTACGTTTGGTCTACTGGATAAAAACCAGGATATAATATATTTTATCCTATCCCGTATTTGGTAGCTGTCTAGGATAAGATAAGGTCGGATATAGAAGGGATATAAACCGGATAAAAAAATCCAAGGGGGAGGGTAGGATAAGGTGTGATAGAATTTTTTTTATCCGAAACATAAAACCTTTTTTTGCTTCTTTCTCCATCGTTCACTCAAAGACGACTCTAGCACTTTTGTTGGGTCCAGGTCAGAGAGTCGGATCGAGTTTCCTCAACCCGGTCTGAAGTCCACTTTTTCAAATTAAAAAAATTACTAAATAAAAAAATTGAAAAATTTAAAATTATGAAAATTCAAAAATTCATTTTTTAGAATAAAAAACTAAAATTAAAAAAATTCGAAAATAAGAATAATAAATAAAATAAAGAATTTCTAGGTGTTTGACAATAATATTTCATATAGAATTAATTCTATAAGTCTTGAACTAATTTTAGATTTTTCATTTTGAATGAACATTTTTTGTTTAGCTTAAAAAATGAGAAAACCCTTGAAAAGTTTTAAACTCAATTGAATAAGCTTTTATCCAAAGTATTGATGTCGAAGCTTTCTTCTCGATAGCTCTCCAATTCACATCAACATTTTACGAAAGCGGCAAACTGTAATTTTCTTTAGAAATGAGAATTGTTCAAAGATCGTTGTTAACGTGATTAATTGTCATTGCATTCTCGTAGCAGCTGGAAAAAAAAGAATGAACTTTGGACTTTATATTTGTTCTAATTGAGCATTTGTTTGATTTGGTGTTGGACCTGTAACAAAATGGAAACAAATGAAAAATTTGTAAGAGAGAAAAAGAATTCATGTTTCAAAGTAAATATATTGAAATTGATGTTAATCTAAAAACGTTTAATACTGAATGGGGTAACCAAAATATTATTTCAAAGGAATGGAAAAGAACAATGCGTAATCATAAAATTCGATAAGAATATGTTAATTTGAAAAAGATATGCTGTTTTGTGAATATTAAACATGTAAATTTGTACTTGCCTAATTTTATTATTTTTAAATATATGAATTTAATTTTGTAATTTATTAAATGACATATTTGATAAGATATGAAGATATCCGATTTTAAATCCGTAGTTGACCAAACAATAGATTGGATAGGATATGAGGATCTCCGACTTTAAATTAGTAGTTCACCAAACAGTAGATTAGATAGGATATGAGGATCTTCGACTTTAAATTCATAGTTCACCAAACAATGGACAGAATATGAAGAAATCCATGGATTTCTTATCATATCCTATCTAGTCTTATCCCATTTAGAAATCTGGACGGCCAAACGCAGCTTAAGTGTTTAGGAATGGATCATATGAAAAATCAATGCCATAATAGGAGGGTGATGATAATGACTTGTCTTGGCGATGTTCAATCTGAAGGTGATAGGGAGGGTGAGGATGATGACATGCCACCATTGGATGATTGTAGTGATGTTGAGATGCTAGTCGCGGGTGAATTAATGATCGTTAGGCATTCTTTTAGTGTCAAGTCAAGGTGGATGAGCATCATCAGCAACGCGATAACTTGTTCCATACAAGATGCTCGGTGAATGATAAGATTTGTAGTTTCATTATTGATGTAGGTAGTTATACAAACATAGTAAGTTGTACCATGGTGGAGAAGTTGGGATTTGAAAGATCTAGTGCGATCACCTAGAAGGGGGTGAATAGGTGATTTTTAAATCTTTTACGGAAGTATATGAAACACAGTGTGTGAAGCATGATATGTGAGTGATACAGGAAGAAATATAAGCACACATAGAGAGTAAAGAGAGAAGATCAAGTCATAAGGTTTATAGTGGTTCGGCTTAGCTCAAGCCTACGTCCACTATCTCTGGCTAACAAGCTATCGACTAGATTCCACTATGAATGAAAAGAGTTAGAGTTTACGTCCAAGACTTCACAAAGTCTTTTGCTCTCACAAAGCAAGTCTGTATCACACTCTTTCGTTACAATGTAAGCTCACAGTAAATGGACAATTCTAAACTTATGAAATAAACTCTCTTCAGCGTCTCTTTTTCTCGTCGTCTCTTGAACAACTTGAAATATCTCAATTAAATACTCCTTCATGCCAATATGACCGTTGGCACTTATCAAAGGAGTTCTTCCAATCAGCCTGTTGGACAGAATTGGGAGTATATTAAGCAATCTTTAGATAGAGTCAGAAGTTCATCAATCCTGGTCACCCATACAATCAGGATCTTGGTTTCCATAAGTGTATACTTGCCACAATTACCCTATTTTCATAGAATCCAATATGCCAATAATAAACTTCATATTCTTGGAAGTAATCAATCTTGTTGATCCACAAATATGCTGTCTGAAATCCATGATCATCAGAGGCGTAAGAATATCCTCTTACTTAAACAGTCGTCATAATTCTAACTTCCCAGATTTTACCAAATCTGTCTTCCAGATGATATGTGTTCAGATCTTAAAGATCTGACTACCTTCAAATGATAACATCTGACCACTTCTCAGATCATACAAGATCTGCCAACAAAGATTTGGTCACGATTAAACAATTGTCTCTATATCAAATCACAGAGTTTTCCCTTTTGTTGTAGAGTTTTGTCATCTTCAAAATCATCGATAGATCTTCCTCTAACAATCTCCCCCTTTTTGATGATGACAAATCGATCCTACAGATTTTGGATTGTATCTCCTTGAGATTGTGTTCCCTGCAACATAACACTTTATAAAATCTGCTTTCTTTCATCTTTCAAATAATCTCCCCCTGTTTGAAGATGATAAAAGCTTCATGCAGATTTTTAAGATACATACTGCACCAACAAAAAGATGTTAGATAAAACTATTTCTCATAAAAGACAAAGCCCTTTTTATATGACCTGCATCCACATAATAGAATTAGTCTTAACAAACAATATCATATATGTCCCTGTCATTCAAACAGATGATAAAATAATCAATGCAGTCAAATAACATTCTGAATCAGCCATCCATTCATCCAATCATCATTCACCATATCAAAAATAATATCCACATCCACACAAAATCAAATCAAAGACAATTTGAGGACAAAATCTACACTGTTCTCCCCCTTTTTGTCATAATAAAAAAGTTTAAGAGGGGGTGGAACACGAATAAAATGAAGAGTATCTAATGACTGTACTGCCTGCTCCAGCTTCTTGATAGACTATTTGATTTCATCAAGACTGTCCAGAACAACAATCTGACCAAGTTGCTGAGAAAGCTGTTGAAGCACTCCTTCCTATTGTGTCTGATGAAGTTGTAAGTGATCAACTTTGGTGGTCAGAGCAGATAGCATATCCATAAGTATTGCAACTGAGTGATTGGAATGCTGGTAGTACTTGGTCCAACGGGTGCAGCAGTTGTTGGAGTAACAGGAATTGAAAGATATTCTAAAGAACCACCGTCCTTTCTAGCTCCCCCTCTCTCAAATTCGGTGGGCATCTCTTTAGAATGAACAACCTCAGTTGCTGCTCCCCCTGTCTCAACAGTGGTTGGAGATTCATGCATCGGCAGCATAGAGGAACTGTCACCTTCTTCTTCCTCTTCTTCATCCTCCTTCTCTTGTTCTTCCTCTCTCTCTATCTCATTCTCTTTCTTTGTCTCTTCCTTCGGCTCTTTCTTTGCAGCCGCCCTCTCTTTTTCTTCCTATTCTCCTATCTTCTCTACATCCGCAGTAGAGATTTGTTCACCAAGTTCCTTATTCCAGGAACTACCGGATGTACTTAATGACAAACCAGGGGAGGTTATCTCCAGACCTTCCCCTATGGGTTCAAATTCTTTCTCAAACTCTTCCTCAACAGAAAGCTTCCTGCGTTGGGATGTAGGTGCCACAACCATTGGGTCCTTGCTTTTCCTCTTTCCAATAGAAGACTCAACCTTAATTTGCTTTGTTGGGGTGGACTTGGAACTGGATCCAAGAGGCAAATCAGGCAATTTCATTTTTGCCACCATTATATGTCCCATTGAGACTGGGGCAAGTTTGGTAGCACAAAGAGTTAATGGCAAGGTAATTTGAAAGTGTTGGAAAATCCTTGTTATCAAGGATGCACAAGGTAACTGTCACTTGTCCTTTTGAGATGCTCGAGAAATCTGGTATAAGATCATGAAGACAGAGGAAAACTTGCGGATATTCATAATAGCAAACATTAGTTGGGCCTCTGACTTAGAGACATCTGTCTGCGAAGTAGCCTTTGGGCCGAGGCAGTTGATGATGGTCTTATGAAGCAGGACATGAATGGCCGTCAATTTTGAATAGGTAATCGGCTAGGAAGACGACTTATCTGTGCTGAGAAACTGAAACACTTTCTGGTCAGATTCCTCAACAGGAATAAACTGCTCTTGACGGTACCCAGAATGTCCGCCAAATCATCTACATCCACGATTTCAGTCCTATCGGCCACAGTAAACTGAAGACTGTGTCTATTTGGAAAAGAGAGGTTGGAGTAAAAATAGGTTGTCAACTCAAGGTATGCAGGGGTATAGTCCTCCTCACAAAGTTAATCTAAGTGATTGTACTGAATGAATGGCTTTAGAGGAACTTGAACTGAGTCAAGAAACTTAAAATCCACATGATGAGGGCTTATCACCCCTTGTTCTACCATCCTGTTGTACGCTAATTTGTGGTCCTTTGACCGAAAAAGCTTGTTTGCCTTACCAGACACATCAGCGGCTAACCCTTTCCTTGGTTGAAAATTGACAAACATTTTCTCATCTTCATCCCTAGGCTCGAAATTGGATGAAGTATGAAATCTAGGATCGACAGGAAAGTTTTTACGTACATGATCGGCCGTACCTGGTGGTGCGACACCCGCATCCTCCATTTGCCTCATAAATTTTTGCTCATTCGTGAAGCCATTTGACAACAGAAAGTCCTGAATGACACTAGTTGATGCTCTGTTCTCTATCAGCTTCTTGTAGAACGAAAAGAGAACTTTCGGACTCTTCTTCTTCAGTGGAGGTCTATCATGAACTCGAGTCTTTTAAGAAGGTGTAACTAAAACTTGTTGATGACCTTCAGCGGTCGGAGAATCCTTAGTGAGGTCAAAATGTGTCTGTCCAGCACTGCCTTTCTCAAATTTCTTAGTCGCAAGACAAGATGATTTCCTGGGAGCAGACATTGTTGCAGTCGAAAGGATGTTCTTCGTTTGAACAAGTAAAAAGATGAAATCTTTTTCCAGAAGAGAGAAAACGAGAGAAAACAAGACTGCTAGGGTTTGAAAACGGAAAAAGCTTTTGTTTGAAGAGGCAGAGTCTCAATCGATTTAAGGAGTGAGAGAATACTTTTCGAAATTCAAAAGAAAAATTGTATTTTTGGAAACACAAAAATTCCAAAACAACGATTCAGCAACTAAGGGATTCATATATCACGCAACGATTCAATTTGGTAAGTAAATATGTAGCATGTAACGATCATACCTTAACATGCTAAAAATAAAAATACTTGTTACCTCATGAGCTTGTGGCGGGAAATTTCATATCATAAAGTCCGAAGTCATAAGATATCATAGGTGAAGGGATGTCATGACTTGGACCGTCTGAATGTCGTAAGATCTGCAGATCGTAAGATCTGAAGCATGTAAGATCTAAACCATCGTAAGATCTGAAGCACGTAAGATATGAAGCACTCTTAATCAGAAGACAAGATATTCAGCTTGCTGTGTATAAATTTGAAAGAATTCCTATCCAATGCCTTGGTAAAGATATCTACAATCTGAACCTTAGAATCAATGAATGTAACTCTGACATCCTTTTTCTTCACATGATCCCTTATAAAGTGATGTCGAATTTCAATATGTTTTGCTCTGGAGTGCAAGATAAGATTTTTAGTTAAGTCCATCGCACTGGTGCTATCACACCTGATCTCTATACATGACCTTGGAATTTTGAAGTCACACAGTTGTTGCTTCATCCATAAAATCTGTGAACAGCAATTTCCAAGAGTAACGTATTCTGACTCTATTGTTGAAAGAGCAACAGTTTGTTGCTTTCTTGATAACCAAGAGATAAGTCGTTCTCCGAGTAGCTGACAAGTACTTGAAGTACTTTTTTTGTTTAGCTTACAGCCTACTAAATCAGCGTCTGAATATCCGAGTAAAGTGAAGTCACCATCTTTTGGATACCACAATCCAAAATTTGAAGTATTTGCCACATACTTTATAATTCTTTTCACAGCACTGAGGTGTGACTCTTTTGGCTTGGATTGATATCTAGCACATGACATACACTGAACAAGATGTCAGGTCTAGACGCCGTTAGATATAAAAGAGATCCAATCATGCTCCTATAAAGTCTCTGATCAACTTGTTTTCCATCAATGTCTTCATCAAGTTTCAAAGTACTTGACATGGGTGTCTCTGTCTTTTTGCAATTTTCTAACCCAAACTTTGACACAATCTCCTTGGCCTACTTTTCTTTATGAATAAAAATTCTTTCCTCTAATTGTTTGACTTGCAAGCCTAGAAAGAATGTCAATTCTCCCATCATACTCATTTCGAACTCATCTTGCATAGCTTTTGAAAAGTTTTGCAAAGAGTTTCATTTGAGGAGCCAAAGATAATATCATCAATATATATTTGAACTAAAAAAAAATCTTTACCCTCAGTCTTGACAAATAAGGTTATATCTACCTTGCCTTTCTCAAAGCCATTCTTGAATAAGAATTTGCTTAACCTTTCGTACCAAGCTACCAAGCTCTGCGAGCTTGTTTCAGACCATAGAGTGCCTTCTTTAGTTTGTATACATGATCTGGCTTCTTCGGATCTTCAAAACCGGGAGGTTGCTTTACATACACCTCTTATTGTATGAATCCATTCAAGAATGCACTTTTGACATCCATTTGGAACAACCTGAAATTTTTGTAACAGGCAAAGGCAAGCAAACGTCGAATAGCTTCTAACCTTGCTACTGGTGCATAAGTTTCATCATAATCAATTCCTTATTGCTGAGAGTATCCTTTTGCAACCAGTCTGGCTTTGTTTCTGACAACTTTGCCTTCTTCATCCAATTAGTTTCTGAACACCCATTTGGCTCCAATGATAGACTTTCCTTTTGGTTTTGGAACTAACTCCCAAACATCATTGATTTCAAACTATCTGAGCTCATCCTGCATAGCCTCAATCCAACTTTCATCAAGTAAGGCATCATCAATACCTTTTGGTTCAACTTCATACACAAGTGCTACTGCATTGGATTCTTCATGTCTCTGTGTTCTTGTTCGAATTCCTTCATTAAGATCTCTAATAAAAAGATCAGTTGGATGCCTGGACTTCTGTCTCCAATTTGAACGAATCAATCTCCCGGTCACAGCTAATAGAGTTTCATCTTCTAGTTGTTGAGCTTCCTTATGAGAGATCGTAGTTGAGATGTCTTGAGAGTGATTTGGAATATCAAGCTGCAGTTGAAGTTAATGTAGTTGAGTATCTTCATGAAACTTGACATTCATGGATTCCTCCACAGTTTGAGTCCTTTTGTTAAAGACTCTGTAGGCTTTGCTTGTCATGGAGTATCCAAGGAAGATTCCTTCATCTGACTTCATCTGCATGTGCTTTATTCAACCAATAAGGGAGATGGATTAAATTTTATCCCTAGTTACTCATCGTATGAGTCTTTGAGTAAATTTGTGTCCTATGTTACTTCGGACTATGTTCTCAAAATGACAGATTAATGTTGCTACCTTAGTATGTTTTCAGCGGTCATGAAAATAATATGACTTTTTGGGACATGTCTAGGAAAGCAGTTGTTCTGAAATGGAGAGAGATATGAGTGCGAAGGAAGACTATTTTTGTTGTACATCTACAACATGTGTTTACCGGTCGACTAGTTATATCGCTTGTTGGAGCTTCGGATATAACTATAAACACATTGTGTTTTAAAAATAGTCAAGTAAAGCCTTTAGGGGATTGGTATACTTAGACTGATGTAACAAAGTATGTCTGGGGCACTGGGAGACATTATTATAATTATTTTTAGGGTTGTAGCTGCTATGTTATTCTTAACAGGTGCATAGCTTAAGCTTCCATATGCAGGTGTACTCACTGGTCGCACGACTTATTTGCCAGTATGAATTGTTTTCTAAAGTTAATGAATGTTGGATGCCTAATACACTTGATAAAAGATTATCAAGTCCATCATGTGTGAGTGAGAGATGTAATATTTTTGGCGGTGCACACATGAAAGGGAGTGTACGCTCATGATGGGGTGCGATGAGGAGGTACCGTTCGAAGTGGTATAATGGTTATGTTCCAATAACTCCCTTATGTCTTCTTATGACAAGAAATACATAACACTCAAAGAGAAGTGTTCTCCTCCCAAAACAATCCGTTCATTCACACTTTGAGTAAACGATCGGCATTTAAGTTGTGAAACAAGAATATTTCCCTCGTGATTGTATTCGGACCGTCGTTGAATAGGAGATTCTCCACGTGCTAGTGATTCAACCGTAATTCCTGGGTAATTCCGCAAATCATTCTGCAAGAGGTAAGTAAGTTTCTTAATTGCAAACTACTTCTAACACCACTTGTAGGCCATTTTAAGTTAAGTAGTGAGGAGTGTCCTACAAGTAAGAAATAGAAAGAAGAGACTATGAAAATTCCTTATCTTTCAGCTATTGGTAGTATGATCTATGCCAGGTTTATACAAGACCATGTATTGCTTTTGCAATTGGTGTTCTGAGCAGGTTTCTCTCAAATCCAAGTAAAGAGCGATGGGTCTCTGTGATGGTTGATTCAATTTCACGGACCGACTTTTCTCGAATTTTTTTATGTCCATTGCTTTCATCATCAAAATTTAGTACAATACTATCAATCGAATATGAAATCTCTATCTTTTAAAAATGTAATCCTTGATTTCTAATAAATAAAATCTAAATTCATTTGATTTCTTAAGTTACTAGAAACACAATTAATCTTTTATTGAAAAAGAATTGGGGAAGAAGAAGAATGTACAGAGAAATAATATTACTTTGTAAGTAAACATTTGGTAATTTCCTAAATATTTTTTTCCCTTGAAATTCTCATTGTTTTGGGCAAGTCCCTAAATGGTACTCTAGCATTGCATAGATAGAATGAGTACCATGGACAACCAAAAACAAGGAAACATAGGTTATAGCCTGCCATAAAAGGCACACTCCAATGAAAAACTATTCCATGCTCTCAGTCCATAGTGGCTAAACGATTTGGCCACTCAATGGTAACTCGGTCATTAGATTTGTGATCCTAATTACGTCGAACCCATTATTTCTGACAGTTCAAATCATTTGGCGCACCAGGGATAAATATTAAGAAGAAAAGAAACCCATGTATTCTCAATTTCAATCCTAGGTGCATGTACAACAAATGGCAGAAAAGGGACAATAAACCCATCTAGTGGATTTTCCTCTCATTGCCAGCTTATAAACAAAGAAGAAATAGTTGTTACCTTCAATCCAACGCAATCCCTGAAAGCATGGCATGGTCGATTTTTCTTCTTTTATCCCTTCTTCCTTTTTTGGCTTCATGAAAGCTAATTTTTTACCCACCCTAGTGCAACCGTCTATATAGACGCTTCTTGGGTTCTCTCATACAAGTGCTCTCTCTGTGACATTTCTCTTCTTAATTGTGTTGTTCTCCGGTTCTCTCTGTCGGAGCAATGGGTTCAAATCCTGAAGAAATTATTATGACAACTCTGGAGATGTTGTGGCAAAAGGTATACCTTTCTCCACATTTCTTTGAAGTTCTAGACCTGAAAAGTTATATGGGTCGTTTGTTTATTAGCATAAGATTGAATGAGAGCATCGTCTCCTTGATTTGCATAAATTTGTAGAGAAAAGGCATAACTATTTTTTTGGTGGGTTTGATATTATTTTATTAGCTTCAACTTAAGAGAAAGGCGGCCTTAATTGAAATAAGCTTTTTCTTTTTCTTTAATTAAAACAAGGACGGGTGAACTTATTTGGCTAGGGATTTTCCGTTTTCCTTGTGAATAGTGTGGTAAAATGTCATTATATTTCAGCAAAAATTGTTAGATACTAGGTTCGTTGAAATCTATTAAGTCTGTCTTGCTTTAATGTTTTCTAGGGCGAGTTGACCAAAACTTTGGCGGATGCTTATGCAATGAAACCACATCAAGGGCCCACGTATTTCTTGGACTTGCTCACGAGGTTCGGTGATCAGATTGAAATAGTGCTGGGACGGATCGCCTCTACTTTGTATGTCTCTATTACATTCCTCATGTGGTGTGATTCTATCTCACTTGTTCTTTTGTGCCTATGTAAGACTCATCGTGTTTATTTATCGATTTGTAAAAGGGCACAACCAGATATGGATTATCAAGATGTGTCATGGCACTATGGAAATTTCATAGCAATTGCAAGAAGGTAAGACAATGTTTAGGCTCATGTGGCCATGCATCAATCGTACAATGTTCTTTCACTTATCATGGGATAGAATGTGGTCGATTGATGCCTTTTACATGTAGGATCCTTTGTGGCTGTAATGTAGGTAAGTCGCATGTGTTGCTTCTTGAAAAATAAATGAAAATGAATGAGCTTGATTGCTTGTATCAAGTCCACAGCAAAGGGTATTATGATTGACGGCTTTTAAATGTGAGATCTTTTGTTGCGTAACACACAATGTTTTTCTCAACGTTGGTGTCTGACTTCTTATATTGTCTTCTTAATACTTTTGTTAGCCAAAAGTTTACCTTTTGAAGATGTCGAAAGAACGTTATATTAGCGCTTTTAAAGATCTAACAAACTCTTAGATCAAGATATGCGTATCTTGTATTTATTTGGGTATCAAATTAGAATGTAAATTTATGTTACCTTTTGATCTCTTGGTGCTTTGAAATTAGCACCAAGAGATCAAAAGAAGCGATTCCTCTGCTGTATAAACTTGCCATTGGTTTACTTTGGTCAATTGTGTTTTTCCACTTGAGTTGTCTGAACAGTCTTCTTAGTGTCATGGCATATTGATTTAGCTTCGCGTATTATCATTCTTGATTGTATCATAGTGATTCCTTCTTTCATCAATAACATCGATATCTTAGGTTGGCTAACATTTCTTAATGGTTGTTTTAGTATTGGTGCTATGGGATTGATTACAGCGGCTGAAAATTTAGGCAATGCCATCGACGTTGCCTCCAAGGAAAGGTGAGGAAACACGTCCTCTCTATGGGCAAAGGACAACGCCATTGCATTGATATCTTGGAACTATTGCAACATTCCACAGCTCGTTCTATTAATTTAACGGCGGGAAATTAGCATCTCAAATAAGAAGATTTAGGGAATTTGACATTCATATGACATGTGAGTTAGGAAAGGTGGCTTTGCCGATTGACTAGCCCCGTGAAAGCATCTGTCCTAGTGATCAATGAGGAAAATATTGGCATTGCTCATTGATATCTCAATGTTGAAGCTTGACGATTTTTTTACATGCTCATTATGCAGTTGTGAATTGGCAGTGCTTCGCCTCCAACAGAAGTACTGGAATCTGCGTCCGTCCTTGGACACCATCATTCAGGTAATAAGACTCGAATCCTTAATCTCTTTTCTGTTGCTAGTAAGGAGTTTTACTTTTATTCCATAACTTCAACTCGGATAGGTTTGACGATTCTGAGGTAATGAGGTACAAAAAGAAATAAAAGATCGTGTTTGACTTAATCTAAGTCATTTGGGCATAGACTTTGCCAAGTAGATCTTATGCTCGGAGAACTCTCAAATGCAGCTTGAGCGCCAGATCATCGCCAAGGGTAACCAGCCACGACCTGGGAACAGTTGAAACTGGGCGATTGTCAAATCGAAGCTTGCCATTCATATATATTATGTAGTAAACTCCGTTATTAATTGTTTGAATCTAAATGAAAATCGGCATAGTCTTATGTCGTGTTTGAATATCTAAACTTGTCAAAATATGAATTTGCATCGTTTTATCTCTTGAGAGTCTAAACTGCTCTTTATTGGTGCTATCGCTTGCATGTAGTGCAGCCCTCATCCAATATATATAAAACCTTATGGTTCGACATGTTGATGTTTCATCTCTTCTATTATTATGTTGCACATTATATACGTCAAAGTGTTGTAGCCAACGCTTTGCTAGCTCAGGACAAGCTTTCTAGTTGTCATTTTTAGATGGGAATTTTACGCACACAAAAGAAATCTGCTCTTTGCATTTGTGGAAATCGCTTGACATATCGAGCTTCGCTTTCCGAAGTCCCAAATTCCCGGTAAAATTTTTGTCTCGATGATTTTTGGCCTGTTTCAAATGGTCAGACAATCTTCAAAATTGGAAATCTTTTACTGAAGTATCCGTAGTTGATTAGCGAACATCATTCTCAATTAGCTTTGCCGTATCTCACTAAAAATGAAAAAGAGAAACTCCATTTCAAGAACAAACCGAGTATCATACCACGCCCCATCCCCTTCATTGTAAATGTACAATTACATTTAATACTATTAAATTATAATTACAAATCTTGACTTCCACTTTTTTCAGTATTACTTTCAGACATCAACTCATTAATCATAAAAAGTAAATGCCCACAAAATCGACAAGCACAATTAAACAAACCAACAAACTCAACTCGAGATTTGAGGATTGAGATAGACAGCATGCTCATGTGCAGACTTCCCTAATCGATTTAATTTCCATGGTCAATTTGGAAAAGCTCTTATCCTAGTAAATATAATTTCAATGTGCATTTTTATAACAAAACTTTAATCAATGTACAATAAATAATAGAGCTAAACATATTTTGGTAATAGCTAAATCCTGACAAACCACTAATTCTTATGTGTAGTAGTATGATAATAAAACCTCCAATCTATGTACAAGAAATAAAAGGGAAATGCACATTTTGCTAATAAATTAAATTAATTGTACATATATACAAATTCTACTTAGACGAATTATCAAAAGTTCATGGCACGTAAAAGTTCTATTATGTTATTGATGGATTATCTATATCCTAAAAGCTTTGAACAAATTCATCGCCAAATGCAGCGAAAATTGACTACAAATGATACTTGTATCTTCGATCTATAGTAGAATCACATGAGATCAAGAACTGTACGCGTATTCCACTGATTAGATGTTGCACTTTGCAATAGAGAATTTCGAATCCCAGATGTCACCAGAAAACCTCAAGAAGTTATTGTTTTTCTCCTTTGAAGTGTTCTCTTACACTAAGCGATAACCATTTGTTACTATATCTATCACATAGAGAATTGTAGCCGCCTTCTAAGTAATTCAAAAGGATGTGCATAGGGTTCTGGATTTAGCCCATCTTGGCCGGCCTATGTAAATAAAACCCAACATTCTCCTTCTCGCCCATGATGGGCTAAACGCATCATATTCCTCTCGGCAAGTTTCATATGGACAAATAATCTGTGCAACTCGCATATTGTGAGAGCTCATTGCTATACATTCGTTAGGAGTATACAGCCGCTCAGAAATTAGGCATTGAGTAGATATAGTACGCAGTACTCTAGATGAATCAATCACATTTACCTTTCTCTCGATCTCTTATATAGTATATCTCATTGCTATAATCCGGATGTAGTCACAATTATGATTAAACTCGTCAATCATAATTGAGCTATTGGTGAACACAATGTTATAATGCGAAACTAAGTTGATATTCCTCTTTCCTCAAACCTCTTAATTCCAATCAAACTCGCTTTTCTAGAATTGCCCCATTGGGTCGAATCACTCATAGTCATTAGTAACACTGTGAAATAGCAAACATCGAATAGAATAAGTAAGAGTCGTAAGGGAACATGATGAGGAACATTTTTCCTTCAGAGTCTCACACGAAACAAGAAGTTGAGATCAAAACTTCTGCTAACTCTTATTGGTCGTCCAACGCAAACGTAACATGAAATACGTATTATGGTGTCTTCTCATTTCCCAGGTAGTGTATGTCTTTACTTGTAATGCCGTACATATGATAATTCAGACATACACAATATCTAAAATTGAGTTCACCATTCTAATCTTTTCAAAACGTTCATTATAACTCTCATCTAGCATAAAAGACAAATAAAGCGAAATATGTGGCTTATTTTACTTTCGGTCACAACACTAAATATGACATCGTCTTAACTCTTTTGTTAAGGCGACATTTGTGTTTAAACTTGGGCTCTCAATTATCACCTAGATAACAAGCTCAACCTGTCTCATTTCCATTCATCATATTATAAATAGAGGCGATCACCCGTGTGAGTAGGTTGATCTTTTATCTGTCCGACATACTTTCTATAACACTAAGTTTAATAGAACACATAAAGTGTTAATATGCATAAATATCATATCAATCTCATGTTGATTCTTTAGTCGAAGTGAAGTGGTTAAGTAAGAACAATCGGTTGAGCCAGATGAAATAGTTGAGCAAGAACAATCGGTCTTGCCTCAAGTTAGAAGATTAGAAAGAGAACGTAAACCCTCATAGAGATATCAGCCACATGAGTATGTGTTATTGACTGATGCAAGAGAGCTAGAAACTTATGAAGATGCTATGTCATGCGATCAACAGAATGAGTGGAATGGAGTTATGCATGAGGAGCTTAAATCCTTGCTTGAGAATCACACATTTGAGTTAGTGAAGTTGCCCAAAGGAAAAAAACACTCACACATTTCAATGTTAGGCTTGTTATGAAGGGATTTCGTCAAAAAGAAAGAAATTGACTTTGAAAAGATATATTCATCGATTATAAAGACGTCTTCTACTCGAGTTGTTCTTGGATTTAGAAATTGAACAGTTTGATGTAAAGATAGCTTTCCTTCATAGAAATTTTTAAAAAAGAAATATATATGGAGTAACAAGAGGGCTTCAAAGTTGAAGATAATGAGCATCTTGTATGATGGTTGAGGAAAAGCTTATATGGTCTCAAGCAAGGGCCAAGACAGTGGTATATGAAGTTTGAATCAATCATGGAAGATCATGGCTATGGTAAGACCAACCCCGATTCTTGTGTCTTTATGAAAAGATTCTCAAATAATGATTTTCTTATCCTCCTGCTCTATGTGGATGATATGTTGATTGTTGGACATGATGTTAAAAAATCAAGAGCTTGAAAATTTAGTTAAATAGAACTTTTGCGATGAAGGATTTAGGTCAGGGTAAGCAAATCCTTGGGATGTAAATTACTCGAGATAGAATGAACAAGAAGCTTTGGCTATCCCAAGAGAGATACATCGAGAAGGTGCTGGAAAGATTTAACATGAGTGCATGTAAACGAGTAAGTACTCTACTTGCAGGCCATTTTAAGTTAAGTAGTGAGAAGTGTCCTACAAGTAAGAGATAGAAAGAAGAGACGATGAAAGTTCCTTATCTTTCAACTGTTGGTAGTATGATGTATGCCAGGTTTGTACAAGACCATATATTGCTTTTATAGTTGGTGTTGTGAGCATGTTTCTCTCAAATCCAAGTAAAGAGCAATGGGTCTTTGTGATGGTTGACTCATTTTCACGGACCAACTTCTCTCGAATTTTTTATGTCCATTGTTAGGAGATGCTCACCGTCAAAATTAAGTACAATACTATCAATCGAATATGAAATCTCTATCTTTTAAAAATTTAATCCTTGATTTCTGATAAACAAAGTCCAAATTCATTTGATTTCTTAAGTTACTAGAAACACAATTAATCTTTTATTGAAAAAGATTTGGGGAAGAAGAAGAATGTACAAAGAAATAATATTACTTTGTAAGTAAACATTTGGTAATTTCCTAAATATGTTTCTCCCTTGAAATTCTCATTGTTTTGGGCAAGTCCCTGAATGGTAATCTAGCATTGCATAGACAAAATGAGTAACATGGACAACCAAAAACAAGGAAGGATAGAATATAACCTACCATAGAAGGCACACTCCAATGAAAAACTCTTCCATGCCCTCAGTCCAGAGAGGCTAAATGATTTGGCAACTCAATAGTAAAATGAGTAACTCGGTCATTAGATTTGTGATCCTAATTACTTCGAACCAATTATTTCTGATGGTTGAAATCATCTGGTGCACCAGGGATTAAGATTAACAAGATAAGAAACCCAAGTATTCTCAACTTTAATCCTAGGTACACGTACGACAAATGGCAAAAAAGGGAAAATAAACACATTTAGTGGGTTTTCCTCTCATTGCCAGCTTAAAAATAGAGAAGAGATAGTCGTTACCTTCAGTCCAACGTAATCCCTCAAAGCATGGCATGGTCGATTTTTCTTCTTTTGTCCCTTTTTCCTTTTTTGGCTTCATGAAAGGTCATTTTTTACCCACCCTAGTGTAACTGTCCATATATACGCTTCTTGGGTTCTCGCATACAAGTTCTCTCTGTGTGACATTTCTCTTCTTAATTGCGTGTTTCTCTGGTTCTCTCTGTCGGAGCAATGGCTTCAAATCTAAAACAAATGCTTAACACAACTCTGGAGATGTTTAGGAAACATTATACCTTTCTCCACATCTCTTTGAAGTTCTAGACTTGAATAGTTATGTCGTTCGTTTGTTTATTAGCATAAGATTGAATGGGAGCACTATCTCCTTGATTTGCATAAATTTGTAGACAAAAGGCATAACTAATTTTTTGGTGGGTTTGATATTATTTTATGAGCTTCAATTTAAGACAAAGGCGTCCTTACTTGAAACGGGCTTTTTCTTTTTCTTTTATTAAAACAAGGATGGATGAACTTATTTGGCTAGGGATTTTCCATTTGTCCTTGTGAATAGTGTGGTAAAATGTAATTATATTTCAGCAAAAATTGTTAGATACTAGGTTCGCTGAAATCTAGTGAGTCAATCTTGCTTTAATGTTTTCTAGGGCAAGTTGAACAACACTTTGATGGGCGCTTATGCAATGAAACCACATAGAAGCTCCATGTATTTCTTGGAGTCGCTCCCGAGCTTCTCTAAAGAGATTGAAACAGAGCTGAGACAGATCACCTTTACTTTGTATTGCCGCGACCTTTCCGAAGGTGCACCACCTAGGGGGTCGGCTAATGGATTGTTAAGTCTAACTTAGTTTGAGCTCTCCCAAAGTTCCATACCAATTTGTGACTTAGGTTCCAATTCTTAACAAGAAAAATTAATTTCAAATGGAGTTGCCCCTAATCTATTTATGGTGGGTTAGTTAGAAACTCATGCAAAGTACCATAAGATGTACTTCACCCCTACGAACCAGAGATTTTGAATTCGGGGACTTGAATACCTTTTATTTTATTTCAAAATTTTTTTTTGCAAGCAACTTGAATTGATTTTAACTTTATTCCCTGACATGCGTGGTGATCACGCAAGTGCGCAGACATGAATGTAAATGCTTAATGAAACAAAATAATAAACAAAGATGAATTTATTTTGGGTTTTTTACTTTTTTATGTGTTTGCAATGCATGTAATGAAAAGTTGATCCTATATGCACCTAACTTGATGCAATTCTAAATTAAATGAAAATGCATTTTTTATATTTTAATGAATTTCGAAATTTTTTAATTAATGAAACTAATTGTCTATAGTTGAATAATATCTAATTTAAACTAGGAACTAACCTATGTTAATCCTTAATTTAAACTAAAATCTTATCTCAACTACTGATAGTATTCTAAAAAACAGATGCATCAAAGTGTAATTCTAAATGTCACATAACCTAACATGCTCTGTAATGTGCAAATCCTAAATGATGCTAGTCTACATGATGTACTATTTAACTAAATTAATTAAATGACATGCAAAAAGATATTTTTTAGGTATTTTTTATTTATTAATATAATTCGGAATTAAATAACCTAACAAAATAGAATCTTAATCTAGCATGATTCCTAGATTTTCTAAATGTGTTCTCCTAACATGATATGAATTTTTATGACCTAGAAATGCAATTTCTAGATTCCATGACATGAGATTTATGCACCTAATCTAAATGTCAAATAAAACCTCAAATGCAAACTATACGACAATTCTAAGGGAGTTTGCGTCCTCTTGGTCCATTCTAACGGGGTTCGTCTCTTATTGGTCCAATCTAATCGAGTTCCTTACCTATTGGTACATTTTGAGGAATTTTGTTTCCTATTCGTTCAATCTATCCTAGCACGTTACCAATTTGTCCAATATCACGAGTTTGCCACCTATTGGTCCAGTATAATGAGTTCGTCTCTTCTTTGTCATTTCTAATGGACTTCTTCTCCTATTTGTCTAATCGAACGAGTTCGTCTCTTATTGGACCAATCTAACGAAGTTCCCTCTCCTATTGGTCCATTCTAACAAAGTTTATCTCCTATTGGTCCAATCTAAGGGAGTTTGTCTCGTGTTGGTCTAACCTAACGAGTTCGTCACATATTGGTCTAATCTAAGGGAGTTCATCTCCTCTTGCTCCATTCTAACGACGTCTTCTATTGGTCCAATCTAATGGGGTTCGCTATTGGTCCATTATAAAGGAGTTTGTCTCCTATTCGTCCAATCTATCCTAGTTCGTCACCTATTGGTCCAATATGATGAGTTTACCTCCTATTGGTCCAGTATAACGAGTACGTCTCCTTTTGTTCATACTAACGGACTTCGGCTCCTATTGGTCTAATCAAAGGAGTTAGTCTCTTATTGGTCCTCACTATTGGAGTTCGTCTCCTACTAGTCCAATCTAACCTAGTTCGTCTCATATTTGTCAAATCTAACCTAGTTCGTGTCCTATTGGTCCAATCTAACGGTTTCGTCTCCTATTGCTCCATTCTAACGTAGTTCGTCTCCTATTGGTCCATTCCAAGAAAGTTCATCTCCTATTCGTCAAATCCATCCTAGTTCATCAACTATTAGTTCAATATGACGAGTTTGCCTCCTATTGGTCTAGTATAACAAGTTCGTCTCCTCTAGGTGCATTCTAACGGAGTTTCTCTCTTATTGGTCCAATCGAAGGAGTTCGTCTCCTATTGGTCCAATCTAATGGAAATCATCTCTTATTGGTCCATTATAACTGAGTTTATTTCCAATTGGTCCATTCAATCATAGTTCGTCTCCTATTGGCCCAAATGTAACCGAGTTCTTATTTGTCCAATCTAACCGAATTCGTCACCTATGGGTCCATTCTGAGGGAGTCAATCTCCTATTCGTCCAATCTAACGAGTTCGTCTCCTATTGTTCCATTCTAACGTAGATCGTCTCCTATTGGTCCATTCCAAGAAAGTTTGTCTCCTATTTGTCAAATCTATCCTAGTTCATCAACTATTAGTCCAATATGACCAGTTTGCCTCCTATTGGTCCAGTATAACAACTTCGTCTCCTCTAGGTGCATTCTAACGGAGTTTCTCTCTTATTGGTCCAATCAAAGGAGTTCTTCTCATATTGGTCCATTCTAATGGAAATCGTCTCATGTTGGTCCATTATAACCGAGTTTGTCTCCAATTGGTCCATTCTATCCTAGTTCGTCTCCTATAACCGAGTTCCTCTCCTATTGGTCCACTCTAACCGAGTTACTCTCTTATCCATCTATTCTAACGAAGTTCATCTCATATTTGTCCAATCTAACGTGTTTGTCTCCTAATGGTCCAATCTAATGGAAATTGTCTCTTAATGGTCCATTCTAACATAGTTCGTCTCCTGTTGGTCCATTCTAAGAGAATTCATCTCATAATGGTCCAATCTAAGGAGTTTGTCTCCTATTGATCCATTCTAATGTAGTTCGTCTCCTCTTGGTCCATTCTAACGGGGTTCATCTCTTATTTGTCCAATCTAACCGAATTTGTCACCTACGGGTCCATTCTGAGGGAGTCCATCTCCTATTTGTCCAATCTATCATAGTTCATCCCTTATTGGTCCAATATGATGTGTTCGCGTCCTATTGGTGAAGTATAATTAGTTCGGCTCCTATTGTTATAATCTAAGGAGTTCGTATCCTATTGGTCCATTCTAAGGGAGTTCGTGTTCTCTTGGTCCATTTTAATGTGGTTCGTCTCCTATAGGTGCAATCTAACCAAGTTCTTCTCATATTGTTCCATTCTAAGAATGTTCGTCTCTTATTCATCCAATCTATCCTAGTTCGTCTACAATTGGTCCAATAGGAAGAGTTCGCCTCCTATTGGTCTTGTATAACAAGTTCATCTCCTCTAGGTGCATCCTAAAGGAGTTTGTGTCTTGTTAGTCCAATCTAACGAGCTCGTCTCCTATTGGTCCAATCTTATGGAGTTCATCACCTATTGGTCCATTATAAGGGAGTTCGTCTCCTATTCGTCCAATCTATCCTAGTTCGTCACCTATTGGTCTAATATGATGAGTTTGCCTCCTATAGGTCCAGTTTGACAAGGACGTCTCCTCTTTGTTCATACTAACGAACTTCGTCTCCTATTGGTCTAATCACAGGAGTCCATCTCCTGTTAGTCCTCACTAATGGAGTTCGCCTCCTATTAGTCCATTCTAACCAAGTTTGGCTCCTATTTGTCCAATCTAACCTAGTTCATCAGTCCAATCTGACCGAGTTCGCCTCTTATTGGGTCAATCGAACAAGTTCGTGTCCTATTGGTCCAATCTAACGAGTTCGTCTCCTATTGTTCCATTCTAACATAGTTCGTCTCATGTTGGTCCATTCGAATAATGTTCGTCTCATATTCGTCAAATCTATCCTTGTTCATCAACTATTAGTCCAATATGACGAGTTCGCCTCATATTGGTCCAATATAACAAGTTCGTCTCCTCTAGGTGCATTCTAAGGGAGTTTCTCTCTTATTGGTTCAATCTAATGAGTTTGTCTCCTATTGGTCGAATCTAACGGTCCATTATAACCGAGGTTGTCTCCTATTGGTCCATTCTATGGTAGTTCGTCTCCTATTGGCCCAATCTAACCGAGTTCCTCTCCTATTGGTCCATTCTAACCGAGTTCTTCTTCTATTGGTGTACTCTAATAAACTTCTCGTATTGGTCCAATCTAACGTGTTTGTCTCCAAATGGTCCAATCTAATGGAAATTGTCTCCTAATGGTCCATTCTAACATAGTTCCTCTCATGTTGGTCCATTCTAAGGGTGTTCGCTTTGTAAGGGTCCAATCTAAGGAGTTCGTCTCCTATTGGTCCATTCTAATGTAGTTCGTATCCTCTTGGTCCAGTCTAATAGGGTTCATCTCTTATTTGTCCAATCTAACCGAATTTGTCACCTATTGGTCCATTCTGAGGGAGTCCATCTCCTAATCATCCAATCTATCGTAGTTCCTCCCCTATTGGTCCAATATGACGAGTTCGTGTCCTATTGGTCCAGTATAACTAGTTCTGCTCCTATTTGTCTAATCTAAGGAGTTTGTATCCTATTAGTCCATTCTAAGGGAGTTCATGTTCTCTTGGTCCATTCTAACGGAGTTCGTCACCTATTAGTCCGTTCTAAGGGAGTTCGTCTCCTCTTCGTCCAATCTATCATAGTTCGTCACCTATTGGTCCAATATGACAAGTTCGCCTCCTAGCGGTCCAGTATAACGAGTTCATCTCCTCTTTGTTCATTCTAACGGACTTCGTCTCCTATTGGTCTAATCTTAGTCCATACTAATGGAGTTCGTCTAATATTAGTCCATTCTGACCATGTTCGGCTCGTATTTGTCCAATCTAACATAGTTCATATCCTATTGGTCCTATCTATCTGAGTTCGTATCTTGTTAGGCCAATTTAACAAGTTCGTGTCCTATTGGTCCAATCTAATGAGTTTGTCTCCTATTCATCCATTCTAAGGGAGTTTGTCTCCTATTCGTCCATTTTAACGGGGTTTGTCTCCTATAGGTCCAAGCTAACCAAGTTAGTTTCCTATTGGTCCATTCTAAGAAAGTTCATCGCCTATTCGTCCGGCCTATCTTAGTTCGTCTCCTATAGGTCCAATATGATGAGTTTGCCTCGTATTGGTTCATTCTACGAGAGTTCGTCTCCTCATGGTCCATTCTAATGGGGTTCGTCCAATATAACCGAGGTCGTGTCATATTGGTCCATTGAACATAGTTCGTCTCCTATCGGCCCAATCTAACTGAGTTCCTCTCCTATTGGTTTATTCTAAGGGAGTTCGTCTCCTCTTGATCCATTTTAATGGAGTTCGTCTCTTATTTATCCAGTTTGATCGAGTTCGTCACTTATTGGTCCATTCTAAGGGAGTTTGTCTCATCTTTGTCCAAAATATCCTCGTTCGTCATCTATTGGTCCAATAAAACTGTGACATCCCAAATTTCCGCAAGACTCACATGATATAAGTGACACTTGACATTGGAGGAATTGATCAGTTTGAGCAAGCCATGAATAAGACAGTTGGAACAAACTGAGGAAATGCATTGGGAATAAATGTGATTATGGAAGAACCCATCGTGATCCGCCTTCGCCTTGAGCTCTGTCCATCCATCTCCTAAGGATTTAAATTCCTAAATCGTGATGAAGTCTTTCTAAACTATTTTCATTAAAAAATATAATTTTTATGGGTGAGTCCGATATTTTATTAGTTACGTGATTAGTTTAAACTACTTAGAATTAACTTCCCGATTAGTACTTTAGAAGTCCGATTTTTGCACGTGTTGACCCCAAGACCACTCAATTGAATTTTAACTGATAGAATGAGATGAGTTGAAATGACACCGAGACTGATTGACCGACCCCGCGACCCTAGCTGTGTGCCCATCCCTTTCTAATTCCTTGATTATTGTCTTGTATGCTAGCCAATGAGATATAGATAAGCCTTAGAAGTGATTAGTGCTTAGGAAATCATTAGTTTGAATTTAAATCCTAGTTATCATGCTATTCCGTCTCATTCCCCTTGTCCTTTTGTGATTGTTTTATATGATAAGAATCACATCATTGCTCCTTATCCTTAAGGCCATCATTAGATTCCTTCTTGTATAATATTGATTTCTCTTGGGTTATTTGTTTCTTTCCTATCTCTCTTCCATGGCCGAACGTCCACCTCTCCTCCTCCTTGTGATTATGGCCGTTTCAATTGATTAGAAATTCTTGGGATTTTATGCAAGTTGTAAAGGAAAGAAAGCCTAATTATTTGAAAAGAATTGTGGCTTAATCTTAGTAATCATTGTGTTTTGTCCTATAGTCTTGTCTTATACAAGCTTAATTTATTCAATAGATCTTAATCATCATTGACCTTATCCTTAAGACTATTATTTCAATACTCTTATTTTGTTAGTCTTTGACACATGTCACACATGCAAGCCCACATCTCATCCTATTCTATTCTATTTGGCCAAGAAACCCCCATCATTCTCTCCTGTTCTATTCTCTTGTCCTATTTGGATTCTATCTTGGTCATATTTCAAGAGTAATGATTTCATTCCTTGGGAGCTTGAAACTTGGAGAGTACTTCTCCCTTGGTCGAACCTCTTCTCTCCCTTTCGTTCTTTCCTCTTATTGTTTTACACTTGATTTACACTTGAAATAATCATTACAAGAAGTCATGATTATACCCCTCAAGTTGATTTAGCTTGACCGAACAAACCACCGTCCAATCCCTCCATCCACTTGCTTCCTTATCTCTTCCATTTTGAATTTCCTTGCTTGCTTGATTATCCACAAGATGATGATTACACCTCCTAGGACTTGATAAGCTTGGCCGAACTCCTCCTTTCCCTTTTGTCCTCTTTCTCTTGTTGTTTTGTAATTGATTTATTCCAAGCCATCATTACAAGACCAACATCATTTCAATTCTTGGGAATTTATAAGCTTGGAGGATACTCATCTCCCCCTTGGCCGAACACCCCCTCCTTCCTTCCTCCCATCTTGTCTTCTCTTTTTTCTTTTATTCTTGGTTGATGCATTATCCTTAAGAGCATGATTGCATGTCTTGAGATTTGGAGAAGCCTTGCACACCATTCTTCCCCCAAGACCGAGGCTCTCCTCTCTCTCTTCCTTCTCTTCTCTTCATTTCCTCTTGTCTTTCCTCTTGTCATCTTTGCCTTGGAATATCATGATTGCATGCCTTGGGAAGGCATTCCTCTCTTCCCCAATCCAAGTTGGCCAAAGACCTCTCCCCTCTCATCTCTTCTCTTTGTCTCTTCCTCTTGTACTCTTTGTCTTGGAATCTCATCATCACAAGTCTTGGAAAATGAAGCTTGAAGCATGCCATCTTTTCTCTTCTTCCTTCCTCACGCCGAAACCCCCATCTCCTCCTTCATTCTTCAACTTCTCTTCATCTTGTTTAGAAGAACCATGACACTTGTCATCCATGCACATAAGAGAAGTCATGATTGCGCCTTTGGAGCTCAAGTTCATCTTTCCCAAGCCTCTTTCCCACAAGCCTCCTTGTCTTCATCTTATTGTTCTTCATCTTGCCTCACAAACTCACCAATGGAAGATCATCTAGGGCCATCATTCCTCCTTAAAGCTTGAACACCCTCAAATGGCCGAACCACCTATGTCTATACCACTCTCTCTTGCCTCCATTCTTCTCCAATCAGAACACATGCAAGGAACTCTTGCATTGCCACTTGTCATCACCAATTGGAAGGCCATGGAGCCTATAAGATCACAATTCTCTTCCATTCTCTTCTTCCTTTGCTCTTGTCCGCTAAATCACCAAGATTGAGAGAGTTTGAGAGAGTTTAGCCGAGAGTCCACACCGTGCCATCGCCGTCACCGTCGTCCACCATTGCCGTCGTCGTCGTTCATGCCGTTCTGCGGTCACCGTCGCAGTACATCGTCGTCCTCTTCCGTTACTCGTCGTCGTTCGTGAGCCGAGTCATCGTCATCTCTCTCTTTTCATCAACTTTCCTAAGTGTTTGTCTAACTTTAGTTTGTGGTTTGCTAGGAACTCTTGGACAGAGACCTCACCGTCAACTCGAGCCGTTGTCACCTTGTGTTGGTACTGGTTTAGGCAAGTGACCTGTAATTCATAAGTCGGGAGAGTCCTCGTCTCCTAGGATTTTTCTTTGCTTTGAAAACGTGATAAACAGACCATGTTTTATCTAGTTTTGCATGCATTCTATGTGGTGTGACATCATGCATATCTAGGCCGTCTAGAACTTTTGAAAAGCCTAAGTGTTGCATATATCCATATGCATGCCTCAATCATACATGGTATGGGACGTGTATGGTTTAGTCATGAATATGCACTAGATTTCAAAATATCTAGGTTGCATTGATCTTATGTTTAGCCGCATTAGCATGGTATGGGACGTGTGCAGCAAGGCCGGACATTTGATCTCGCTAGTGTTCTTGAGAATGTGTATGATGCATGTGGTTGTGATGATGATGATACCCCTGAGAGTTGGGATGCTTCGAATGATGGTAGGGTGGGACCTGAGGTGTTGCCAATGCTAGCCGAACGGATTGCCGTGCAAGTAAGCCGCGACGCTTTTTGAGTGAAGATGCCTAGATAAGGTTCCAGTAGCTCCCTCGTAACAAGTCGAACTGATTGCCATTGCCTAAACATGAAAGGAATGGGTCATATTTATCCAATAGCAAGACGTCAGATGATGTGGAGAGTTTTCCTCCTTGGAGTAGGGGATGCCTCGGATGAACGAGGGTCGGACCTCTTGAATGAGTGTGCGCGATGCCTTCGGACGATAGCCTGGATTTTGATCCGAAAGCCTTTATAGTGAAGGAGTGATATGATGAGCATGGTTTTTGGAAAAATGTGATTTTGACACGTGACATGATTTTTGTAGGTTTTGGTATTAAACTTGCATCCGTGTGCTGATGATGATACATGTCATGTTGCGTGCATTGCATGGGTCGTGTGATAATCTTGATTTATATGCTGGAGTGTTACCTTGCTAAGCAATGGCTTACTCTCTAGATTAACAAATTTTCCAAATTAGCTATGGCACTTTGACCATCTATGTTCTATGGCGAGTTTGTCGAGATGCACACGGAAGAGCACGAGTTTATCCATTCTAGATACCTCGGTGTTAGGTTCAAGTGTGTGAAGACTATGTTTGTCTTTTATTCGGGAGCTTTCCATGGCCTTTCCAGTTATAACTTCCAAGCCGATTATCTTTGGATGGGGATGGAACGGTTTGGACCATTATCCCCCATCGTTTTTGATGACTTGGAAGGTGACAGGGGCATTGTTGTGGAAAGCTAGTGTGTTTTATGGTCATGGAGGGTGTTAACGATGGGATGTTGATGTCTTTTGATGTTTGACGTGGTTCATGGTTATAGTAAGATATAAGGGAAGTTTTGTAACTTGACATGTATGTCTTCCAAATTCTTCTAAGGAGCATAATAAGAAACCCTTCTTGTGTTTTCGTTTAATGTTTTCGAGTACAACTCCAAAGGGTAAAGTACGGGATGAGTTAAAGACGTGATGATGTGTTAAACAATATTTACTTCCGCTACTCTGAATGAGCGAGATCTTTGGTGATATAAAGTTGATTCTAGTAAACGTGGGAGTTGAACCTTATTAGGTTGTAACAACTCGTATGCATGTTATGTCCGGCCTAAAGGCACGTCACTTTATGTTAACGTTATCTTGATTAAATGTAAGGTCAATTACGGGGTGTTACATGGACAAGGTCGCCTCTTAGTGGTCCAGTATAACGAGTTTGTCTCCTCTTTGTTCATTCTGACGGACTTCGTCTCCTATTAGTCAATTCTCAGGGTTCATCTCCTATTGCTCCATACTAATGGACTTCGTCTCCTATTAGTCAATTCTAACCATGTTCGGCTCCTATTTGTCCAATATAACCTAGTTCATCTCCTATTGGTCCAGTCTCATTGAGTTCGTTTCTTATTAGGCTAATGTAATGAGTTCGTGTGCTATTGGTCCAATTTAACGAGTTTGTCTCTAATTCGTCCATTTTAAGGGAGTTTGTCTCCTCTTGGTCCATTTAGATGAGGTTCATCTCCTATAGGTCCAATCTAACCAAGTTCGTCTCCTATTGGTCCATTCTAAGAAAGTTCATCGCCTATTCGTCCGATTTATCCTAGTTTGTCACTTATTGGTCCAATATGACGAGTTCGCCTCCTATTGGTACAGTATAACGATGTCTCTCCTCAATCTAACACACTTCCTCTCTTGTTGGTCTAATCTAAGGAGTTCTTCTCCTATTAGTCCATTCCAACCATGTTAGGATCCTATTTGTCCAATCTTACCTAGTTCGTGTCCTATTGGTCCAATAAAATGTGTCTGTCTCCCATTGGTCCAATATGAAGAGTTTGCCTCCTATTGGTCCAGTATTACAAGTTCGTCTCCTCTAGGTTCATTTTAACGGAGTTCGTCTCGTATTGGTCCAATATAATGATTTTGTCTCCTAATGATCAAATCTAATGGAAATCGTCTACTATTGGTCCATTCTAACAGAGTTCGTCTCCAGTTGGTCCATTCTAAGGGAGTTTGCCTCCTATTGGTCAAATCTAATGAGTTCTTCTACTTTTGGTCCATTCTAGGAGAGTTCATCTCCTCATGGTCTATTCTAATAGGGTATGTCTCTTATTGGTCTAGTCTAACCAAGTTCTTCACCTATTGGTCCATTCTGAAGGAGTTCATCTCATATTCGTCCATTCTATCCTAGTACGTCACCTATTGGTCCAATATCATGAGTTTGCCTCATATTGGTCCAATCTAGGGGAGTTCATCTCCTATTAGTCCATTCTATTGGAGTTCGTCCCCTCTTGGTTCATAATAACGGGGTTCGTCTCTTATTGGTCCAATCTATCCTAGTATGTCACCTATTGGTCCAATATCACGAGTATGCCTCCTTTTCGTTCAATCTAATGGACTTCGCCTCTTATTGGTGTAATTTAAGGATTCCGTCTCTGTTGGTCCATACTAATGGAGTTCGTCTCCCATTAGTCCATTCTAATCATGTTCGGCACCTATTTGTCCAATCTTACCTAGTTCGTGTCCTATTTGTCTAATCTAACGAGTTCGTCTACTATTGGTCTAATATGAAGAGTATGCCTTCTATTGGCCCAGTATCACAAGTTCGTCTCCTCTAGGTTCATTCTAACAGTGTTCGTCTCATATTGGTCCAATCTAACGAGTTCGTCTCCTAATGGTCCAATCCAATGGAAATCGTCTCCTGTTGATCCACTCTAATAGAGTTCATCTCCTGTTGGTCCATTCTAAGGGAGTTCGCCTCCTATTAGTCCAATGTAATGAGTTCATCTCTTATTGGTTCATTCGCGTGAGGAGTTCATCTCCTCTTGATCCATTCTGGTAACGGGGTATGTCTCTTATTAGTCTAATCTAACCGAGTTCATTACCTATTAGTCCATTAGTCCATTCTGAAGGAGTTCATATCATATTCATCCAATCTAACTTATGACGTCACGTATTAGTCCAATATCATGAGTTCGCCTCCTATTGGTCCAATCTAATGAGTTCGTCTCTTATTGGTCCATTCTCGGGGAGTTCATCTCATCTTGGTCCATTCTAACGGGGTTCGTCTCTTATTGGTCCAATCTAATTGAGTTCGTCACCTATTGGTCCATTCTGATGGAGCTCGTCTCCTATTCATCAATCTATCAAGTACGTCACCTATTGGTCCAGTATAACGAGTTCCTCTCTTCTTTATTCATTCTAACGGGCTTCATCTCTTATTTGTTTAATCAAATGAGTTCGTCTCTTATTGGTCCAACCTAACGGAAGTAGCTTCTTATTGGTCCATTCTAACAGAGTTCGTCTCCTATTGGTCCATTCAAAGGGAGTTCATCTTGTAATGGTCCAATCTAATGGGTTCATCTCCTATTGGTCCATTGTACTAAAGTTCGTCTCTTATTGGTCCATTCTAACGGTGTTCGTCTCCTATTGGTCCAATTTAACAGAGTTCGTCACCTATTGGTCCATTAGTCCATTCTGAAGGAGTTCATATCATATTCATCCAATCTAACTTATGACATCACGTATTAGTCCAATATCATGAGTTCGCCTCCTATTGGTCCAATCTAATGAGTTCGTCTCTTATTGGTCCATTCTCGGGGAGTTCATATCCTCTTGGTCCATTCTAACGGGGTTCATCTCTTATTGGTCCAATCTAATTGAGTTCGTCACCTATTGGTCCATTCTGATGGAGCTCGTCTCCTATTCATCAATCTATCAAATACGCCACCTATTGGTCCAGTATAAGGAGTTCCTTTCTTCTTTATTCATTCTAACGGGCTTCATCTCTTATTTGTTTAATCAAATGAGTTCGTCTCTTATTGGTCCAACCTCACGGAAGTAGCTTCTTATTGGTCCATTCTAACAGAGTTCGTCTCATATTGGTCCATTCAAAGGGAGTTCATCTTGTATTGGTCCAATCTAATGGGTTCGTCTCCTATTGGTCCATTGTACTGAAGTTCGTCTCTTATTGGTCTATTCTAACGGTGTTTGTCTCCTATTGGTCCATTCTAGGGGAATTAGTCTCCTCTTGGTCCATTCTAACAGGGTACGTCTCTTATTGGTTCAATCTAACTGAGTTCGTCACCTATTGGTCCATTCTAAAGGAGTTAATCTCCTATTCGTCCAATCTATCCTTGTACGTTGCCTATTTGTCCAATATCGTGAGTTTGCCTCCTTTTGTCTAATAGGGGGGAGCTCGTCTCCTATTGGTCCATTCTAGGGGAGTTCATCTCCTATTGGTTCAAACTAAAGGGTTTCGTCTCTTATTGGCCCAATCTAACCGAGTTCGTCACCTATTGGTCCATTCTGAGGGAGTTCATCTCCTATTCGTCCAATCTATCCTAGTACGTCACCTATTGGTCCAATATCACGAGTTTGCCTCCTCTTCGTTCAATCTAACGGAATTCGCCCCCTATTGGTCTAATCTAAGGAGTTCGTCTCCTATTGGTCCATACTAATGGAGTTCGTCTATTATTAGTCCATTCTAACCATGTTTAGCACATATTTGTCCAATCTTACCTATTTCGTCTCCTACTGGTCCAATCTAACCGAGTTGGTCTCTAATTGGGGTAATCTAACAAGTTCGTGTCCTATTGGTCCAATCTAACGAGTTGTTTCCTATTGGTCCAATATGAAGAGTTTTCCCTATATTGGTCAAGTATCACAGGTTCGTCTCCTTTAGGTTCATTCTAACAGAGTTCGTCTCGTATTGGTCCAATCTAACGAGTTCGTCTCCTAATGGTCCCATCTAATGGAAATCATCTCCTATTGATGCATTCTAGTAGAGTTCATCTCCAGTTGGTCCATTATAAGGGAGTTCCCCTCCTACTTGTCCATTCTAATGAGTTCGTCTCCTATTGGTCCATTCTATGGGAGTTTGTCTTCTCTTGGTCCATTCTAACATGGTACGTCTCTTATTGGTCTAATCTAATCGAGTTCGTCACCTATTGGTCAATTTTGAAGGTGTTCATCTCTTATTCGTCCAATCTAACTTAGTACGTCAACTATTGGTCCAATCTAATGAGTTCATCTGCTATTGGTCCATTCTTGGGGATTTCGTCTCCTCTTGGTCCATTCTAACGGTGTTCGTCTCTTCTTGGTCCAATCTAATCAAGTTCGTCACATAATGGTCCATTCTGAGGGAGTTTGTCTCTTATTCGTCAAATCTATCCTAGTACATCACTTATTGGTCCAGTATAACGATTTCGTCTCTTCTTTGTTCATTCTAACGGGCTTCATCTCCTATTTGTCTAATCTAAAGAGTTCTTCTCTTATTGGTCCAATCTAATAGAAATCGTCTCCTATTGGTCCATTCTAATAGAGTTCGTCTTGTATTAGTCCATTGTACGGGAGTTCGTGTCTTCTTTGGTCCATTCTAATGGGGTTCGTCTCTTATTTGTGCAATCTAACAAAGTTCGTCACCTCTTGGTACATTCTGAGGGAGTTCGTCTCCTCTTCGTCCAATCTATTCTAGTTTGTCACCTATTGGTCCATTCTAACGGAGTTCGTCTCTTATTCGTCCAATCTATCTTAGTACATCACTTATTGGTCCATTGTCACGAGTTTGCCTCCCCTTGGTCCAGTATAACGAGTTCGTCTCTTCTTTGTTCATTCTAACGGACTTCGTCTGCTATTGGTCCGTACTAATGGAGTTCATCTCCTATTAGTCTATTCCAATCAAGTTCTACTCCTATTTGTCCAATCAAACCTAGTTTGTCTCTTATTGTTCCAATCTAATCGAGTTCCTCTCCTATTGGTCCACTCCAAGGGAGTTCATCTTATATTAGTCCAATCTAACCATTTTGTCTTGTATTGGTCCATTTTAGGGGAGTTCGTCTGCTCTTGGTCCTTTCAAACCGGGTTCGCCTCTTATTGGTCCAATCTAACCGAGTTTGTCATCTATTGGTCCATTCCGACGGAGTTTGTCTCCTCTTCGTCCAATTTATCCTAGTACGTCATCTATTGGTCCAATATCACGAGTTCACCTCCTATTGGTCTAGTATAACGAGTTCGTCTCTTCTTTGTTCATTCTAACGGGCTTCGTCTCCTATTGGTCGAATCTCAAGAGTTCGTCTTCTATTGGTCCATTCTAATGGAGTTCCTCTCCTATTGGTCCATTCTAACCAAGTTCGGCTCATATTTGTCCAATCTAACATAGTTTGTCTCCTATTGGTCCAGTCTAAATGAGTTCGTCTCTTGTTAGGCCAATCTAACGAGTTCATGTCATATTGGTCCCATCTAACAAGTTTGCCTCCTATTCATCCATTCTATGTGAGTTTGTCCCCTCTTGGTCCTTTTTAATGGGTTTCGTCTCCTATAGGTCCAACCTAACCAAGTTCATCTCCTATTGGTCAATTCTAAGAAAGTTCATCTCTTATTCGTCCGATCTATCCTAGTTCGTCACCTATTGGTCCAATATGACGAGTTCGACTCATATTGGTCCATTCTAAGGGAGTTTGTCTTGTATTGGTCCAATCTAATGAGTTCACCTCCTATTGGTCCATTTTACGAGAGTTCATCTCCTCTTGATCCATTTTAATGGAGTTCGTCTCCTATTTCTCAAATCTAATCGAGTTTGTCACCTATTGGTCAATTTTGAGGGAGTTTGTCTCTTATTCGTCCAATCTATCCTAGTACGTCACCTATTGGTCCATTGTCACGAGTTCGCCTCCTCTTCGTTCAATCTATCGGACTTTGTCTCATATTGGTCTAATCTAAAGAGTTTGTCTCCTATTGGCCCATACTAATGAAGTTCATCTCCTATTAGTCCATTCCAGCCATTCGGCTCCTATTAGTCCATTCCAGCCATTCGGCTCCTATTTGTCCAATCTTACCTAGTTCGTCTCCTATCCGTCCAATCAAACCGAGTTCATCTCTTATTGGGCCAATCTAATGAGATCGTGTCCTATTGGTCCAATCTAACGAGTTCGTCTCCTATTTAAGAGCTTGCCTTCTATTGGTCTAGTATCACAAGTTCATATCCTCTATGTTAATTCTAACGGGATTCGTCTCGTATTGGTCTAATCTAAGGAGTTCGTCTCCTAATGATCCAATCTGTTAGAGGAAGATCTATCAATGATTTTGAAGATGACAAAACTCTCCGACAAAGGACTAAACTCTGTGATATGACTTGAAGACAAATGGTTTGTCGTGACCAGATCTTTATGATATGGAAGATGCTAAATCTTTATCATCTGGAGAGATGTCAGACTTGTATAGTTTGGAGGTTTTCAAATCTTTATCATCTCAAGGGTCTCAGATCTTTAACATTTGAAGGAAGTCAGATCATTAAGATTTGACGGTATCAGACAAGTATCATCTGGAAAGCAAATTTGGTAAATCTGGGAAGTCGGAATTATGATGACTGTTTGAGTAAGAGGATATTCTTACGACTCTGATGCTCGTGGATTTCAGACTGCATATGTGTGGATCAACAAGATTGATTACTTCCACGAATATGAAGTTTATTATTGGTATATTGGATTCTCTAAAGATCGTGTAATTGTGTCAAGTATTCACTTATGGAAACAAAGATCCTGATTGTATGGGTGACTAGGATTGACGGACTCTTAATACTATCTAAAGATTGCTTGATACACTCCTGATTCTGTCCAACGGGTTGATTGGAAGAGTTCCTTTGGAAGGTGCCAACGATCGTATTGGCATGAAGGAGTACTTAAAGGAGATATTTCAAGCTATTCTAAAAGAGACGAGAAGCTAACGAGAGTTTAATTCATAAGTTTAGAATTGTCCATTTACTGTGCACAAACTGTATACAAAAGAGTGGCACATATACTTGCTGTGAGAGCAGAAGACTTTGTGAAGTCTTCGAACTGATCTGTAACTCTTTTGATTCATAGTTGAATCCAGCCGATAAGCTGTCAGCCCGAGAGAGTGGACGTAGCTTGAGCTAAGCCGAACCACTATAAACCTTGTGTCTTGATCTTCTCTCTTAACTCTCTGCGTGTACTTACTGTTCTTCATATATCACTCACATACCACGCTTTACACGCTGTGTTTTACATACTTCCACAAAAGATTTTAAAATCACCTATTCACCCCCCTCTAGGTGATCGCACTAGATCTTTCAATTGGTATCAAAGCCTTGTGCTTGTTTTTGAAGTGTTTTACTTCTAAGCGAAAGATCTATGTCTAGTGTGTTTGTACCAGGAGTGATGGAAGGACAGAACGTTGTCAGAGCACCTTACTTTGATGGAAAGGACTACAACATCTGGAAAAATAAAATAAGAGCATTTCTAAGATCAAAAGATCCACTGGAGTGGGATGTTGTTAAAAGAGGAGTAAATCCCCAATCTACATCAAATTCAGAGAAAAATGTTGTAGAAGCTGGAGAGACGAATCAAGCTGAATTCATCAGAAGACAACACATTGATGCTAAAACTATTTATTCTTTATACTGTGCTTTGTCTCCTACTAAATATAATCATATCTCTTCTTGTGCAACAGCTAAAGAAATATGGGAAAGGTTGAACATCACTTTTGAAGGAACTGATAGAGTCAAGGAGACAAGAATCAACATTCTACTTGGTCAATACGAAGCCTTCAAAATGAAACCTAGAGAAAGCATTTCTGATATTTTCAGTGGCTTCACAGAAATAGTCAACGGACTTGCATATCAAGATCAAATTGTTTCTGGACCAATGAAAGTAAACAAGTTAATGAGCTCTATCTGTTGATGAGCTCATTGGAACTCTCCAATCTTACGAAGTGGAAAGATCTGATGAACAATCAGACTTGAAAGGTAAGAAGTCTATCGCCTTTAAATCTAATGAAGAAATTCATGATGTAGGATCAAATGAAACTCTAGATGATGAAGAAATGGCTCTTCTAATGAAGAAGTTCAAGAAATTGAACAACAGAGGAAGAAGATTCAACTCCGAAAATTTGAGCTCTCAAAATCTCCAGAAAAGACAACCTGAGCAAAATTTTCAAAGAAGACAGCTGAGACAAAACTTTTAGAACAAGCAGTCTTGGAACAAAGAATCCAACAATGAGGTAATGTGTTACAACTGCACGCAGAAAGGATATATTAACCCAACTGTCCTTTACTAAAGTGAAGCAATGGGAGGAATGAAAAATATAAGAAAGCACTCAAAGCAGAATCCTGGAGTGATGCTGATAGTAATAATGAATTTGGGAACATCTGCTTGATGGCACGATCAAATTTGGATTCAGAAGCAAGTTCTGATTCAAACTCAGATCAAGATGATGAATTCAATAACTTCCAAATTCTTGTAAAAGTATTTAAGTACGTTGATGAGTTATGCTCAAGTCTAGAATCTTCTCTAAAAAGGATTTCTGAGCTAAAGAATGAGAACTTGAGACTTCAAAAGCAGGAAAATATTTGGTCTGAAAAAGTTGAAAGCTTAAGTGAAAAACTAGCTACTACGAAGGAGAAGTCCAATTCTCTTGAGAAGCAGGTTGTTTATCTCAAAGCAAACTTTTCAAATCTTTCAAAGAAGTTTTCAAATGGTTCTGAAAAGCTTAATAAACTTCTTTCAATTCAACGACCTTATTTTAATAAAGCCTGTTTAGGTATGACCCCTGAAACTATTTCTTTGATTGATTTTCCAAAGGTAAAGGAAAGGCTTGAGTGAAAACCTTTAAAAACTGTTTACAAAAATCATTTTCAAAAAGTTTTTGTAAAGCCTGTTTGAAGACATTCTTTGAAGTGCTCCAACTGCAATAGCTCAGAACATCTTGAAAGAGATTGTCCTTTGTTGAGAAGATCAGTGAAGAAAAATTGGTCGAACTTTGCTTATACTAACTATACTAGACCCAAGAAAATCTAGGTACCAAAGAAAAAGCGAGTATTCTTCTTATTAACACGTTACCATCAAGAACAAAACAAAATGGTACGTAGACAGCGGATGTTCAAGGCACATGACAGGTGATTCAAGCTGCTTTGTTAAGCTAATCAAAACAGAATGAGGGAAAGTGTCTTTTGGAGGTAAAAGCAAAGGAAAGATAGTTGGTTGTGGAACTGTGCAAATTGGAAATCTAATTATCAAGGATGTCTCCTTGGTGAAAGGTCTGAAGCACAATCTTATCAGTATTAGTCAATTGTGCGATGCTGGTTACAAAATTCAGTTTCAAGAAGGTATATGCTATGGTTCTTGCAAGGAAACTTCACAATCCTTCTCAGATAAGCATCATGGAAATATCTATCTACTTGATACGAACCCAGATAGTTCGCAGTGTTTGTTATCTGTTTAGGATGAGATAAATATGTGGCATAGAAGACTTGGACATGCTAACATAAAATAGATTGCCAAGATCTCTTCCAAGAAGATTGTTCACGGCCTTCCAAGATTAGCTTTTCAAAAGAACAACACTTGCACATCCTGTGTGTTAGGAAAACAGGTTAGAAGTTCTAACAAGTTGATAAATCAAGTATCAACTGACCATGTTTTACAGCTACTTCACATGGACTTGTTTGGACCTACTCGAACTCAGAGTATTAAAGGGAATACTTATTGTCTGGTAATTGTTGATGATTACTCTCGATTCACATGGGTTTATTTCTTGGCAAGTAAGTCAGATGCTATTTCTTGCTTCTCCAAGTTTGCCAAGAAAGTTCAAAACGAGAAAGGTTATACTATTTAACGGATTCGTACCGATCATGGAAGGGAATTTGAGAACCAAGATTTTGCCAAGTTTTGTGATGATACAGGGATTCAACAAGTGTTCTCATCTCCATATACGCCAGAACAACATGGAGTTGTGGAAAGGAAGAACAGGTCATTACGAGAGATGGCCAGAACTCTACTTATAGAAAGTCACATGCCTTCTCAATTCTGGGCTGAAACTGTATCTACAACGTGTTACATCATCAATAGAGTTTATCTCAGGCCTATCCTTGAAAAGACGCCTTATGAAATCTACAAAGATAAGAAACCTATTGTTTTCTACTTTCGTATTTTTTATTGCAATTGTTTTATATTGAAGAATCCTAATGACAATGTTGGTAAGTTTCATATGAAGACAGATGAAGGAATCTTCCTTGGATACTCCATGACAAGCAAAGCCAACAAAGTATTTAATAAAAAAAACTCAAACTGTGGAAGAATCAATGAATGTCAAGTTTCATGAAGATATTCAACTACATTCACTTCAACCACAGCTTGATATTCCAAATCACTCTCAAGACTTCTCAAACATGAATTCTCATGAGGAAGCTCAACAACTAGAAGACGAAACTCTATCAGCTGAGACCGGAAGATTTATTCGTTCAAAATGGAGACATAAGTCCAGTTATCCAACTGACTTTATCATTGGTGATTTTAATGAAGGAGTTTGAACAAGAGCACAGAGACACGAAGAATCCAATGCAGTAGCACTCGTGTCTGAAGTTGAACCAAAAGGTATAAATGATGCCCTACTTGATGAAAGTTGGATTCATGCTATGCAGGATGAGCTCAGATAGTTTGCAATCAATGATGTTTGGGAGCTAGTCTTAAAACCAAAAGGAAAATCCATCATTGGAGCCAAATGGGTATTCAAAATTGGATGAAGAAGGAAAAGTTGTCAGAAGCAAAGCCAGACTGGTTGCAAAAAGATACTCTTAGCAAGAAGGAATTGACTATGATAAAACTTATGCACCAGTAGCAAGGTTAGTAGCTATTCGACTATTGCTTGCCTTTGCCTATTACAAAAATTTTAGATTGTTTAAAATGGATGTCAAAAGTGCATTTATGAATGGATTCATACAAGAGAAGGTGTATGTAAAGCAACCTTCTGATTTTGAAGATCTGAAGAAGCCATATCATGTGTACAAACTAAAGAAGGCACTCTATGGTCTGAAACAAGCCCCCAGACCCTGGTATGAAAGGTTAAGTAAGTTCTTACTTGAGAATGGCTTTGAGAAATGCAAAGTAGATATAACTTTATTTGTCAAGACTAAGGGCAAAGATTTTCTTTTAGTTCAAATATATGTTGATGATATCATCTTTGGTTCCTCAATGAAACACTTTGCAAGAATTTTTCAAAAGTGATGCAGGATGAGTTCGAAATGAGTATGATGGGAGAATTGACTTTCTTCCTGGGCTTGCAAGTCAAACAATCAGAGGAAGGAATTTTCATTCACCAAGAAAAGTATGCCAAGGAGATTATGTCAAAATTAGGCTTGGAAAATTGAAAGAAGACAGAGACGCCCATGGTCAAGTACTTTGAAACTTGATGAAGACATCGATAGGAAACAAGTTGATCAGAGACTTTACAGGAGCATGATTGGATCTCTATTATATCTAATAGCATTTAGACCTGACATCTTGTTTAATGTATGTATGTGTGCTAGATTTCAATCCAATCCAAAGGAGTCACATCTCAGTGCTGTGAAGAGAATTATAAAGTATGTGGCAACTACTTCAAAATTTGGATTATGATATCCAAAAGATGGGGACTTCACTTTACTCGGATATTCAGACACTGATTTAGCATGTTGTAAGCTAAACAGAAAGAGTACTTCAGGTACTTGTCAGTTGCTTGGGGAACGACTTATCTCATGGTTATCAATAAAGCAACACACTATTGCTCTTTCAACAGCAGAGTCAGAATATGTTGCTCTTGGTAGTTGTTGTTCACATATTTTATGGATGAAGCAACAATTACGTGACTTCAAAATTCCGAGGTCATGTATTGAAATTAGGTGTGATAGCACCAGTGCGATGGATTTAACTAAGAATCCTATCCTACACTCTAAAGCAAAACATATTGAAATTCGACATCACTTTATACGGGATCATGTGGAGAAAAAGGATGTCAAAGTCACCTTCATTGATTCTAAGAATCAGCTTGCACATATCTTTACAAAGGCATTGGATAAGAAATCTTTTGAATTCATTCGGAGCAAGTTGAATATATTATCTCATGATGATTAAGTTCGATTCATCTTATGAGCTTCATATTGACCAACCTTCTCCCGTGACTCAATCTAGAATGCCGCCAGGAAGCCTCGAAAGAAGGCTCACCGGAGCTGTCTTCCTCTATTTTCTAGATTTGCTGTTTGAGCTTCAAGTCGCAATTTCTCCCAATCCTTCGATCTAGAGCCCTTGTTGTTACCTCCAATGGATTTATAGGCATCCTTTACTCAAATCTAGGCTTTGGTTGGGATTGATTTGGTTTAGAATCATCCATTCTACCCTCAAAACCACCGAGTGCCCCTAATTCATCGGAGCTGCTGTTCGCCAGGCACCACGCCTCCTCCGGCGAGACCCACTCCTCCCCACCACCTCCAATCGATAGATGAGAGTCATACGAACACAATGACACCGGTCTCTGCCGTTGGTGTTGCGCCGTTTGAGAGAAATCAACCCCAAAGCGCTGTTACCTCTCCCTTGAACCGCAATTTTGGCCAGCAACTTCAAGGAGTGATTTTCCTCCTCCAGCCACCCCAAGCGACTCCACCAACACCATTGGACTCATGTAAGTCCTCTCTACAAAGCCTAATAGGTTTCCTCCACCAATTTTGCACCGTCTGCTCGAATTTGGCCACGAACCAACCAGTGCTCGCCAACCCGATTTCAGGGTATGCTAGTCGCGCGCCTTCGAGGTGTCTCAGAGCCATTCCATCTCCCCACAACCACTCATGAGTCTCTCAACCTTCCAAGGCTACCAAGCAACGTCCCTAGCCACCGGACCCTCGCCGGAAGTTCGCCGGAGTTCTGCACGAGCCGCCAATTCGAGAGGAAATCAAGTGAGTTGATCTCCTATCTCTTAATTAGGGTCGTTCACCACTTTAGTAGATGATTGTGGACTTGATTGAGGTGGATTGATTGTTAGTTTGGGCGATTATGAGTTAATCAACGACTTTTGGAGGAAGTAGGGGCGATTTGGTAATTTTGGCCAATTATGAGTAAATTGGAAAAATTGATTACTTGGAAGGCAAATTGGTAAATTATTTATGTTAGCTACATTTGTTAGTAGCTAGTGAGAGTTATGTGAGTAATTTTAGGATTGTGGAGACAAATTGCTAAATTTGGTCAATTAAGGCCAAATTAGAGTTTTAGGGGCAAAATCATACATTCGAAAGTTTGGGGGCGAAATTGAGAGTTATCGATTGCAGTTGAATTTGATAATCCACTAGGGAAGGTTGGATTGACAATTTGCGCAATTAGAAGTGATTTGCTCAAATTACGCTTAATGAAGAGCTATTTATCAAATTCAAATATTTTGGATTATTTTAGCAAAATTTGTGAAAACTGTGTGGTTGGGAAAGTGGTTGCCAATTAAGGTGATGGAAATCGTAGTAAATCGAATGGAAGATTCTAGATCTGATTTAGGGACGCGGATGAATCCTAAATTAGTAGGCTTGAGCAGTTGACTTTTAGAAATTTTGGGAAATTGTCCTAAAATTTAGTACACCATATTGCGTTGATTTATTCAATGTTATTGAATGTGCAATTGATTGTGAATGATCGTGATTGATCATTGATGTGGATGAGTTGATTGGCATGGTCGTTGACCCCGGTTCACCTTTGAGGCCGGTGGGCCCTAATCAATTGTGGAAGTCGATGAAACCTGATAGGGTATCGACAAGGATATGATGAGTTGGCATGATAGATTGAATGAACCAGCATGGTCAATGACCCTAATATATCGATGAATCTGGTTTAAGCCAAGGAAATTAGTTAAGGTCTCAAGTCGGTTGTGGACGGCTTTATTGGGCCAATTGCGTAATTTATTTATTTATTTGGTAATTTATTCATTAGCAATTTATTTATTTAGTTATTTATTTATTCATTTATTGTTTACTTATTTGATTAGTAATTTAATTATTCAGTTGTGCATTTATTTATTTAATGAGCTATAGTATTATGGTGGGTAATCTTGACGTGTTAGATGGTTCGGGCTTAGTGCCAAGTCCTAGTCACGAACCGGTTGACTCATAGAAAAGAGGAAATTAGTTATTATAGAGAGTTGGAATTCATTAAGTTATACGTGGTATTAAGCGAAATGAGTTTGACTGGTGGTGACGATTGATGGGAGATACACGATTAAAGACCTCATGATGGTAGCATTCTTGGTTTGGGCATAGGTTGTAGACTATTGAGAAGATCCGTTAGCATTAGAGATGGATTCTAGATTGGATGTGTGATGGAAAAATGGAATCTTTGGAAGAGTTAGGGCTGTGGAGTTGAACCAATTAAGGACTGATTAGTGGTATGATAGCACTGAGAGTGGTAGTAGGGACCCTATTGCGATGGCGTTCCTAATTCTGGCATAGGATTAGACTCACTGAGATACTTATATCTCAACCCGTCGTGGTAACAATTTTTTAGGTACATGATTGGAGGTTGAACTTTTGGAGACGAGTTCTATGGGAGTTGACAAGGCGAAGATTCATGCTTCCGTTAGAAACTTGAAGGTTAGCAACCTGCATGGGACGTCGCTACTCAATGGCCGAAGAGATGAGGACCATCGGGGACTGTCGCGCGTGCTCGAGAGCGGGGCATGACATTTACAGTGTTGTACCTTTATTTGTTGGCAGGTTAGGCACTTGACGATGTGTCTAGCAATGTCCACTTTCATGCCGTTCCACCAGTAGTGCTGGCATAGGTTCCGATACATTTTGGTTCCTCCTGGATGAATACTATACTGACTTTTGCATGCCTCTGATAAAATATCTTCTTTCAAATTAGCGTCATTGGGTACACATAGCCTTCCCTGAAACTTGAGGACTCTGTCTTCCGTTAAGTGGAAGTCAGTTTTCTTCTTTCCTCGTATTTCTTGATAATCCTTTGGATGGCTGGGTCTTCTGGTTGTGCCAACTTTACTTTTGATAATATTTCTGGCTCAATTCTGAGTGTGGCTAATAATGTTGAAAGATGACTTAAACTCCAACTTGAACTCTCAATTTCGTACTTTGTCAAATAAATTCCATTCCTGAAGCATGAGTTGGACGATGGATGATTTTCTATTTAGTGCATTTGCAACTTTGTTAGTTTTTCAAGGCATCATGATTAATAATTATTTCCATTCACTTCTAGGATGTGGAATTTGGGCTTTTCAATATTTTCCATAATTGAAATATTCTTTGCTACTTCAGGAGCAGAATGATACCTTTAGATTCGAACTTTTGGCTTCAGGCCAAGGAAATGAAAAATTGATAAAATAAGGTAAAGCGTGAAATGATTGAAGAAAAATAAATGGAATACTTACCTCGCAAAGATTACTTACTCAGTTGGGAGATTTTCGTGCTGATAACGTGTTGTAAAATACTGCGTCTCAAGTATATAATAAAGAGAAATGTGAAGTAGAATACTAAAAGTAGTAGAGAAACTCTCTTTGTGATTCTTATTGTTCTTATTGTTACAATAACCAAAACTAAGCTCCTATTTATAGGAATATGGAAATGAAACTGTCGTAATTAAATAACTTATAACGTCTGACATTAATTACGTAACGTCTGACATAATGAATATTCAGTGACGTACGTTCAGTATACGTACTTTATAACACATGCTAATTTTTTTTTCACATCTTGGGATATGAGTGGAGAGACCCGATTACCCAAAAGACCACGGAACCACGTTAACTTATGCACATTCTAATTCGTTTATTTAGGCTTTGTAGAGAATAGTAGGAAGGAGCCGATACACAGCCTTGCTAATATGTTGTTGATCGACTTTACACTAAATTTTTAGGTATCTCCTAGCAAAGTGTCTGGGCGTGTGAGAACAGAGTAAAGGCGAACTTTCCCAGGGCACATTTGGACTCTATCCACGTACTTGAAAGCAGATTCACTAAACCAAAAGTTTGAGGAGGCGTAAACTCAAATTCGAGGTCGAGGACCCGTCAAACTATTATAAATCATCCGTCGAATATGGAGAGGAGAGAAAGATGCTGTTGAAACTAGGAACACTACAAAAAAACAAAGATTTAGTCATGAAAAATTAACGACGAAACATTATTTGTCGCTAATTTCAGACAAAAGCAAAATCCTTTGCTAATTTGTGACGAAACAAAAATCCGTCGCTAATTTGCTACGGATAAAAAATTCGTTGCTAATTTGCAATGAATTTTTCTTTCTGTCATTAATTTACGATGTTGCAACGAAATAAAAATAAAAAAATCTATAGCTAATTTGCGATAGAATTAGCGATGGACTTTGTGATGAAAGCCAATGTTATTTCTTGTCTACAAAATTTCTTTCGTTGCTAATTAGTGACCGATTTTGTGACGAAAAAAAAAGTTGTGGACGAGAAATAACATTGGTGAAACATTCGCTGCAAAATTAGTTGCTAATTTGCAATGGAAAAAAATTTGTCGCTAATTTGTGACGAAAGAAATTTTGTAAACGAGAAATAACATTGGTGAAACATTTGTCGCTAATTTGCGACAGATAAAAAATTCATCACTAATTTGCGATGAAATTTGAGACGTAAAAAAAGTCCGTGGCTAATTAGCGCTAATTTGTGATGAAATTAGCGAAGAAAAAAATTATAGACGAGAAACAACATTGGTGAAACATTTGTTGCAAAAAGGGAAAAAATTCTTTGCTAATTTGCGACGGATAAAAAATTCGTCCCAAATTTCGCCCGCCAAATCCTCCAAATTTTTCATTGAACACCCTAAAAAATTTCAAATCTCTCTGCCTGTTCTATATAATCAATCCTCGACGACGCCTTCCAAACTCAATCCAGTCTCTGCAACCTCGCTCTCCAATCCATTACCGAATTCAACATCTCTCTCTCTCTCTCTCTCTCTCTCTCTCTCTCTCTAGCTAAAGAAGCTCCGGACCAATGGCGAGAACCAAGCAGACGGCAAGGAAGTCCACCGGGGCAAGGCCCCGAGGAAGCAGCTCGCCACCAAGGCAGCGAAGAAGTCGGCGCCAGCGACTGGTGGGGTGAAGAAACCGCACCGGTTCAGACCCCGGACGGTGGCGTTGCGGGAGATAAGGAAGTGCCGTAAGAGCACGAAGCTGCTAATCCGGAAGCTGCCGCTTCAGAGGCTAGTGAGGGAGATCGCGCAGGACTTCAAGAAGGACCTCCGGTTCCAGAGCAACGCCATCTCGGCTCTGCAGGAGGCGGCGGAGGCCTACCTGGTGGGGCTTTTCGAGGACACCAACCTTTGCGCGATCCACACGAAGCGGGTCACCATCATGCCTAAGGACATCTAGCTCGCGAGGAGGATCAGGGGCGAGAGGGCTTGAGGGTGCTTCTTGGCTTGCTGCTTTTGGAGTAGTGTAAGAGATCAAAGAAACCGATGCTTTAGCATTTTGTAGCTTTCTTTTTCTCTTGGGCTTTTCTTTTGATGTGATGTACTTCTGTGGTGTCGAAGGGGATCGATAGAGATATGTTGCTGTGGTTCTTCTTCAACAGAGATCTTTCCCTCGATGATGAGGTCTTTACCTTCCTGTCGCATGGTCTTTCGGCCCTCTTCAGGCAGGCAGCACGTCGGTCGCCATCACCACAGGCACCACAGGCACCACAGGCACCCTCTTCAAATTAGCGACGAATGTGGCCATAAATAATTAGCGACAAACTTTGTGACGGATATATTTTGTGGCAAACTAACGATGAATTTTACGATTGATATATTTCATCACAAATTAGCGATAAATTTTGCCATAAATAACTAATGACGGATAATTAGCAATAAATTTTGCGATGGATATATTTCGTGGCAAATTAGCGATGAATTTTTCCACGAATAATTAGCGACGATATCCGTCGCAAATTAATGACCAAAAATGAATTTTCCATCACTAAATTTTGTGACGAATTGCCAAATTAGCCACGAAATTTTATTCGTCGCAAAAGCGTTTAGTAACGAATTTTGTCAAATTTTCCGTCGCAAAATTTGTGATTAAATCTTTTTTTTTGTAGTGGAAATGGTAGGGAACTGAACAATTTTTTATATATTGAATACAATATTCTGAATCACAATTTTTTTTTGGTAACCGAGATGATTGAGCCCGTTTATGCACACCTCGACTGTTCCTCAAGAGAGACTAACACAGCAACCCACCGCCATGGCCCCTCACTTAAATCATATGCACTTCCCAAACCTCAATGAAGTCCAAATTTATCATAACCAGCTAGACTACCCATAGGTGAGTTCTAAACCACAAACTTTTGGTCCGCAAATAGCAAACAATGATTTCTTATGTACTAACCGCTCAAAACAATTGGAGAAGCTGCTTTGGAATCCGGATTCGAACAATTTCAGATCTCCATTAGGAGCGGGTCACAACGGCAAAGCAGCACATGAGCAACAGGAGCAAGCGGTTGCAGCTCACTTTGGCGAAAAAAAAAATCAAATTCGATATACTTAATTGGCATTTATTGGACTTAGAAAAGTAATTGATGAGGAGGGGAGGAAAGGCTATATAAATGCATATGTAAGGCTAGCTATTTTGGCTTCTTCAATCCCTCGCCACGTCATCCGCTTTCTCTGGGTCTGTGAACAGTTTATTTCAAAGGGCGTTTAATAATTTTATCAAATTCAACAGAAGATCGACGCACGATCATTTGTCTGATATTCAACATGTTTCTGCGTGGTTTGCCGCCCACTAAAAGACAACCTGTGAAATTTGCAACCTCCCTGACCTCACTCATTATCATCTTACTCAATCATAGTCTAAACATCTCATCTTTGAGAGAGAGAGAGAGAGAGAGAGAGAGAGAGTCTATTTCCTGGAAGATGCCTAAGCATATTTTAACAGGCACTTTGTCTTGACTTTTCAAGGTTAGATGCAATTATAAAACGGCAATCTCCACCGAGAGAAAAAAAATACCAGCTCGTGAATCTTTGCTTGTCAATCATAGAGACAGAGAGAGAAACAGAGAAAAGAGTTCACAGAGAGCGAACGGGAGGGAGAGAGGGAGAGAGGGAGAGAGAGAGTAGTAAAAGCGACGGAACAATGGAACAACATCGACGCCATCGTCACATTCATTGTCCCAATTCTGTCTTGCAGAACTGGGACAATGGAGCAAACGTGAATCTGTCCTTCTCACGACTGCAGACATTTATTCCGCTCTTGCAGCTCTGTCTCTCCTTCCTGTTTTCCACGTCTATACAGAATCACGGATGCCGATTTCCGTTTGTGATCAATGTAACAACATCGACGCCATCGTCACCTTCATTGTCCCAGTTCTTGTCAGCTTCATTACCATGAAATATCAGGGGACACCCGATTCTCCGTTTGACACCCACCCCATCACCATCTTCCTCAACATCTTCACCCTCCTTCTCTATTGCACCTTGTCCCTTCCACTTGTTGCTCGTCTCCCAGCCTTTTGTACCGCTCGCGGTTTCCGCACCTTTCGCTTCCTCAGGGTCCTTTCCTTTCTCTCTATAGCTTTCCTCACGTCATTGTTGGTCCGAGGCCTCTCCTTCTTTCTCCTCTATTTGCCGTTATTGATACCGCTCTTTGCAGCTCACTTTTGGAGTCTCATTCAGAAGCTCAAGGAAAAGATACTAGTAGTCGCATTTGTCCATTGGTTCCACCATTGGGGAGAAGCGCCTCTGCCAGTACGGTTGCCGATATAAATTTCATGTGAGAATTGTGATACCAGCTGCTGTTCAACCAGTCATTGTTAGTGGTACAAGAGGAAATAAAGTAAACAGTAGGCAGTGTACTGTGATAGACTGGTGTAGGACGCTTGTCTGCTCAAAAGGAATATATTTTCTAGTACTTAAGTTGTCCCATGTTTATAGCTTCATTGAGAGTGAATAGACAAGTTACCTACTCTGTTGTAAGGGGAGTCTACTATAACCCCAAGGATAGTTGTCTGCATAAAACATCGATTCATATCAAATGTCCACTCCAGATGTCCTTGATTTCTTTGTATTATTAGATGTGTTATGTTGATTGTCAATGAAATTCCTTTTCACTGCCGGATTTTCCTTTCTTTAATATTTGCCAGTGCCTTGTCTATTATAGCCCGATGAACGAAGCTGTGAAAAGGGATGAAAGCCCTAATTTTATGCCCGTTTCTTGGCAGTGAAAGCAGGTTGAGTCGCTGCCGTTGGTTGTTCCTGCGCGTTTAGTTATGCTGTCATTCAAAATTTCGCGGTTCAAGACCAAATCAGTGAGTATTTCGCTCTGCATTTTGGATTTTTTACGTAAGCCTGTTTTGTCTTTCCTTAACGGTGCTCGCTTCCAATTTCACTGTTGACAGTTGTTCAGTCTTGATATATGCTTTAATATGGGTTTTTCAGTTCAATTGTCTACGTGACTCATGTCTGATGTTTGGTCTTGGCATAGAGTTAGCAAGGGCGAGTCCAATGAGTAGGAATATTCAGAGTGATTTTTATGGGGAGATCTGTGAGAATTAGATGGTCAAGTGTCCCCCTACTTGTTTTTGACCAATAATGTCTTCATCCATACGAAAAAATTGGAGAGGACCCCTTCATAATGTTTTTCCTTTCTCTTTTGTTCTGCATTCTGCTCTCTGAAATTGTTGTTCTTGCTTATGGGTTCTTTTTTTGAATTGATCCCTCTGAGAAACAATTTTGAGGATTGTTCAACTCAGATGCATTTGTCTGAAAGTTGAAAGCTGAATCTTCTTGCATGGTTACTGCCTTAATGTGATGCCAAAAAGAGAGGCACTAAGATTTGGAATTTTTCACCATTATGTTGAGTTAAATGCAAGTGATGCTGGAGAAATCCAGCTTAGCAAGGAGACTTTCTGTGTTTGATTATCTGTACAGCTTGGTTCATTTATTTTATTCATAAACATGCTTCATTTTCTTTTGAGATAATGACCTGTGGGCATATTTTTAAGCTGTTTAGTGTCACGGATGTCAGGGATGCTTTTGTTAGCACTATACCTTACTGCTTTTCAGGCTTTCAACTGTTCTTTTCAGATTTTAAAGATATAACACCTCTCTGCTGGTGTCATTTTTATTTGCAATTCTAATATAATGGCATCTATCTTCCACTTGTAAAGAAGTTGGTTGTGCAGCCTTTAATTAGGCCGCTATCTTTGGTTGTTTTCAGCCTTTTAGTTCTGTAATGGTTAGTGAAGTCTCAGTGACCCTTCCTCACGGCAACTGCAATGGGACTCCATCTAATCCCCAAAGGACTTACTAAGTTGTTGCTCCTGCCACTTGAGATATGAGTTAGGCGAAGGCGTAGATTTATATCTAAACACTTTCATATAACAGCCCATTTTGGGCAAAATTGAATCATAGACTTTGTATACCACATTGGTATGATCATATGGATCCAAGGTATTAAGGAAATGGTCAAGAATTTGGCTAGAATAGAACAAAATTCCGCCAAATGCAAACCCTAACCCCCAAAACTTCCACCGCACAATTAGCCTCCGACGATCACCTAAATGCCAAATTAAGTTAGGGCTAGTCTTACCCATGGCGGTGTGACTGTTCTGGTCCGAAGTCGGGCAGTGGGTCGCTGGAATTTGGCCGGAATCGGCAAATTCTCCCCTTGGCCTGAAAAGCCCAAATTCTAAACAAACATTCTCGCAAATTCATCAAAATAGATATGAACGAGCCTAATACCAAAAGTTAGATTGAAAAATATGAAGAACTGTTGTCTCGATTATCCATAAATAAAGAAAACTTATTCGTAATCGAGACCAAATATGGAAACGTGAAGAAATCTTTACTAACCTCAAGTCATTGATTAAATTTGATCGAAAACTTGATTCCTGAAATGTCCATCATTTATAAAATGAATTCCTCTAACCAATTGCTGCCTTGAAATTGATGATGTGTTTTTCTAAATGAATTTGATAATGAATGAATTCGGTTCGATTCAGATTAAGAGGGTTTGACTTAGAAGACCCTTATATATACTTACGTTTGCACCCTTTCGTATGTAACTTCTCCCGTCAAGAAGTCGTGTCTTTTGAGCGGTGATTATGTAAAGTAAAGTGGATAATATTTATTAATATATTAATACGGATAATTTATAAACTGAACGTAGGATCACGTAATAGGATCACGTAATATTTTATAATAGTCTGCCGTGACTGAGATTTGGGCGAAGCCTGAGTGTCGTTGGTAGGCTTGCGCTCGTTTTTGTTGAGGCGCTGTTACAGTGAAGATCTTCTTTTTAAAGACCAATTTGTCCAACTCTTTGGAGGAGAAGTCAGGGGAGCGTACTCTTCAAGCAAAATAAAGAATAAAAGATAAATTCGAATTGGACGGTAAATTCGAATTGGACGGAGGTCGAAAGTAGGCAATCCTCGAAAGGCACTTCAATTGGAGATGCAAAGCGATTGATGATGGCTTCGTCGAGGTCCAAGAGATGAACAAAACAACATCAGAGCCACCTTGCTAGCAATGAAGTACGCTGTCGGCAGCAGAAGTATTGTGGATGGCAGCATTCACATACGGGGGGGGACAGCTCCAAAGATAATCCCGGTTGGGGTCACCGGTGGCATCGCCCTTCTTTGTTTGTACATTGTCAATAAAAGGATGTTCCTCCCTCTTGCCAGTAATTGATTCTATTAATAAAATAAAAAAACTATTTCACTCAGAATCGACAAATTGGGATGAGCAGAGTCTTTGGTACAGTTCTTTTTGTGTGTGTGTGGGTCGGGATTTGGATGGTATTATTTTGTGTAAAATAAAAGGAACCAGAAGTGATCATGAAAATGAGCATGGGGTAAGTAGCATAGTGCATTGTATGCCCGTGTCTTTTCCATAAACTCGAAATGACATGGTCATTGGGTATGATCATATACCGTTTAAGGTATTATTAAGAATCGGATTCAAACGTTGCTGAAAAAAAATCTCTGTTCCATATATGATTCTTTTTTGGGAAATCAGGACATTTAAGAATTATAATAATCAACACACTTGCCTAGAGGAATCATAAAATTTCAGTTGACTAATAGCTATAAAAAAAAAAAAAAACATGGACGTCTTATGCTATTGACACTGGTGTGTTAGTGTTCCGACTGTTGTCTTTATTTCTTTTTGTGCCATTGACACTGGCGGGTTGGGTTGAGCAGAGGTAGGTATTACACTTTTGGTACTAAACTTCTGACGTGGAATGTTGTATCACCAACCCTAAGTGGCGGGAGGGGTGGAACTCTTCCTCCGTGCAGTTGACGACAAAACAAATGGATTATTATGTTGGCCGCGACAATGGCTTTCCCTAGGATTGCCATAATTAGAATCTTGAATAGAACAATTGAGAAGACTTGATTTACTTACTTGATTTAGAATCTATCGTTTTTGATGTGGAGTACGAGGGTCCACTACTCAAATACTTCTCATTTATGACCTACTGTATCACTGAGCTATCCCTTGCGTTGCTCGTAACCAAATTGAGGTGATTGTGGAATATTTTGTGTTGGGGCTAACTGAGGGACTTGAGCGCTATTTATAGAGTTTTCAGTCAAGCCCTTTTATTACAGGCTGGGGTCAATTTGGCTCACTCCAGTTAGACCCATATTAGACTGATTAAGAATCCATATATCAAACCTTATTGACCAAGCTCCTAAAATGGTTAATTAAAATATTAATTAATTTAGCTCACATTAAAAAAGAACTCTTACAAATTAGAATATTTGGCTTCACCACCAGAAGAGAGAGTTTCCGAGGGAGAACAACCAAGTGGGTGGCAGAGAGCAGTATTAGCAACAGCAGAAAGAGGACAAAGGAGGAGAGGCATGGGAACGACAAAAGCCGAAAGCAAAGCTACAGGGAGGGAAGAAGTAAGTATCATGAGGAAGCGAAAGATGCGGGCGCCACAGGCAGCATGAAAGGCCGGTTCGATGAGCAACCAGTGGAAGGGACGAGTAGCTACAGGGAAGGAGAGAGAGAGAGAGAGAGAGAGAGAGAGAGAGAGAGAGATGGTGACAGGGTGAGTCTGAAATGGAGAATTGGGCTTTCCCTTGGTAGTTCACTGCAATGAAGCTGACGAGAGCCGGACCGATGAAGGCAAGAAAGGTATGGGAATTCGTTCACTGATCACAATGGGCAGGAGGCATTCTCGGATTTGTATGTATTTGGCAAAATAGGAGGGGGAAGGAGGTGATGCAAAACTGGAGTAAACCTCATTGCATTGACAAGGTGTGAGAATAATTATGATTCACATGACATTGTTAATGATTTAATATATATGTAAATGCTAAAATGTATAATGATTATGATAACATACTACTCTTCGAGAATTGACATTATTTATGAATGGGTGTGATTTTATCAATAAGAAATACTATGATGGAAGTCAATTATTAAACAACGTAATTATAAATGTATGTAATAGAAATGTTTGGTCCTCTCTCCACTCGTAATAAACGAAAGAAGTATTTTATTATTCATCAGATGGATAAGTTAATGTTAAATTGGGTTAAAAGATAGTAATCGTTTTTTTTTTTCGTTTCTTCCGTTTCTACAACAATAATTACTTTTAATGATATTGCGTTATGGAAAAATTAATAATGAAGATTCAATCCCCTTTTAATGATGGATTTTTTACATTAACAAATTACATATGTCTATCGTTAACAAGAGGATCTCGACAGTACTCTCGTTTTCTTCTGACCCTACGTCTGCTTTTGCATCTTCTGTTTCTTGATTGATGCGGATTTATCTTTCATACTGCCCTTTCCATCTTCTTCCGAGGACCCCTAAAACGATAACAACTCCGTCCCCACCCCCTCCCTTTGTTCTTGTCATTGTATTATAATATATGTACGTAAGCTGATAACTCATTATATATATTCGAGCCTGTCTCTGATTATTCTAATTTTTTCCTCCTTCATCGAGTCATCGAGCAAACCCAAAGTCATCAAGGGTGGGTCCCAAAGTCATCTTTGAAGTCCAAAAAGATGGGTCCTGCCCCAAAGAGAGGACAATATACATGTTAAGGGCTCGGCAGAACTTTTTTGTTTTTTTATAATGACAACTTTTTGATGAGGCTTGAGGGCTCGGCAGAACTTTTTTTTTTTTTAATGAGAACTTTTTGATGACGGCTGAGGGTTCGACAGACCTTTTTTTTTTTTTTTTTTATGAGGGTTGAGACTTTTTGATGGGTGCGTCGAGCGACTATTTGAAAGTGTCCGAAGAGCTTTCGTGGAAAAACGATGGGGATCTAAGGGAAAAGTCTAAGGGGATTTCAGAAATTTTCCCTTCGAAAAGTTCTTCCATACACCGTGGAGTATTGGGTAGAAACAGATGATATGGCGATTCAATCAGTGCTGGCTATCTACATGACACTGTATTGTTGGCATGAATAACTTTTAATTAGTATTTATTATGAATTTTTCTTTTACTTTTTTCTTTTTATTTCTTCACAGGGCTGGGAAGGCATTGATCACTAGCAGTGGGGCATCAATCTCCAATGGCTATTGGGCAGGGGCCATCAACCCTCTCCGACCTTAGGGTAAGGTCGAAAGGCCCTCGTCTAGCACAACAAGGGTGGGCGAGGATTTCATGGCCCTCACGTAGGGCTAACACCGAACCTATAAAGAAAAGAAAAAAAAGAAAACAATCAATGAAAAATAATTTTTAAAATTTTTAAAAAGACTCTTAAGTTAGCTTTGGCTTCACCATGTAGGACAACAAGCATTGAATCAGCGATTTTCCATAAAAATTAGTCGGAAGGACCATAAAAGTTATTCATCAAAAAGTTTAGAGCTAAACTCATAAGCTCTCAAGAGATTTAAGACTAAATTAATACAATTAAAATGTTTAGAATTGAATTAGTTTCTTTATAAAAAGTTTATGACTTTCGGATAATTTTCCGGGAAACTTTCAAAATAGTAGATGTAGGGAGGTACTTAAGAGTGGGCTACGAAGTCGGTTTGAGTGAAAAGAGAGAAATTAGTAGGTTGGTGGAAAAAGGAGTAGTGTTTCTAATGTATAGAAAGGGAATAAAAAGGGGATGTACGCATTGGGAGAGCTGCCACGAAGGGTCGTGCACAGCGGGTTCTCGTGGACGACACATCTTAATTTCAAAATTCTTCCGTGGACTGAACAGGGAGGAAGAATGGTCAACCTCACCATCCCGACAGATCTTAACCAAAGAAAAGAAGGACAAGTCATACGGCAACTTTTTGAATAGTTAATAATTTTAAGATAACATTTCTAAGTTTAGGCCTTGTCCTGTATAACTTTTTGAATCTACATCTAATTAAACGTTTGTCTTCCATACACCCATGACGTACGAGCTCATTCGTCAACACATTAACATGATTTTTTTGTATGAAAAGAGAAATTCCATCCAAAAATCTGCTCCAACCCTGAATTAACTTAGTCCTCTGCAAAATCGATGAAACCATACAGTACATGGCTATCAGATTTATATATGGCTAAATATCAAAACCTCTCAAAGATTTCGGATTATTATAAATATCCTAATGGTTTATCACAATTTACACAATGTAAAAAGTAACATTCCGCTACTCACTAAATATAATTACAAGAATTGTGAGATATTCATCATACAAGTCTTCAAAATTAAAATAATAATTATAGATTGTTGTATGTCATCTAGATTTTGATTGGCCTAAAGTATGTTGGGCAAACTATATGCGCAATGGATCAATGCTGGGAAATTTATAAAAAAAAAAGGACAGTTTGAATTGACATATTGGATTAGATAGCTTGGGTTGAACCGACATCATGATTGAGAAAATGCTTGTGCCTTTGGCCTTTCTTGGTTACAGTCATGTGAATGGACATTGGATTTAGACAGCTTGGGTTGAGTGGCACAAAAATTGAGAAAATGCTCGCGCCTTTGGTCTTTCTTGCTGACGATCATCTGATTAAGTTAATGTACTTGAGAATTGCTTCTACCATCTCATGTATTATCACTAATTCTCAACCTACATTGCACGTATTTTCTTTTCATATTTTATTTGTAAAAGAATACATCTATCTAAAAGCACATTCAGAGTATCCAAAATACAACGCACATTGTCTTTTGTTATTCTAGCTATAATAATTTATAAATAGTTTCACTCAACCTTAATACAACAAAAATCTCAGCAATTCACGCCTTAAAAATAAAAATAAAAGAACGAAAATGAAGGGGGGAAAGACAAAAATTTTTGTGTTAGATCATTGAACTAAGATTTTTGTCAATATAAAAACATGATGTAAGCGAACTATTATTCTTACTAATGTCTCAATGTTTTAATGTAATACATAGACACAATCTTTAAATCGCGAAGTGTTTTCACACTAATATATCTATTGATTGAAAAGGAAAACAAAGCAATATTGGAGGCGAAAACACTAACAGCATCAGGACCGCATAGTTTAATAATCATGAAAAAAAAACAATTTAGAAATTTCTAACCTTTATTTTTTTTAATTTCATTTTTTCAGGTTTTAGTCTTGCTTATGATGTAGCATCATCAGCTCCATATATGCACCAATTGTCCCCAGAGCACATTAAGAAGAATTGTATTTAATTTTCTATCACGTAACAGAGAATGGTGTTAATGGAAATAACCAATTGCAGCCAATTTTTAGCATTTGATTGCATTATTTAAACTTTTTGAAATTCGATTGCAGCATTCAAGAGTTAGTAAAGATTAGTGCTCTTGCCCACACTTTTTATGGATTTTATCTCTACCATCTTTTAATATTTGTTAATTAGTAAAAACTTGTGCTATTATTCATTTAATACCATGGATATGATGGCATAGACCTGATTACCCGAAAGTCAATGGAACCACATTACCGTACGCACATCCTGATTCGTCTGTTTAGGCTTTGCAGAGATTACTAGGAAGGAGCTGATTCACATCCTTGCTAATATGCCGTCCGTCAACATTACAATTAATTTTTAGGGATCTCCTAGGAGAGTGTGTGGGGGAGAGTACATAGCAAACAATGATTTATAGGTGTTAACCGATCAAAATAATTGGAAAAGCTGCTTCGGAATCCGGATTCCAACAATTCCAGGAATCCGACGAACGCCCTTCTAATTTTTCCTTATAAAATTCATTTGATTCCACTTTAGAGAGATATCAATCATAAAATATACCACTAAAGGTATGTCATAGTAAACAATAGCGGCATATTAAAACGAAGGAGCCAGTTATGTTTTAATAACTAATAGCGGTATGACGATCGGCATGACGGCAAATCAGGAACTAAGGTATGTATAGTAAGCAATAGGGGGCATGACGACAAAGCAGCACATGAGCAACCCAACCTGAGGTGTAAATAAAGAAGCAAGACATCCGCTTATATATATGCGGATCATTCTGTTCTTCTCACGACTGCAGACATTCCTTCTGCTCTTGCAGCTCTGTCTCTCCTTCCTGTTTTTCACACCCATACAGAGTCAAGCATGCCGATTTTCGTGCGTGATCAGTGGAACAACATCGATGCCGTCGTCACCTTCATTGTCCCAGTTCTCGTTAACTTCCTTACCATGAAATGTCAGGGGACGCCCCATTCTCCGTTTGACACCCACCCCATCACC